>OZ034966.1:68139056-68816556 GCA_964030785.1 Siderastrea siderea | reverse complement strand
TGCCACGGCCAGACAGATGCTAGTCAATGCAAGTTGCAAAATTGCACTGTTTTGCATCTCTAGGAGGCTAGTCTACTTGTAGGTATGTAGTTTCGTTGCAGCTACATCTACTTTGATCGAGGTCAAATTTGAACACAAATTGATGCATGATGGTAATTGTGTGGCTGGGCGCAGTTCTAGTGAACACTACTCGACGCATCTTGCTGTCGGTTCTCAGTTGCTCTCATGATACTACAGGTGTGGCCACATGCTGAATCGTATTGAGGTAGTGCTCAAAATTAACCTTTTGACGAGCTGGTCCATTTCCCAGTTTATTCAGATTTTAGATGTCAAGGAAATGTAATTGTTAACAAGCAGCTCAACCTACAATGTATTATTGTGGGCTTTGAACACAACATTATGACCGGTCAAGTTATTATTGAGACACAAAGCATTGAGATGTCGATGGAATTCACGTTTCTGATATTTGGAAACGTTTTCGCTTGAATTCCTCGGAAATTGATGCGATGTATTGCACGTGTTCACTGAAGAAGGGAAATAATTCTGAATGAATTATGTCCTTAAACTGGTCTTTTGTTTCTGGTAATTTGTGCCTACAGTTCCCATATTTGCAATCAAAGGTGGTCCAAACAAGTGCCAATATAGAGACATCTTCGGAGACCCAGGGGAAGATAGTCAGAGCGAGAGGCAGATAAAACGGGCGAAGTCAGTGGGGGCAGAAGTCTACAAGAGGGGCGTAAATATTCGCTCGCACCGATTTCGCCTGTTTTATCTGCCTCTCGCTCTGACTATCAGCCCCTGGGTCCCTGAGGATGTCTCTCTATTGGCACTTGTTTGGACCACGTCTTACTGGAAATTTGCTAGCTTTCGATGTGTCCGTTTTGAAGAGGTGCTACGAGACACATCTGCAGGAAGGACCCACTCCAAGTGTCTTCTGTTTTGTCTCTCGCAGATTCAAACAACTCAACCGATCCAAGTACCTCAAGTTCAAGTACAGGTGCAACAACAACTACAGCAACAGCAACTCCAGTACCAACAGCAGATCCAGCAGCTGCAATATCAACAGCTACAACTACAGCAGCAGCAACAACAACTGCAACAACAACTACAACAAACACAGCAACTACAACAACAGGCATCACAGCAACTGCAAACGCACGTGAGTGACATTATAGCCATTAGTATGTAATAGTTTGCAGCAGCTACTGCTAATTGTGCAATGTATGCGCTGTGTCAGATTTTCTCTGTTCGTTACCTTACTAGCAACCAGGATTAAAAACGTAATGAGGGCGTTAGTTTTTTTTTTTTTTTTTTCAAACAATTGACTGAATTTTTTTTTTACCAAAGAAAGTGGGAGGGAGGGGGGCATAGTTTTCACGAGCATGACACCAAAGCGCAAAGTTAAAGCACATAGTTTGCATCAAGTTATGCCTGTACACAAACATACAGACTTCCTTTTTCGCATCGGCCTTACCAGCCACACTTCAGTTGATATAAACTGAGTTGGTATGAGGTAAATTGACCACCATCAAGAGATTCAACTTTTTACTCTTTACAAAGAGATTAAGCTTTTGGATCTCTTTACAGTGGCCAATTTACCCTATTTCAACTCAAGTGGTGTCAAACTATAAAGTGTGTCACTTGCCATCGACGCAGCAGCTACCCTGAGTGGCAGGCGCTGAAAAAGGAGGGAGGCTTGGCATTAGGAAGCGCGAGACGTGACCGAAGGGAAGAGGTGGCCACGCAGGCTATGCAACAGCACGGTGTCTTTAGAAAGTACACTGCACCAGCTATGGTGCAGCCCACCACCCATGGTCGATTGTAGACATACAACAGACGAAGGTCTACAGAGCGCGCCTTCTTGATACAGAAAGCTTCTGTGCTTGTGGTCTAATCACAAGATCTCTAACTGCACTTCTTATTTTTCAGGTCGTCCATCAGATTCAGCCAGTACAGCAAATTCAACAGACAAATCAACCACCACAACAACAGCCTCAACAGGCAGCGACAGCACAATCACAACAACAGCAACAAACAACTCAGACACAACAACAAACAACCCAGCAACCGGAAACGCAAGAAACGCAACCAAACGTCACTATCACCATGGCAACGTCAAATACTTTATCGACTGCTTCTCTACAAGGAAACCTGACAGCCACGCAAGCAACACCGCTGAACACAGAAAGCTTGTTTGGCGCGGACGCGTTTCACATTTTAAGTGCTGTGCAACCTCAAGTTGTCACGCTGCCAGTCTCGCCACAGGCTACAGTGGCTCAGGCTGTGCCCGTGTCACTAATCCAGACTCCTAACGGACAGCAGGGACTGCAGTAGAATGGGTGCTAAGCCCTGGGGTTTGATTTATGTAGATAGAATCGGAATTTGTAGATTTTCACGTCGTTAAATTATTGCATGTAGATAGTACTGCAAGTCTGCTCATGAATTCGATATTAGGGATCATTGGACTATCAAATTAAAAGAAAAATACAACAGTCAGCAAGAGGCAGAAGGAAGATGTTAAATATGAAGAGAAAATAATAGTAAAAATAAAAATATAGCTAAAAGTCGGTGCTTTCCAAGAAAAATGAGAGCACCTGATTTCACTTTAATCCTAAAGAATGTCTGCCACTAAGTAATTTATCTTGCATGGAAGTATAAATACATTATGTACTCAACCAAAACAGAGAGATTAAGACGGATTCCGCTCAACGTTCGAGCAATAAGTGCAAAAAATATTTACCAAAAAACTACTCATAGCACGGTAACATTTCAAATGCTATTTGAAACATCTCACTCTAGTTCACTTGCCCAAGTGACCCCGCGATGAAATTCTCAAGCATTCTCGTAAAAGTACTGTATGCTAAAAACGGGCGCCATTTTGTTTTGAACTGACATGAAGCGTCTTTTTAATTGAAATATGGATAACTTCAAATCCAATTTTCTCTCGCGGGGTCGGCTTGGGAGCAAAAGTAACGATAAGTTCTTCTTATCTGTTCTCCAAATGTGACAGTGCTACAAGTATTTTTTTGGTAACTTAATTTTTGCACTTACTGCTCGAACGTTGAGCGGAAATCGTCTTAAGCAACTAAGTGATGATCAAGTGTATTTTCGTGCGAGAAAATGTATGGCTCTCTGGAAGACGAATTGAAGTGGTACTGCTGTAATCGGGGCCATTGACACAACGAAAATCGGACAGATTGTAGGCTAGGAAAAAACTGCTTTTAACTTTGAAAAATTTTAAATTGACTAGGTGAATTAGCTTAACATTGTTTGGTTCAAGTAGGGAACAGACCATTTTATTTTTTAGGGTTTGGTTTAGGCAACTTTTTTTGAGCCGTAATATGTTGGTGACTGAAAACTCTGTGTGAATTTTGCTTCACTAGTTTAGAAGATATTTCTTACCTTCTTTTCTGTCCACCGTTTCTTTTTTGTCCTTCTGCAAGATGCAAAGCGTTGTAGGACTTTTTGGTTACTCCCCCCCCCCTCCCCACTCAATTAAAGTGGTCGATCTCTAGACAAGTTGAACTTTATTAATCCGCCGTTTAAAAGTGGCCCAATTACAGCAAACATTCGCGATCTCACTGTAAAATCAGCGATTTTAATCACAAACGTTGCACGGAACCGGAACTCGATCGTTTTCCTTTGGACGCTATCACGTTCATAAAGCCAAGATACAGACACCAGAATACAAGATTTCCAGCTTTTAGTGAGGAGCAGAAACCAGGCAATAACCAGTAAAAGACATTTACAGCTTGTCCAAGTGAGCAAAGGCTGGGTGGCATGCTGTTAAGGAAATCGATTTTAACCCGTGAAACAGCCAGCGTCACCCTATTCATAACTCTGGCTTTGGTTTTGGTTTAATAAAATGGATACCAAATAAATTTCCTAAACACCATGCTTATTCTGGCTACTGTGATAAAAAGACCAAAGATTTAATGTAATGGTAGGGTGTTTTACTCTGTAAGCTATTTCGGGAGTCAAGCACAATTCCTCCGATCACGTTTTCACTGAATAAAACCTCGTTCCCAGGGTCTCTCTTCTCTGCCTCCCTTGTCGTTGAGAGAGAGAGACCCGTCTCTCTCTCTCAACGACAAGGGAGGCAGAGAAGAGAGACCCTGGGAACGAGGTTGTGAATAAAAAAGCAATATTGAATCTACTATGAGGAAATCAAATCAAACGAGTACAATGTTGATGGGTTGCTTTTTGTAACTTGCCGCTTTTCGTGTGCCGATCATGAACCAAAAGACAACGACGGTTTTCAGTTCATTTATTAATTTCTCGACTGCAACAGCTATTTACAAGTCCTCTTTAGTGCTTGAACCCTGTTTTCAAATGCACAGCCTTAAGGCCAACCCGTGGCCAGGGGCTACTTTTATTCGCTTGGAAAACCGCCTAGCACAGGAGTTAAAACGAGACCACCAAGATCTAAAGGTGGGAGCAGTGTCTCCCAACCCCCCCCCCCCCCCCCCCGAGACGTTCGGCCCTTGAGATCTCGGGGATCCGAACTCTGCTACATATTGAAACACCCCCGCCCTGCAAATCAGGGTCCGCCACGAACAGTACTTTGCTTATAAATTTAATACTAGCCACGCCTACATGAACCCTGGCAAATAGCAACGCCAGTGACTGTTTATCGTCATTTCCCTGATAAAAACATTATCTACACATACCTAACAGAAACCTGACACCAAGTTGCAGGGTGTTGTTTTGCATAAAAATCAAAGTAAGTCGCGCCAAAAATGTTTCGACACGACGAAAGCAGAGACCAAAGATCTGCTGTAACTATTTAAAATGGTGGAATGATAGAAATTCTAATGAAATTCTTGTTCGTCGCAAAAATAAATGTAACTAGTTAGCAAAATTACAAAGACGTGTTGGGTGAGTTATGTATGTTTTACAGGGGGCAAACGGTCTCGATAGGATTGTCAGTCAAAACGGAGATTTTCTAGCAGCTACGGCAAGCTTATCGGCAACTTGAGAAACTGTTGAGGCTGCAATATTTTCTGCCCTAGATCTGCAATTTACCTTTGTGGTTGATTTTCCTGTTGGTGTTTGTTTGTTTGTTTGTTTGTTTCCACTAAATCGCAATCGATGGAAGCAGAAGCGGAATCGAAGAAAACGAAAAGCTGATCCGAGACTCTGCTTACGTCTTCGAGTCTCACTCGAAAGCAAACGCAGCCAAGGACGGCAAAGGGCGAGTGAGCCGGCCAAACCACGATTGCTGTTAGAGAATAAGAATTTTGCTCTAACGGTGTAAAGCTCGGCCGGACACAAACACTAAACTAAAGGAAATAGCCAGTAGTTTTTTCATAGACCTTTTAAACCTTCCGACGCCGAATTTTTACAGAAAATGCATTTTAATTTCTCACAAAACTCTTATTACCAAATTTCGCTTTCCTAAGAATACAAGTTGAAATACTTCCACTTTCTGTGTACGGAACAACTTGCAATATTTCTGTATTACACATGTGATTAAAAATTCCATCTGAGACAGTAAAGCACTTCCTGTTTTAGATTCTGTAGTTTGATTGTTTTGTTTTTTTTTCATGGAGAATCCATTCCCATCAGGGAACAACATACAAACAGTACCCTCTTCTCGACAGGACAATGTTCGCGTATATTATCGGTTCCGAAAAGGGAACAGTTTTCCGACATATAAGCTCAATACAAACTGAGATAAATGAGAAATAGGGTCGCATTGTTTGGGATTTGTGAAGCAGTAAACGTTCAGTCAGAGAAACTTTGTTTGCTCTTGACTGAAAATCGTAATACTTTGCTCAAAGGAAATAACCTTACGTGAAGCATTTTGGCCAGTAGCATCCGATCGAAAATAGTTAATGAATTACAAAGGCTATTATTTAGTTTCCAATCTCGGCTATTGAACTTCTAAGCTTTCTCGGCGCTACTCGCCTGTTTGGTTATTTATCATCTCATATCCAACACGTGCTCGTGGGATAATTGTATTAAGTATATACCTAACCAGTGGATAGTATTTTTCTCGCGCTCTGATTGGCTACTTAGACTAGGGATAGTAGCTGCTATTCACCTCCCGGTATTTTTCTGGATTCGCGCGCGAGTTTTCCTTCATTTCTCGGAAAAAAGGAACTATTTGGTGCTGGCTATCCACTGGTTTGGTATATACTAAAACAATTACCAACCTCAGTGTCGCTGAACAATTGTTAAACACTAAAATGTGACCGCTTTGAATCTGACTGGTACTATAACAATTGTTTTCAGGGAGAGTTTTGTGACAATAGCAGCTGCCATGAACGTGATAGATACTTTAGTATTACTAGTGGATCTTTGTGGATGTGATTGTCATTTAAGGTCTTGATGGCACAGCAGGGCGACCGGGTACTGGTGGAGGAGGAGCCGGCTTGCCTGGCGCATTGGGTCTCCTGTGGTGACACAAAAGCATCAAAGAAAGTAATTAACTAAATTTCAGAAGTTGCTCTGTCAAACAACAACAACAACAACAACAAAAAGACGCCACATTAACGTTCTATGAGCCTACAAAAACTATAAACAAAGATTTTTAACATCCCAAATCATGATTTGAAACGGGAATACGAGGCGTGGGGAGGGGTTGGGGGAGAAAAGGGAAGGAAGAAGATAGGAAGGGATACCAGGAACAAAGTGAACAATTTGGATAAGAACCAACTGTGACTAGGATTTTGTCAGTTCAGAAATTCCCTTTTTTTACTATACAGTATAGATTTCAGCATTGGAAGTTTAAGATTGACGACCACGGTCAAGAATGGCCCACAGAGTCAATAATAATAATAATAACAATAATACAAGTGCCCCCCTTTAAATTTAACAGGAACCAAGAGGAGTTTAAACGCCTCTTAAAGAAACTCACTGAAAAGAAAAAGGCCAGCAGGTAAATAAGAAAAAAAAATGAATGAACCTATCCACTCACTTGGGAACAGACGGGACACTGTCTGGTCGGGAAGGCACGCTCGGGACGGGACGGGACGGGCGGGATGGAGGTGCAGGGTTTGTTCCTGAAGATGGTCGAGGTGGAGCCGGTTGTCTACTACCTCTGTGAAAAGAAAACCAGACAACAAATATTATATACAGTTTCATATTCAGTAGCAAGGAACACTGCAACGCCTGAAATACCATACAACGAGCAAAATTATTAACTGATCGGCAAGTTACTGCAGAGGTTAAACAATACCATACAATTTATGCTTTATTGCGTCTCCCTCAAAAGAGCTTTTCAGACACAAGTTGAGTTCGATTGCAACAAGTTCAACTCTTCAACTCCTAACCATAAATAACAATTCGTTTGCCTAGCAGTTTTTATAACTTTCATTGTACACTGATAACAAGTGTTTTCACCATTAGCTAATGAAACCATTGGCAAGAAAGTTCGAGGTGAGAGTTTTGGGTAACTTCAACCCGTTGGCTTCAAATCGACTGAATCTAGTACAGCAGCTTTAAAACTGAGAAATCGCTTCTAATCCTTCATGAATTTCACCTACTTTTTACCCATTCTTCTATTACTGAATTTTGTTCTTGTTCGTGAATTCCAAAACAAAAGGGCATTTGCATTTTGTAGGTGCATTAATTTCGGCACCGTTGGCGTCAAATCAAATTTAGTACAGCAGCTTTAAACTGACAAATGGCTTCTAATCCTTCATGAATTTCGCCTACTTTTTACTCATTCTTCTACTACTGAATTTTGTTCTGGCTCGCGAATTCCAAAACAAAAAGGGCATTTGCATTTTGTACGTGCATTAATTTCAGCATTGTTTGAGTATATATATGTGACAATACAATCATACCGAGGCGGCTTGTATGAATCGGTCAGGTCCAGATCCCCCGTGTCAACAGGCGGCGGCAGGGCTGTTGTCATGGTAGTCGCATCTATATCGCCAACAATCCGAAGAGCTTCCTTTAAGCTGTGGAACATGCGCAACATTTCCTCTCGGCGAGCGATCTCAGCGTCACTCTCTTGCATCAAGTCATTCTGAGTAGCAAACGTAAAACAAGGGGCAAATGATCTCCTCAACAATCCTTATGACTGACTAGTTTATAGGCAATCCACCAATCCAGTCAAACAATAGGACACAAATGAAAATTGAAAATAGTATGGTGAAAAATCCCAAATGGAGGAAAGCTGACCAGTTGGTTATATTACAAGCAAGGCCAAGGAGTTGGACTCAGAACTACCGGGATACGACCTACAGCTGGCAGTCAGGACCGGACTTGAATCTAGTGTTCATTTTTGCCGATTTCGAGCACGATAAATCACACTGTATCTTGTAAACAAAGAACTTTGCTATACGTTTAATATTTCTTATCTTAAAGACAAGCTAAAGTAACAGCTTTATTGAATGAGTGGTTCATATTTTGACAAATGGCTTTTCGGGGCCGAGAAGTTTGCGGGACTTTCGAGAAATGGGCCCCTGAACAAATAGCTGCTGCACTACAAAGCATTCTATAGACTACAAGAACAACCAGTCTTTTTTCTAGACTGACTCCTATACTATGGAACGCGATACCATTTTTACTCATCTAAAAGGGTTCAAGACAAGTACGCTCATGAAACGAATGCACGAAATGGTTATCTTACTTCCATTTTCTGAATCCAATGTGCAACGTGCGGGCAACATTTTTCGTGCAACTTGTCGCGCAACAATGTTACGTTCAAAGTTGAGATTGTCTGTTACGCGTGTTACCACCTCCGTGCGCAACAAATTTTAATGTTACAAAAAGTTGACATCGCTTCTACTTTTTGCAACATAAAATTTGTTGCGCGTCAAGGTGGTAATACGCGCAACAAACAATCTCAACTTGCAACGCAACATTGTTGCGCGACAAGTTGCATGAAAAATGCTGCCCGTATTACTTGGCCATAACACAGTTAAAGTGGAAACATGACGTAATAACATGACTCTAGCTGCTTCTCACCTGATTTCCACCCGAGTACAAATGAGCTAACAACTCCTGACCAATGAATTCCTTCACCTAAATGTGCAAAACAAGAACGGGATTGAAATGATAAAACAGCAGATAATCATTTGCACTTTCTGACCATCGTCAGGTTAGAGATACAGTGCAACCACCACCAACAGGCCATAACAACGTGATATTAACGTAGACTACGAGCAGTCCCTCTTTCCGCTCAGGAAAAGTTTAGTGAAAAGAACACTTGAGCGAGCGCGAAAATCGCCTGCCGAGTGAAAACCGGAACGCGTGTGGTGAGCTGCTCAATTGTGTAGTAGCGGAGCACCTTTGCTAAGCAAATTTAGTAACCTATCGATGGGAGAAAATTTGGTTGTGACGTCAGCCTACGCGCGCCCTTCCGTACAGACTCTGGGGGAGGGGGAGGGGGAGTCCCTAGACAACCCGACGGGGGGTGGAAAATGCCATCCACTTCAAATAGTGTCGGCATTTGTGGCGTAGTGGTGAGCATGACGGCCTGCGATACCAGCAACCCTTTTCTTTCTTTCTTTTTTTTTATTTTTTTTTATTTAATGACTTGAATGAGAGTATTTTCACAAATTAATAAGTACCAGCAAATAAAAAAAAATGAGAAAATGTGGAGCTCTGCTTTTAGGCTCAGCTAAATCTATATATTATAAAGTCGGAAAGAGAAACTACAGAGAAGCCCACAAAGATAGTCGTATTAACGGAGAGGTCAAATTTACAGGGGAGGGGTCGTAAGGTGGGATTCCACTGTCCTGAAAGACGCCTCGACCCGGCTAGGGAAGCTACTCTATGAGCAGGTATGGTGACCTATTAGTATGGATTGAAAACAGAACTTTTATTTCCTAGTGTAATAACCAAACCTCACATTGTTTATTATAAAGTACATCACAGTCTTGGGGACAAGGTCCCGCACTGTCTTGCTGACGATCTTAATGTAAGAATCCGCCAAGTTTCGTATCGTTTCCACTTGTCGCTCCATCTGGGGATCCAAGGTGCCTATCTCACCTTCCTGTGGGGAGAAATAGAGATTGACAGGTATCAATCAGTACACTGTCAGTAAGTACTGGCATGCACGTTGACATAAGATGGCGACGTTCAGATCGGAGGACAAGCACAAGACCGGGGCACAAGATAGAGTACAAGTACGACTTTTCAAATCAAGTGTTCATGCTTAAGGTTTTCATGTGTCACACCACCAGTCTCATTCAAGGAGCAGCCTTCTATAACGATAACCAACAAGTTAGTGCCGCTTGAAGAACAACGCTGGGTTGAAATGCAAAAGCCGTACTCGTATTCTGATCTGAAGGTCGCTGATAAATCAATTACAAGAGTAATCGCCACAATTCTAGTGATAAGACCGAATTTATTGGCATTTGCTGTATTTGTCATAGTGCACTTCTTTACTCCATAGAAAACCGTGAGAGCAGGAGAAGGAAGTGTCATGATACAACAAACCTTCCTACTTTTAAAAACTTGTTAAAGTAAACGTGTTCAGGGATTGCTAACACTGAGCGCACGCTCAAGGCTCCTTACCAGGCTTTTGTCTTCGGACGATTCTCTCACAGGGTAAACCCCCGCGCGTAAGAAAGAAGCTTTCCAACTGTCCACCACATCTTGGTTTTCCCCTGCCAGCTCCAGATGTTTATAGTCTTTGAACAAGTTTCTGGAAGAATGTTAAAAACAATATATGTGTTTATTTTGAAAGGAAAATAATTCTGTAAATAACGACCAGAGGATCTCTGAAATGGCTTCATGTTCAGCCCGTGGGAGGAAACTTTCTGAGCAGCCTGACCATAAATCAAATTGAAGAAGCTCCAATCACTTCCACCCGTGCAATCCTACACTTCACGCCCAATTTTATCCAATTTAGTTGTGTATTAGGTGGCATTTGGCCAAATAACATGGTAGCTATGTAAGCGACATTTTGATATTTTGGTAGGACACTGTCCCTTTAGGGGGTGCGGTGGTGTAGTGGTTAGAGCGTTGGACTACAGATCTGAAGGTCCGTTGTTCGACGTCCAGTCCCTGCCATCGTGTTGTTTCCTTAGGCAAGAGACTTTACCCACATTGTCTCTCTCCACCCAGGTGTATAAATGGGTACCGGCAACATACTTATGGGGGTAACCCTGCAATGGACTAGCATCCCATCCACGGGGGAGTAGCAATACTCTCAGTTGCTTCATGCTACAGAAACCGGGTTAAGCTTCGGCCGTGTGGGCCTCCTCGGCTCGTGTGCGACTTTACCTTTTACTGTCCCTTTAACCAAAACCAATGGGGACGCTAAATCCAGGAAAAAGGGTAATCTTGTTTACAGTTACAAATAAACGAACAGACTTACTTCTGATCTGGATTAAAGAGAGAAAAAGCAGCTCTTCGGGATATGAACCCTGCTTCTGTATCCTTCAAGCGCACACCGTCCAGCCTCAGTTGATATTTTTGTTCTTTTTCCTGATCACAGGACAGAAGAAGCGGCATCAGTAAAAGGAGATCATTTTCCAAAGATACTTAGCTACTTTACTATATGGAAAGCGCACAAAGACGAAGTTTATGTACGGGTTGAGCACTGTAGTATCAGAATAAATACGTGAAAGCACAGCGAACGAGTGAGATTTCTGATATACTTATTATATAATGATCTATTGGTAACTGTATATTGAGATTTCTCCAAGACAATTTAAAATTCTGAGACGAATCATTATTTTATGGTAGAACGCGAACAATGAAATTTCACTAGTGAAGGAACATATTTCGTTAGATCAGCAACGTAAATGATGAAATTCGTTAAGCTTGGTTTTCAAGCAACACATCAGCACAAGCTCAGGAATCCAAACAAACGCTAAAAAACGCAAGCGCACCCACAAGGAACAAAACATCCATACAAAAGCTGAACGTTTTTCAGGGTTGGTGTGCATTCTTGTGCTTGCACTTTGCTTGCGTCATAAGTGACACCGAGTTAAACAACGAATGATCATGCTAAAACTGCCTCGCTTTTCAAAATGGCCGCCAAACAAGCAATGAAAGAAAATCTGCAGTGCACTTCCAAATATGGCCATTTAAGTATATCGCAGGATATCTGTCATGTACGGATGACAGATACTGAGGGTTTCCTTACCATATATGGGCATAGTGACAATTTGTTGAATAATAATACCTGATATTTCCGTGTGTGATGTTAGAAACTATATAAAATAATCGCCAGTTTACGGCTCCTCTATTTAATCTCGGGGGATTTATTGAGCTCAGATGGTGAGAACGGCAAAGATTAGAAAGAGACGGCGAAAACAAGACAAAGTCAGGCAGAACATAAATAAATAAATAAATAAATAAATAACTGAGTCTATTCAGTCTACAAGAATAAGTCTATTCAGAACATTGACCGACCATACCTCCTCATCCTTATACCAAGAAAGTGCTTCAGCTGAAAATCACAAATTTACAACGACATCGATTGATAAGACTGCTAATGAAGCGAGTTTCTAATCTAAGAAACAACTTTATTGTAAAGGCAAAAACAATCGAGAAGTAGTTTTAACTAACTTTCAAAAAATTACAAAAAATGCTGTTTTTGTAAAAAGATATAAAAATGTAAGTAGGCATTTTGGATAATGAGAAACTGTTGAGCCGTGGGCAAATGCTTCCACAGCTGTGGTTTTGGGTCCTCTTATTAGACCTCTCCGAGAAACACGGACAAAATGTTCTCTATCTCCTGTTAAAAATATCCTACCAAAATTTACATCAGGATCATTATTTTGTGGCACTCCACAATGAAAGAAACAGAAATAAAATTTAATGCGTTTCTATAAAGTTTAAGTAGACATTCACCATGGTGTATTACAAATACGCAAATCTGGCTGGCTCAATCTGTGTTGCGTTTCCGCTGATAGACAGCGAACGGACCCGCTATGTCATCAACAAGTACTGAAAACTTTGTTCTTTTTTTTTGTAAATACCAAATAAATATCGTGTTCTTCCGATTGCAATCATGCAGTTGTCTCCCCAGTCTCCTCGCGGCTCGTTTTGCGGCTTTGCTCCCGCCAGCTACGCCGGCTGAAGTTTTCCAATGACTTCTTGGTTTTGCAGTAAACACAAGATTTGAGTCTTTCCATGCACGAAGCGTCACAGTATATTACAACCCTGTTCTATTGAACACAATCTTACCTGTAAGCACAAACCAGTACTCTTTGCTGATTCCCTTCATAAAACCAGCATTGCTTATAGTGAGCCAACCTTTCCTAATCACCTGAAGAAAAAACAATTATTTAACAAGCTTTTGTAAGAAATTTAGTCTATAAACTCACCGGTAAACTTCTTAACCTGTGCAAAGCCAACTGGACGTTTTCAGGGGAAAAAGGGCTTATTATTAGTGGTCATTTGCCCCCAAAATCAGAGTGAGACTAAAATCTGGTTTTCATTCCCCCAAAATTTGAACCTGGCGTTTATTCGAGGCCCGGTGTTTAATCGAGAATATACGGTACATTGTAAACGACTTTGAAAGTGAAAAAAAGAACGCAATTCGAGCGCCGTGTTCCAACGTTCCGAAATGTTTGCCTTTTACATCACTGTTGTATAATAGTAGTCTCCTACGCAGCCGTTTTTAGTGGTGTCACGCAACGCTGCGTTGTTAATAGCTGTTTCGAAAAAAACTGTAGTCACTCCACCTGGTTTGACACAGTTCTCTTTACTTTCCTTTCTCCTGGATTGGAGCCATTTGATGCCCTGCAACAGGAGAACTTCGACGTCAACTTTACTTTCATTATTGATTAACTAACTTCTCAGCATGGACTGACCAGCAGATAGCATGGCAGTGACTGAACCAGCCAGACAAGTGATAGCATATACATGTAGATGAACCGAGAAAAAAAAGAACTGAGTAATACAATGCCACATGGGAATTTAAAACACTCGAGAGAGAAATGCTGGTTTTTAAGCAATGGGCTAACAGCCAAACAATTATAACTTTTCAACAAAGGTTTATAAGCTTTTCGTAACACATGAGTGGATGCGTAGCCATTTTAAATCAACTCAATATGTAAAGACGGGTACACAGTCACGTAAAATTTTAGACTTTCTTTTATTAAAAGAAATAGAAATGGCTGTTTTGTGCAGACATAACCTGTCGTGCCAATACTTGCGGGAGTTAAGGGGGAATTCGAGAGTACCTTACCAATGGTTCTCAAACTCAGTAATAATTCATAAAGAGAAAACAAAGGAAATCACTACCGTGACAGTGGTTTGGATACCGGATCTTGATTAGCATAGAATTTTGCGAACTTTTGCTTTGAATTTCTCCAAGAATTATGAATGGTTTGAGAAGCCATATCAAAAACTCCAAAGAGTGTTTCATCAGGTATCCAAACACCTCGAAGTTAGTTCCATTTCTTAAATATTCTCTGTTTGTACGTGCAGGCAGACAAGCCACCTGTAATCTTGTCAGCATGGATTACGAATTGGACTTACTCTGCATATCCAATAAAGTCAGGATGATTTGTGTTGATGTAAGCTAGTTCCATGTCAATAAATGTTTTCACCTGAACAGAAACATGGATAAGAAAAGGTTTTGAGAAATAACAGTTTTAAAGAATTTTATTTATAAACTCTTCGTGTTTTAAACACGTAACAGCACAGGACACCCAAGCATAACATTTGAATATTATTAAAAATGGCGTTTCAAAATATAAGTCTTTGTATGGGATTTCGAAGCGAACATTTTGAGCAATACATAACAGCAAACTAACTGAATAAAGTTCATGAAACATTACATGGTGTTGTTTGCTATCCTTACAACGCATTTTGAGCAATTTTAGGTCCATTTACCTTACTGTGTATTAGTACATGTATAATACATTGACACTTGTCAATGTATTATACACGTACTAACACAGTTAAGTAAATGGACCTAAAATTGCCCAAAATGCTTTGTAAGGATAGCAAACAACACCATGTAATGTTTCATGAACTTAATTCAGTTAGTTCGTTGTTATGTATTGCTCAAAATGTTCGCTTCAAAATCCCATACAAAGACTTATATTTTGAAACGCCATTTTTAATGATATTCAAATATTATGCTTGGGCTTCCTACGGTAACAGTGAGCTAGATCTAAAGAATAAACGATAAAGAAATAAAAACATGTATTCTCTTTCAAGATAGTTTCTTCTATCCGTATTAACCTTCAGGGATGACCAGTGCATGTTACAGCACCTGTACCTTTAAACCAGTCTTTTGACATCACCAAGACCTCTCTAACAAACAAATCCTTCCCCACCCCTCCCTAACAATCAATTTAACCTTGATAACTCTGCAGCCACTTTTCATGAGTAGTCAAGCAGATTCACACTAATAAATCCTTCTGTCTGTGCCTAGCCCCCTACAGCCCCCTCCCTCCCTCCCCCTCCAAACACACACACACACACACACACACACACACATTCAGCAAGCCATTTGACAGTACCTGTTCTTTAGATTTCGCCTCTCCCTTTCTTCCATGTTGCACAACAATTTTCTCCACCTGATCCCGTAGCATTGGGTATTTTTCCATCTGTAATTCAAGAGCAATGTCAATTGTTGCTAATGTATAATCATGGGGCATGCAATCGAAAAACTTTGGGAGAAGAGATGATGAAATTCAGTTATTCATCCACTCACTCACTTACTCTGTCTTATCCATTCATTCATTCAGTCATTCATTCATTCATTCATTCATTCATTTTCTTTCTTTCTTTCTTTCTTTCAATTTTTCACTCACTGATTCATTCATTTGATTAATGCAACTTAAACCTTTAATAAAAGTAAGCTTTCCCACTCACATTCAATGCACATTTCTTGATGACATTTGTCAATTCTGACATAACCATGTCCACGCACTTGACTGCCGGACTTCTGAGTTTTTCAATCTGCCTTTTGACAATAGCTTCAAATGCCATGTCAGGAGTGAAGAGACCAACCCTATATTGAAACGAAAACACATCTCATAATCTCACTTTCTTAACTTTCTGGCCCCCCCGCTTGTTAAAATTGGTCCAAGAAAATGGGTGAGAATTGAAAGGGATGAAAAAGAAGGGGGCAAATGGGATAAAAAGGAAGATAAAGTAGCAGGCAGGAAAGGACATGGAAGAAAGAAGACAGGGAAGGGTACGAAAAGGCAGAAGAGGAAGAGAGAAGTAAGACAAGTAGAAAGGGATAAAACAGAGGGGAAAAAGGATGGGAAGGGGTAAAAGAAAAGTGTGGAAGCACGTGGGGAAGGACAAGAAAAGGGAAATAAGGAAAGTGGAGAGAAGTAAAAAAGCAGGGAAAGTAGTGGGACGGAGTGTAAGAAAAAAAGAAAAGGGGAGTGGGCCAAGAAGATGGGGAAAGATGGTGGGAAGGGGAAGCAGCAGAAAAGATATGAAAAATGGTTCAAAGGCAACTGTGAGCAGCACCTCTTTCTGATTAGGGATAATCGTGTGAACAAGAAAGAAAATTGCCTGATGGGTGGAAAAGTGACAATTCCACATGGCAGGTGATTTCATTTATTTTGACTTGACTATTCCTGAGCACAAATAGGGACTGCTCATATTCTAGCATAAAGGAGAAGAAAAAATGAAGAAAGGGATTAAAGGAAAGGGAGAAAGTGGGTGCAAAGGTGGGAGAAAAGGAAAAGATGGGAGAGGGATACAAAAAATGGAAGAAAGAGACGAGGGTAGGTGGGGAAGAGTTTAAAGAAAAGAAGGAAACAGGGAAGGGGATAAAAAAGACAAGAAGGTGGGCGGAAAAAAGTGGGAAAAAGATGGGAATGGGAAAGAAAGAGAAAAGTAGGAAAGCTAGGGTGGAAAGGAGGGAGAATGGTGTATGCAGGTGAGAAATAGAGAAACAAGAGGGTGAAGAGGATGTGAAAGTGGGAAAAATGTTGAGAAAAAGGAAACAAAGAAGATAGCGAATATGGTGGCTAGGATGAAGCTGTTGATGGGGGTTCAAATGTGGCAGAAAGATTTTCTTCATAAGAAATTTAAAATTGTAATATTATGGGTGGCTATTTTCATGAAACAGTTTTTATTCATTTGTCTCAAGTGTTAAACATGGAGCATCCTATAAAAGGGAAGACTTCTCTCCCTTAAAACGCTCGAGTTTTGTAATGGTAGACGCCCACGTAACGGTCACGCAGTTGATATCAAGTAAATTAATGTTCATTAGCTTATCCGAACAACGAATGAATAAACCTAGAATAAAATAAGCTGTAGATAAATAAATACTCTCTTTACATTCTAATAAGCGAACAATTTCCTTTCCAGCAACAATTTCAACCCCTTTCCATTCCAGCTTCAAAAATTGATGTATCGGGGTAGATAAAATGTAAATAGATGGCAACTGTATTGAACTATAATTATGTGGTGGTCAATCACTTTACCACGGGAAACATTTAAACTGTTACTTTTATCTCCTTGCCATTACCATCAATTATTCCAGGTTATGGAACCACAACTGGCATTAGAAATCTTGATGTGAAGTAATGTCCTAGGTATATTCTTTCACCGTTGTTATGAATTGTTGTTCTCGATCGGCAAATTCGAAGGAAATTGGATGCCAGGTCAAGTTGAACTGCATTCAGAACTTTTAACCTCAGAGCAGAAATTCGTCAAAAATATGGCCAAAGAAATTATTAATAACAAATAATTCCATTTGCGCCTGTTGGATGTGAGGAGAAAAACGCCTCATTGGTTATTAACTTATTTCACATTCACCACACGCTCATGGAATAGTTGTTATATAGAGTGCTCATTGTGTATGGTGAAGATGCCTAAGTAAGATTAGTGCATTTTAATACAATCTCATTAAGTTTTTGCACTCATTTTGGCATGTATTTGCACTCTTAAGATGCTAACTTGTAAAATAAAATGTAATAAATTCTTCACACACATAGACTGTACTTACCTAATACCATGGATGTTCTTGATAGCAAACATAATTTCCTTTCTGAGTTGCTTCTCATCAAATTCTACCTGAGGATTTACAACAAAATCTTCTCTTTTATAATCACGTTGCACTTAAGGTAATTTACATTTGATGACAAAAAATGGCATGGTTCCAACAAAAACTAGAACAATTCTTCCTTTTTTCATGCAAACACTATGTAGGATTACCATTATGGTAGTATTACCTAGTGCATTATCTGACTGATGTAAATGCCAACATACTCATTCTGGTTTCAAGGTTGCCACCCATAAAGAAGAAGCAACTTCCCTGGCTTTTCAAAACTTATTATAACATGTTAACCTATAAGTATTTGTTCGTGGGTAACGACGAATGCCTACTACTTGAGCACTACTGTCAGAGTGTGACTAGTCTATCACGTGTGCTGTGTGTTACTTTAATAGTTATCCCTGCAACTAGTCCCCTTATGTGTGTCGACCTTAAGGGCCAAACTGTACTTGCCAACCTGCAGGGGGGAAGTACTTTTTGTCCCAAGTACAGTGTAAGTTGGTATCGAATCCTAATGGTTAAATGTAGGTTAAGCAGGTGTACAAAAAATTTCACCTTAACTAACTCATATGGGAATCTCTCATGAAATATCCTGTTTATCTTGGCTCCACCTGAGAGTTCCTTTGTGTCAATGCTATCACCAGAGCCTTCAATGGCTTTATCAAAATCAGCATTGAACTGCTGGATCATCCTGAAAAAGTGAAGACGTGGAACTCGATATCAAGTATGTTTACTTTAAAAAATGTAATAATGAGTCAGAGAATACATGTACAAATTTTGCAGACTACATAACATTATTTTAGTAGTTTATGGAAAATTGTGGGGGAGGGGGAAGGAGCAATCAGAAAAGCACTCAAGCAATTTTCACTTTCAATTCAGCTGATGTTTTCCAATTCTAAGCACCTCATCTTTTATTCAGTATGTTTAAGTATGTTTTGAAGAGACTTTTACAGTATGCAGGTTTCTTTCTAGCAATGAATGAACGAGTGAGTGTACAGTAAGTTCGACTACGTGTAAGATAGGTGATCATACTTGCCTTGCTGGACAAAAATGGAAACTTCTGTGGGAGCAAATTTTTCTGCATGTAACGCATATTTGGAAGGAATGTAACTCCATTTATGTGGTGTCCTGACAGTGTGTGACTTGGCAATGAAGCAAGGTGAACTTTTTTACAACAGGAACATGCAGACAAAATCTGTTTTGAGTCATTTTTGAACAAGGACACATTTTGAAATGTCAAACATTTAAGAGAATTGGTGGGACAATGACGGGCAACCATAAGCTCCAACATCAACATGCATACACTGTAATCTCCTTGCCGTTTTCACATATTTCCTATGCTAATTGTTGGGGGAGTTTGTTTTATAAACATCACAACATTTTATCTTTGGTAATCATTTCCTTTATTCTCCTTACCAGCAAATTTGATCAAGCAGTGATACTGTGAAGAGGAATTAGGTGCTTGTCACTATTGGGGCTTAAAGTGTTAATTTCCATTTCCAGCACTAAAGATCACACGATTAAATTTACGAGGATTTCACATTCTAATATAAGGAATTTAATGTCACTAGAACAAAAGTTTGCATATTACTAACTGCATAAGGGCTTTGGTCTTCATAGATGGATCATCAGGATTGAAGTGTTCAAAGCCTTTGACGTCCTTCTCAAGTGCCATAACATTCTCTTCGAGTCTGCTTCGAAGAGCCGGCAATGTTTCTCTGATATGATTGGTCAGTTGCTGGGAAATGAAGCATGGTTACTCAAAACTGAATGTTCAAAAAAATGTTATGAATCAATAAATTGTTGAAAAAAAAAACTAACTGTTAAAAATTATTTGCAGCAGCTACAGCTGTACATAAATGTACCACTTAAATGGCAAGGCATTTGCTCTGACCACATACATCTTTTTAAAAAATCCACAAAAATTGCACTATAACATGGAAAAATGGATAGATTATATTGACAAATAAGACTTCACAAGATAAATAAATAATTATGTTTATTTACAATACATTTATATTATAAAATGCAAACATGTTTGCACTTATTGACTGTGGTAGATGCTATTGTAGGTTTTATCAGATGAGACACATAAGGAAATATTTAATGTAGTATTATATTATAATACTACATTAAATATTTCTTCATCGGATAAAACCTACAATAACATGTACCACAGTCAACAAGTTGCAGTTAATTGTGTTTATTAAGTATCCCATTTTAATCCTTTATGCTTTTTATCTTCCATTAGCAAATAACTAGTTATTTGTTGAATTGCATGAAAGCTAAGATAACATTGTGAATAAAAGTCATTATGTGAGGCCAGATGACTTTTGTGAAAGCAGGTTTTTCTGGTCGTACATGTGCTCTAGCTTGGACTATCAAGTATGTGCACTACCAGCTGGTACTAGTAGCTACGCAGTATGGTGCTGAGCTAAATCCAGTGTTGTAAGCTGTTAATTGTCAGTGCAAAATAATAATCCTACCTGATTTAGGACCTTTTGTAAATAAGAAGTACCCATTTTATCGGCTAGGTGCCTGAAATTGATAAATTAAAATTATTTATGACTGCATCATTCTGTTCAATAACACAATTATATTTACTTTCTGTTTTAATTGGTTCTCTGCATGCCTCATGGCCACATCATTCATGCCCTATCACATGGGTGTCCAAATTACACCAACAGGGTGACTGTATGCTGATTACAACTTTATGTGATAGGAGAAAACCAAAGAGATGGGCAGGTGGAATTTTACTGGCATAATTTGGAATGAAAAAGGTCCTCAAAGACTTTCTAGTCTCAATTTTTGAACAACACTTTTGTCTATTAAATGGTACAGTAGAACTCTGCCATCTTGAACCATGGCTTTCTCAAATAATTCCCTGCTATGTCAAAATGAAACCCACTTCCCTTGGATTTTATTAAACTGGGGATGGCATCTGCTATTCACCTCCCAGCAGCATTGTTATGGATTTCGTGCACAAGTTTTCCTTATTTCTCAGAAAATAGGAACTATTTGGTGTTGGCTATCCTCTGGTTTGGTATGTAATATATCAAACACGAGAAAGAGTGTTTCATCAGGATATCCAAACCCCGAGAAGTGGGTTGGAAAAACGAGGCGCAGCCGAGTTTTTTTGACCGACTTCGAGGTGTTTGGATACCTGATGAAACACTCTTTCGAGTTTTTGATATGGCTTCTCAAACCATTCATAATTCTTGGAGAAATTCAAAGCAAAAGTTCGCAAAACTTTATGCTAATTAAGATCCGGTATCCAAACCACCGTCACGGTAGTGATTTCCTTTGTTTTCTCTCTATGAATTATTAATGAGTTTGAGAAATAATTATACCAAAACAATTATTCACCTCAATGTCGTTGAAGAGTAGAAGATATTTATCTCTGTCGCCGCTTTGCAGCTCAGCAAATACCCATCAATATTCACCTCCACTTTGGTGAATAATTGTTAACTATAAAATATTGCTTACAAGTATTTCAAACTTTTTAACTACCCATATCTCAAACAAAGTATGACTGATGTGGCCTAAATTGAGGCCAAGTCTACACTATACCAGACAGCCCCTGTACTGCATAAAAATTATATCTGATAGGCATTTCCTTTACACACAAAATGCTGATTTTGGCACATTTTTTGTGCTGGAACGATGCTACACCTCTTGAAAGTGAAATGTCATGTATCAGATAGCTTTTTGTGCCACTCCTCAGGAAGTGTGAACAGAGAATCGATCCTGAAGTGGAAGTCAATATTAAACTTAAACTAGAAATGAAAATTGGAACCTACTGAAAAGACTGCAGCTGTATATTGCTCCAGTTCTAATCCACTTCAGTTCATACAAGACCAGAGCAGTTTTTGTATCAGCATGATAAGATATCAGTTCTAGTAATGTGTAGACATAGCCTTACACTTTTAATACATGCATATCTCAAACCACACTAATCATGCATGTAGTATTGACTGACCAGAAAACAACAAGAAGCATTGCACAAAAATATTTATGACAAAAGTTGCTAGTTTTTTGAGATAAGAAAAAAAAGCTAGATCCTTAAGAGATCTAATGCTTGCAAGCCTTCGAGGGTGTACTGAGATGGCTAACATGTTTGTTGAATATCAAGACAAGAAAAAAATACACTGATGCACTGATTACAATTATACAGTAAGTATACAGTATTAAATAAAACCAAAGTAACAAATTTAAAAAATAAAGTTTATGAGAGAAGCAACTAGGATACTAACTGTGACAATTAAATAAATGTGCTAAATATGCTCACCTATAAGATGCATGGGTGAGGAAAAATTTGCGTTCAGAAGCCAGGGCTGATTTGATGTCTTTCCTGCCATCGATGTCAGCTTGGCTTCTGTTTACAATACCAACATACCCTGTAAGCAACAACAACAACAAACAAACTTTAAATTGAAACAAATACCGTCGAACCTCTCTACAACAGCCAGAAAGACTTTTTGTAAAGGGGACAGAGATTACTGAGCACTGTAGAGAGGTGGCCATTATGGGGAGGTACTGTAGGGATGTAACATGACACCAAGGCATCCATCAAGTTTGCTCAGCTAAACAGCATCACCGTTGTATTTTTTAAGCAGAATTCTTCACTTGTTTGTTTGGCAGCAAGTAAGTAAGAACCTTTATTTATCCCCAGGGTAATCCAGTGAGCATTACAATAATGCTGCTATCAGTGGGAGCCCTGGTATTCTAAACATTGACAGTTATGGAGAGGTTATTATGGGAGTTGGGGACCCATTTTGCTGGCTGTTGCCATTGTGGAGAGGTGGCCGTTGTAGGGAAGCTAAAATATTAAGAGCAAATATATGGATCTCTGGCCATGACAAAAAAATGTGGCCATTGCAGAGAGGTGGTCATTGTAAGAACCTGTGGCTGTTAGTAGAGGTTCTCTCAACTGTAATGATTACAACAGATACCCTTAACCCACAGGTAGCTTATTGCTATTTGAGTTGGGTTACTGCTCATTAAATTTATGGTTATGTGTACACGTTAATGTGTATGTTTGGAAAAAGGAGAAAAAGAAAGATCAATGAAACTACTAATAATGGGTCAAGTAACTAAGCAAGAGGTTAAGATCGGTCTTTTGAGTGCATGTACTTACAATTTTGGCTTTTTGTTTATTATTTTGGTACAATACACACTAACACTGACAGTCATCCTCATTTTTTAGCATAGTCATAAGGAATTTAAATTTTGAAATTAACTTTACGTTCTTTGCACATATTAGGTTTAATACAGTTCCAGATAGATGGGCCAATTATTAATTAATTTTTTAATTCACCATGTCTAGATGCCTGCAGGCAGCTGGGAACTGTTCTATATTTCCTATATTTCTTGGGACACCTCACAAAATTGTGTACAAAAATACAAAATTGTGACACTATCATTATAGTGAAACACTCAAACTTCCTTATTATAAATGCCCAACTCCTGAATCCAACTAACCCTCTCCCCCCCCTGTGAGTCCCCCCCCCACCTCTGTGAGTCAAAGATGACAGCAATGGGAATGATTCAAGTTGTAAATGATGCTTGATATCAACATTGCCTGGGGAGAGGGGAGAGTCTGAGACTGCAGTGTAAGATTAGTGCGTCCCAAGAAGCCTTTTTTTTTGTAGTCTCGACATTCACCCTCTGATCTTCTCATCCAATCCAAAGTTTGATATGCTACATGTAAAAACTACACAACAGTGCTTCCACTGTGTCTTGAGAATAACTTTGCCTACAGCACATATTCTGTTTAACCAGTTACCTCTTCTCAATGGAAGAACTCTATTTTCTAGGATATCACGAGCATCTGTTCCTTCATCCATCAAATCCAACTTTGTTATCACTCCGATTGTTCTTACTCCTGAAATGAATGAAGATATGTTTGGCAATCATAGAATTAAGTACTTTTAATATTTGGGATGAGCATGCTCATAAGCATGGCTCAGTCCTTTCCCATTATATGCATGGCTATAACAAGTGACACTGATTCAATTGGATGTACTAAAATATTTTAATAACTAACATACAGCACAAACATAAAACTAGTTAAGAGCATGTACTAAGCAAGTGACATCAAACCTGTAATTTTTATTTCCAATTTTGTACTTTTATATTGTATTTCTGTGAATTAGTATTAATTCCTGAATGGTCAATTAGGCCATGATCATGTTATTGGCTGAAGTTACAAAAAATTAATATTACTAACAGTGATTGCATGGTCAGTTTTTGCGAGTCTTTATCCATCTATTGCTAGTCAGATAATTAACTGTTGGACAGTGAAGTGTTATTATTAGTAAGTCATTTATACAGTGCAGCTAACTGTTGGCAATAACAAATAGGTTAAGGTAGTCCTGGAGGCTAAAGGGACCTTTTTCAAATCGGTCAACTTTAGAGCAGCTTGAAGTTTATCACAAAATAAGTTTGTTTACAAATTTTCATTTCAAGGAAATTTGTATTTAGCGAGATATAAGCGACTAAAGTTTCGTTTCCAAGGCAAATTTTGCGGGAAAATTACCACTAAAGACGGCTCAAATTGTAATTGCGGTTTACAAAAACATTCCCTGCGATACGCAAAGTTGACAGTTTGCAGTCTCCAGTCTCGATTGCGAATATTATCACAAGTCACAGACTCTTCACTTAATATGCCTTACTCGTGCTCGTTTAAATGAAAGATTTCAAGTTACGTTCCTCTCATGAAAGAAAATTGTATTTCGGCGATAGAAGGGCACTGAAATGTACTTTTTGTATGAAGACGGAGCAATGCAATTTTCATTACATGACATTGACAATACCAGCCATTGTCTGCAGTTATCGAACACAGGTCGCCGAAATCGCAATCTTGTTCACTGAAAAATACAACCCAATATCCATGAATGTCTGTGGGAGTTTCGTTTCATCATAAAATGCAGAGATTCTTTGGTACTTCGTGGAAACACTCTGATATTTGCAACGCCAATGAATAAATCTGTCAACGCTGCGCTCCATGCCATTGGTTGCCAAGGAAAGGTGTCATTGTTTATGCT
This sequence comes from Siderastrea siderea, assembly GCA_964030785.1. Taxonomy (NCBI): domain Eukaryota; kingdom Metazoa; phylum Cnidaria; class Anthozoa; order Scleractinia; family Rhizangiidae; genus Siderastrea; species Siderastrea siderea. The sequence continues at coordinate 68,791,614 of OZ034966.1, read as the reverse complement.
GGCACTTCTGATTGGTTTTGCGGGAAAAGAGACCCTCTTTATAACGGCAGAAAGACCTTATATAGAGTAAATTTTTGGAATTTACTGCTGGAACTATGTATTGCTGGCTTGGAAAACCTGGCAGCAAGGCAGAACTCATGCTCGAATCGATCGGGGAAGGAATTGTGAAAAATTATGGCGTGTTTTGGACAATTTGGACGCTTCTGACACAAACAAGCACTCGTTGTAGATAGAATATCTCCTGTGCGATTTATTCTTTTGCTGCGAAATTTGGCAAGCGTAAACTACACAAGATTGCGATAATTTTCAGCGCAGTCTGCCACAGTCGGCCTCAAAATGTCCAAATGACAAGGCACGGAATCAACGCAAACTATTTTTCTGTTTCCGCTCTAAAATAGTCCTGTTTTAATATTTTTTGGCGGACTGCGCTGTAAATCTTTATTTTATGGCTTTATTCACGTGTCTCTTTTTATTTTGTATAATATTCATAGACAATTGCCTTAGAGTGAGAGCCCAGTTTATCAAAAATGGCTATTTTGACCACACCTTGTAATTCTTAGAATTCCACAAATTCCTTAATGCATATCTAAATAACTCATAATTTTTTAAACACTCATATAATAATGATTTAAAGTGGGAAATTCTATGCCATTTTATTAAATACTTTTGTCTTTTTGGTGTGAGTAAACATGACCAAAAAATGCCCAAATTAGCCTCCAGTACCACCTTAATTGAGCTATCAGGTCAACCATATTTAAACTCATCGCCAGAGAAGAGCTTGGGATTAGGTGCCACCTGGTGGGGGGTGCAAGCAGGCGAGCAGAGTCGAAAACAGAGGTACAAAGGTAACAATGGCAACCCAGACACAGCCCTCCACCCCAGCACCTGTCACACTGAGCTTCGAGAGCTCAGTGGAAGAACTTTATACTTACCATTCCCCTACTAACCCATAGGGAGGGAGGGGCCAGGACGCAAATTCCAGTAGGCTACACCAATGAAGCGAGCAAAATGCAAGCATGCTAGCAATGGCAGGCAAAAAAGCAATCCCTGAATTTGCTAAGGGGCCCCCAAGAATGGTGATGGAAGCATACCACTGACCGGCTACTGCCTCGATAATCATCTACTGACAGTCACATTGTCTAACAAATTGACTCCGTGGTTGATTTCCTAGAGCTCAGGTTGTAAAACCATCGGTGCTACCAACAACAGTCCCCCTCTGAAATTCATGTACTTTTACCCAGAGGATCACACAAGACAAACTGCACACATCTATCAATTTAGAATTTTTTTCAGTTTGTAAATCAGATTTCAAAATAATACATGTAAGACTGCATTCTTACCCTCAGGATCAACCTCCTTTGCAATTTTCAGAGCATCAGAGTTGGCAAGATCAGAGTTTGCAGGAGACACTGCCAAAATCAAGCAGTTTGGTTTGGTGATAAACTGTAACAGCATGCTTCTTATCAAGATTTCAATGTCTGGTGGCTGGTCACCCACAGCAACTTTTGTCATGCCAGGAAGATCCACAAGCGTCAAGTTCAAAACTGTACACACACACACACACAAAAAAAAATAACAAAAAAATTTAAACCAACATAAATCAATCATATTATTAGAGATCTCTCAATGCTATTAATATCTCCACAGCATTAAAAGAATTTTATTTAGTTCTTTTAAGATTTGTGGGCATAGTGCTGGTAGAGGTAAGAAACTGGACATTTTCTATCAAGGTTTCCACAGAACTATAAAAGTGGTGGCCTCCAACCTCCCCAAATACATTGTACATGTAACTGCTTTTTTCACCAATTTTATTATTGGAAATGACAGCTCACATTATTTCTTCAGCCAAAAACCCTCACTAAGATGACAGCGATTTGAAATGTTTGTGTCACCTTTGATACGAATAAAGCAATGTTATAGTTCCTAGTTAGGTAGAATCTTACAAGATTTTACAAGATGCTATAAGGCTATTCTACTAGGGTACATACTGTACAAAGCTGTGAGCTTCTCTAATAACTGCATACCTACCATGAGGGGAGTATACTCGAAGGTTAATAGGTAAAGATGAAATTCCTTTATTGCTGCCAGTTTCTCTATCAGTCTCTGCTACAATCTCTTTTCTAACTTCTTCAAAATCAGTAAATTTCTTTCCTTTGCAGTGAAGAAATTCTGCCCACTCTGAAAAGACAAAATGGATCACATTTATTTAGTAAGGATAGACACTAGGGTTGGGATCCCAGAGGAAAGCAGCCAGGAAGTCTGTGAGTGATAGGATAGAGAGGATGAGAAGCAGAATTTCTAATGTGGGACAAGTTGAAAGACTGCATATATTTTCAAATTTGCAACAGAAAATGAGCAAGAAGACACTGAGGAGCCAACAAGGAAAGGGTGGGAACTAGTGGCAGCCATTTTTTCCAAAATACCAAACTTTCCCAAGTCAAATCCCCTCTTGTAAGCAGCCACAACCCTTACTGGGCTAAGATTTTCTATTATCTTTAACCTCCAGTAAGCGACCACTTGACACTTGATCTAATCTCCCATAGGTACAAATTGGATAATGCAAAGCCACACAACTTCATTTTTGACAAGACCAACTGTGAATTTGTAAATTTACTGTACTGTACATGTAAATCACTGCCTTAAAGTGATATCAGCGGTATTCATATCAAATGCATTGAGCTATTGCAAACCAGATCTTATCAGTTCTTGTTATTGGCCACTAGCAACTTAAACATTAGACAAAAGTACTTTTGGTAACAGAGAAGCCTTGTATCTATCATAAAACCTGTCTCATATACACTTGGTAAATCATAAGCCAAATATACTGGAAATGGTTTGACTGTGTGATGTTGGAAAGTTTAAAATGTTTCTGTCACTACAAAAACAAATATTACACTACATTTTGGGTTATATATATGTATTGATGCCTGGGTTAAGCCTTCAAAACTACCACAAGCTAACAACTACAAATTTAGACCCCTTGTGGTCTGATCTCTTGTAAGCGTCCACCTCCCGTATAAAGTGACCACCTACATGTAGGATGGATTTTTTGGGTGATCGCAATACAGTAAGTTCAACTGTATTTTGTGTACTTAAGTTGAGCACATCTTATTCACACAACTGATTTCTTTATGTTTTAGCATCAGGACTCAACATCCTTCTTCAGATCATCAGCCATAAACAGATCTACTTCATTTTCATTGTTGTCTATTTCTTTGTGTTTTTGCTCATAACACCTGCCAGACCAAGGAGTAGATGATCATACCAAAATAATTACCATTGGCTCGTATAATATGAGCTAAACTTTGAGGGAAAAAAAAAAAATTTTGATTTAAGCAAAATGACAGACACACTCGTTTCATACATGACATCACATTTTAGTTAATATAGTTATTATTTCAGTTCAATGTTTTTAAGGTAGGAAAGTGTTGCTCATCTCTATTTTGAGAATGTCACGTAATCTTTGAAGTGAGCTTACCGGTTTACATTTGCAAAGAAAGAAAATAATCATAAACACATTTCAACAACGACTTATTTAGTACAATACCAAACAGTTTTATTTTTCGTCGACGGATTTAATTCTTTTACCGTTGGTGACGAAGTATAGATTCAAAAGCAAGCAACAAACAGATGATTTCAAAGGGTTAAGCTTAGCTTTTGAGGCAGAAGTAACCTTAATTACGTTTCATTGATCAGGGTACATTAAGCTTCATTACCTGACTTCGCTGGATGTAGCTGAAGTATAAGTGGTCTCCTTGTCACTATGCCAGATCCTCGTGGTAGAAAATCCCTAAAATAATCAGAGATCGATTCTCCATTCAAACCAAGCCTAAAACGTAGACTTGCACCTCGAAATCACTGACTTACCGCCCAACAAAGTTTTCTAACACACTGCTTTTCCCGGCACTTTGACTTCCCACAACAGCGATCTGCGGGAGATCTATGGACGACGGCTGCCCTATATGCGCGAACGCATCTTGTATTTTGTTCATTATGGGAATAAGGTCCTCCATACCTTTATTCCCCATCTTGGAAACTGTAAAAAAAACAATTCACAACAACTTACTACAATCTTCGCAACTGTCACAAGATGGCGCTGGTGAGTCAGCGGAAGTCAAGTTTTCTTTATCACCCAGAAGTCCTTTCGGGAGTGGTTCCCAGTCTCTATCGGTATCTCCAGCAGCCATCGTCAGTTCATTCCTTCTGACAAGAAACTTTACTCCTCATTGTATCTCTCCACCCAGGTGTATAAATGATTACCGGCGACATACTGCTGGAGGTAACCCTGCGATGGACTGGCATCATGCAGGGGGGAGTAGCCGATACTCTCAGTCCCTTCATACTATAGAAACCGGTTTAAGATCCGGCTGTGAGGGCCTCCCTGGCTCATGTGCGACTTTAACTTATCTTATCCATGTGAAATGTGCAATAAAGATTTAATAGATGGAAGACCATTGCAGCTTTTTCCTTACTATCGATATTGTCATCGACATCATTGGCTCAAGATTCATGTTGTGACAAATATACAGCTCAAAAATTGAAGTCTTTATAAAGGTTACTCAGGATGCAAATGCAAAGTCTGTTCGAAGAAACAATCAGGTGCTTGCGTGTGCTGGGATTGCGCTCCTGGAATGCAGAAATATTCACGAGCACGGCGTGGAATATATACCCAACTTTTTTCAGCCGATTCCAAGTGACCACGTGAGCAGTATCGAAAGGCAGCGAAATTACCGAGAATGCAAATGAACATCGATACTTTTATCGAAAATATCGAGGTTTTGGACGGTATTGATATAGGTCCACCCGTATCGGCAAACCTTTTCCTAAGATGCAAAAATTAGCAACGTGAGCCATTTCGACCATTTCCTGTTCCTGAGGTAAAAAAAAGTTGACCCCAATCGTTTCGAAGGTATGTGGTGAAAGGAACCTAGATTGATACTCACAACTGTTGTTAAGAACAGTTCGACTTCCAGTTCCCCGAAAACAACAGCTTTGCGCGCTTTTTCTCCTGGTTGGCTCTGTACGCATCCTACCAAAAGTTTGGAGCTTGGTTCGCTATTAAACCTTTTAAAAACTTGTCGGGCAACCTACTAGTGTTTCTACATTCTCATTTGATTTTTACTCAGTAAGTGGTTTGAATCCAGGACACTTAATAGCCTGTCTACCGAGAATGATTTCATCAGCCCTGGCTTACCATCCTCTGTTTTTGTGGTGTGAAGTACATTTGTAAGAGGATGTCTCGGCTTATCAAACTAGCAAAACTTAAGGCGAATTTCAGAGCTTTTAAAACGGAAGAAAATGACAAAAGCTCTCAAAATTACTATCATGTTGTTTTTCTTTTCCTTTGGCGTCTTGAAGCTCGCAACAGCCTAATGCTCTGACAAGAAAACCTTTTCATGGAAGTGACAAAACGTGATTAAAACCATGTATGCACGCACGTGCGTAAAGGTTTGGAAACTTGCTTGCAAATGATGACGCGAGAAGGGAATTGAGCCATTAACCCAAAAGACATGTTTTGTCCCGAATACCATGCGGGCAGAGGTACCGTAAAATCCCGATTATAAGCTCTGGGCTTACACAAATTCGTAAAGGGTTTATAAACGGTATAAAAAATGTTTCGGAATGAGCAGGCAAGAAATAGCACTATCCAAAAACGTTTGCCATTTACCGTTATCAATTTTCCAAATACTATTTGGAACATCCGTATAATCAAAATTATTGTTCCGCACTCTACCTGCATTATACTTTCCTTATTTCACTTTGAAGTTGTACTTTGTGCTGTAAAAGTACTTATTCTAATCATTTTTTTCTTTATCTAAACTTTACCCAACATTGTAATCGGCAATGCCATTTATTCATATGGAAATGCTAATAAATTGTTGTTGAAACAAGAATAAATGGAAGAGGGGAGCTTATAATTTTTGTGAACGGGTAGATGGGCCTATAAACGGGGGGGAGGGTCCATAAAGGGGGGTCTTATAATCGGAATTTTATGGTATGTCCCGTGTGCCTGCGCGCGAGTGTAAGTGTCTGCGCACCGCGGCTTCGGGTGTCCGGCTGCAACTTCTTGCGGCTCGCTAATTAGGTATCAGTTGAACAATTCACGAAAGAAAACGTATGTAAGAAAAATCTGTGGTACCAAGGGAATGGCCCCTTTTTTGTTTGTTTGTTTGTTTTTTAATAAAATTCGGGCAACCAAACAAATACTGAGAAATTTGTTGGATACCATGCAGTTGAAGCAGTCCACGGAACGCTACTGAGTAAGATCACTTTCGTCAACTGATTGCAAGTGTATTAATATATTCCTTATTTGTCACAAACGAAGACAGTAAGTCAATAAAGATGAACACATGTTGTTGCTCTTAATGCTGACAAAAAGTGCTAAATATGGCAAAAACAGAACTTGATGTAAGTACATATAATAATGCACCAGTAACGGACGACTTGTTCAAGATAGATTCTGCTCGCAGTATACTTTGAACTCTCCAGTGTTGTGGGCCATATAATTTACTAAATCCCGATTTTGACAGATGATACATTAGCCTTGCATCTTCCAGATTTCCCATGATTAGGTAAGTATTACCCAAGAGATGACTTGTCTCTGCGACAGAATGTTCTCTAACGTTGCCTTTGCTCATGCCCTTGAGAATCTCTAGTGCTTTCAAGTGTAGGTGCATTGCTTCTTGGGCATGGCCTTGGGCACAATGGGCCGCGCCAAGACTGTTCATCGTTGTTGTTACAGAAGTGTGGCTCTCCCCCCACGTCTGTTTAAAAATGGCAAGAGCCCTTTCTAGAACTTTAACTGCTTTCTGTGCTGCACCGAGGCGTGTATAAACAACTCCGAGGTCATTCAATGCCTCGCCCAATATGAAATGATTTCGGTCAAACACTTTTTCTTTAATGACAACAGAGCGTTCTAGAACTCTCTGAGCTTCTTTCAAGTTTCCTTGATCTCTGTATATAAATCCAAGAAAATTCAGTGCTTCTGCCACGTGAGGGTGGTATGTTCCATGGAAGTCCTCAAGTATTTGCAATCCGTGTTCCGAATAATGTATCGCCTTTTGAAACTGTCCAAGCTTATAATAAACCGTTCCTATAGTGTTCAGGACTCTCCCGACGCTAGCGTGTCGTAGGCCATATTTTTGTTGTAGTATGACTAATGTGCAATTATGTAGTTGCAGAGCATCGCTGTACTTCCCTTGACGACTGTAAACTACAGCTAAGTTCAGAAGGGAGCCTGCAATATAGGGATGATGCATGCCGAATAACTTTTGCAACAACTTAAATGATGCCTCGTGGTCGGCTTGGGCTCTGCTAAGGTTATTCAGGTAACGGTTAATTACACCTAGTTTGTGCAAGGTGCTCGCTTTGCCTATAATGTGGTCCTTTTTTGTATCGTCGAGCTGATTGTGCTCCCAATTGTCGTGATAAAGTTCTAATGCAAGTACATGAAGATCTCTAGACTTGTATGGATATCCCAGCCCCCTATACAGCATACCTAGTATGTCCAAGAGAAGTGCCTTCTCTCTGCTAATAACTGTATCAGGCATCATTTTCATGAGTTTTGTCGCAGTTTTGTTTATTGCAGTCATTAGACCTTCATTATGTGACTTTGTAGCACCGCTGTGTAGACATACAACTTCAAGAAGTGCTTGTAAATCATGCCGTCTATCCTTGCTTGCCTGCAGGTGTGTTAAATTTACAAGTTCATCAACTCTGAAATCGTTTGTTGCCGGTTTTATCAAGCCAGGCCAAAATCCTGATCCGTGTGCGATGAGTCGCAAAAACCAAAGTGAAAAACGGGTCCCCATTAGGTCTTCCACTTGCAAGTGCTCCCTCGTTGAAAAGACGCATAGGGATGTCAGGATGCCTAGACATTGAGAGTCAAAACCGTTGTTAGGTTCTGTCAAGGTAGCGTTCGTGTTGTGTAGATTTAACATCGTAGCATTCAATTGGCGTTCAAACGATAAGAAAAGTCTTGCAAACACATCCAGTATTAAGCTGTGGTGATGTTTACTATCAGAGTAAGCATCCTTCAGGTTACAAAATGTTGAATCAGTACAATTTGGGTTTCTGCAACTTACCTTGCAGACCTGGCGAAAGGCTTCTCTGATCACTTGATGGCTAGATAAGGTCTCGTGTCCCTCTTTGCCGGCCACTTTAAAAAGAACATTCCTTAGAGAGTTCCGAATTTGAGCTTCTGTAAAATGCTGGTGCGAATTCGTTCTTAAAAACTCCAGGACAAAAGATAAACTAATTGGGGAAGAATCTGTATAACCAATGCAAGCAATATCTCGAAATACGGGATTATGTTGGGCGGAACGATTAACTGCCTTGAGAACAGCCGTGTACATGGGAACTGCATACTTCGAAGCGTCACTTTCCCGCCATTCAATATCTTCTTCCATGCCAAGTGAATGGATATCTCTCTTAAACTCAGAGATATAATCCGAATATGAATATTCAGCATGTTTCGGTGGTCCTTCACGCACACTCTCAATATAGATGGCCGCTGTTGCGATGGCAAGCGGTTGGTGCCCAAGAATTTCAGATAACTCGTGAGCGTGGTGTTCTCTATCTTCTTCCAATCCAGTTATTACTTTCAGTAGTTTGACTGAGTCATTGGGCAACATGCCTTCGTACAGATCCTGTACGTGCACATAAGAACTCAGTCTTTCCAGAGAGACGCGTTTTTGTAGAGTAAAGATGACCACAAAAGTCGTGAAATGTTTGCTCCCAGGTTCAAGGTTCAAGTAGCTGAACAACAACTTTAAATCTTGCACGTTGTCAAAAATCAAAACAGGTTGACTGTTCCTCTCTTTGAAAAGTTCCTTAAGTTTGGTGAAAAGAACTTTAAGTTTTATTTCCGTTTTTAAAGTGCTACCTTCGTATGAAAACAAATCACCAAATCTGAAATTCAGTTCTTCTTTCATTTGCCTAATACCATCTGTCTTTTGCAGGGAACTATTACAAAGGGCAAAGACTGCATCTACGAGAGTTGACATAAGAGACGTCATGCTAGCTGCTTCAATTGTAATGACGTCTACTGGTCTTCTGTTTTGCTTCATTGATTTAAACAAACGAAGTCCAACTTGTCTAGCAAGCTCTGACTTCCCCGAACCTGGTCCGCCGATCATATACATGTGTATTTGTTTTCCTTCGTGGTCTTTCGACAGCCTTTTTATCTGCCTTGTGATATTTAAAACTTCTTCTTCGCGCCATATCCAACGATGTCTTGGAGGCCACAAAACCTCATTAAAATATACGCTTGGCAACTCAGCCGTAAATGCATTCTTCCAAAATCCCCTTGCTGATTCTACGATACAGCCCCAAAACGGGTATGCCATCAATATCACCACAATAATGATGAAAACTGTTCCTGGGTTGGCAGTCTTGAATGGTTCCAGCGCAATATGTAGCCAAGGGAAGTATTTTTCCACCAACTTCCATAGTATTCGACCAATTTTTGTTTTCAAATCGTCGCTGTCTCCTGACGCGGAACTATGTGTTGTTGACTTTGAAACAGTTGATTTTGTTCCAACTTGCCTTCTTTTAATTCCAGCCTTGGAGCCTTGGAAAAGAAGTGATGCTGTTTTCCCACTGGTGGAACGTGTTTTACGAGTTGACTGGCTTCTGGTGAAGGGCATGGCGAAAGCTTTATGAATATTCAATTCAGCTGATCTTTCCACAAACTAAACAGCTGCACGCACTGAATCGACAACGATCCGACTTATACCGTGAATAATGAAGCTTACACGCAAAACCCAGATGCTAGTCCACATTCCTTTTTGAGTAGTAGGTTAACGTTATTTTTAAAGATAAACTAGGAGACTGGTGGTGGTAAATGTTAGTTTTTACGGTTCAAAGACTGTAACTTATATAACTACGACAATGGTGTCTCGTATAGGCGAGGATTTGAAAGTTAAAAAATTATGCATCTATTTTGAACTGCAAGGTATTGTGGGACGGCCAGCAGTAAGTTTGCGAATCAAAATTGATGTATAGTTTCCTAGCCTCGCGTATACGAGACATCATCTCTTTTTTTATTCTACGTTTTTCCAAATGGATGCAAGACGCATACCATGACATCTTTGCTCAAGATAGATTCTCTGCGGTACCGTGTTGACTTTTGCAAACAGGTGAAAATTTGATTTTATACCAGAACACAGTAAAATTCTTGGATTTAACGAGGTCAAAGTTCAGAGAAAGAGAGAGAGCAAAAAAGAATTTCCGCAAACACAACACATCTTCAAAGAGTTCGCAAACTGCTCGCGTGTATGAACACTTTCTCGGCATCTTCTGGTATAGGTGTACACCCTTGCTCAAGGTACAGACCTTTACGCAGTGAACCAGTTAGCTTACCATAAAGTCCCGTTTCGCCCGATCCTAAAGCGCCAGATTCTCACAACGTTTTCAACACGGGTTTATCCAGATCTCCTGGCATTGCTCAAGAAAATCTCAAAACACCCTTCCTCTGGTCAGGCGCGTTCCTGGCCATTTTTTACCTGCAAGCCAGGGTACTTAGGCTTAAATGAGTCAACAGAAGGTAAATTCGTTTTGTCAAACCGAAATCAAAAAGTAGGGACGATAACAACGTAGATAAAGTCTTCCGTTTCTTGTCAGTGACTTTTGTCTCAAAGGTATCAAATCTGATTCGCATCGTCAGTTGTAAAACCACAATAGCATGTTTAGATCAGTTTAGATGGCTAAGAAGGCAAGGTGCTGAGGGTTACATTTACGTAAAGATGTTGTGGTAAAGAAAACAGACTTCAACTTTTTTGTTTTAGCACCCATCTGTTGTGATTTCGCTAAATCTTATCGAAAAATCGCTAAGTTAAGTTGCTTCTTGAATACGAAGTTTTTCAAATCGCCGGTTTTAGGCATCGCAAACTGAATAGAAACTTTATTAGGTACACCCCTCTTTAACAGACCTGGTGAAGCTTGGTCGTTCACCGGGTTTTTTACAAAACTTCTACCAGGGCAGACAAAAATCCACCAGATTGATCCGATTGTTCACCAGGGAGGCCGACGATTTATAAACTCTAGCCATAGCAAAACTGTGTCCCAGTAGGTTAAGGAGGGAACCCCTATTGCATTACATTTTAAAAATATGTCAACTGAGGCATCTTATACAAGAGTTGTTCAACACCAGTCAAAGCCATTTAAGCAATATTCTCAAAATTAACTCACCACTTCTTGGTTACTGCATATCGTGTGCATATCGTAGTGCTGTTTATCGCAGACAGGCCATGATGTCGTTATATCTACAGGCTCTGCCTCTTCTTTTCCTCCGATCTAGATAGGCAAGGGTCTCTTCTGTTTCAACTGGTTCTGAGGTTGCCTCTTCACCGTTATCTTCGTAGTTGTCGTCTGCAGGCAGTGGCACCATTGCTCGTGTGACGGAATCCTCAAATTCTTCAGCAATTTCTTGAATTTCATGATATGTTTCCACTGACATCTTGTGCACGGTTTCCGTGATTGTAACAGCTTCATCTAAGCATACAGTCATGGCATTGTCATCACTGCCCCGCAGGATATGTGCGTATGCCATTGAAGCACCTGTCCAGTTGGGGTCTACGGCATAGAAAATGTTCTCTTCATCTCGCGAGGTTTCAGCAAGAAAATCTCCCCGCAATTTGGACTGTGGTCCAATACTCGCCATTGATACATTTTCGGTAACCTTTAGAAGGTCAAAGGGTAACCCATCAGTTCCACGAAATACAAGGACTTCTCCAATCTCAAAGACGAAATCAGACGCACTCAAGGAACCATCATTAGGACCGTGGGCTAAATGATAATCCTCACTTTCCGGTTGCTCTGCGTTACTTACGAAAATGCGATCTTGGATCGGTGCAATGGCTAATTCACGTCTCGATGCGTGTTGACCAATAATGGTTGGTGCAGTTCCGTATTTCCTCTTCTGGAAATTTCTCAAGCTATTCATTGGTCTTGACTTTGTAGCCATGTGAATGGCTCTCGATTTTGCCTTTTGTTCGGCAGTTACAGTTCCACTGTTCCAAGTTTCTCCGCATACCCACGGCAACAATTCATTCTACCAATATAAATCTGCCTTCCAACCATCAAAGTCTCATCTTCTTTCCCTTCCTTTATGTTCATTTTGATCTTCCTCAGGTCTGCAGTGGAGAAACTATGCTCGTGGCGTTGTTGAAACATTGTCCACATTGCCTGTGTTGAGTTGCTACCACTGTCATGATCTTCAGTTGTGTGTGCGTACGTGGAAGATACTTCATCCCTCGTTCTTCTGACACTGACACTTTGGGTACCGGTGTGATCTGATCCTGATGTGACCACTGGAACAACGAAGTGAGATGCTTCAGTTGCCACATGCCTGGTAAATTCCAACAAGGTTGGATTGTTCCCTTGAATCTTCTCTGTTATGTGGCCAAAGAACCCTTCGAGCGTGCACGTCCCAATTAAGAGCTTTCACTTTCACTAGGTCAAGAAGCTCGTCCTCCCCAATATGAACGAAATAATCACACAGATAATCTGCACCATTGATAAGAGTCTTGTAAAAGCCTTCAGCTGTTCGGGAAGCCATTGACCCATGACTAATGTCAAGCGAAACAGCACCTGTGTACTGCCCAGTATCTGTGAAGACTTTCCAACCTTTGCGCTGCTGTTCTCAGTTCTGGCAGTGAGCCAACCAATGTTCTCTCTCTGACCTTAGCAGCATAGTCTGGATCAGAGGACCTAACTCGTTTTGACACCAATCCCATTCCCTCGGCAATTTCTCGCCACGTGGACTGAAATCGAATCAGCCCTTGTAAGGAACAAGCCATTCTGATGGCTCCTTGGATGTCTGATGGGTACTCAGCAATGTAAAGGCATGTACCTCTTGCAGCCAAACCAGCCGGGTAGCACAGCTTTGCAGACTCTTTGGGGCCATCATTTTGTCCAGGATCATCATCTATTCCAAGAGCCAAACACACTGATTACTCTGAAAAATTGATCTTGTAGATAGAATGCCTCAGGTGGTCAGAAAATGAACTTCGCCATCGACTTCACACAGCCCAAAAGGAAACGTAGCACCACTTGAACTGTCGAAGCTGAATTGCTTTCTTGTTCCGGCATCTTTAATTACCATAACTTTGACTTCCCCGCTCATGGCCTCCGCAGATAGACTGCATGTGACCACGATTAAGTTATCAGCAAATAAAAGACAATCAATTGGGTGGAATATATCTGCACTCTCAATTGTGTGGTATATCGTTGAAGCTGTGTAATCTGCGGAAAGTGTGCACAAATAAATCACCCCCACAACAGGATTGGTGATTAAAATCTGCTCGTCACGTGGTAGACCGGTACGGATCGGAAATGGATGGAACCTTTGAAAGTACCTTTCGAACCTTTCGAACCTTTCGAAGCATGAGAAATGGGGCATTTTGTACACTGGCTTTCCCTTAGCTGATCAGTTACTAGCTCTCTCATTGCTTCTTCCCTTGACTTTTTTGGAAGCCCATATATATAGACACTGCTCCATTCCTTTTCAACTATCAATTTTAACACTGAACTGTTTGAATTTTGTAAATAGATCTTATCATAAATTTTTATCTCTTTTAATAATATATTGTAAATAATTATGCAATTCAGCCTGCTGGCTGCCATTTAATTGTTTCTAATAAACCTATCTATCTATCTATCTATCTATCTATCTATCTATCTATCTATCTATCTATCTATCTATCTATCTATCTATCTATCTATCTATCTATCTATCTATCTATCTATCATCTATCTATCTATCTATCTATCTATCTATCTATCTATCTATCTATCTATCTATCTATCTATCTATCTATCTATCTATCTATCTATCTATCTATCTATCTATCTATCAAGTTTGTGATCCACAAGGAGACTTTGATGACACCGCGGCTGCAAGAAAGTCTTTGCCTGGCTCTTTCGACTGTACGGAAGCGCCTACTTTCCTTGACAAGGTCTCCAGCTCCAAAAAAACAGTATAATCTGTTCGTCCCTTTAAGAAATGCATGAATGCCACCCATGTGGTTTCACACAATTGGACTTTTAGATCATTGTAAAGATAGTTAAATTGAACGTTTTTGCGAGATGCGAGAACACAGGCTTCTAACACTTTGTCTTTGGAGGCAGCAAACGACGCAGCACAGCTGGAGGTCAGTGAGAAAAGCACAGGTATTCGACTGTCGTTGTTATCTAACCTTATAAGCGCAGTGTAAATGACGTCTTTTTCTCGGCCTTTTCGGTTGGAGAGACGTTCATTGGCTTTTCTTGACTTCTTTTTCTTCTTCGATTTCCTTTTCTTCTTGATGATCCTGCGTTTTGTACCCAGCTGATTCTCCTTTCGCTTTTTGGGCTCACACGTGTCGGAAGAATCGCACGAATCTTCAACATATTTCCGTTTCATCCTCTGTTTAGCTCGCCTTGAATGCCCGTTGCTGGCCTCGGAAGAACACGACGAAGATCCAGAGGATTCACTGTCGCTTGCACTCGGGCCATTATCGGAATCTCCACCTCCACGATCATATTTATCATCGGAGGATTCATCCGCCAATTTTCCTACACGATCACTTGTCAGAGCCCGCACGATTTTGACCAGCGGGAACCAATCAAAAGAGACAAATTACCCATGCTTCTGTTAGCGCTTCCCAAGCTCGCAATCCTTTTGCACAACAATCTCGATGCACCCAAGTAATTCTACAACTGAACAAGACTGAACAAACGAGAGCCGTGACTTTTTCTCACAGGTTAACAGGCATCACCAGTGAAACTAAATTGTTCACCAGGGAGAAATAAAATTGACCAGGGGCTTTTTAAAAATCCAGCAGGGGCCAGTGGGGTCCCAATTCCACCAGGGAGGGCAAAATAACCCACCAGGTCGGGTTTCACCAGGTCTGTTACAGAGGGGTGTTTAGGTATCTTTGGAGACAAAATTGTCACTGTCCGTTCATTAAGATTTTGACAGTTAAATAAATGGGCCATTAGGTCGAGAGTAGTGGCAGCTTAGTTCAAGGTTATGATGAACTCCGAGCACTATAAATATATACAGATTTCTTTTTTCGAAAGACAGAGATTTTAAAACATTGTGTGGTCTATAATACCTAGAAAACTTCACTCGGGGATAATTATCTCTTATTGACAATTCTTCACCCTTGTAGTTGCTTGAAAAGTTACTGATTATACTAGTGTTGCTAATTGCAAGTGAAATACTGTCGAGTGTAAGAAAGGTGTCAGGTGCAATTGAAGGTCGATTGTGAACGTGTCATGATAAATGTAAAACAAATTGTGTCACTTGGTATTGATGTGCAGGAGATTAAACAAGTACATGGATTGATACAAGCTTTATGACCGGCAGTTTTCGTATTTGCAGTAGGGGAAGCAATCTAGTCTACCGACTTCAACTTGGACAGAGACAACATAAGGAATGTTTCACGTTATTAATAAGTTTTTTTAACTTACAGGCGAAATATGACTCCTATAGGCACTTAATAGGGGACTTACCTTGTCTCTGGGTTTAACCATAGTAAGATTTTTTCAGTATGACTAAAAATAGTGCGGAGCATTAGTCAAAATGGAACCAACAGTTTCATCTAGAACCTAGATCCAGAATATCGCGATGATGTAACATCATCGCACTTTAGTAAATGTATACGGAGAGACATCCCGTTATTGTCATAATTGTAGCTGATTACGAATTTCGAACATCGTGCTACATTTAACAATACCTTCCGTCCAAACTCCAGCTTTACACGCTTGAACGAATGGCTATGGTTTCGTGCTGTAACATGAAATAGTTACGAGATGGAATTTCAAAGTGAAACGTGTATAAACAAGATAATAGTACACTAGCTCGATAAAATGGAGAGTCAACGCCAACCTTACGTTTCAGTTATAAATGTTCAAAAATTGAATGCCAATCGACGCGGCTTCATGACACAAAACTCCTGGACGACTTTATCGGTGTCGATGGTCCTATCTCTGTAAGCGTGCAGGATAGCAAGCCCAGACAGCCTCTCTGCTCGCATGGTAGACCGCATATAGGTCTTAACCCTCCGCATAGTACTAAAACGAACGCTCGGGGGTTGCTGTCGACACGTGCATCGTGACAAGGATGGTGAGGACGGCCGTAACATTAGGATACAGTTCTTTATTGGTGCAGCAAAGCGTATGCTGCAGAGTGACTGGTTTGTCTTCTGGGTCAACGTGCGCCCGCTTTGCTTTCCATCGCACAATCTCACCGTCAAACACAGTTCTCTTCGTTAAGTCGGGTTCATATGTGTTGAAAATCTTGCCTGTCGTATCTGCGTTGAGGGGGTGGATTTTTGTGGGAATAAAGTATTGCCCAAGGAATCTGTCGTGCTGTTTCAGCAGCCGTTCGTTGAGTTCTTCCAACACGTTATCGACCAAAGGTAGGTAAAGTGCTCCTTCTCCAATATTCTTTAGGTGTGGCGGCAGGAACGTTGACTCGATGTCGTTGGTTGGTTGCTAAGCGTGGCCTTGTCGGCTCGATGTTCCACTCAGCTGCTATTGCCTTTGCTATTTCAAAAAGCTTTTCCCAAACCATCTCGTCATTTCGCTACTCTCTTAGGACGTTAATCACCACAAGTGATTCATTGGCTGCTACGATCAAGTCTACATATGCATGTTTGCCCAGTAGCATGTTCGATAATGCTACGGTAATTGCTCTGCAGCTCAAAGGGCAATTATAAAGTCAAATTGTCTGATTGAGCATACGTATCCTCTGGCCTTGCCGTCCCCATCAGAGGAAAGGCTTTCAAGAGCCTGTATTACGACGCCATAAGCCGTGCGAACGGTGTACAGAGAGTCCGCTCTAGATCTGCTAGCCCAGCGTGTCCCACACAATGCACGTTTTCAACAAAAACCAGCGGGGAGATAACTGGCATATGTTAAGTATTCCTTGGATTGCAATAAACTGCTTGAAAACGTGGGAAAATACTCAGTCGAACGAAATCCTAATACGTGCCCGAGAAAGATATTTATATGTAGAATAATAGTACCACTAGAGTTGAAACCTCGCTTTCGCGGAATTTTGAGCCTAACAAGAAGTGTGAGGAATTACGACAGCTACCACGAATTTTCAATCCCTAGCTTCTTGTTGACTTCTGGGACGGACTTCACTTGACACTCTTGACAAAACCTGTTTGAAGTTTTCATAGTGCGATGACCCGCGGGCCTATATAGATTTTTGCGAAATTTCAATAAACAAAAACAAAAACAAAACAAAAAAAAACAAAACTTGTAAGCCAGTGCTTACCTGGCTTATAGGCAGGTACGCGCCTGCCTATATTTTGGTCTGAAATATGGTAAGGAACTGATCTGGATGGTCGAGCTGCTAGGCTTTGATAGATTGTGTTCGCATAACTGTTGGCACAATTCCTCATTACAAGCATATTTTTGATCGATTTTCCGAAAAAAGCACTGCTAGCATAACTTGCTTGCACTTTTGGCTAGTTTTGCAGCACAAAATTGTCATTTATTGATCATGCAACCAATTTTTTTGGCCCGAGATCAGTGTTACAGGCAAATTAAGTAACAAAATCATATTTTGTCTGCTTATTGTCACATTCATGGGACCTAAGTCCCACATGAAGTGACCCAGGAGTTTTTCCACAGGACTCAACGCATGCGCATAACTAGCTCGGTTAGCCAAGATGGCGATGAGAACAGAGATTATGCACTATTAGTACTTTAATAGAGCAGTTTTCAATTGAGTGTCGAAAGTAATGTTGTGTTTGCTTTGGTTTTGCATTACTAGGCTCTCTGATTGGTTAAAAAAACTCGCACCACTTTCTCAACCAATCAGGCGTAAAACCAAAACCAATCGTGACTTGCTCGTACGCGTTTTCCCGCGCTTAGCGCCAATTGCTTGTATTTGATTTGATTTCTGATTGGTTCATTTTGTGTTTTGTTCCTGTTGTGATTGGTCATAGTAATTGCTTTGGTTTTGGTTTTATGACACTCATTTGAAAACCGCTCTATTACATGAATTGGCTTGTTTTGCTGAATGGTCCACCCGAACAAGCGGAGTCAAAATCAGTGTTTCACATTTGTGCTGGTTGTTAATTGTTTGAGTTTTTAGTTGTCAGACAGTTTTATTGTTTCAGTGGATTAGCTTTCTACATTCATCTATCACTGCAAATACTTTACAAGACAGTGATAGCCAGGGAATTTATAATGAATTATGCACTAGTAAAGTTTCTAGTTGTAAATAGGGTAACTGTGTTTGCCATTTACTTGTTTGTTGTATAGTTATTGAGGTGTTTTTACAAAATTTAAAGTAAAAAGTAGAAACATAATTTCTGCTCTTTTTTTTTTGCTAAAATGAGCATAATTTACAAAACCTAGCTGGCATAATCATTGGCATAATTTTAGAAATAAACGAGCACTGCTAGTAGCACATTATGCTACTTTTGCGAGCACAATGGATCAAAGCCTACAAGCTGCACCCAAACTTCCAAGGATCTCCAACTTTAAATAATATAATGTTCACCGAGTTCATGTGTAAGTCGATGGGTGAGTGTATAGGTTATTACATGGGATAAGTTTATGGGTGAGTTGTAAGGGTTAGACAATGAACGCGAGTGTTCTATGGGATATAGTGTCTCGAGCAAAGATAGAATGCCACGAGGCCTGCGGCCTCGTGGCATTCTATCGATGCTCTATATTCATTCTATCGCTGCTCTATATTCCATTCTCAAACTCATTAATTATTCATATTGTTATCAGCCTACCAGAACGGCCCATTCTGGTCAGGTGGATGAGTTTAGAAACCCAATGAAAAACGAGTTGAAAACCACACGTGTTTAGAAACGATTTCAAACCCGTGTGTAAATTGTTTCTTAATCTGCATATTCAAAAGGCAAGACGAAAACATGGACATCAACAAATTTATTTATTCACACATTTCAAAGTTCATACATTAAATAACGCTTATTTGCTATTAACGTTGAATGTGACGTTGCAGTTATTAAAGTCACCAAAACAAAAAGCAACACTACTGCACCTTTTGTCTGATGCATCGAGGAGACTGAAATCCAAGTTTGCATTCTTTTCCTCCATGAATCGACGTATTCCGCACACAATCTGATATATGGTTCTGGGTGGGTATCTTTCCTTTGATGGTTTAGCAACTTCTTGGATAAACTTTGCCAGCCAATAATTGAGGCTTAAAGCATCCATTTCAAGCAACGGAAATTCCAAGGACTGAACTTTGTGCAGATCGTAATTTTTAAATAGACCGCCTGGTTCCAACGTTGCTACTTTAGGAACTCGGACTTTTTGCCATTGTTCAAAAATTCCAACCGCCCATTTGTTTTTATATTGGGTAGACTTCGGAATAGCGCTGGCCACACACTTTTCTTCTTGTTCAAAAGTTTTGGCAGCTCTAAATCTGTACTCTGCCATTTCTGCCATTTGGCTTGTGAATTCAAAGCAACGTGTTTGCTTCGAACTGACAAACAACAAGACTGAAAAACGTTGCATTAAATGCAAGAATAATTTCACACACTAGCACGTCGGCGACGGCATCTCAATCAACGCCTCAAAGCGTTGATTACGATCCACAAATAGAATATTTGAATCGAGAAAACTCATTAAAATGATAAGTGCTTCTAATTTTTTTTGTTGGAGAAGTAATTTCAAAAACTCGTGCTTCGGGTTTCATCAGGTTTCCAAACACTCGAAAACAATAAAACCACTCGGCCTGCGGCTTCGTGGTTTCAAATGTTTTCTCGTGTTTGGAAACCTGATGAAACCCTCGCACTCGTTTTTGAAATAGTACTAAACTGTCTTAAATTATGTAAAGTGGCGGGTGCTTTGAAGCACAGGGAAATTGCGGGGTAAAATTACAGAGAATTTCTGCATTCATTAGTGGTTCTATATAGAGCATACTAATGAGGCATTGTTTTCCTTTGTTTGGAAGCCTCATTAGTATGCTCTATATAGAGCATACTAATGACTAAGTAGAAACTACTAATGAATGCACAAATTCTCTGTGAATATTTATAACTAAATCGATAAAATCAACAGCTTCAACGGCTAGAAACACTCATTATTTTTGCGTTTTAACAAAAAAATGCAATCTTACGGTATGATAGCATAGCAGAAAGCAAATCGAAAGAAAAACAATTATTTTACATGAAATACGAACTGTTTAGACCTTAATTGAAACAGAAGGACAGACTTGTTTCTCCGTGTTTGCCAGACTACGAGTGTTGTACTTGAACTTGACTTAATTTGGCCTCTTGGAGTTTCCTGCGGGTTCCCAACTTGCTGGTGTCGGTGGTTGTAACGCCTCGAAGACTGCTTTCACCAATGTAAATCTAGCAAATCTTTAGCGGCGATCACTGCCTCGAGTTCCAAATTTCCGTGTATTGGCTCATGGCTGTTAACACACCAACTGCGATAAACCGCGCGGTGAAGCACTCTAAAACATTGCACCTCAAAGGCATGCGTAAAATAGTGAAAATATCGTAAACAAAATAGCAACGTGATTTCAAGGTGAGAACTAAAAAATTAAAATGCAAAAATACAATCTGCACGTAAAAACGAAATTCTTCGTGTTTGTGACCATGTTCTAAGACGGTTAGACAATGAACGCTCGTGTCCTATGGGATATAGCTTCCCTCGCAAGATAGAATGCCACGAGGCCGCAGGCCGAGTGGCATTTCTATCTTTGCTCGGGACACTATATCCCATAGAACACTCGCGTTCATTGTCTAACCCTTACTTTGTACATGTAATCGAACTTGCAGGACTGTTTAGTTTAAACGTTCTTTGAAGACACAGTTTTTCAACGGAGCTTTTTCAGTTATAGATTTTTCTTATTATGTATTTGAAGCTGTCCTATGTTTATCTGGTTATTATTGATGCATCTGTTATCTTAATTCCATGTACCCAGTACAATTATTAATTCAAATGCATATTTATTATTAGTTTGATTGTACTCATACGGAATAATTCTCTGACAGAGGCTCCGTTCGTGGTTTTTAACAACCACGGAGTACCTTCGCTTGACTTTATTAGCGGAGCCAGCGCGCTAGCGCGTCAGCGGAGCTCCATTGCTAAGGAAATTTGGTAATCTATCAAGCCAAAAAATTTTGGTAGTGACGTAGTAGTCACGTGACCGTCCGTCCGTACATCCGTACGTCCGTCCGTCCGCACCACAGGTTTACCAATACACTTCCTACACTGGATATAACCCTGTGCTGAATCCCGTGTGTTTTCGGCGCGAAATCGCATGTTGACCCGCGTTGTAGCAAAACAAGCAAAGACAACAAAAGTCAAAAACAAATTTGTTAATGGAAAAAAAAAGGTCAAAAGAACACTCAGTTGTCTTTTTGGTGGAAGGGGAAAAGTTCAATCTAGGCGAAAGAAATTCGGCGATAAAGTTCAGGCAAAAAGTTCAAATTTGCCTCGTCGGTTCTGTTCAAACTCGGTCGGCACACCGCTTGAGTTCGCAGCTTTTCGCAGCGGTTTCGACGCCAAATATAGCAGAGCTATTGCTTTTTGGTTTTTTCTGTCCACAACCATGGTTTTTACGGCGTTTCGAACACATTTTGCCGGGAAAAACACCAGCATTTTCATGCTGATAGGCAGCTTGTCACGAAGAAAGAAATAAGTATTAAAATTAACCAAGTAAACAATGTCAAACGCCCATGGCCTAGTGGACTACTTATCGGCGTCTCACGCCGACGACGCGGGTATGACACTCAGCGGGAGCATCAAATTTTTATCTTTTTTACTTTGTTTTTTTTTTTTTTATAAAACGACTTGGATGAGAGTATTTTCACAAATTAATAACTGCCAGCAAAAACAAAACAAAAAACAAAAGCAAAAAACAGACAAAACAAAAAGGGGGGCCCCGCTTTTAGGCTGGGCTAAATCTATATGTTATCTTTACTGCAGTGTAATTTTTCTAGAAGATAAGAATTTCAACTCAATATGCAAAACTGCTCAAAAAGACGCGGGATAAACCCCGTGTCTGGAAGTGGCGGGGTGGGGCCAAAAATAGCCGCCGAATGGGGCATTGAACGCATCCGTCTTTCTGAGGAATGAAGCGACTAGGAGCATCACTACCCTCACCCCCCCCCCCCCCCCCTCCTCCCAGTTGAGATGTTATTCCATCGCAGGGTTCTCGCTGCCCACCCCGCTCCAGCATTTTTGCTAGGATTCCCTAACGGGTCGCTGGTACCTATTTATACACCTAGGTGGAAAGAGACCTTGTGGGGAGTAAAGTTGTTTGTCTCTCCAATACAGCACTCCACACTAGGGTGGACATGTTTGTTTTACTCAAGTGTTGTTGTTGTTGTTGTTGCTGTAAGACTTGTTGGCTTCCCAATGTGTAAATTCATTTCAACTTGCATCGTAATTTTATAAATGATAATTCAATGATACAGAATACTATTAAATTTACCAAAACGCTTGTATACAGTCTATGCATATGTCGAATGTCTAAGCCACCCGTGTGTAAACCGTAGACGTTCCTCGGGTATTAAACGTGGAAGCTGTTCGCACTTCGAGCGTGGAGGTTGCTCGTGTTTTGTGCGAAGAAGCGGAAAGTTTTCTCGCGTGTTCATTGTGTTAATCTCTGTCAGATCAATGGATGATGGCTCCCCAATATGGGTAAAGGCATCTTGTTCTTTTATTTATTATTGACATACGGTCTTCCATGTCCTTAGTTCCCATCTTGGAAATTGTAACACAAACGGCAACAACAACCTACAGCAATACCTACTATAAACTTGCGACTGTCACTAGTTAAGCTGTCACATAGCAGCCTAGTGCCAGGAGTTTATCTTCCCTCTCACGCGAAATTTCATGTCGCAACCCATTCCCAGTCTCTTACACGCATTTTGTGCTCGGCAGCGAGAGGAAGAGAACACCTGGGAAGTACACTTACCCCACAGTATCGAAGTCCTTTCGAGGACAGACTCTCAAATTGTTCAGTGGTTCTAAACGCGGCTTTTCAAAATGACGGCCATTTCCAAGGAATTTTCCAATTAGAAAAACAGAGCTAAAGGTCACTGAAGCTCGGCGTTAGATGGTTAACATTTGTGTTTCTGTTTTTATACGCCCGAGGTTAATTTCTTCCTAAATTTAGTTAGGGACAATTTTTGTTTGGGAGGGAACAGGGTAAAAAATGCTTGAATTCTGGTAAGACTACCCCGATAACGATTTTAAACGCTGACTTAAGGAATATGCGCGTTACAAGTTTTTTTAGTAATGTCCTTTCCAGTGTGACCATAGAGTGGATTCCAGTCTCAATCGGTCTTCAGTAAACTGCTCAACCAGGGTACAGCCGGACTGAGAATGGTTCCCTCGAACAAAAAAAATTTCAAGCGACTGATTAAAAAGCCTCAGCTTGATATTCACAGGTAAATATTCATATCATCGCTTTCATTATATCTGCGCCAGAGTATATTGCCTAAAAACACTTCAAGTAGTTGCTGTGGCTTTGATCCATGTAAATAGCACAAGGTGATGTTATGTTCCTACTTACAGCTTCACAGTGGAAAAATTGGTACTGATCGCGGGTATCAAAGCCGTCAAATCGAACGAGATCGAAAGGAAACCAAATTCTAATCGAACTTAATCGAATTCAATTCGCTTTTTGTTCGGTTAATGAACGAAATCGGAACCTTGAACACTTTCAGGTTGTGAATTCATTTTCCGAACCAAGTGGAACGAAGTCGAATGTCGTCGCTCAATTTAGTTTGATTTCTTTCGGAGATGGGACATAAGAGACCATTAAGTCCAAAATAAACCAATAATAAAACTGTCCGGTAACGCATAAAATGTCACTTTAACCTCACAGAGAAGCTTATTATTTGAGTGCAGCCAGGATCCATATCTTGACTAATTTTAACTTGAATGAACTTTAGTGTTGTTTAATGCCGATCCACTGAATGGGTTCCCTGGTTCTCCGCTAAGTTTCCGCTTTATTGATAGTGCTATGCAACAATACTTTTCAAACCAACGTTAAATGCTGCCGGACTGTAGTGGGGTAAAGTTATCCACTGCAGCACAAGCACTGACGTGTAGGAAGATCGAAAAGTTTCAGTGTATAAAGATGAATGTAGAGATATAATCATTATACATTTTTCGCATTCCTCCAGAGCTTTATGCAGCGATGTGGAGAGCAGACCGATCTAAATGTACGATTACTATAGAGTCACCCGCAAGTATACTTTCTTCAGAGCCAATACCGTGTGTATGTGTTAGAGAAACTGTATGAAGCCTGTTTACTAATTAAAAGTGCTCTATGCTTTGTGTCACATCAAACCATTTTTCTGACTGGCGGGGTATTAATTTAAATTCAAGATTTGCTCTTGGACAATATCACACTTAAAGCCCTGTAAGAGCTGTAGCGCTCTGATTTGGAGCAAAGCACTCACGTCTATGTATCATTTAAATCTTGCAGATGAAGCAAAATATATAAAAAAAAAAGTGTATCGATGGACTCGACATCGTGAGAGTTGTCCGCTGAAATCGAGGGTGCGTAATTATTGCTTGTGTTTGGCTACACACGTTGTCTTTTTTCCTCAAAAAGTGAAAGCTTTAGGACGACTTGGTGGATGTTTAATAATTCAATTTGCTCAAAAATGAGAAAATATACTTTTTTTTTCATTTTTGTGCTGCAATACGAACGCCATAAATGTCCAGTCTGTTGTATTTGGAGCAACTACGATACCCTAATTGAGACGGACCTGTTGGGCACAATCTTTTAGTGTCTACGACGGTTTCGTCGTAGTAGGTTGTTCAAGGTCACTGGATGAAAGATTGGACAGAAGAGGGTCTATGTTTCGACTATGTTTTGAGCATGGTTTTCTTGGGGAAAGGTCTAGGTTATTGCAATGACTCCACCACGCCTATAAGATTTTTCTTCAACGTTTTCAAGAGGAAATTTTAGCAGCACCTGCCGTTTTCACCATTGGTACGCACATCCGTAAGACAATTTTGGCAAAGGTTTGGTGAGAATCGGTTGCTATGGTTACAATACATGATGTTATAAGTAGCATGTGGTCAAGCCGTTTTTGTATAAAAATACCCTTTTAATTATGTTACATATTTCACGTTTGAAGAGTCAAAATTTCATTTTCCCCGCTGTCTTTTAGTATGAAATTTTTGCTACGGGTTTTCATTTTTGCGATATGTTTTTTCCTTCAATTTCCAAAACAGACCACCCAAAATTTATTTAACTCTGATACAAAAGTTTTCTTGTTTTGAGTAAAATCCAAGTGACGGCCATCTTTGTGCCATTTTGGTTGACGTCACCGGCCCCCAGCAGCGCCACATTCCATAATGTCTGCCTCATCTTGTAGAGCACATCACAGGCTATCTACCAAAAGGAAAAGCTTTTCGAATATTGTAACACAACAAAACACCCCTGGGGGTCCATCAACCCCATCCTTGTATCACGGTGAGGCTATGAGTTAGCTTGTATGTCCGAGGGTTAACATCTTTGTAGGTTATTTTTATAGTCACGCAAGCTGACAACTTTCGGAATTAAGAGCGCCTGTCTGTAAAAATCAGACAAAATCAAAATTCCGCGGCAAGGGTCGAAAATTCGATTTCTTTCATATTTTAATGTTAGATAGGTTAGAGTATAACTAAAATCACTGGATACTTTTTTTGGCAAAATATCCTTTTATTTCAAAGAAAAATGCAAATAACGAACTTCCGTTAAAATCGCCATTTGAAGCAGTAAATTATGACATCAATTTGAGGCGTTCGCGTGCAAAAACAAATCCCTCCGTCGTCTTTTAAACACTCAATTTTACTTTTGCAATCCCTCAAGAGCTTCAAAACTGATTTTGGTAGAAACAGCCTTGTTCTTTGTGTTTGAAATAATTTAATTTTGAAAGTATACATTTCTCATCAGGAAAAGTACTTCGTGAATTAAATTATTTTTCACCATGTGCTAAACCTTCAAATCGATTCAGCTTCTGGCTGTTGAATTAAGAAAAGATGTTCTCAGGATTGCTGCAAAAATTTCTTTGGGCAAATGATTGAGAGCGACGCGAGAGCTTTTCAAAGTTCGTTAAAATGCAGGTTGTTTGACCCTTCTTGGCAACATTCCATTCGCGAGTCACGCACATATTTTAATGTGTTTCGACCCACATGAGATCGAAAACGTCAAACAGAAAAACAGTTCGAAATGCTCTTACCTCATTTGCTGTAGAGGACAGGTCCAGAGGCCATTTCCGAGTGATTCTCTTGCCGTTCGACGTATTTTGGTCCTGTTGATGCCATCCAATGAACACCGCCAACTGGGTCAGTGTATTGTAAACGGTCGCACAGCTCAACAACAACCTTTCTTCCAAAACGTTGGACATCTTTCTACGCTGTGACATCTTACTCAACGGTTCAGTTGCTGGTTAGTGTTGCTTAGATGGCAATACACAAAAAGGTTTTTATCACCACATGTCGCCGCTAACGTGGCCAGAGTTCTTTCTAGAGCCGCGTCACGCAATGCAAATCATCGGAATGGACATTTTACTAGCGGGTAGGGGAAGGGCAAAATCTGCTCTTATTCTTTTTAAACGGCTCAGGGTTCGAGAAATGGGAGGAACTAGTAATGGACTAAAAATACGAAACAAAATTAGTGCTACATTTAGGCACCTCAACCTCTCGTGCCAGAATGCAGAAAAAGTAGTCACCCCTCGGCGTGAGTTGTAGGCATGCAAATAACAATGTTCGAACACGAAAATTAGCTAAAAAGGGTACGTGTACTAGCTTAAGTTAAAAACCTCTTCAAAACGTCGAGTCCAGAACATTAAAGTCGTTTTTATCAGGGAAATTGCGATGTGACTAACTAGTTTGTGCTTCTTGTTTTGGCTTAGAGGTTCCATTTTCTTGTTGTCGGAGTTTGTGGTTACAACACCAGACGAATCAAAAGCTTGAAAAAAATTGTTCCCTTACTTTCATGCACCGAGAATACCCAGGCCCGTAGAAGGGGGGAGGGCTCGAGTCCCCAGAAGTTTTGGAAGTTGAAAAAACATTACAATAAGTGAGCCAAAAAATATATAATTAAAACAATTTAATGCGCAACGAATAGTCTTAAATGCTGATGCTAAAAGTTCTTTTTATTATTTTACAACCTTTAACAGGGTTTGACATCTGTTGAGTCACTAGCTACCGGGCAAGTGGGCTTCAAAAATCTACTAGCCCACCGCATATTTCAGTCGCCCAGGTTCCTTACCAATGTCTTTCTTCACCCATATCACCTTGACCCTGGCAGTATAGCTTTACTGTGAAGGACCTTAATGCCTTTAATAGCTAAGCGACTGCTGTGTATTTGCTGCAAGCTTTAAGCTCATCATGTTGTTTTAAAACAAGTCTAAGGAACAAAACAATTTTTATCTCACCAATCGAGTGATAAAAGTTACGTTAACATTTACGAGAGTTAGGTAAAACAGGTCCGAAATTCGTAGCTTGGCTGTCGAAATGTTTCAATTTTAACAAACCTTGTAACTTTAAGGGTATTTTTTTAAAACTGATGCTATAAATTTGGTGGATGTTGCCAACAACTGTGTTGGCGAAAAAGCAAACAGGAAGCAGCTTTTTGGCAAATTGTCAACGAAGGATGTCCCCAAAAAGGTGTCGTTTTTGACGAAATCGACACAAACTGTGGCATTGTGAACAGAGTTAGTATCTATGTGCACGAGTGTGTATTTTGAAGGGGGGCGGGGGGGGGGGGGGGGTGAAGGTTTTGACTAGGCCAATTTGCTCGCAGCATTTATTTCAGCCTTGGTGCGGCCCTGATACCACCAAAAGAGGTGCTACACTACTGGATACCACAAGTTACAAGTCAGTTTTTACAACGAACGCTTGAATACAATGACGATATGTCCCAGCCATCGTGGAAAACTTGGAATAGTGTCTAGCAGAAGCTGCAGCACAAGGGGCCGGGTCACGGTAAGGAAAAGGGGAGTGGCCAAAAAGTGAAAGAGGACTGGGGAAAAAGGGATCTGAAATTATCTTCCGCGGGACTGGTTCGCTTGTAAAAGTTGGATCAGTTGAGTTTTATATTCGCTTGTGGACTATCCGAATATTAGCCAGGTTGTCGATGGAAGCCTCACTCTTCTCTTCGTCCTCATTAAGGTGTATGTAGAACGTGAAAGAGGTAACAGACGTTTAAGGGCAAGATGCTTGACGTATTTCTGTTATGATATCCTCATATTCATTATGATAAGTATGCTGGCTGCTGTGAGAGATCTCGCTCACTGCGAACCTGTCTCAGTAAGATTCGTAAACAGAAATTCAGGAACAGAAAAACCTCATTTTTTGTTACCATGGTTACGTGCCATATTTCACAGTCTTCAAACAGCACTGGCGTGCTGTTAGAAGCCCCACTCATTAGTCAGGATACACTAATGTAGACTAAATCAAACAGCTGACAAAAGAGCACAGTTAAACACTTCGATTGCACCCATTTGTTATGAAGAGAGAACCCTTCCTGTCCAAAACTCCATCCAACCCTTTAGCAGCGAGCTGACTTTCACTCGTGATATAACTGTGCCTTGAACCGGTCCTGTGCCAGCTGAGAACCAGCAGACTGACACCAATGATCATAGGTAGAATACCCGCTCGTCAATTAACAAAAGGGAGCCCCATGTAGTTATAGGTTTTCCCCGTATTAAAGTTGGGTCTAGTTAATAATAGCGCCACTTCTGTTGCACCACTCACCTGTAACCATGTCTGTAAGCTTGTACAACGGTTGGAATTGCGTCTCAGACTACTAGGCTAGGGTAGCAAATACAATTTTTAATGGTTGTAACAACACTGGTAATAAGTAAGAAAGACACACAACGCCATTAAAACCACGAATAATCCCTGCAATTAACACTGTATGTTATTTTACTTCACCTCAAAGGTTTTTCCCTTCCCCTACCCCCTAAAATGCCTTTGATACGCATTACGTGACAAACCGAATACGCACGCCGCGCCATTCACGTTTGGTCCCAATTTAGCAGGCAAATCTGATAATGCTTTTGTGCACTGAAAACTGAGCAACACTCGTATTAAATCAACTGAACCGTTGAGTAAGATGTCACAGTGTAGAAAGATGTCGAACGTTTTGGAAGAAAGGTTGTTGTTGAGCTGTTCGACCGTTTACAATACACTGACCCAGTTGGCGGTGTTCATTGGATGACATCAGCAGGACCAAAATACGTCGAACGGCAAGAGAATCACTCGGAAATGGCCTCTGGACCTGTCCTCTACAGCAAATGAGGTAAGAGCATTTCGAACTGTTTTTCTGTTTGACGTTTTCGATCTCATATGGGTCGAAACACATTAAAATATGTGCGTGACTCGCGAATGGAATGTTGCCAAGAAGGGTCAAACAACCTGCATTTTAACGAACTTTGAAAAGCTCTCGCGTCGCTCTCAATCATTTGCCCAAAGAAATTTTTGCAGCAATCCTGAGAACATCTTTTCTTAATTCAACAGCCAGAAGCTGAATTGATTTGAAGGTTTAGCACATGGTGAAAAATAATTTAATTCACGAAGTACTTTTCCTGATGAGAAATGTATACTTTCAAAATTAAATTATTCCAAACACAAAGAACAAGGCTGTTTCTACCAAAATCAGTTTTGAAGCTCTTGAGGGATTGCAAAAGTAAAATTGAGTGTTTAAAAGACGACAGAGGGATTTGTTTTTGCACGCGAACGCCTCAAATTGATGTCATAATTTACTGCTTCAAATGGCGATTTTAACGGAAGTTCGTTATTTGCATTTTTCTTTGAAATAAAAGGATATTTTGCCAAAAAAAGTATCCAGTGATTTTAGTTATATTCTAACCTATCTAACATTAAAATATGAAAGAAATCGAATTTTCCACCCTTGCCGGGTTATGTTTGATTTTTACAGACAAGCGCTCTTAAAGAGACACTTTAGAATGTTTGTTTCCTTAGACAAGACACAGCTTAAAAGATTATCGGCAACTGACATATATTTTCCCATAAAGAGACATCATTTTTGATATACCTGTCTACACCCCTACAAATTTTCAGTTGTTCGGATTGCATTTCTGACTGATGACAGAAAGAGAAAATGAAATTGCAGGCTGATTTTTCCTCAGGTCGAAATGGGAGAAACAGAGAAAAACAGTGAACTAGAAAACAATGGCTAGAACGTACTCTAAATGCAGAAATTGTCTTGGTGATGCGTACTTGCACTGGCCTTGTTGAACCATGCTCTGCGGTTACAGAAATGCTAGTTAGCGACGCCCTTTAAATTGCCTTGAGCCAAGTTATTTTCTGATAGCTACAATCTTAATTATTTGCAATTGGAGCACCGAAGAGATCAGAACGCATGCCAGATCCCTTTTGCATCCTTAGTAATCCTTTGTAACTCGTGCAAAATATTCTACTTTTTTCTTAGGTGAACTGTAAGACTCATCGCAAAACATTACTGTGAACTAAGAATGCGTGGAAAGGGTTCAGAGTATAATTTAATGACGGTAATATTACTTATGAGTAAGTCCCTATCGTTGTGTAACTGGTGCCATTCTCTACCATGGCCGACATTTCTTGAGCTATCTTGGTGGTGTATTTCATACTTAATTCAAATGATTTCTCCATCTCCTTCGCATTTTATTATAGTTAACTGATAAGGTTGCACACTTAATCCTTAACCATCTTGATGCTCCTTGGCCTGTCATTATTTAGTTCTTATTAACCGAGCTAGGTCGGTCTGTATGGGAGAATCTTGACCGAGGTCGCCGGTACAGACCAAACGCAGTGAGGTCTGTACCGGCGACCGAGGTCAAGATTCTCCCATACAGACCGACCTAGCTCGGTTAATAAGATGTTTATTATAATGATGGCTAAACAAGAAACCAAAAGGACAAAAAATATTATATATATTTGTTTCCCTGCGTGGGCTCAAGCATTTAGCTGGATTACTTGTCGCTAGTCTCCAGTCCAAACGGGACAAAAGTCCAGCTTTGTACAAACTTCGTCAATGAATGAAGACAAAATAACCATTGTTTTTCATAAGGGCTCAATGAAAACCTTGTGGTTAAACAACAATTTATGGAAAGTGACCGAAAGTGCAACGAATTTTAATGCCTGTTTGTGCCTCGATCGCTCAGCGATCAGTTCTCATTCAGCCTTGCGTTGACCTTGAATGCCTGAGGCTGGATTTGTTTGTTGCTGTGTTGTAGTGGAAGCACTAGCTGACTTGCTTTTCTTCAGACTGAGCGGATGTACCTGGCCCACGATTCAAGACTGCAGACATATCTCGCTGTCGCTTCAGAGTTGCTGAATATAGCTGTCGAGGCTTTTCAAATTTTTATGACCGCTTAGCTGTGCAACGACGTTTGGCTGAACGTCTTCTTCGAGGAGTCGTCCAACACTGGTCTTCCTAACGGAGTGATTAGAAACCTTCTTCTTGTTTGTATCATCGAGTTTGGCTTAATGTATACACGGTTCGTACTCGGTGCTATCGTGTTTTAGCGAACGAAGGTGAGAAATTTGTACAAAAGAAGGTCGAGCTCTTTGGCAGGTATGTTTACAATTGCTCTAGACTCTTTCAGTGACTCACAAAATTTCTTCCATGCGTTTAAGTCGCTCTTAGTCTTGTATTGAGTGTTTCTGGATTTTTGTGCTTGCAAAAACTTCTCAATTTCGACTTCATCTTTGCTCGTAGCTTCCTCGGCTGGAATCAAATTTGCCAACGTTAACTCATTTTCTTTACTTGCTTCCTCGTTGTCTACTGGTTTTTCCATTTAGTATCAGGGTTAAAACTTGGCGGTCGCACGGTCGCCCATAGCGATTAAAAAGTGTCCAGGGCCACTAAAAGTTGAGGTTTGATCGCTCGAAGGGCGACTACGATTTGAGAAGTACGAAAAGAGTAGCAATAACCATAAAATAAAATGTTCTTTCATTGCAGTACCTTTCTTTTCTTTCCTTTCTTTCCTCGACTCTAAGTTCATGAATCGTAGAAAAGTTTAGTTCTGAAGTGCAAAATTCAAAGTCGTTCGTGATCGAGTTTTTAGATCGCTCCGATATGTAGACGCCATTTTGATTTTGTTGACACGAGATGCGGTACGTTTCTTTCGATTCCTTTTGAATTCAGGTGAAAAGTAAGTCTATTATATCGAGCAGTGTTGAGTGATTTTGCCAGAACCTATAGGTGAAGAAAAGAGCAAACAAGAACGAGACGAATGATCCCCACCACAGATCGAACAGAGTTTCTATTATTATAACAATTTTAGCAATTTCTCAACAGTACATTGGCAAATGTGAGCTTTAAAGACAAAGTTAAGATCAAGCAAATTTCTTTTGGCGTTTCAGTCAAACAAACCACGGGCTCAAGTCGTGAGGCGTTTATTCGAGTAAAAATGGTTCAAATTTTTTTGCGTGTTAGTAGAGGAAATTTGAGGGCTACTTTATTTTAGCCTGGGCCACTAAGAATTCAGGGATACTGGCCCGAGTGGCGACCAAGCACTGAAGTTAATTTTTAGCCCTGTAGTATTATAAAATTTTTTCGTACTTTTTGTTTTCTAATTCTGAGGGCAAATTTTAGAACAGGATCGGTCTAGATGCCGGTCTAGATGGGAAAATCTAGACCGCGGTCAATATCGATTTTAGCCAATCAAATTTTTGTATTTGGTTGCTTCCAGACACGGCCATGTAATAAACTGCGTTGTCACGGCATCATGAATTCCTTATACATTGTCTAGCTTTGTATTGTTTTCGGCTTCTATGGCCAATAATCGTTTCAGAACGGGTCATAACATTGGCCGACATCAAGTTATTGATCGTAGTATTGGAAATCTTAGTCCTGAGATTTTACATCCTCTGCTGTATTTTAGACCTAGTAATATACGTCTAGTAGGCAAGGAAAAGGGAAAGTTGAAAAAAAAAACATGGGGACCTCGTGCTCGTGAATGTTAAGACTACGTTAAAACCACTGAGTAATTATTATTTTATTTATTATTATTACTAATTATTTTGGTCAAAACGTTCTGACTGTTGTCTTATACAGCCCCTAATCTATGTGTCTGTATGTTGTTATCGTCCACTTCATCTATCATGGGCGTTCCCAGATTTTTTCTCGAATAAGTCAGTCCGATACTTCGCCAAAGCGACAGTCAAACTAAGGCACACATATCGTTATGATTACAGTTAGAAATACAGTTTTTATTTCTATAGTATTCTTGTTCTCAGCGACTTAGAGTAATTGCGCTTTCCAGCAATGCTTGTATTTCCTGTCTAATACATGCAATTGCCGCAGCAGACTATTGCCTTATTGTCCCATTCTGGCAGTTTTGATGACGGGTAACTTATTTCCAGTTTCCTTAAATTGTTTACATCAGCCTCTT
The DNA here is from genome assembly GCA_964030785.1 of Siderastrea siderea. Lineage (NCBI taxonomy): Eukaryota > Metazoa > Cnidaria > Anthozoa > Scleractinia > Rhizangiidae > Siderastrea > Siderastrea siderea. The sequence goes on along the minus strand of OZ034966.1, from coordinate 68,758,261 downwards.
TTCGAATGCCCTTTGTTTTAAACGCTGGATACCTTTACCTTGCAGCCGATTCTACTGCCGATTTTTTCAAACGTGATTCTCCTATGGTAATCGACCAGGTATGCTTGATCCTAAAATGAGAAAGGAATCAGACCATAAAATAAGTTCAAAGATTAAGTACTTACAACCATACTTACTTCCCGAAACATCGACATCCAGAAGACTTTAGTGCAGTTTACAGACCCGAGTTTTTCAGATGTGATTCGCTGGCTATGACGTGCCCACTGTCAGAAAATGTTGAAGAACACCTACAAATCTTTTTGTTTCGTATAAGGATCTTCATATTTTATAAAAGAACAAGTAAGGATTATAGCTGCACACTCATCTTATGCGAGAATAACATTCACCATTGCCTGATCGTGGGCAAATTATAAGGCAAGAATTATAACAGTCAAATTACGTTAGAAAACCACACTGCAGAAAACTCGGCTTTCGACACAGTTGGAAGTTTGGTGCGGTTTTCATCTCTTAACCGATAACAATGTCTCTTTTAAATATAAGTTTTATATAGGTGATCATTTTGGGAAGACAGTTAAGGTTACTCCGGACCTTCGCGGGTGTCCTCCCGTGTCCTCTGGAAAAAAAAATTCATATGCGCGCCATTTTACAGGAAAACACGGCAAACTATATATCGTTGGAAAGCTTAATAAATGTACATTTCGGGAAAAAAAGAACTGCCAGTTTTTTTAATTCCACAAAAGAAAATTGCAAAAATGACCGCCAAAATGACCATGCGTCATTCAGTTAAACAAATGAATTAATAGGGTACCAAAATTCGGCAGATTTCTGTGAAATTTGGCCTGAACGTTCCTTAGATGTTGTGAAACAAAAGTGTGTCGGAGATTTTTGAAATTTGTAATATTTCACCCGTGGCGATCTTCAATGCAACGCCCACCGCGCATTCTTTGTTGCTCGAACTTGACAAATTAATTAAAAAATAACCAGCCAGAATATCGAAAAATGCTGACACACTTTTGATGATTGATCCTTTGTGATTAACACTGTGCAGTTATTTTGCCAATGCGCTTGAATTCGATACCCTATTAATTCAATTGAATGACACATGGTCATTTTCCTGGTTGTTTGCGATTTTCTTTTGCGGAATTGAAGAAACCGGCAATTTATATTTTTTCCCAAAATCTACATTTATTAAGCTTTCCAACGATACATAGTTTGCCGTGTTTTCCTTTAAAATGGCGCGCATACGAATTTTTTCCCCGAAGACACCCGCGAAGGTCCGGAGTAACCTTAAGCGGCGAAGTATGTTTGCATTCAAAGGTTTATTTTATTATATTTTTTTTACGAATGAGGTCATATTTTGCATTATTAGTGGGAGCAAATTCATATCGCAAACATCAATGCAAGTTTAGCAGAAATTCTTCAATGACGATTGCACAAAAGTCTAAGAGTAGTTTAGTCGTACCACCTAATCGGATAGCACCCAAAGTGCAGTTTTCCAGTAGCTCTTATTTTTGTTCTGTCTTCCACATGGGAATTTTCTCTCTATATACATTTTACAGGGCTACATCATAACAAATGATGGAACAGAATTCAAATCTTATAGAGTACTTAAACAGATGTCTGACGTTTGCTAAAGAAATGGGGGATAGGGCGGAAGAAGGTGTTGCCTATTGCAGCCTCGGTAACGTTTACGAAGGCCTCGGAAACTTCCAACAAGCCTTAGAGTGCCACAAAAATGATTTGTCTATTGCTAAAGAATTGGGTGACAGGGCAGCAGTAGGACGTGCGTATGGCAATCTCGGCAACGTTCATCAATGCCTTGGAAATGTCCAACAAGCCATAGAGTACCACAAAAAGATTTGGAGATTTCCAAGGAAGTAGGTGACAGGGTAAGAGAGGGAGCTGCGTACCGCAACCTCGGCGTTTCGTATAGTAGCCTTGGTGACGTCCAGCAATCCATTAAGTATAACAGCAAGTATTTGCCTACCGCCAAAGAATTGGGTGACAGGGCAGCAGAAGGAGGTGCCTACTGCAATATTGGTAACGATTATCAAAGCCTGGGGAACTTTCAACAAGCCTTAGAGTACCATAACAAGCATTTGTCTATCGCCAAAGAAATGGGTGACAGGGCAGCAGAAGGCCGTGCTTACTGCAACCTCGGCAACGCTTATCAACGCCTGGGAAACCCTCAACAAGCCATTGATTGCCACAAGAAAGATTTGGCCATCGCCCAAGAAATGGGAAACAAGGCAAGTGAAGGACGGGCCTATGGAAATCTCGGCATCGCTTATCATCGCCTTGGAAACGTCCAAGAAGCGATAGAGTACCACACAAAGCGTCTGATCTTTGCCAAAGAAGTGGGCGACAGAGTTGGAGAAGGAAATGCATATTCCGATCTTGGTAGTGCTTATCAAAGACTCGGAGACATTAAACAGGCCATTGAGAACCACAAAATATATTTGTCTACCGCCAAAGAAGTAGGTGACATGGCAGGACAAGGACATGCCAATGGCAATCTTGGAATAGCATATCAAAGTCTCGGTGACTTCCACGAGGCTATTAAATACCACGACGAAGATCTGTCCATTTCGAAAAAAATGGGCTACAGAGCAGGAGAAGGAGATGCTCATGGCAATCTCGGTAACGCTTACAGTAGCCTCAGGAACTTCGAAAAAGCCATAGAGCACCACAACGATCGTCTGACTATTTCCAAAGAAGTAGGTGACAGGGTAGGAGAAGGTGCCGCTTACGGAAATCTCGGTAACGATTATTTAAGCCTCGGGAACTTTGAACAGGCCATAGAGTACCACAACAAACATTTGTTATTTATCAAGGAAACAGGCGATAGGGTGAGAGAGGGAGATGCCTATTGCAATCTCGGCAACGCTTATCACAGCGTCAGAAAGTTTCAACAGGCCATAGAGTATTACAAAAAGTATTTGACTTTTGCCAAACAAGTGGGCGACAGGGCAGCAGAAGGAGGTGCCTATTGTAATCTCGGCGACGCTTATCGTAACTGTGGAAACTTCCAGGAAGCTTTAGGTTGCTATCAAAACAGCGTAAGATCCTTTGATATCACAAGGAGTCTCCTTCAGTATGAAGATGTCTGGAAAATAAGCTTTCGTGACCAGTGCAGCGCTGCTTACACCGGTTTATGGATAACTCTTTTGAATCTTCGAAAGATTAACCAGGCTTTGTGTGCTGTTGAGCAAGGGCGTGCACAGGCTTTGGTCGACGGTCTGAAAATGCAATATGGCTTAAATGTTTTTCAGTCAGCGTCCATGGAACCTAAAGAAACACTTTCTTATATCTTAAATGAGCTCTATACACGAACAGCTATAATTGGGCTTTATCGTAACACGATAAACTTCTGGGTCATCGGCAAGGAGAATGGAGTTCATTTCACACAATGGATAACAGAATGTAAATCTGCAGACGAAAATCCAGTTGACGACCTCCTAGAGTCTACCTTTGAACAAATCAAGCCAGGTGCTAATGACAGATGCGAGAATCGTTCATTCGACGAACTAACTAATGATCCACCCACTAATAGAGCAGGTGATGATGAACAATCAGAGTCAACGCACAGCAGCATTGAATCGTTACAGCCATTGTATGATGCCGTTATTGGCCCTATTGCAGACTTATGTCAAGGTGATGAATTGATCATTGTTCCAGATGGTCCGCTGTGCCTGGCTCCATTGGCTGCGTTGAGCGAATCTATCAGAATCCGCATTGTTCCTTCACTGACAAGCTTAAAACTGATCCTGGCTTCCCCTGAGAACCACCACTGTAAGAGTGGAGCACTTCTTGTGGGAGATCCGTGTCTGGAAGAAGTTACCAATAAAAGGGGCAAACCCATGTTCAAGCAGCTAAAATATGCTAGAGCGGAAGTAGAGATGATAGGAGAAATTCTTAAGATCCCCAACACTCACGGGTAAAGAAGCAACCAAGAAGGAGGTGCTGGAACGACTCACTTCAGTTGCCTTGGTTCATATTGCAGCACACGGAAGAAAGGAAACTGGAGAAATTGCTCTGGCTCCTAATCTCGGATGGGAAAAACATCAAGATCAAAGTTCAAGTTCAAAGATCAAGGTCCCTAAAGAGGAGGACTACATTTAAAAAATGTCGGATGTGCTTGACGTTAAGCTACGAGCAAGGATTGTTGTGCTTAGTTGTTGTCATAGTGGTCGTGGAGAGGTGAAGTCGGAGGGAGTGGTCGGTATTGCGCGGGCTTTCTTGGCTGCCGGTGCTCGTTCTGTTCTGGTTTCACTCTGGGCGATTTCTGATGAGGCAACCTTGGAGTTCATGAAAAGTTTCTATCAAAACCTGAGCGATGGAAAAAGTGCTAGTGTGGCTCTTCACCAGGCTATGAAATCTCTACGTGACTCAGAGAAATTTTGTGCCGTGAAGTACTGGGCACCGTTTGTATTGATTGGTGATGACGTCACACTTGAATTTGGAGAAAACGCATCCACGCATCGTAAGTAAAATTTGCCTTGAATTTTAACTGATGTAGAAGCACATTTATTATTTAAAAGAGAAATTTAAACCCAATAAATGAAAGGCATTTGTTAAGGGTGCGTTTTTGGTCTCTAATATTGTTTCTTGGTTGAAGAAGGGTTCTTGTATTATTTAACTGGGTTTTCCGTTGTCTGAAGCAAAATGATCCATGTAGACTTCTCCCCTCTAAAAAATGACACCCAAATAGTCTTGCGTAACCCTTTTAAACAAACAACGAGATTTAAACATTAATTCCTAGTTAAACTAGCATGGTTACACGGATAATTATCAAAATTATTAATATTATTTATTGATTTATTCACAGCGGCAGAGTCAACAAATCAGGAGGGTACTTAACAGGCCAACCAACCTAAGTACAGTAGATGCCTAAAAAGAGAAGAGAGTAAGAAGTGAAAGGAGACAAACAGGCAGTATGTACACTTCTTAAAATCATTTGTTTCCTCTATATATACACTTAAAGCAAGGAAAATGTCTTGTGACTTACATGAGTGGATGATTTAATTGGGACATCGCCATGGGCCTCTAAATTAAAAGAACCAGGTTACCGGTCTGGTCAAACGGATTTAAATGTCGATTAAACATCGTATCCTTTGGGCCAGCTGGTTTATTCAACACTTTTGAACTCAAACGCACGCATTGAACACTATCTGGAACCATTTAACAGGGCCAGAACTGCTAAACGTGTTGAAGAATTGTGAATCGAACTGTTAAATTCGTTTGCTGCGATGACGGTACAATGTTAAAATTGCACACAAGCCAAGGAGGCTTGGCAACTGAGAGTATTGCTACTCTCCCCTGGATGGGATGCTAGTCCATCGCAGGGTTACTCCCAGCAGTATGTCGCCGGTATCCATTTATACACCTGGGTGAAGAGAGACAATGTGGGGTAAAGTTTCTTGTCTAAGGAAACAACACGATGGCAGGGACTGGGCCTTGAACCACTGACCTTCAGATCTGAAGTGCAATGCGCTAACCACTGCACCACCGCGCCCCCTGCTGGTACAGTGAAGGATGAAAATAATACTACATGTTAGAAACAGGTCGTTGGAAGGCCAACATGATACGCCGGGGGCCGATCAACTAGCGGAGACAAAACGTTTACGCGAGTTCGAACGCGCGAGAAAAGCCTCTACCACCCAGGGCAAAGAAAGTTATGGTCAACTTTTCACACGTAAACTTTGTGCATCCCATGACAATATCCTTTTATGTCTAGTCTGATTCCTATATTTATAAAATTGGCTATGTATAATTTCTACTTAAATCGCCGTGGAATAGCCCTATTCGCAACAGCTTTTCTAATTTTCATTACAATTCAATCGAACGTGGAACGTCTAGTTTTCAGCCTTAAAAGATAAACGATTCGGCACAGATAGGGAAAAGAAAACGTTTTGGAACTCGAAATATGAAACGAAAGCTTAATCTTAGAGGAAAGGAGAACTCTGTAAATGCCTGTTAAGGCTAATTTACACGTAACGATTTATCGGCCCGATTTGTCGGCCACGATTAATCGAGGAGCGAATCGACTTATGTACAGTGCAAGCACTGCACATGCATTTTTTATAGTCAAAACTTTTTTATAAAACGTTGTGGAAAACAAAATGGTAGGTGATAGATAGTTAGTGTGTTTTCAGCTAAAATACCACAGATAAAATTTGTTTTGCGCCAATTCTTTTGCAGGTTGTGTTTTCGTCCTTAAAATCGGGCCCGACAAGCGAAAATCTGTGAAGGGGTCACAGATTTTTCTGAATCGGCCGACTTGTCTGACTGGAGTCGCGCGCGCATCGGATCGCCATTCACATGCGCCGATTTGCTCCCTGATTTGTCGTGGCTAACAAATAGGCCCGACAAATCGCAGCGTGTAAATTAGCCTTTAACTAGACTACGCCAACTAGGAAAGGGGTTTTCCATACTGTACTTTCTAACTTACATAGTTATAGCATTCAGTAATAATTTCTTCAAGCAGCTGCTTCGTGTCACAAGAATACACTCATTGTTAACTAAAAAACATTACTCTTCAAAGGTGCCTCGCGAGATAAAAATAAGTCTGCAAACGCCTGCTGGCATACTTCAAAAGGTTGGCTAAAGCGTGCTTTGACAGGTTAAGCCTAAAGATATGTCAAATTATGATAGCGTCTCCTACGAACAACTTGTTGCAATGACACAGAAGAAGAATTGCGGCTTCGTGCCTGTTGTTATTTATTGCTCGTCAGCGAAAACGAATCCGAGGTGGGAAAAAACCATTTTTGCTGTCGAGAAATATTTCCCTTGTGGCGTATAAAAAATACGATCGTCGAAGAGCTCCGAGCACTGAAGACGCCTCTTCGTTCGCAAAATTATTTCGATATGGATCAAACTTGTTTTGAAGAGCTTTTAGATCTTACAAGACCGCACATCTCGTTCTTCCGCCACCATTTAGTGAATAGAGCACGAAGTTTGATTGGTTAAAGTTTGACAAATGCTCACAAGCCAAATGTGAGGTTCCAATATGAGAATGAAGATGCATGAAGACTAATTTTATTTGCTGCTAACATGTTTGGCAAATGTTGTCGTAATGTTCACACGTACCAACTTGAGTTTGCCAACACAGGCTTGCAAACTTTAGTTTTTCACGTGAAGGTAGACTGCGAGCAGTCTCTAATTTTGGCGATTGTGATTGTGGGGCGGGCAAAATACACACACGCGCGCGCGAACGTTCAAGGAGACGCGACGCGAAGGGAGCGCCGAAAATTAGATATTTTAGATATTTTCGGCGCTCCCTTCGCGTTGCGTCTCCTCGATTCGCGCGCGCGCGTGTGTATTTTGCCCGCCCCACAATCGCCATCGCCAAAATTAGAGACTACTCGCAGTCTAACGTGAAGGTGCTTTAATTAACAAATACTTAATGTAAATTTCAATAAGGTACATTTGTGATATTGTTAAACAATAAAAATACGGAATTTTTCAGAGTAAACTTCGCGTAGTAAATTCTGAACATTCATGTTTTATTCATCAATTTTGACAGTCCAAAGGTGTTACAATAACTGCAATTATCGTATCTATTGTAGTTTTTATCAATACTTATGTTGTGTGATGCTTGATTCTTTAGAATAATGACTGTGTACGTTTTAAGGAAGATATTGTAGGTTTTTAGTGATCGTAATGTTTTCAACAGTTCGTTTTTGGTTGTGTTTTTGATATTTATTCCTTGGTACGATTTTCGCGCGAAACAGATGTTTTGCGGTGTTTGGTTACACGTTACTAGGAAATTAATCCTTATTTGATGAAATGTTCAATTGTTTTTGTACAGTACATTAATTTGCTTGTTTTGGTTTTGACCTTAAGGTTTGACATTCGTGATTGTTTTCCTGGAAATAACTTTCCTATCTTACTTTTAGCATTTTAAGCGCAATCTCTTCGTGTTTCCTGCTGAATTCGTACCATTTAATATTCCTTGTAGTTATTGCTTTTTAGTCGGTTTGTTTTTAAAGGGAAACTTTAATTCACAAGTGTTAAACAAGATAAATAGTCTATTGTTAGTGGTGCTATGTCGAGTTCTGTTGTGCATGTTAATTTTGCTCTCGAAGATTGAGATCACGTCCATTTTTAATTTATTGAAAAAGGCGGACCTTAAATCCGGAGAAGAAGCTTTGTTCTAAAATTAACCTACGTGTAGTTTACTGTTATGTAATAATATTCAACTTGCGATTTCACTTGTATTGAAGTAGAGTGTGTTAAATTTAAATCGACAGAATTGTTCTTTGTAATTTTTATATTGCTCTTGTTACTTTATTTTGACCAGGTATCTCGAGAACGATGTTGAAAATTTAGCGCGAAGTACGTAGATTTTGTAACTACGCAATTTCGCGAAGGGTTTTAAGCTAATCATCTTCATGAGCATGCGTATTTTCGCAATAGATCATGCGCGCAAGTCATCACGTAAGAATATATTTGAGTTTGACGGATAACTGACATGAGATTGACAGTTCTCGCCTGGTCAAAATAAAAGGGTGGGAGCGATAGTTCTTGTGTGATTCAAAGCTAGCTCTTGTACTGTAAGGCTATCAGTTTACATTAAAAAAGACGATCTTGGGAGAAGAAAATTAGTTTTCTGTATTCTTGCTGGTCTGTACGCTAATCCTACGGAAGCTTCAAAGGGACATTGAACTTTATGAAAAAGGAAAGTTTGTTTTTTAGAAAATGGAAGTTGAAGTTGTGAAAGTGGAAGTTTGTTTTTTAGAAAATGGAAGTTGAAGTTGTGCAAATAGAAGTTTGTATTTTTTTTTTAAATGGAAGTTGAAGTTGTAAAAATGAAAGTTTGTTTTTTTCGAAAAATGGAAGTTGAAGTTATAAAAATGGAAGTTTATTTTTTTAAAAAATGGAAGTTGAAGTTGTAAAAATGGAAGTTTGTTTAAAAAAAATGGGAGTTGTAGTTGTGAAAATGGAACTTTGTTTTTTTGGAAAAATGGAAGTTGAAGTTATAAAAATGGAAGTTTGTTTTTTAAAAAAATGGAAGTTGAAGTTTTAAAAATTGAAGTTTGTTTTTTTGAAAAATGGAAGTTGAATTTGTAAAAATGGAAGTTTGTTTTCAGAAAATGGAAGTTGAAGTTGTAAAAATGGATATTTGTTTTTTTAAATAGAAGTTTGTTTGACCTATCCCATGAACCAATACGGTCTCATAGATCGTTATGATGCTCAAAATGGATTCCAAACTCTTGTTTGCTTCCCTTGTACTTTTACTCAGCATAATTGCCTTCTCCGAAGGTGTCCTACCACCATATACTCCTTCCTTGAGTGTTAACGTTGAAACAACCTATCGTAATAACTATCCTTTGAAGAGGCAATGCGGCGAGTCTGAAGAGAAGTAAGAGTTATTTGTATCCTTAGTTGGCGGGGTTTCTAATACGTTAAATATCTCAGACATAAATCGACCGTGGAGCAGTCACGATGAGCGCCGCCTCACGTGAGCGGTATGTTATGGATTGATGTGTACACCAGGCTTAATTCCTATTTTCACGAGACTTTAATAATCAGAGATACAAAAAGCTGAGTTCTCAACTATACTTTTGTTACTGGCCCTTACCTAATTTCCTGATTTGCTCAGTTCTCGCCCAGTTGCTCCAGAGTCGATTTATATCTGAGATATTTAACGTATTAGAAAACCACGCCAACTGAAGATACAAATAACTCTTACTTCGCTTCAGACTCGCCGCATTGCCTCTTCAAAGGATACGAGAGGTTGTTTCAAAGTTAACAGTCAAGGAAGGAGTGTATGGTGGTAGGACACCTTCGGAGAAGGCAGTTATGCTGAGCAAAAGTACAAGGGAAGCAAACAAGAGCTTGGAATCCATTTTGAGCATCATAACGATCTATGAGACTGTATTGGTTCATGGGATAGGTCAAACAAACTTCCATTTTTACAACTTCAACTTCTATTTTTCAAAAAACAAACTTCCATTTTCTCAGTAACTTCAACTTCCATTTTTCAAAAACAAACTTCCATTTTTACAACTTCAACTTCCATTTTTCAAAAACAAACTTCAATTTTTACAACTTCAACTTCCATTTTTCAAAAAACAAACTTCCAATTTTCACAACTTCAACTTTCATTTTTCAAAAGCAAACTTCCATTTTTACAACTTCAACTTCCATTTTTCAAAAAATAAACTTGCATTTTTACAACTTCAACTTACATTTTTTAAAAAACAAACTCCATTAATTTCACAACTTCAACTTCCATTTTTGAAAAAAATAAACTTCCATTTTTACGACTTCAACTTTCATTTTAAAGAAAAACAAACTTCCATTTTTACAAATTCAACTCCTATTTTTCAAAAAACAAACTTCCATTTTTACAACTTCAACTTCCATTTTTCAAAAAACAAACTTCCATTTTCACAACTTCAACTTCCATTTTTCAAAAAACAAACTTCCATTTTCACAACTTCAACTTCCATTTTTCAAAAAAAAACTTCCATTTTCACAACTTCAACTTCCATTTTTCAAAAAAACAAACTTCCAATTTTCACAACTTCAACTTCCATTTTTCAAAAAACAAACTTCCATTTTTACAACTTCAACTTCCATTTTTTCGAAAACAAACTTCAATTTTACATAAAGTTCAATGTCCCTTTGAAGCTTCTGTACTAATCCCCCTAAACAGACCATTTCAACAAATAAATATAATGTAAATATCACAATTACTATTTTTCAGGTTTGCCCGGCCGGGTTAAATTGTTCCGAAAAGCGGATACTATTACCGACAGCGCTGAAAAACACAATGTGCATGTTCCTTAACTCTCCTAATTTCGTTACCGGAGTCTTCGCACATGAGTTTGAAGCAATCTGTTTCCGCACAAACGAAAACTGTTCCCAACTAAATTTGGAAAGAAAATAAACCCAGCCCCTAAAAACGGAGAGAAAATTCCTAGCCATCAAACTTCGAGCTTAACCTTTAGCTCTGTTTTCTAACTGGAAACCCATTAGAAATGGCCGCCATTATGAAAAGCGCTTGTCTTGCACCACTGACCGATTGGAGCGTTTTCCAGAGCTGTCGGATCGTACGATAACGGCACAAGAATGAAAGTTTTAAGCTGGACAAAACGAGGACTTCAATCAGTGAAGGATCAAACGTTTTGAGGGGAAAAGAAAGTCAATGAGAGTTTACGAATGTCAGATTCCAAACAAGGGCGAGATTTTGAACTTCCATCGATCCTAATCAGAGTGCATAAAACTCTTCAAGGGCCTTCGATAAAGCTCGAGAATTACAGGCAAAATCCGGAGAGGGAGAGATTGGATGCTCGTCAACTTTCATTCTCGTTTGGTCGGGACTTTATAATAGACATTTTTACCGATACAGCAGCCATATTGAAGGGGGCTGAAAGAGTCCGGGTTAACGAGATCAACAAACTTATGCTAAGTGCTAATACATGACCATTTTACAAATTAGGACAATTCTGGTCGCAACAATTTCTGGCCGGGATTGTTGTCAACCAATAAAGGAGAATAAGTACCTGAAACTACATTGTAAAAATATGTAATAAATAAGCAACACATATCATGTTTCCTATACTTCGAAGTTTGCGTTGTGACGACTCCTATTTTTTTCTTAAAAAAAAGTAAAGAATGTGCCTGATTTGGAAGCAATGTGGTTGTCCCGACTCTGTTGTCAACGCAGGTCAGTTGCACGCTCAACAGATCGATCAAGAGTTAGCGCCACCAACGTCAAAACAGGAAGAGGAAGAGAGAATTCAATTCACTATCACTTTTCACCAAAAGCATCCTTTCAAAGAACTCAAAATTGTTTTCCACAACCTCCCCTTATTTGTTTCAAACGTGAGGAAAACAAGGGGAACTTTATAGTTAAAAGTTTGTTCACATAAAACAATCAACCTGGAATTTTGACATGTACGCGTGCACGATGCAACACCTGTCCCGAGAGACCCACAAAAACACTGAAAAGAACTTTATATTCCAGATTCTCACTGTTACTTTAATACCCATGTAATCAACGAAAATTGTTTCATCCAGAAATTTATTTACTGTGTTTACGTTACCATGTCTCGATTAATAGCGTAGCCCCTTCCTGCCATTTACATATACACACACAACCCACAATCCTTGATTCGCTCTGACGAAGGACTAAGGCTCGAAACGTCAAATTTTAAATCTCCTTAAGGTGGTCAAATTACCTTGTATTAACTCAGTTCAAACCAAGTTTATTTATTTTTAATAATCTCCCCCATTTTCACTAATTTTCGCGAGCACTTACTTAATAGGTATTATTGTCTATTTGTCTTGAGTATCTTCCTCAAAGTGAGGCATCGTACACGGCCTTTGATAGGCAAATTAGTTTTATTTACTTGTAAATGAAAACTACGAGTGTTTTCCATTTACAAAAAACCCGAAAATTTCGGTTGGACTGTAAACGATGAGGCTATTTTGGTTTGCCCGACCGGAAAATTTCCAAAATAAACGGAACGTCTTGAGGGTAGTCCAGAATTCCCAACGGCGGAATATCCAAACGGAAAATTGAGTTCCAATTACATTTTTCTACCATTTCCAGGTTCTGTGCCAATAGTCAAACTATTTCCAGACTCTCTGTAAATTAGAGTGAACTGCACAAATGGTACACTGTGATCCTAATATCCAACGGAATTTCCCATTCGGGAAGTTTTGCTTACCATCTGCACAAACCGTAGACCAAGTAAGTGGTAAACGTAACAACCTATATGACAGGCTTTGCACCATGCCTCGCTTTGAAAAAGCATTACGAAGGTCGAGACAACCCAGAAAAGGAAAATGGCAGAGCAATATTTCGCGAGATTCTGGTAAAAAAGAATTCAAATGGCATTAAATTTCGCGAAAATGTATATCGACATTGCTTAATCACTATGGGGAAACAAAAAGAGGGACAAAAAGGAAGAAACAGCTTTAACTGATAAGGATGCACTATAGGCTCGTCAAAGGTACACGAATTCGTTAAAAACAAACTATTAAAATGTAAGGCTGATCTGACTACGTAGAAAGATTTGACTCTGCAAGACATCACCACGACACTAATAGAACTTTAACACAGCAGGGTTGCAGCCGTAGACAGCTGTCTCGCCATCTTGCTATGCCGTACTGATGAACTCTAAGAAGAGCGAAACAGCTGTCTACGGCTGCAACCCTGCTGTGTTAAAGTTCTATTAGTGTCGTGTTGATGTCTTGCAGAGTCAAATCTTTCTACGTAGTCAGATCAGCCTTGCTGCTTTGTTTGTCATTTGAGTATTTCTTTGGCTGATTAGGTCTGGTTTACTAGATCCCACGTACACGTGCAGCATTTTCGTTTGCGGTCCTTTGCTGATATTGTTCTACTATTAAAATGTAAGCCATTGTTGGAGCAATTTATACCTTATTTCCTGAGTCAGCAACCCGAAACGTACGGCCTTAGTTCAAAAGTTCAAAAATGCAATAATCCATCCAAGCGGGTATAAAAGCAGCACATAAAATCCTTATAATTAGCTTATACAGGAAAGTACCACCCCTTCTCGCGAAGGAATTAAGTTAATTTTTAAAAATAAGCTTTATGTATATTACTTCACCAGTTCAAAGTTCACCACTAAGCCTCATTTGTGCCAAACTCTCATTTGGCGAGTTGAGACTTATTTTGGATGGGTATTTTGAATTAACTGCTTTGGGAAATCGTTGATTAGAAACTTCACATGTTCACACGTCAGAAGCCACGATTGTGGACCAGATTAGTTAGGCTGACGCACTATAAATAAGGTATGTATCACTATTCTCACAATAACCTAAAACCAGAAAATGAGTAATTATTGTAGCTGAATCTCATTTTGAGGTGTCTGTTTCTGACACAAAATTATGCGTTTGAAGCCTTCTTGAAAGTTTGTACTGCGAAAAGCGTATAAAATGGGGTTAAAACATAAACTACAAGCGAACACATAACTACACACATTTGAAAGTACATAATACAGTTCAAAGTCCGTCTGTTCGTCATCTGTAGATGCAACAACTGAGTAGAAAACTACAAATGGAGCATAACCAACGAAGAAACCAGAAGTTGCCAGGATGAATGTGACAACAAGTTTTTTTTTCTCAGAACTTCTTTCTCCAGCTGTTTCAGAGCAAACGGTGTTGGTAAAGTAAAGCCCTCTTATCAAAGATCCATAACAATAAAACATGACTACCATTTCAATGCAAGTAAGGCTAGTGCGTATGATCACATAAACTTTGGTTGGCTGAGCCATGACCAAAGTCCATGGACCTACACATGTAGAATGTGTTTCGCTCCATTCGTTGAAAATGAGTGCTGGAAAAGATAAAATAACACTTGTAATCCAAATAAGAGAAATGGCCCGCTTAACGTTGTCTTCTTTCAGCCGTAATGCTGTTCTTAAAGGCTTTAATAAAGCGTGATATCTTTCAACCGCTAGCACAGTAAGAGTAATGGAAGAAACCGTTATAGATATTTCACAAAGGACTGAGGACTTGCAAACGAAGTTTCCATCTTCAAACGAGTATAATGGCCACAACAAAATGGTGATGACATCGCTAACAGCCATGTTCGCTAACAGATAATTTGTTGGCGTGTGCATGTCTCGAGTTTTGTGCACAATTCGTATAACCAACACATTTCCGATAAATCCGACCACCAAAAATGGAATAGTCGTCCAAAGAAGGATGTGTTCCAGACTATCCGCTGTAACCATGATTTTTGAGTAAATATGACGTCCGGCTCTTTCTCAGTTGAAGAGGAAAGTTTAAAAAATTGATCGTGTGGATTATCCGTTCAGAAAAATTGTTAATGAATTGCAGCCAAATTTTCCGCATCTGTTTTTCCTTATTTGGTAAATGTGCATCATTTGAAGCTAGCTGAGTTACAGCCAACAAGTCGCTCTTCCTTGTTATTTGTCAATCTCCAGCATATTATATAATTAAGCTGATAATAGTTCAGTGAGTTATGAATAAAGATATCAAACATAGGGTGTTGATTAGGCAAATGACCAGGTTTTTACTATTATTATATTTTTTTCCAGTTTTGGTTGGTTGTTTCTCAAGCCTTCCAAATTTTAAAAGATTTTCATCCGTGGTCTTCCTTTCCCATTGTTTCCTCTTGTTTTTCTTTCCTTTATTCTTCTCCTTATTCCCTTAGAGTTTACATACTTGGCGGGTTTATTACCCTATTTGGCTCGTTAGTGTGTTCGATTTGTCACCTTCTTAAAAGACAGTTACATCAAAGTTTTAATAAAGAATATTTCTATATCCTAAATAAATGGCGTTTCTGGTGGGACAATCAAAGTTATTGATATAAACAACATCGCCGAAGCGTCTGTTCTTTTATTTTAAAGAAACGTTTTTGGTAAGAGGAGTTAACGTGCAGTAAAATTGCGCGCCAAAAATTGCAATGTTTTTCTGAAAAAAATCCCTCTGATGTGACCATTCAAATGAAAGCTTTTCCCCAGAAGGACTGAGTTTCTGCTCATTCGTCTTACATCGATAGAGGTGCCATTTTGCATGCACTCAATGAAATATCCTAAATTTCTTTGTTTAAGGCGGTTCACGTTACTCCGCCCCCAGCTTAATATAGGTCCTGTTTGGCACTTTCAGTGTCGCTTCTTGTGTCGCTACTATTATGATACATTTATTTATTTATACCATCTTTGGTATTTTATTAGGTCTTTTATTTGATTCTTGCGGCGCTATAGCATGCTCCTAGCGGCAGCAGGCTGTTTGCCAGCTCGCCAAACACGTTGCCGTTTTTTCTTTGATTTATTACTGCCTAGCCACTTTCATTACGTTATTTGTGGCGTTATTGTTATTTTGGCTTGCATGGACCTGGTGGGTGGTTTTTTTCCCGACTCTTTTTTCCGTTCTTCAATCCGTTCGTGATTTGTTCCACAAAATGTCAGATAACTCTTTTTTCAGCTAAACAGACATGATGACTAGAGGAAAACGCCGTGTTGCTCCGGCTCAGCCGGCTAAAAAGCGGAGTGCGCCCAAATCATCTGCAGCCGCGAAGACTAAGCGCCGCAACACTGCTTCACCGGCAACACAGGTTGCTGTTCAGAGTACACCTCAGTCTATATAGCCAAGCCACTTAGAAAGTTTGCCGGCTGTTTCAAGTTCCCCAGCACCGGTCTCTCAAACCTCCCAGTCGCTTCAAGACGTGGCCGCGACGATCTCAAATGCTGTTCCAAGGCTTCAGGCTTATGCCATCAGTCTCAGAGAGAACAGAGAACTCTGATCCAGCTGCTTCTGTACAGGGGTCAGTGGCAGACGTGATACAGGACATTACTGATGATACTGATTCTTCTGTCCACAATAGTGTTTTAGATAACAATGTAATAACTACTGCGTGCGGGGAGAATGATGAACATTCTGCAATTCTACATCAACAGATCGCAGTGCCACTAGCTTCTCGAGTTTCAGACAAGTTCAGTCTAAAATTTGGGCCGACGAATACATAGATCTTGGTATTCTGCTCAATTCAGTTTCCCCAAATGAAAAATCGATTCAATTTTGTAGTACAATCATCAGAATCAGCTAACCGGCCGGTCATTAGTCTCGAACCCATACAACGCAGTAAACGCATACCTAGTATTGACCAATGGGTTACTGCTTTTCAAACCTTTGTCGTGGTATACAACGTCCACTTTTCAAATGAGGCTCCTGTATTAATAAAGTACAGCGAGACAGTGCCGGACTTGGCGGCCAAAATTGCCCACTGGCGTCATTGTGACGAGAATTTTCGCTTTTTGCGGCAAAAAAACGGTTTTCCCCTGGGACCAAATTCACTGGGAGTTGTGGTTGCAGGCGCTCCACATGTCTCAAAGTACGCCATCTAATCGATCTCTTTCATCACCCCATTCTAAAGGCCCTAAGGTGCCCTTTCCCGCTGGGTACTGTTGGAGATTTCACCGAGCGGAAACGTGTTTCGGCTGCAATTTTAAGCACGACTGTTTTGGATGTGGTGCCTTCCACCCAGCCAGCAAATGTGCAAACTCTTCCACAGTCGGCACACGAACAACTGGCAATAATTCCACCGCAAAAAAGTCAACCGCTCAGTCCCGCCCTGTCTCTTCCGCTGTCAACACTTCCAACTCCAGTCAAAGTAGGTAAATTGGTTGCTTACCTTGATGGTTATCCTGCGAGGTCAAAACAATATCTCCTTGAGGGCTTCCATTTTGGTTTTTCAGTTGCCTACGTTGGTAGTCGGACTGGTGCGGACTGTCATGGCGGTTAGGCGGCTTCTCTGAGCTATCCGAAACTATGGCGAGTGTACTCAGTTAGGTGATGTTTTTTCGGCAGTTTTTCAACATTTTGAGATTTCAAAGCTACTCAAGAACCTGAAGAGCTGGGAGTTATAGTTATCGTTGAAAGTCATGCCGAATAAAACACAGGAGAAGAAGCGAGCACGTGAGTCAAGCTCAACTGATGCCGAAGAGGAGTCCAAGATACTTGAAAAGTTGTCAAACATTCAACTGAGAATAGAGAACGGTTTTACCAAAGTAGAAAATGAGATGGCCGCGCTAAAGCTAGAGCTCAAGCAAGACATCCTAGCCATCAAAAGTGACCTCAACGACCTCAAGAAGTCAGGTGACGGTGCGTGGAAAGACATTGAAAGTCTTAAGAAAGAAAATGAGTCTCTCAAGGAGCAAGCGGCGAGTGCGCTAACGAAGAATGCAAAATTGAATGAAGAAGTAAGTGCCCTTAAAGATCGTATCATTAAACAAGAAGACTATTCAAGAAGAGAAAACCTACGGTTCTACAATATCTCCGAAAACCAAGGAGAAACCAATGAGGAATGTGTAAGCAAAGTCAAAGATATTATCAACTCTCTCGGTATGAACCCAAACGAGATCAATTTTCATGCCATCCACCGAGTTGGTAACAGAAGGGATAGGCCGACTTCATCCAGCAATACCAACAGTACCGCAGCAGGAGAAGAGCAGTCGCAGCGCTCTCGTCCACGGCCGACTCTGGCTCGCTTTATTTCAAGAAGGGATGTAGACGCCGTTTGGGAAAGAAAGAAGGAATTACTCAAAAGCCCACACTTTTCCTCTGTCTTCATCGACAAAGATCTGTCCGCGGAGTCAGCGATCATACGTGGGAAACTAAGAGCAGCTTATAGGAAAGCGAAAGACTTGAACATTACACGGGTTTCAATCAAAGGTAATAAATTATTTGTAAATAGCGATAGTTATTCAGCGGATAAGTTCCCGGACTTCTTATTGCCATCAAAGGATAACAGCAATCAGAACACTTCTTCTTCCCCTGAGTAGACATTTACTTTTTTTACCAGTTCTTTTTTCTATTTGCTTCTATTACTGCATGCTTGTGGATAAGTTTGGAAAGTTATATATTTCTTTCTGCAGTAAATCGCGGGGCTTTTCATGATCATTCATCAAAATGCAATTTTTCGCGTGCCCATGCTAATTCCCTAGACACTTTTAAACAAGTTTCACTAGCCATTGTTTTTTTGGAAATATCACGCCTTTCGACATCACTAAGCGCCACCACAGCGCTTTCTACCTCTTGCACCGTGAACCTAATTATCACTTTTAAGTTCTTTTTTCAGCTAAGTCTTTGTTTTCTATACATTTTCGTTTTGCTTTGTTACAGCTATTCTCTTTTTCAACAGTCTGTTTTTTTGCGTATGCTTTTAATTAGTTGGTTAGTGTTTTTTTTTTGGCTTGTTTTACTGGGAGGCGAGCGTCATGTCCATGGATATTATCATAAATAACGTGAATCAAGATGGATCTTAAAGTAGCCTCCCTTAATGTGAGAGGGCTGGGGAATAAGGAAAAACGAAGAGAAACTTTTAATTGGCTCCGGTCGAAAAGATTCTCAATTTATTTGTTGCAGGAAACACACTGTACAAATAACTTTATGCAACAGTGGACGTCTGAATGGGATTATCAGGCCCTCTTCAGCTGTTGTACAAGTAATAAAGCAGGGGTCGGTATACTATTTAATAACAATTTCACTTTTCAAATCCTTAAAACTTATATAGACCCGTTGGGAAGATTTCTAATTTGTGATATAAGAACGAATGGTATTTACTTAACAATTGCTAACTTATATGCTCCAAATGATGACAACAAGTCGTTTTTCACAAATTTTTTTGATCACCTGAGGGATTTTAAAGGCGATGATGTAATAATCGGTGGGGATTTCAACCTTGTCCTCGATGTGGAAAAGGATAAAAAAGGCGGCGTTACAAAGACCCATAAACAATCAGCAAGTGTTGTGTATGACGCACTTACGGAATTTGATTTAGTTGATATATGGAGAACCTTTAATCCGGACGGCAGAAGGTACACCTGGCGACGAAAAACTCCTGAAATTCACTGTAGACTCGATTTCTTTCTAGTAAGTCAGAGTATCGCTACGATAACACAAACCGTAGATATAGTACCGGGCTATAAAACAGATCATTCTATGATAACGTTGATAATCTCTTTGCATTCCAATCAAAGGGGGAATGGTTTTTGGAAGTTGAACACATCTCTCTTGTCAGATGAAGATTATGTTAAACTGATAAAAAGTACTATACACCAAACCAAAACTTGCTATGTAAACGACCCGACAGTGAGCCCAGCCCTTCTCTGGGAAATGATAAAACTTAAGGTTAGAGAGTCTTCCTTGAGCTATTCTGCCATGAAAAAGAAGAAAGTAAATAAGATCCAAGAGGAAATTGAAAAAGAAATCGCTAAATTAGAAACTGAACTGTCTAGCGCTGGAAAAACAGTATCTGAAATACTTTCCATTACGGAAGCTCTTGAAGGGAAAAGAAAAGCACTTGAAAAATTAGTGGAGCATCGAACCAAGGGTGCGATCCTGAGGTCGAAGATTGTATGGTACAATGAGGGGGAAAAAAATACGAAGTACTTCCTAAATTTGGAAAAAAGACACTTTAAGCAAGGGACAGTGAGCCAGCTCAAAAACAGTGACCAGGAGTTTGTTTTCTCTGATAAGGAAATTCTAGCCGAATGTGAATCCTTCTTCAGCAAACTTTACTCGTCGCAAGGTGACCTGACAGAATCTGAGTTTTCTAAGGTTTTTTTCGACAAAAAAGGAAACGTGCTCAGTGACGATCAGCAGAATGTATGTGAGGGAGTCCTCAATAAGAACGAATGTTTAACGGCCTTAACAAGCATGGAAGCAGGTAAATCACCGGGAACGGATGGTCTACCTGCTGAATTTTACAAATTCTTCTGGAATGACATCTCAGATACGCTTATAAAGGCTCTAAATTATGGCTATGAAATGGGGCAACTTTCCGTGACGCAAAGAAGAGGGATAATTAAACTTTTACCAAAAAAAGATGCGGTACCTTACTATATTAAGAACTGGCGGCCCATTTCTCTACTCAATTGTGATTATAAGATCGCGACCAAGGCTATTGCGAACCGAATTAAGACGGTGATCCCGAAAATAATCAATTATGACCAAACGGGCTTCATAAAGGGCAGGTTTATTGGAGAAAACATTCGCTTGATTGACAGTTTGATCAATTTCTGTGCAGAGAAAATACTCCAGGCCTTCTCCTTTTTCTAGATTTCGAAAAAGCATTTGACACTTTAGAATGGCCCTTTATTAGAAAAGCCTTGCAGCATTTTGGTTTTGGGCAGTCATTGATTCACTGGATAAATGTCTTTTACCGCGGTGCCGAAAGCTGCGTTCTGAACAATGGATGGGCGGGAAATTTCTTCAAGTTGTCCCGGGGTGTAAGACATCCTAGCAAATGCTATCCGAGCTAATCCAAATATTAAAGGGATTATTGTTAAAAACACCGAAATTAAGTTATGCCAATATGCCGATGACACCACTTTAACACTAGATGGCTCCGAGAAGTCCTTCCAGGAGGCTTTGTCGATGTTAGAAACATTTGGAAACGTGTCCGGCCTCGGGCTCAATTACAAAAAGACAGAAGCTTTCTGGATAGGCTCAATGTCTAACAGTAAAGTCATTCTCTTTCCAGAAAAGAACCTCAAATGGCCGGAGCAAAAAGTAAAAGCTTTAGGGGTCTGGTTTTCAAACGACCCACAAATATCCCTATCATTGAATCTTCTCGAAAAATTGGAAACGGCAAGAAAGTGCCTTACCTCGTGGAGTCTCCGAAGGTTAAGCTTAATCGGGAAAATCGTTGTTTTAAAAAGCCTTGTGGCATCACAGCTAGTTTATGTTTTGACATCCCTTCAATCCAAGAGTCTATTATTAGGGAAGTAAATAGCCTTTTCTATGATTTTCTGTGGGACGGAAAAAGCGATAAAATAAAGCGAAAAGTTATGATAAACGACTTTAAAGATGGCGGTCTTAGAATGTTGGACATTGAGTCTTTTAATAAAGCCCTAAAGTGCTCTTGGATTAAAAAATATTTGGACGATGAGAACAAAGGCAAATGGAAACTTTTCCTGGATTTGGAATTGGAATGTTTTGGGGGGAAGATGTTTTTTTACTTACAACCTGAGCAAAAATGACCTTCTAAACCGCGTTCATTTTAAGGACCCTTTCTTAAAGGAAGTTCTGAATATCTGGACCGAAGTTAACTTTGAACCCCAGTTAAAATCAGTTGAGCATTTCCATTCTCAAACTCTTTGGTTTAATTCGGTGTTTAGAATCGCCAAAAAGATTTTTTTCTATTCTGACTGGTCTAGGAGTGGCATTAATCAAGTCAGGGATTTGCTAAAAGACGATAACTCCTTTCTCTCGTACCAAGAATTTAAGGCGAAATTTAAATTTACACCGTGCCCTCTTACCTATTGTGGCGTTATTTCTATGCTTAAAATAGTCAAAAAGTCTCTGGGAAATAACCCAACGGAAACGATGAAGCACGAACCAATGACCTCTAAGCTAGAAAAGGCAAAAAAAGCAAGTCAACTCGTATACAAGGTCCTTGTAGAAAAAAAGGGATCTTTACCTGCCAAAAGTCAAGAAAAATGGATGTCGGATTGTAATTGTACCGAGATAAATTGGAAAGCAGCTTACATGTTAACCCGCCAGTGTACTAATAGTTCAAGGTTGATTGAGTTTCAATTTAAGCTGTTACATCGGAGAATTCCCACAAATTCCTTCTTGCAAAAAATTGGCTTAAAGGAAAGCGGCAAATGCTCTTTTTGCGGTGTTGAACTTGAAACACTTACTCATCTCTTTTGGGATTGCGATGAAACCCAATGTTTTTGGTCTAAGGTTGTGGCTTGGCTGAAAGAATGCAAAGTTGTTCAGGAGTCTTACATTCTAGAGATAACGACGGCTCTGGGCCTCAGGCCAGATACATCGAACTTGAAGCTACAAATTAACTATTGTCTCCTGCAAGCAAGGTTCTTCGTATGGTGTTGCAAGGTGAAGGAGAAAATTATAAGTTGGATCAATTTTAAGCAAATTCTTAAAAGAAACTTTGAAATAGAAACAGCAGGCCACCCAAATAAACTGGAATTGAAAAAATGGACCCTTTTGTCCCCCTTCCTGTAGGCTTTTATTTTTGTTTTGTTTTGTTTTGTTTTTTTTTTTTTACTTGTTTTTCTGGACGAACGTGACCCCAAGCTCTCTCGCTCTAAACAAGAACATAAGGCAATATATACGGTGTCTATAATGAAAAGCATGACGCACGTCTTGCCCCCTCTTCTCTCTTCCTAATTTCTTTTTTCTTTATCATTTAACTTCCTTCTAGTTTTCTGCTTTTTGTATTTTTGTCTATTTGTGTATTTAAGCTTAAAGAGATATTATTGTATATATTTGTAAAGCCTTTGTTGTGTAATGGAATAAAACATCTTATTATTAAAAAAAAAAAATGATTAATGATAAGTTGGCTAAAGAGTTGCGTTTGAAAAGAATTGCCGGACCTTTCCAAGCGAAACCCTTTCCAATTTTTCATATTTCACCAATAGGTTTGGTTCCTAAGAAAGTTCCCGGGGAGTTCCGCTTAATTCATCACTTGTCGTTTCCGGAAGGTCACTCTGTCAATTCACATCTGCCAAAAATAGTTTCGCATCCATTGATGACGTAATTCGTTTAATTTGGCGCACATGTAGGGGCTGTGCGCTTGCAAAAACCAACATTTTACAAAAACGCCTTTCGGTTAATTCCAGTTAGACCGTCTGATTACCATTCAGGCAATATACAGTGGTAAAACCAATTTTATTTTGATAAATGTTTGGTGATGGGTCTCTCCAGTTCATGAAAAAGTTTGAATTTTTTAGTTACGCCTTAGAATGGATTGCTAGAGAAAACCTTCATATCTCCGGTATTATACGGCTCTTAGATGATTTTCTTCTAATCAACAAATCTCTTTCTGCTTGTTCCGATGACTTGCGACCTTCCTTCAGACCTGCGATGAAATAAGTGTCCCCAGGGCGCCTGAAAAAGCAATTGGCCCTAGCGGCGTAATGTCATTCGCTGGCATTGAATTCGACACGATTAATATGGAAGCTCGACTCCCCCTGATAAGTTAGATAAATGTCGTTCCTCGATACGCACGCGTTCCTTGGACGTAAAAAGGTCACTCTCAAGGAATTGCAGTCTTAATTTTACCTGCTCGGTCGTAGTCCCAGGCTTTACCTTTTTTACGTCGCTTAATTAACCTCACAGTGGGCGTCCGTTGCCCTCGCTATTTCAGACGGCTCACGCGTGAGGTTAAAGCAGATCTTCGTTAGACTGCGAGTAGTCTCTAATTTTGGCGATGCCGATTGTGGGGCGGGCAAAATACACACGCGCGCGCGCGAAATTTTGAGGAGACGCGACGCGAAGGGAGCGCCGAAAATTAGAGACTACAGACTTAGCCCAGGATTTTGACCTTTCACGGCCGAGTGATTTTGAGGTGTAAATTTCATATCGTCTTTCAAGCCAATAAAGCGCAACCAATGGGGTCCCTTCTCTTGCCTCCTGTCATGTGTTTGCTCCTGTCATCGATAAACTGCGGAGGATGTTATCGCAAATGAAACGGTTCGCATTGTTTATTTGGATTCGACCAGTACTCGACCGGATGGGCCGTGATTGAGAGGAAAATTCTAGCCTCTCATCTCGAAGAAGAAATGAACATTGAGTTTGGAATTTCGGTCGTCAGTAAATTTTTAGTCCCAAGAAGCGGCCCTCTCATATCAAAAGCCCGTCAAACACTTTTACGGTTTTAGCAGTGGCCGAGGTCATTTTCTTCGTCTCCAAAAATCCCATCGAAAAAAATTATTAAATAACGTCGAAGACGCGGCAAATTTTTTCTACTTTCACCGAAAGTTTGAGGTCGATGTTAACGAAAATGAAACTTCCAGCGAGCCAGGAAGTTTCTGTATATCAAAAAAACATATACTTCAATCGGCTCTTTTTCCGTACGTTGCATCTTATTCTAATCGGGCATAATTGTAAATGAGCTCCGCCGGCAGAGGTTGTTTTCGGCCACTTTCTAAGCTCACATCGGAAAAATGTGGTGGCTAGAGACGCGAAAAACCTCCTTCAACTTCGGCCGAAAGTTTTATTTCAATGCGGAGCAAAACGAAGCAGCCAGCGAGCCGAGAGTGAGTTTTGTACTTCATCTGTGCAGACAATCCTTCGCTAATTTGTCCAGAAAAGCCTGTAATCTGTCTGCCCTCTCAGTAAACTAAAACGGAGTCAATGTTATCATGAGTGTTGACAGCGGCTTGTGTACTGTTGCCAGATTGTTGACAAGTATCCAAAAAAGGGCCAATCAGAGTTTTGCGCTTGGAATGTACGCGCTTAATTCAAAATCCTGGGCTAAGTCTGTACTCTCTAATTTTCGGCGCTCCCTTCGCGTCGCGTCTCCTCGAACTTTCGCGCGCGCGCGTGTGTATTTTGCCCGCCCCACAATCACAATCGCCAAAATTAGAGACTACTTGCAGTCTAGATCTTCGTCTATGGCTTGAGTTTCTTCAATCATATAACGGGCGATCTTTTTCTTAGATTTCCTTTGGCTCTCGTCAGCAAAACTGCATGTCCATACCGATGCTTCAGGCACTTTAGGCTATGGAGCAGCTTTTGGCGCATACTGATTTTACGGTAAATGGCCTGAAAGCTGGGTAGGTAAAGATATTATTGTTCTCGAAATGTTTCCCATTGCTCTTAGTGTTTCCCTATGGGCATCAGAGCTTTCAAATAAGTGCATTATATTCCACACGGATAATCAAGCTCTGATCGAAGTTATTAATAAGAAAACTACCAAAGATAAGGAACTGTTGGTTCTGCTAAGAGCGCTTATATTACAGTGTTTACATCGTAACATTCTATTTAAAGCAATCCATTTGCCTGGGGTGCTTAACGAGCAAGCTGATGCCTTGTCGCGATTACAGTTCACGAAATTCAAGTCCCTGGGTCGGAGCATGGCACACGAACCGACCGAGGTTCCCAACCATCTCCTACCGGAGAACTGGCGTCTCTAACAAAGTGACTCTTACCAGCTAGTATCAACCAGGCCTCTATCGCAGCTTATAAAAGAGCGTGGAAGCTATTCACGGACTGGGCAACGTCCTGTCTGGGTGAAACACGCTTAGCTTTGCCATTACAGCCCGCTTGTATAGCACTTTTTTGTATCACATTTGTAGTCTAGCCAATATGCGTCCTCCACTGTGATAAGTTATATCTTAGCCATAGGATACGCGCATATTAATTGGCGGGAGTCGATGATCCTACCGAGACGGCGTTAATTCGCCAGATTCTTTAAGTTTTTTTTAGCTCCTTTAGGCTTTTATTCTTATTGTCTATTGTTTGTATGTACATATTTTTAGCGCTTTTACTATGTTTACACACTTGAAAATGACCGTTAAACGGTCGAAACGTCGTTCATTACTCGCGTTAACTTTTATTGCAAAATCAGATTCTTAAAGGGTATAGAAAGTTAGTACCAACACAAGACGTGCGTATGCCTATCAAACTACCAATACTCCAACAAATCGTTCAATCTTTTCAGCACACTGTGACTTCAGCTTATCAATCAAAACTTTTATCCGCTATGTGTTCTATAGCCTTTTTTGCATTTTTACGTATTGGAGAGATTACTGTAAATAGTACTGATCAAAGTAATCTTATCAAGGTTAACCAATTGCATCGCTTAGTTGGTAGTCACCAACACGTCAAGGCCTTACAGCTTACTTTTATCAACTACAAGCATAGTGACTCTGGGCGCCCGTTTGTTGTATACATATCCCCGGAAAGCAAATATTGTCTTGTTGAACACATCTTAGAGTACCTTTCAGCCAGAGGTCCAATAAGTGGTCTACTCTTCTGCTTGCCGAATGGGGCGCCCATTAAGAGGTCATTTTTTGTCGAGAAACTCAACGTTTCTCTCAAGTTTTGTAGCCTTCATCCATCACTTTACAAGTCACATAGCTTTTGCATCGGTGTGGCCAGCTGGGCTTCCGCAAAGGGCTTTTCGGACTCACAAATTCGTCAGTTAGGTCGCTGGCGGTCAAATGCCTTTGTTCATTATATTCGTACACCTTGCCTTTCAACCAGTCTTAATCATTCTTAGCATCCACAAGCAGGAGCTTTGGTAGGTTTAACTCTTAGGTCACGTTTCTCGCTTCAGTCCAGTTTCGGTCTAGTTCACTGTGTCCTTTTTGTTCCAACAGTCTTCGGGTGGGGTGGGCCTCCCTCGGGGAGGCCTATGGCGTTATTTTTCTCTGGTGCCCTCACCTTTGCTAGAGTTTATTGATCAATAGAAAACTTATTCATAAATTGTATTCATATAATTAAGTTTAATTAATAAAGCGGCCATAATATGTGACCAATTTTTATCCCAGCAACGGCGTCTTTTTCATTTCGTTACAGTGCTCTAGCAAACATAGCTCAACTGTTGGCAAAAAACTGACTCCTGGTAATTTATGGGGCATTTATTTTATTCAATGTGGGAAAGGAGACATAAATGAGTAACTATTGCAGCTGAATCTCATTTTGAGGTGTCTGCTTCCGACAAAAAATTATGCGTTTGAAACCTTCTTGAAAGTTTGTACTGCCAAAAGCATATAAAATGGGGTTAAAACATAAACTACAAGCGAACACAAAATTACACACATTTTTAAGTAAAGAGAACAACTGAAAGTCGTCCATCTGTTTGTCATCTGCAGGTGAAACAACTGTGTAAAAAACTACAATTGGAACATAACCAATGAAAAAACCAGACGTTACCAGGATGAATGTGATAACAAGTTTCTTTTTCTCAGCACTTCTCTCTCCAACTGTTTCCGGGCAAACTGTGTCGGTAAAGTAGAGTCCCCTTATCAAGGATCCATAACAATAAAACACGGCCACCATTTGAATACAAATAAGGCTAGTGCGTATGATCACATAAACTTTGGTTGGATGATCCATGTCCAAAGTCCATGGACCTACACATGTAGAATGTGTTTCGCTCCATTCGTTGAAACTGACTGCGGGGAAAGATAAAATAACACTTGTCATCCAAACAAGAACAATGGCCTGCTTAATGTTGTCTTCTTTCAGGCGTAATGCTGTCCTTAAAGGTTTCAATAAAGCGTGATATCTTTCAACCGCTAGCACAGTAAGAGTAATGGAAGAAACCGCTATAGATATTTCACAAAGGACTAAGGACTTGCAAACGAAGTTTCCAACTTCAAAGAAGTATAATGGCCACAACAAAATGGTGATGACATCGCTAACAGCCATGTTCGTAACAGATAATTTGTTGGCGTGTGCATGTCTCGTGTTTTATGCACAATTCGTATAACCAACACATTTCCGATAAATCCAACCATCAGAAATGGAATAGTCGTCCAATTAAGGATGTATTCCAGACTTTCCGCTTTAACCATGATTTTTGAGTAAATATAACCTCCGGCTCTTTCTCAGTCGATGTGGAAAGATGAAAAATTGATCGTGTGGATTATCCGTTCAGAAAAATTGTTAATTATTTGTGGCCAAATTTGCGGCATCTGTTTTTCCTTATTTGGTAAATGTGCATCATTTGAAGCTAGCTGAGTTATAGCCAACAGGTCGCTCTTCCTTATTATTTGTCAATCTCCAGCATATTAAGCTGATAATTAGTACAGCGAGTTATGAATAAAGATATCAAATATAGGCTGTTGATTAGGCAAAAATGACCAGGTTTTTACTATCATTATAATTTTTGTCCAGTTTTGGTTGGTTGTTTCTCACGCCTTCCAAATTTTAAAAGATTTCCATCCATAGTCTCCCTTTCCCATTGTTTCCTCTTGTTTTTATACCACAGTTATATCTCTTTAGTCTTCTCCTTATTCCCTTAGAGTTTATATACTTGGAGGGTTACCGATAGCAAACGGTGAATGTAGATTTAAAATTTATTGCCCTGGTGGGACAATCAAAGTTATTGATATAAACAACATCGCCGAAGCGTCGTAAAGAAACAACGATTATTTTAACTCCGTTTCTCCCGGCAAAACCGCTTAATTTGCATTACTAATAGCTTTGGTAAATTGGTGGAGATTAATTTCAAAACAATTGACATAGGTGGATGATCAAAGTGATTCTAATGACTGCGATTCTGCACAGGAAAAAAGTGTGTGGTGTTTTAAGAAAACCCTTTTTTTAAAATAACGTGACAAATAGCAGATGCCTTTTGAAGCTAAAAATGTGTTTCCAACAGGAACACCATAAACAAATGTCTATTATATTCATATTAGTCTTGTGCTAATAACCAGGTACCCTTATTTACTCTCATGGCAAACGACAAAATTCTTGACGTTAGCGGGGATTCGAGGTAGCGAGAATGGGGTCAACGTTCGTCACAGCTGAGCACTGATACGAATCACAAACCTATTGATGCTCGCAGATTTGCCGTTTAGGCATCTGTATACAATTTTGTTATATTTATATTCATCCTGCACTGTTTTTCCATGTTATGAAATAGTCACATCATTAAACAAAACATATATACTACATTAACTATCGACCAATGGAAGTCACACCTTGCTCGTGTAAACGCTACGGGGGATTGAAATTATTGTGGTTAGAGAAAGGGGCTGAGTAACATATTTGGTGACGGGGTGTCAACTGAATGGAGCTGAGTAAACTAAGATAAACATATCACTTCTGTCATCTTATTATTGAATAAATGATTAGTACCCATCGGCAATTCATTTTATGATAAAGACCCAGTACACATATACGTAACTGACCCCTTCACACCATTTTGCAGGTGCGTGGATTGGAGGGCAATTTATATTTTTTTATCATCGAATTGTTTTTATCAGTGACATTAATTTTCCAACCCTCTTTAGTCAACATTTGGGGCTGTCTTTCCCACTTTTCTTTTTGCCTGTATTGATCTACCTATGAATCTCAATTATAATTGCTCCCTCGCCCATTCTAGGCAAAACACCGAGTTTTTTCTGTAGAGGTTTTTTTTCCCCTAAGGTTAAGGAATAGCAAGACTTAAATAAAACCTGTTCATTGTATTCGACTTATCATTTCATTGTGTTCGATTTATCAGTTCGTGAAAAGAAAGTTATTGAAGATTTTTTAAGCCAGAATTTTGCTATAATCAAGCATGGATTTATGGGTGGTTTAATTCATAAGTGAGTTCTTAAGTCATTTTATTTGTTGTGAAGTTCAAGGGGGAAATTATTGTGAACTGACGGATGAGTTCGTGGATAAGTTTAAGGGTAAGTAAATGAGTGTGTTTATGGGTAATTTCGTGGATGAGTTCGTAAATGAGATCATGGGTACATCATGCGTGAGTCTAAGTATCCCTTCATGGGTACGTTCATGTGTGAGTAGACGGGTGTGTTCATGTGTGAGTTCGTGCGTGAGTTAGTGGATGAACACACGTGAACACACGACAGTGAATTTTCTTTTTTCTACCTGAACTGTTACGCCGTCCCTACGGAGTCATCTCCCTATTAAGTTCCCTATTAACGTTGTAAGACGCCTTAAACCGGATATTGTCATTTTGGACATTGGCTCCAATGACTTGTGCCAACGCGAGGTCAACCCAGAAACGATTGGTTCAAACCTCGAAACACTGGTCCACTTTTTGCACCATCAATGCCAGGTTAAATATATCATGATGTGTCAAGTTCTTTACCGCATGGTTTTCCCCAATGAGGTTCCACACCTACAACAAAAGGTTGACCTCTTAAACAAATACCTGGGCGTTGTTCTGGAGACCCTAGCCTTTACTAAATTTTGGTCGCACAAGGGCTTATGGAACCCAGAGCGACCAGTCTTATGCAAGGACGGGATTCATCTCAATGGTCCTGGTCATTACGTCTTACATCGATAGAGGTGCCATTTTGCATGCACTCAAAGAAATATCCTAAATTTCTTTGTTTAAGGCGGTTCACGTTACTCCGCCCCCAGCTTAATATAGGTCCTGTTTGGCACTTTCAGCGTCGCTTCTTGTGTCGCTACTATTATGATACATTTATTTATTTATACCATCTTTGGTATTTTATTAGGTCTTTTATTTGATTCTTGCGGCGCTATAGCATGCTCCTAGCGGCAGCAGGCTGTTTGCCAGCTCGCCAAACACGTTGCCGTTTTTTCTTTGATTTATTACTGCCTAGCCACTTTCATTACGATATTTGTGGCGTTATTGTTATTTTGGCTTGCATGGACCCGGTGGGTGGTTTTTTTCCCGACTCTTTTTTCCGTTCTTCAATCCGTTCGTGATTTGTTCCACAAAATGTCAGATAACTCTTTTTTCAGCTAAACAGACATGATGACTAGAGGAAAACGCCGTGTTGCTCCGGCTCAGCCGGCTAAAAAGCGGAGTGCGCCCAAATCATCTGCAGCCGCGAAGACTAAGCGCCGCAAGACTGCTTCACCGGCAACACAGGTTGCTGTTCAGAGTACACCTCAGTCTATACAGCCAGGCCACTTAGAAAGTTTGCCGGCTGTTTCAAGTTCCCCAGCACCGGTCTCTCAAACCTCCCAGTCGCTTCAAGGCGTGGCCGCGACGATCTCAAATGTTCCAAAGCTTCAGGCTTATGCCATCAGTCTCAAAAGAACAGAGAACTCTGATCTAGCTGCTTCTGTACAGGGGTCAGTGGCAGACGTGATACAGGACATTACTGATGATACTGATTCTTCTGTCCACAATAGTGTTTTAGATAACAATGTAATAACTACTGCGTGCGGGGAGAATAATGAACGTTCTGCAATTCTACGTCAACAGATCGCAGTGCCACTAGCTTCTCGAATTTCAGACAAGTTCAGTCTAAAATTTGGGCCGACGAATACATAGATCTTGGTATTCTGCTCAATTCAGTTTCCCCAAATGAAAAATCGATTCAATATTGTAGTACAATCATCACAATCAGCTAGCCGGCCGGTCATTAGTCTCGAACCCATACAACGCAGTAAACGCACACCTAGTATTGACCAATGGGTTACTGCTTTTCAAACCTTTGTCGTGGTATACAACGTCCACTTTTCAAATGAGGCTCCGGCATTAATAAAGTACAGCGAGACAGTGCGGGACTTGGCGGCCAAAATTGCCCACTGGCGTCATTGTGACGAGAATTTTCGCTTTTTGCGGCAAAAAAACGGTTTTCCCCTGGGACCAAATTCACTGGGAGTTGTGGTTGCAGGCGCTCCACATGTCTCAAAGTACGCCACCTTTCCCGCTGGGTACTGTTGGAGATTTCACCGAGCGGAAACGTGTTTCGGCTGCAATTTTAAGCACGACTGTTTTGGATGTGGTGCCTTCCACCCAGCCAGCAAATGTGCAAACTCTTCCACAGTCGGCACACGAACAACTGGCAATAATTCCACCTCAAAAAAGTCAACCGCTCAGTCCCGCCCTTTCTCTTCCGCTGTCAACACTTCCAACTCCACTCAAAGTAGGCAAATTGGCTGCTTACCTTGATGGTTATCCTGCGAGGTCAAAACAATATCTCCTTGAGGGCTTCCAATTTGGTTTTTCAATTGCCTACGTTGGTTGTCGGACAAGTTTCTGTTCTAAAAATCTGTTGTCTGCTATTGAAAATCCGGACGCTGTTAATGATAAGTTGGCTAAAGAGTTGCGTTTAAAAAGAATTGCCGGACCTTTCCAAGCGAAACCCTTTCCAATTTTTCATATTTCGCCAATTGGTTTGGTTCCTAAGAAAGTTCCCGGGGAGTTCCGCTTAATTCATCACTTGTCGTTTCCGGAAGGTCACTCTGTCAATTCACATATACCAAAAATAGTTTCAAGTGTCCAGTACGCATCCATTGATGACGCAATTCGTTTAATTTGGCGCACAGGCTGTGCAAAAACCGACATTTTACAAAAACGCCTTTCGGTTAATTCCAGTTAGACCGTCTGATTACCATTTGCAATATACAATGGTAAAACCAATTTTATTTTGATAAATGTTTGGCGATGGGTCTCTCCAGTTCATGAAAAAGTTTGAATTTTTTAGTTACGCCTTAGAATGGATTGCTAGAGAAAACCTTCATATCTCCGGTATTATACAGCTCTTAGATGATTTTCTTCTAATCAACAAATCTCTTTCTGCTTGTTCCGATGACTTGCGACCTTCCTTCAGACCTGCGATGAAATAAGTGTCCCCAGGGCGCCTGAAAAAGCAATTGGCCCTAGCTGCATAATGTCATTCGCTGGCATTGAATTAGACACGATTAATATGGAAGCTCGACTCCCCCTGATAAGTTAGATAAATGTCGTTCCTCGATACGCACGCGTTCCTTGGACGTAAAAAGGTCACTCTCAAGGAATTGCAGTCTTAATTTTACCTGCTCGGTCGTAGTCCCAGGCCGCACATTTTTACATCGCTTAATTAACCTCACAGTGGGCGTCCGATGCCCTCGCTATTTCAGATAGCCTGCGTGGCCGGCGTTCGAAGGGGAAGGGAGAAGGGGAGTTCGAGCGCGAAGCGCGATCCACGATCGCGCTTCGCGCTCGAACTCCCCTTCTCCCTTCCCCTTCGAACGCCGCCCACGCAGGCTATATTTCAGACGGCTCACGCGTGAGGTCAAAGCAGATCTTCGTCTATGGCTTGAGTTTCTTCAATCATATAACGGGCGATCTTTTTCTTAGATTTCCTTTGGCTCTCGTCAGCAAAACTGCATGTCTATACCGATGCTTCAGGCACTTTAGGCTATGGAGCAGCTTTTGGCGCATACTGATTTTACGGTAAATGGCCTGAAAGCTGGGTAGGTAAAAATATTATTGTTCTCGAAATGTTGCCGATTGCTCTTAGTGTTTCCCTATGGGCATCAGAGCTTTCAAATAAGTGCATTATATTCCACACGGATAATCAAGCTCTGATCGAAGTTATTAATAAGAAAACTACCAAAGATAAGGAACTGTTGGTTCTGCTAAGAGCGCTTATATTACAGTGTTTACATCGTAACATTCTATTTAAAGCAACCATTTGCCTGGGGTGCTTAACGAGCAAACTGATGCCTTGTCGCGATTACAGTTCACGAAATTCAAGTCCCTGGGTCGGAGCATGGCACACGAACCGACCGAGGTTCCCAACCATCTCCTACCGGAGAACTGGCGTCTCTTACAAAGCGACTCTTACCAGCTAGTATCAACCAGGCCCCTATCGCAGCTTATAAAAGAGCGTGGAAGCTATTCACGGACTTGGCAACGTCCTGTCTGGGGGAAACACGCTTAGCTTTGCCATTAAAGCCCGCTTGTATAGCACTTTTTTGTAGCACATTTGTAGTCTAGCCAATATGCGTCCTCCACTGTGATAAGTTATATCTTAGCCATAGGATACGCGCATATTAATTGGCGGGGGTCGATGATCACACCGAGACGGCGTTAATTCGCCAGATTCTTAAAGTTATTTTTTAGCTACTTTTAGCCTTTTATTCTTATTGTCTATTGTTTGTATGTACATATTTTCAGCGCTTTTACTATATTTACACGTGTAATTTTATTCTAACACAGAACTTGAAAATGACCGTTGAACGGTCGAAACGCCGTTCATTACTCGCGTTAACTTTTATTGCAAAATCAGATTCTTAAAGGGTATAGAAAGTTAGTACCAACACAAGACGTGCGTATGCCTATCAAACTACCAATACTCCAACAAATCGTTCAATCTTTTCAGCACACTGTGACTTCAGCTTATCAATCAAAACTTTTAACCGCTACGTGTTCTATAGCCTTTTTTGCATTTTTACGTATTGGAGAGATTACTGTAAATAGTACTGATCAAAGTAATCTTATCAAGGTTAACCAATTGTATCGCTTAACTGGTAGTCAGCAACACGTCAAGGCCTTACAGCTTACTTTTATCAACTACAAGCATAGTGACTCTGGGCGCCCGTTTGTTGTATACATATCCCCGGAAAGCAAATACTGTCCTGTTGAACGCATCTTAGAGTACCTTTCAGCCAGAGGTCCAATAAGTGGTCTACTCTTCTGCTGGCCGAATGGGACGCCCATTAAGAAGTCATTTTTTGTCGAGAAACTAAACGTTTCTCTCAAGTTTTGTAGCCTTCATCCGTCACTTTACAAGTCACATAGCTTTTGCATCGGTGTGGCCAGCTGGGCTTCCGCAAAGGGCTTTTCGGACTCACAAATTCGTCAGTTAGGTCGCTGGCGGTCAAATGCCTTTGTTCATTATATTAGTTCACCTTGCCTTTCAACCAGTCTTAATCATTCTTAGCATCCACAAGCAGGAGCTGTGGTAGGTTTAACTCTTAGGTCACGTTTTTCGCTTCAGTCCAGTTTCGGTCTAGTTCACTGTGTCGTTTTTGTTCCAACAGTCTTCGGGTGGGGCGGGCCTCCCTCGGGGAGGCCTGTGGCGTTATTTTTCTTTGGTGCCCTCACCTTTGCTAGAGCTTATTGATCAATAGAAAGCTTAATCATAAATTGTATTCATATAATTAAGATTAATTAATAAAGCGGCCATAATATGTGACCAATTTTTATCCCAGCAACGGCAAAAATTACACACATTTTTAAGTAAAGAGAACAACTGAAAGTCGTCCATCTGTTTGTCATCTGCAGGTGAAACAACTGTGTAATAAACTACAATTGGAACATAACCAATGAAAAAACCAGACGTTACCAGGATGAATGTGATAACAAGTTTCTTTTTCTCAGCACTTCTCTCTCCAACTGTTTCCGGGCAAACTGTGTTGGTAAAGTAGAGTCCCCTTATCAAGGATCCATAACAATAAAACACGGCCACCATTTGAATGCAAATAAGGCTAGTGCGTATGATCACATAAACTTTGGTTGGATGATCCATGTCCAAAGTCCATGGACCTACACATGTAGAATGTGTTTCGCTCCATTCGTTGAAACTGACTGCGGGGAAAGATAAAATAACACTTGTCATCCAAACAAGAACAATGGCCTGCTTAATGTTGTCTTCTTTCAGGCGTAATGCTGTCCTTAAAGGTTTCAATAAAGCGTGATATCTTTCAACCGCTAGCACAGTAAGAGTAATGGAAGAAACCGTTATAGATATTTCACAAAGGGCAAACAACTTGCAAACAAAGTTTCCAACTCCAAAGAAGAATAATGGCCACAACAAAATGGACATGACATCGCTAACAGCCATGTTCGTTAACAGATAATTTGTTGGTGTGTGCAGTTTTGTGCACAATTCGTATAACCAACACATTTCCGATAAATCGGACCACCAAAAATGGAATAGTCGTCCAAAGAAGGATGTATTCCAGACTATCCGCTTTAGCCATGATTTTTGAGTAAATATGACGTCCGGCTCTTTCTCAGTTGAAGAGGAAAGTTAAAAAAATTGATCGTGTGGATTATCCGTTCAGAAAAATTGTTAATTATTTGTGGCCAAATTTGCGGCATCTGTTTTTCCTTATTTGGTAATGTGCATCATTTGAAGCTAGCTGAGTTACTGAGCCAACAGGTCGCTCTTCCTTATTATTTGTCAATTTCCAGCATATTAAGCTGATAATTAGTACGCCGAGTTATGAATAAAGATATCAAATATATGGCGTTGATTAGGCAAATGACCAGGTTTTCACTATTATTATAATTTTTGTCCAGTTTTGGTTGGCTGTTTCTCACGCCTTCCAAATTTTAAAAGATTTCCATCCATAGTCTCCTTTCCCATTGTTTCCTCTTGTTTTTATACCACAGTTATATCTCTTTAGTCTTCTCCTTGTTCCCTTAGAGTTTATATACTTGGAGGGTTACAGATAGCAAACGGTGAATGTAGATTTAAAATTTATTGCCCTATTTGGCTCGTTAATGTGTTCGATTTGTCATCTTCTTAAAAGACAGTTACATCAAAGTTTTAATAAAAAATATTTCTATATGCTAAATAAATGGCGTTTCTGGTGGGACAATCAAAGTTATTGATACAAACAACATCGCCGAAGCGTCTGTTCTTTTATTTTAAAAAACGCTTTTGGTAAGAGGAGTTGACGTGCACTATAACTGCGCACCAAAAATTGTGTTTCTGAAAAAATCCCTCCGTTGTGACCATTCAAATGAAAGCTTTTCCCGAGAAGCACTGAGTTTTCTTGCGCTGTTATTATTTTTTATTTATATTTTTTTCAGGTGAAAATTTTTCAAAACGAAATTTGAGATTTTGTCCAGTGTTAAACTTGCGCTTTCTTCAGAAAGATTTGGAAAAATCACCAGCGCTTATACTAAAAGAACAAATCAGTATAATTTTCCATAAAAAGAATTAAAGAAGCCAGTAAGAAAGCAATCATTTTTTCAGGACGTTTTACCTCGACAAAACTACTTTGCATCACATACAGCTTTGGTAAATTGGTTATTAGCACGAGACTTATATAAAAATAATAGACAGTTGTTTATTTTTTTAGGTGAAAATTTTTCAAAACGGAACTTGGAATTTTGTCCAGTATTAAAATAAAACTTGCGCTTTCTTCAGAAAGAATTTGGAAAATGTAACCAGCGCTTACTAAAAGAACAAATATAACTTTTCGTAAATAAAGTAAACTCCGTATCTCCCGGCAAAACTGCTTAATTTGCATTACTGATAGCTTTAGTAAATTGGTGGGGATTAATTTCAAAACAGTTGACATACAGGCGGATGATCAAAGTGATTTTAAAGACTGCGATTCTGCACAGGAAAAAAGTGTGTGGTGTTTTAAGAAAACCCTTTTTTAAAATAACGTGACAAATAGCAGATGCCTTTTGAAGCTAAAAATGTGTTTCCAACAAGAACACCATAAACAAATGTCTATTATATTCATATTAGTCTTGTGCTAATGACCAGGTGTCCTTATTTACTCTCACGGCAAACGACAAAGTTCTTGACGTTAGCAGGGATTCGAGGTAGCGAGAATGGAGTCAACGTTCGTCACAGCTGAGCACTGATACGAATCACTGACCTATTGTGCTCGCAGATTTGCCGTTTTGGCATCTGTATACAATTTTGTTAGACTCATATTCATTTTGCCCTGTTCTTCCATGTTGTTATATAGGCACATCATAAATGCAAGTGTATACTGCATTAACTTTCGACCAATGGAAGACATACCTTGCTAGTGTAAACGGGGCATTGAAATTATTGTGGTTAGAGAAAGGGGTTCATTAATATGTTTGGTGCCGGGGTGTTCACTGAATGCAGCTGAGTAAAGTTAAACACATCACTTCGGTCATTTTATTTGTTGAGTAAGTGATAAGTACCCTTCGGCAATTCATCTAATCATAAATCATAACGGCTCAGTACACACATACGTAACTGACCCCATCACACCATTTTACAGGTGCGTATTATATTGGAGGGAAATTTATGTTTTATCATCAAAATGTTTTTATCAGTGACATTAATTCTGTTAATTTTCCAACCCTTGTTAGTCTACATTTGGGGCCTGTCCTTCCCACTTTTCTTTTTTGCCTGTATTGATCTTACCGATAAATCGCAAAGATAATTGCTCCCTCGCCCATTCTAAGCAAAACTTCGAGTTTTTTCTGTAGAGGTTTTTTATTCCAAAGGCTAAGGAATAGCAAGACTTAAATAAACCTGTTTATTGTGTTCGATTTATCAGTTCGTGAAAAGAAAGTTATTAAAGATTTTTTAGTCAGAAGGTTGCTCTAATCAAGCAGGGCTTTATATTCGTGGTTGATTGCATGGGTGGTTGTGTTCACAAGTGTACGACTTGAGAACATTTCTTCTTTTAATTTATTTCAGCTAGTGGTTACTCCACTTGTCACATTAACATTTATCGCATTTGACATTATTGAGCCTTGCAGTTGGCAGGCCTGTGTCATATAAGAACCTAATTGTATGGCCTCGCTCACCACGAGTCCCCCGCAGCTCAGTGGTTAGAGCATCCAACCGGCACCTGGAAGGTCATGGGTTCGGACTCAGATTTTTTCTGAGTAAAAACGACTTGCCAAAGAGCATTTCTTCTTTTAATTCATTTCAGCTAGTCGTCACTCCACTTGTCATAATTGAAGGGTGAGTTCATGGATAAGTTTAAGGGGGAGTAACTGAGTGTGTTTATGGGTAATTTCGTGGGTGAGTTCGCGGCTGCCTTCGTGGGTGAGTTCATGGGTACGTCATATATATGATCACATAGGGACGGACCCTTAGAAAAGTTATAGCGGGGGGGGGGGGGGGATTTTCGAGCTGCACGAATCTTTTCGTTAACATTTCCCTTGCAGGAATATTTTTTTCCGTACGCAAGAACGTTTTTTCTGGGCTACTCGATGTGCATGAAATTTTTTTTTCTCTCAGCTTTCCTTTGCATGATTTTTTTTTGTACTTTGCCCCCCCCCCCCCCCCCATAACTTTTCTTATGGTCCATCCCTAAACTTTGGTAGCCTGATTCATGTCTTAAGTCCATGGACCTACACCAGCGGAATTACTTTTGCTCCAGTCGCTGAAAGTAAGTGTCGGGAAAGATATAATCCAGTTGCGATCCAAATGCAAGCGATGGCCAGCATACTGTTTTCTTCTCTCAACCGCAATCCTGTTCTCAAAGACTTTTAATCGCTAGCACACTAAGAGGTATCGAAGAAATCATTATTAATAGAGATTTCAGTTAGGGCAAAGAACTTGCAAACGAGTATTACTGACAACTTCAACTTTAGCTCACTTAATATGTCCGCTTTATCACTTTGTGAAGAGACAACTTCACGAAAATTTTTTTTCTAAGATTCAAAATAATTGGTGTTTCGTTTATTAAGGCCATGTTGTTGCCAAAAACGTTGCTCAGACTTGTCTTTTTTTATAAAAACGTTTTTAATAAGTGGAGGCACTTCGATCAATAATCGCACGTACAACCGAATATTTTTAAGCCGGCTGGTCCGGTGGAGGTAAACGGATCACCATAACAGCGCTCTTTAGTTCACCTA
The DNA here is from genome assembly GCA_964030785.1 of Siderastrea siderea. Classification (NCBI taxonomy): domain Eukaryota; kingdom Metazoa; phylum Cnidaria; class Anthozoa; order Scleractinia; family Rhizangiidae; genus Siderastrea; species Siderastrea siderea. The sequence continues at coordinate 68,719,032 of OZ034966.1, read as the reverse complement.
TGCAATGTATTGTTTTTCTTTAGGTAAACATATTTTCAAACCACATTTAGAAATTTGGTTTAATCTTGACTTTGGCGCGATTCTGAGAAATAAGAGGAAAATACCTTAAGCGTTTACTAAAAGAACTTTAACAAAACGTTTTTAGATACGATAAATAAGCTAGGAGGGAAAAAAATATAACCATTTTCAAATCCATTTGTCGCCGGCAAAAACTGCTTTTTATTACTTTCAAAGTCTCATTCAAAGTCTCATTCACTAGTTTATAATAAAACAAAGCGGAAAACTGAATAATTACTGCAACTGAATCTCATTCAGTGATGTCTGCTTCCGACATAGAATTATGCGTTTAAAGCCTTCTCTAAGGTTTTTACTGCGAAAAGCGTACAGAATGGGGTTAAAACATAAGCTGACAGCGAACATGCAATCAACCACGTTAGAAAGTGCATAGAACAAGTCCATCTGATCTCCTGATGTAAAAGCTGTGTAAAAAGCTGCTGTTGGTGTATAACCAATAAAAAATCCTGCAGTTACCAGGATGAATGTAATAACAAGTTTCTTTTTCTCAGAACTTCCCTCCCCAACTGTTGCTGAGCAAACAGTGTTGGTAAAGTAAAGTCCTCTTATCAGGGATCCATAACAATAAAACATGGCGGCCATTTGAATCCATCTAATACTAGCGTTCGTAATCACATAAACTTTGCTTGCTTGATTCATAACGAAAGTCCATGGACCAATACACGCAGACTCTGTTTCGCTCCAATCTTTGAAAATGAACTCTGGGAAACATATGATGACGCTTGCGATCCAAATGCAAGCGATGGCCAGCTTACTGTTTTCTTCTCTCAACCGCAATCCTGTTCTGAAGGGCTTTAATATAGCGTGATATCTTTCAACCGCTAGAACAGTAAGAGTAGTGGAAGAAACCATTACAGAAATTTCAACAAGGGCTGTGAGCTTGCAAACAAGTTTTCCAAGTTCAAAGAAGTATAATGGCCACAACAAAATGGTGATGACATCGCTAACAGCTATGTTCGCCAACAGATAATTTGTTGGCGTGTGCATGTCTCGTGTTTTGGGCACAATTCGTATAATCAACCCATTTCCGATAAGTCCGACCACCAAAAATGGAATGGTCGTCCACAAAAAGATGAATTCTAGACTCTCCACTTCAACCATAATTTCTGACTAAATAGAAGCTCAACTCTTTCATTCGACAGGGACAGTTGAAAGACTGATCTTCTGGATTACCCATTTACCAAAAACTTGTTATTAGTTTTTGGCCAAATATTTCGCATCTGTTACCCTTTATTTGGTAAAAATGTATTGTTTAAAGCCACTTGGGTTATAGCCAGCAAAGCATCCTTATTCGTTACTTGTCAATTCCCAACATATTAAGCTCATGTTTAGGTGGGGTAAGATGAATAAACATCAAATATATGCATAAATAACCGGACCACTGGAGATTAGCCCGGCGACCACGTTTTTATTATCGCTTTTTTTTTTGGTTTTGGTTAGTTATTTCTCTTCCTAATTTAGAAACGACTTCATCGATGGTTTTCCCTTCCCATCGTTCCCTTCTGATTTTATACCACAATAATCTCTCTTTCTTTTTCTCCCTGTGATTTCCTTAGAGTTTATTTGGCGGGTTTTTGACAGAGTAAACAATGAATAGAAATCTAAGTAAACTTTTTAGCCCCCTTAGTATGCTCGATTTATCAACTTCTGGAAAGACAGACGTTCTTTTAACAAAGAATTTTTCCGTGATATTCCAAGTGATGCCGTTTACTTCAAATGGGCAATGAAAGTTAAAACAACCAACTTCGTTGCTTCAATGCGAAATTGCATTGTATTTTTAAATTTCTGAATTGCTGAAAAAATTCTCCTGTTATTCACCATGCAAAAGTTTTTCCAGAGAAGTTTCTTAGTTTCTTTCTGTGTCATCATTTTATTTACATTTTTTTAGGAGAAAATGTTTCAAAACAAAATTTGGAATTTTGTCCAGTACCGCTGACTTGCCCTTTGTTCAGAAAAAAAAATTAAAAAATATCGCTAGCGCTTGCAAAAAGGACAATCATTATCAAAAGTGCTTTGCATCACTGATAGCTTTGATTCGGCGGGGGGGCTCATCATGGCCGGACGCAAATAATTGAGCTCCGCAGTATCACCTGCCCAAGAAGTGGTTTCAAGGAATTGTTCGACTACTTTTGTTCAAATTCGTGTCTTTTGCTCTTTCTATCGTGATAACTTCTTATGGCAAGCAAGAATGAAACGGAGTGCGGTCTCCGGATCAGGCGTATCGCCTGACTCTAAACAAGCACGTGGCGACAACTTAAATATGGCGGCTTCTTCTCCGCTTAACGAAGAATCCATTCAGGAGGAAATAGGAGAGGCAGACAAGGCTGAACCTAATCTTAAAGACATCCACAATCTTCTTAAAAACATCCATGGCGCTATTACTGCGATGCAAAACAATATTGCAAAGTTAGCCAAAGACAACAACAAACTGTCAAGTGATGTGGCTGAACTTCGAAAGGACATCGCGAAGAATAACGGCGAAGTCGAAAAGCTAAAGAAAGAGTTGATAAGCCAAAACAAATATGTCGCTTCTTTGGAACTGGATCTTGAACGTGTTAAAAAGGCTTCAAAGCAACAAAGGAGTGACATTGATGATCTGCAAGCGAACCTTGACGAGTTGGAACAGTACGCCCGTAAAAATTCTCTCGAATTCCATGGCATTCCCGAGAATGTAGGTATTACAACCGATGCAGTCGTTTGCAAGGCGGCTCAGGCGGTCGGTGTGGAGATGGAACCGACAAAAATCGAGATTTCCCATCGCTTAAACAGAAAAAAAGGAATCAAACCAATTATCACCAAATTTGCTAATCACAAGGACAAGGCAAAGTGTTACAAGTCGAGAATCCGTCTAAAAGATGTAACTCTCTCCACCATCTTCCCGAGCTACTCGGGAACAAGCCTGGCCGATCAGCGTATTTTCATTAACGAAAATCTAACGGGGTACCGATGCGAGATGATGTCAAAACTTGCTATTGAGAAAAGAAGAGACGGGAAGATTCTAAGCACTTGGTCCCTCGACGGGAAGCTATTCGTCAAAACTTCCCCCACTGGAAGACCAAGACAAAAGTTTTCGCTCGACGACATCAAGGAACTTTAACTTTCAACCATCCTGTCATTATTGGCCTCACTTTTACCGTAGGGGAAATGTAAGTTACTAACCAGTATAGATAAATTTTGTCTTCGTTGGGTAGGTGATACAGAGTTGAGTAGTTCAGATTCTTGCCCCCTGAGTTGTGAATTAATTGTTCCCCGTTACGGTTCTGATGTTGTTGTGTGTTTTACTTGGGACTTTGTTTAATGTACATAGTTATTGTACACAATTTTTCTCCTCTGTGGTCTGTCTTAGGCGTCGATAGGCGGATTCGGTGGGGTTTGTTTTGGTTTAATTCCATCGATCGATTTGATTCTGACTGCATGAAACAGGAAGAAAAATTATCGGAAACCGGTGTATTAATGTATCGTGCGTTTTATTCTATTGTTTTGTTATGTTTTGTTTTGTGTTGCCAAAGATGCATCGAGTTGCAAATGAGCAATATTTATTTTGTCATACATTCTATATTCCTTTCCTTAAACGATTATGGTAACTCCAAAATGTAATATTATAACTTTGAATGTTAGAAGCATAAGAAACCGTGTCAAAAGAAGATCCATCTTTAGTTATTTGAAAGACCAAAACTGCCATTTTTATCTCTTGCAAGAAACTTTCTCAGAACCAAAAGACGAACTTGCATAGAAAAATGAATGGGGAGGTGACGTTTTCTTCTCGCACGGATCGAATCACAGCAAAGTTGTTTGTATTCTTGTTAATTCTTCTGTTGTTGTAAACGTAGAAAACAGTTACAAAGATATTGACGGTCGAATTATTGGAATAGATGTAATTTGCAAGGGAGTAAATCTATCTATCTGTAATGTGTATGCTCCTACCAACAGTCAACTTCAAGGGAAATTCTTGCAGATTCTAAAAGAATTCATGACTTCAAACTTGAACATCACACAGTTAATTGTAGGTGGAGACTGGAATGCTACGTTAGATAGCATTGACAAGAAAGGTGGCATTAGTTGGAAAGCAACAGCTTATCGCAATGGTATTATCTCAGCGATGGAAGAACTGGATTTAATTGCCATTTATTCGAAGGCAGAAACCCCATACAAAAAGCTTTTCATATGAGTCCAAATTTTTGAAAATTAGCAGAAGAATAATATAAACATTATAGACATTTGGTTATGGATTTGATTTTTTAACTGAAAAAAAAAGCACTTTTCCTATTGGTTTTTCTTAAAACAAGATACACTGTTCTCTCCTATGTAGTCAGAAGGATCGCAGTCATTATGATCATCCGTCTATGTCAATTGCTTTGAACTTATTCCACTACTTTTAAAAACTCTGAAGGCAAACAAAAATGCTTTACGTTAGTAAGGATTTGAGGCATGCGAGAATGAAGTGAAAGTTCGTCAGAGCTGAGCAATGATATATACCGACCTATCGGTGCTCGTAGACCTGCCGTTTAGGTTCCTGTATACAATTTTGTTATCCATACTCAAATTCATTCTGCCCTGCTGTTATATAGTCACATCATAAATATATACTAAATTAACTTCAGACCACTAAAGCCACACCTTGCTCTTGTAAGCGGGGGACTGAAATTATTTTGCTATTTTGCTGAATGCAGCTGAGTAAAGTTAAACATATCACTTCAGCCTCAGTTTTATTTCTTGATTGCCAGCAGAATAAACGATTAGTATCCATTGCCAATTCAGCTAACTATTAAGGCTCAGTATAGATACATACATAACTGAGCCCATCACATGCTTTTATAAGCCCGTAGGAAAATGGTTCTACGGGCAGATAGGGCTCGAAGCCCAGGACCGCAGCCTATCTGGGAGATGGAAGCTCCGATCTCAAACCCGGGTGGATGGAACACTCCTAAGCCCTGGAAGGCAGCCATCTAAGGGAATGAGTGTGCTAATGTGTCATTCCTGTATGAGTTTGTGGGTGCGTTCATGGATAAGTTTAAGGGTGACTTTAGGGAGAGTTCATAGGTACGTTATGAGTGGGTTTGTGTGTCCCTTCATGAGTGCGTTCATGTGTGAGTAGACAGGTTCATGGGTGAGTTCGTGGGTGTATTTATGGTGCATTCACGGGTGCGCTCACGGGTGCATTTACGATTTCTTTCAAATGCCGAGTGTAGTTATCAGCTAAGTATTGTGATCCCGCTCAAACCATCCGACTGGTGTCGGACTTATATAGCGAAAGAACAAATGCACAGTATACCGACTGACCAATAACAAACGGCGTCAAGGGCTGAGGACCAATAGAAGCTAAGAACGTGAAATTTTGTGATAAGTTTTATTATGTGAAATACGTGACTGGAGCATAATTAATTTGAATACTTCTCAAATTTTCAGTAACACGACACAAGATATTCTGCTAGCTGGCGTTTATTCCTTACAGCGAAAAAAGCGAAGAACACGTTCTAACTTTGTACTTTCTGACGCCGCTACAAAATAAAATGTTTGTACATGACATTCGCTACATACCCGTACCCTTTTATTGCAGTTTAGTTCACTTGTAAAGCGAAATGTTTTTAAAATTTAATCGTGTAAAGCACTCATTTGCTTGCCTTTAGGAAAAGTTCATTTAATATAGAGGAAGGGGAGGGAGGGGTTGCTTAAGGTCCATCATCGACAGGAAAAAATTCGAGACCCGCCGTCACCATGCAGGTTAACCACTCATTCCCAGTTAAAGTGAGCCAAAACGCAGTTTTCTTGTCTTGGTCGGGTAGCTTGCTCCTGGGCAGCAGTTCTGTACTGGAAAATATGTTTCAATTATGAGAAAGGAACGGCCTTCACAGAAAAGTTGTGTATGAGCCCAGTGCAAAATTTGTTTTCTTTAATTTTTTGGACTGCAAACACCTCAATACACAGCTTTTTTGGCTGTCCATTGGCAAATATATAAACACTTGTGATGTGTCTGTTTGCTAACCTAGAATATCACTTTAACCGGCAAAAAGCAAAAATACAAGAAGCGTAGCTTCCAACGAGCCCTGACGTTTCTTTGGATTCCTACTTTGGAGCAAAATATCGTCATCGGAACATTGACCATTATTTTCAAATAACCTCCGTTACCTGGAAATCAGTAGCTATGCAATATTAGTTATAAATACAATTTCCTACTGATAAGTCCTTCAAATTATCCTTCAGATATTACTACATTCACAAACGGAAATTGAATTTTGCTTCTGACAAGCCGACTCAGAATTGTTAATTTCATGTAACACAACTCAGTGCGTATGCATAAGAGCATAACCTCCGTTACCTCAATTTTTTCATCATAACCTGTCTGCTACTTAATTTTGCTCTGGTTACTATTTCCTCTTACCCCCTAGTAAGTTTTAGTCATAATGCGGTAGGTAAGGTGTTAGTTTTTAAGACGGACGAAGCATCGAAGTTTTGAAAAATAACTTCCGTTACCGAGGGTTACCAATAACCTCCGTGACCAACTTTTCTTTCTTTCGTTAAATATTTGCGATACTGTTATCAATTAACAGCAGTAAGATAATACTCCGTAAATAAAACGTCATGCACATGTTTAACGTACATTTCGCAAGACTAATTGACCTTTTCGGATAAAAAAAGCCGCAACACGTGGACCACCGAAAGACTGCTCCTGCAATATTCATCAAAAACTTCATTTTCCCCAGGTTTAATTGTTTTAAATAGGGGAAAGAACGCAAGGTGAGTATTATGCCAGTCATTGACAGTCATTTGTGGCACGTAACGATTTAGGTAACGGAGGTTGTAGAAAGGATGTCGCAAAATTTTCCCACATTGTAAGAGTATTAAATAATAACATTAACTTAGAGGTAACGTCAGAGAACGGAGACTAGATTACTTTACAGACAATCCTGGGTTTTCGTTGAAAGCAATAACATTGTTATAATATTTTTACGATAATAATTCAGTTTGATCGTGGCATTTTTTCGTTGTCCCGCATCAAAACCCAGTGCAATGCCTTTTATAAAGTGGCAGGTGGATAATTTCCTTACAGGTGCCTCGAGATCCAGAGAGCGCACAGCGAGAGAGAAAAATGGAACGTGAAGGAATAACGAAAAAGAAAGGAAAAAAACCCAGAGCCGAAATCCAAAGAGACCACAGAGAGAGGAAAAAGCAGGTTGACAGCGAAGCCTTCTTGAGAAAGGAAAGGGAACGCAAACTTGCCGCATATACACCGACGTGTCTACTATCTGAAAGTTTACAAGCTAAACGACGTAAAGAAAACCGAGAAAAAGCACGTCGATTAAGAAATAAATTAAAGGCAACTTCCATCGTTGAAGACGAAGATAACGATAAGAATGGCGTCGAGGAGGCCGACGAAGAGGCTGGGTGTTCTTCTACTATCCAGCAGAAAGGGCGACTTGTGATCAAAAAGGATTTTAAGGCAGCATCAAAGCGAGTAAGTACCAGGAAGAGAATAAGCCGGGGAATTTCGAAGGCAAACAGAAAAATCAAGAGTCTTGAAAGCGAGAAAAGCAAGTTACAACGGAAAACATGGATATTAGAGAAACGACTCCAGAAAGCCAACAAACATAAAGCAAAGAAACGCACGCCTACCGGGCCAGAACCGACTGCTGCGACGACTGCACCTCACACTCCTAGAAGTAAGACCAACTCGGCCATTAGAGAAGCTGGTATCAGCCCTAGAAGCTTGCCACCCCAAATTCGCAGGCAGCTATTGTTTGCCCAAGTTATGGTAGATGAAGTTAGCACTTCTCTAAATATAAGGAGCACCACCTTCAATAAAAGCACGGGTCGAGGACTTGCAGCCAGTATTGTGTCCGGGAAACTCCTCCACAGGTACCGTTTGATCAGATGAATGGGTAAGGCTATTTCCGTGAATAGATCCCTCCTAAGTAAATCAAAGGGGAAATTGGTGTATTCAAAGAAGTCACGCCTGGCCGAAAAGCAAAAGGAGTTGGACAAGCCATCACAGAGTTCTTGGAAAGGGATGACAACTCAAGAATGATGCCAGGAAAAGGCGATTTCACGAACTGTGATGGCGTTAAAGTACAGAAGCGCTATCTAAATGATTACATGCACAATCTCCATGCAAAATTCAGAGCTGAGAACCCAGAAATAAATGTTAGCAGATCTGTGTTCTGTCGTAGACGACCCGCACATATCTTTCCAACGTCATTCACCTCCCGTCACACTTGCCTTTGTCAACACCATCAGAACATGTCACTAAAACTAAGAGGCAAATTAAAGGCCTGCGGGATTAAAGTTACCACGAATCCTGACACCTTCATCAAGGAGAACAGCACTGATGGCCAAGGTTTGCATGACATCGTCAGTGCACTACCAGCTACGGTGAAATATAGCCAGTGGAAGATGCCGACGGAAAAAAGAAGATGAAAATCGTGTCTTTCGTAGTAAGGAAAGAGGAATTTACCACCACCCTGAGGGAAGATATTCAGAAGTTTTCAGAGCACGTTACAAGAGTGAAAACTCAATATGAACCATGTCATTGTACAGATGGACTTTGCTGAAAACTACACCTGCCAGTCGAACGAAGAAGTGCAGTCAGCCTACTGGAATGCGTCTATGGTAACTCTCCATCCAGCCGTCGCCTACATGCAATCAGCTGATGGAAAGATGGAGCATAACAGCAGAGTCTTTGTGTCAGACGAACTGGGCCATAATGCAGGAACAGTATTTGCCATTCTGAAGAAGCTGCTCTCTGAAATGAAGTTTAATAGCATCTCCTAGTCTTACCCATGTCCACTACTACACGGACAGTCCGACATCCCAGTATCGTAACAAAACGATATTCTACATCATAAGCAAACACAAAAGCTTATTTGGAGTGAGCGCTTCGTGGAATTACTTTGAAGCTGGTCACGGGAAGGGTCCATGTGATGGCGTTGGTGGATCAGTTAAAAGAATGGCTGACGAAGCAGTTAGACAGCAGAAGGTGATCATCCAGGTTGCAAGTGACTTCTTTTCCTGGACACAGCAGTACATGTCAGCAAGCTCTGTTTCCTTCACTTTTGTTTCCCAACAAGACTGCAAGGCAGCCCAGCAAGAGATAGAGGCTTTTGGGTACATCAAAACCGTGACAGGGACAATGAAGATCCATGCCGTTGCTAGTTTGCAGGATCACGAGCAAGCAGAGGTCATCGCAAGAGAAACCTCTTGTTACTGTGAGCAATGCTTCAGCAATGGAGTATTTAGTGTGGACTCACCTTGCAAGTGGAAAAGACATCTTCTGAAAGAATTGCAAACTACAGGTAAGGTGATGCACTACGCACCAGATTAATCTGGTTATATGGCTGCTGGGCGTTGGTCTTTATCAACTCCAATGAGTTACACGTTGTTTTTGTACAATAGTCATAAGCATGATTTTTGAGATATGATATAACACAAGATTTGTTTATTCCTCAGAAAACGATTTGGTAACACCCACAATTGGAGACTGGGTTGCCGCTGTATATGATAAGAAGTGGTACGTAGGAAAATGTTCTCGAGGTCGACGGTGCAGATGGCGATGCATACATCTCGTTTATGGAAGCATGACGGAAGTCTGAAGCCACCTTTAAGATGCCCAGCGAGCCGGACGAAATCTGGATCACGTTCCAGTCAATTCTAGCCATCATCGAGCCGCCTTCTCCATGTGGTAAAACCAGGAGACAGTATAAATTTAACACAGACACAGTGCAAATGATAACTCAATTGCACTCGAAATGGCTTACATCCAAGGCTTCAAAAGGACAGACTAATTCAAAGGAGTAATAGACAGTAGTTCATAATAATCAAAAATAATGGGTGGACGATAGGATTTAAGTTGTTTTAGTGAACTTCGAAATGATTAGTGCCGAGAAGATGGGTAAAAATTACTTTTCTTCATTAATTAGTTGTGACATAACCTCCGTTACCAAAATCGTTACCATAAAACACTCTCTTATTCGGATTTTTACCCACGGTTATAGGGGAACAGCCCTTAACAATAGCAGAAAGCTACTCAATACAATAAACATGAAGAGCTCTGTTGAAGAAAGCCTTGGTTTTCAAGTAGATACTTATATAGATGAGGGTTACAATTATTTTTTGCCTTATTTCCTTGAACTTTTTTCTCATGAAATAAATGTTGGCAAGTTACCTTGCTAAGATTTTTGATTAATAAGAAAGTATGAACCGCAATATAACCTGTTGACAGTCAAGCATAAGCTGCTTTGGCCATAAATCCACAGAAAAAGATATAAGTATAAAGATGTTTTAACCATAACCTCCGTTACTAAAACCGTTACCATGGAAAAACAAAAAAATAAAATTTTGGCAGAGCCAATGATCAAAAGACTGAAAAATATACAAAAACAATACGAGGTAGTTTTTATAACTGCAAAAATCTTTAACATACCCAGCCAGATAAAGTTACTGTTAAGAACTTTAGACATTATGGCATTTTTTAAATCTATTTTTGTGCAACCCTGATGATCTGTAAAAGCTCAAACGAAGACTGGAATTAAAGGATACGTTTTGGGTTTAGACATTATGTGTGGATAATTATATCGGCGTTTATGCTAGATGGAAATTTTAAGATTCATTTGACATACCGGTACAAAAAAGCAATATTCAATTCGACACATTGTAAAAAAAATGCTATTTTTTTAATGGCCACCCCCACCGATAAAAATATCATTAAAAGTGAGACAATTTAGAATTACATGCTAATGTTTTCACATTTTTGTCACTATATTATAAAGGTTTCTGTTAGAATAATCGAGAACACAATCAGGGAAAGTTCATTTTTTTTCGATTTCTTAAATCTCAATGGCTCACTTTAATTGGGAATACGCGTAACAGAACCCTTCGCTTTTCCCAGAGTGAACTCGTTCGGAGAATGCTCAGGGCAAAACTCAGTACAAAGTTTAACGTTTTAGCTAACACAGCTGCCCGCATGAATAAAGGTTTTCTAATAGAAAAGTATTAAAATCACAATTGCTTATTTGATGAGCTGTTTATGCATAGTCTGTTCAAGACTGAAGCAGGCCGATATAAAATCACAAGACTACATCGAAACATGTTTAGACAACTGAGATCAACACTTACACGTACATATTATAAGTATTCTTTTTAATTGACCACTGCTTTAGAAATTTTGTTGATTAGAAACTTCAAATGTGCACACTTCAAAAGATAAGCTTCGGGGTCAAATTTACTTGGTTGACGCAAGCTATAAAAGTTATATCACTATTCTCACAATGAGCTAATACCCGAGAACAAAATGAATAGTTATTGTACCTGCAGCTAATTTTTGAGTTCAAATCTTTTGGAAAGTTTGTAATGCGAAAAGCAATTGTTTAAAACATAAACTCGAAGCGAATAATAATAATAATAATAATAATAATAATAATAATAATAATAATAATAATAATAATTTTTTTGAATTTTTATAATCCTTTATTGATAGTCGTAGTGAAAATACAATGGACAGATAAGAATAAGATGCTAAGAAATTACAATCAAATTATTAGTTTAAAAAAAATTTTTAAGAAGTAAAATTCTTTTCTTAATTCTTAATTCTTCTTCTTATTGTTGATAATAATGATAATCTGCATTACAAATCAATCAATAGGTTAAAAATACTAATGATTTATGAAAAGGTAATAAAATATTCCAATAGTTAAAAGTATATTATATCCTAGTGGCGCTCATTCGTGAAACTCGGAATAAATAATAAAATCAATCAAAAGTCCCTATCTAATGGCTCCCTCGGTTGCTTCAATTTCAATGTCAGAGTTCTTTAAGTCCCATGAGACCCTCTTAACTGTTCGTGATCCACGAAGGCAGATTAGCGCTGATCTCAAAAGAGCAAAGGAAGTTCTTGCACGAATCCAGGAGATTGTCTTGGAGTATTATTATTATTATAATCAAAAATATTTATACAGGGTAACCACTTCAGTTATGCAACTACTGTCAATGTGGGCCTGTAAAATAACAAATGAATTAAAAAAAAACATAATAAGATACATAAGATAGATGAGGTACATTCTAAAAACAGTAGGAAGTTAAAAAAGGCTAAAACTGCTAAAAAATTATGAGTTAAAAATAACTGCACCTTTAGCAACCAACCATTGGACAAAGAACAACGAACAACTTGAAGTTCATCTGTTTGTCATCTGCAGCCGCAACAACTGTGTAAAAGACTACAACTGGAGGATACCCCCAAAAAATGCATGCAGTAGTAGCCAGCATGAATGTGATAAGAAGTTTCTTTTTCTCAGAACTTCTCTCCCTAACTGTTCCAGAGCAAACTGTTTTGGTAAAATCAAGCACCTGGTCAACGATGCATAAAAATAAAACATGACAACCATTTGAATGCAAGTCACTGGCTAGTACGTATGATCACATAAACTTTGGTTGCCTAATTCATGTCTAAAGTCCATGGACCTACACAAGCGGAATTGGTTTTGCTCCAGTCACAGAAAGTTAATGTCGGGAACGATATAAATCCACTTGCAATCCAAATGCAAGCGATGGAGAGCTTAATGCTGTCTTCTTTCGATTCAGCCGTAATGCTATTCTTAAAGGCTTCACTGAATAACCCCTAGCACAGTAAGAGTAATCGAAGAAACCATCACGGAGATTTCCGTTATGGCAAAGGACTTGCAAATTAAATAAATCTTTCACATTCAAAGAAGAGCAATAGCCACAACAAAATGGACATGCCATCCTTACAGCCATACTCGCTAACAGATAATTTGCTGACGTGTACTAGTCTGAAATGTCAGTCGTCTCCTCCCCCTAGGCGCGTAGATGGCTCGTGTTTTGTGTACAAGTCGTATAACCAACGCATTTCCAATCAATCCTGCCATCAAAAATGGAATGATCGCCCAAATAAGTCAAATTTCAGACTGACTTCTTATGAACCACGGTATTTGATTAAATATATCTTCCAGCTCTTTCTCGCTCGAAGGGGAACTGAAAGACTTATGGCTTGAAACACCCTTTCAACCGTTGTTTATTAGTTGCGACGAAATATTCTGCACCTGTTACCTCTTATTTGGCCAAGTACATCATTTCATTTCTCCCTTGTTATTAGTTAATCTTCAGCATATCAAACGAATGATTAGTGCCGCAAGTTATGAACAGACGTCAAATGTACGCATAAAGAGCCCCATCCCCATCGTTTCCCTCCGGTGCTGCATAGCACAGCCACCCCACTTTTTTAGCTTTTTTTTGGCTTTGGGTGATTATTACTCAAGCCTTCTTAATCTTAAAGTGACTTCAACCACGTTCTTCTCGGGTTATTGATATTAAGCCAAAGGTGTTGATCAAAATGAAGTATTTTTGACGTGTTCGTGTTGTCAGCTGGTGAAAAGACAATTACATTACATTTTTGCAATAAAGAATTTTTCGATATTCAAAGTAATTTGCTTCTCCTTCATGTATGTCGGAATGAAATGTATGCATTGATGCAAACGACATCGCGGACGCTCAGGTTAAAAAAAGAAAGAAACTACAAATATAAAAAAAATCTTCGGACCCTCTCTACGGTAACTTTAAACGGACATTGATCTTAATGTAAAATTGAAGTTTGCTTTTCAAAAATGAAAGTTAATATTGTTAAAATGAATGTTTTTTTAGAAAATGGAAATTGAAGATGTGAAAATGGAAGATTGTTTGTTTGTTTGTTTGTTGATAGTTGATGGCACCCTTCCCTGTGTTTTTGTTGTGTTACGATATCCCGAAGAGATTTTACCTTTGACAGTCTGTGACGTGCTTTACCAGATGAGATATTTATGATGGGTTGTGGCGCTGCTGGGGGACTGTCATGTTTATTGAAAGTTGCCTTGACCACCTGTTTGGGAACCAACTCCCCTTGTACGTCAGAGTTTTAGCTGAATAGATCTTCCTGTCCTTTGTCATGCGATGTGGAAATTTGACTAACTGATCGTTTGGATCATCCTTTTAAACATGTTTGTAAAAGCCAGTTGGTTTGTGGTAAACACACAACTTTAACAGCTCTCTGTTAGTCGCCTAACAGCTAACATGTTTCTGAAAATCCTCTTTTTTTTAAATAAATAAGGACTTTAAATATGCTAATTTAAACCTCGTTTCTTTTCCATCTCTTCATTCTGGCTTGTTTTTGTCATTTTGCTTAACTTGCTTTTTTTCGGTCTTCAAGTGAGATAAATGACATCATCCCAGTTCTTCGTTTTCCTTACTGGTTTTTTATAGCTGCTTGCATGTTGATGTTAGGCAATATCGGTTAAATGTAAAAATCTCTACTAAGCTCGCTTTATCACTCTGTGAAAAGACAGTTAAACGTTTAATTAATTGAATATTATTTTTACATTCAAAATAAATAGTGTTTCGTTTATTAGGGCCATGTTGTTGCCAACAACGTCGCTTAGGCTTGGCATTTTGGCAAGTGGAGGCACGTATATCAATAATTGCAAGTACGACAAAATATCTTGAAGCCCAGCCGGTCCGGCGGTGGTAAACAGATCACTATAACAGCTTTCTTTAGATCGCTATGTCCATGTGTTGTTTTGCTTAGGTAAACATTTTGAAACCACATTTAGAAATTTGGCTTAACATTAACGTTTGCGGGATTCTAAGAAATAAGAGGAAAAAACCTTAAGCATTCACTAGTTAACATACCTTAAATAAAACTTTGTTAGATAAGGTAAATGAGCCAGGAAGAGAAACGATGATCATTTTCAAACCCGTTTGCCCCAAGAAAAACTGCTTTTTATTACTTTCAAAGTCTCATTAAAAGTCTAATTTACTAGTTTATAAAAAAACAGCGGAAAACTGAATACCTTATCACATAAAATTTTTGCGACAAGTTTATTTCGCGATTTCAGAGGTCGCATATTTCGCGACACGAATTTCGCGATTTTGCGAAAATGTCTTATCCAAAGTCACTTTAATTTCGCGATTTACCAAAGTTACAAGTTTGATTACATCCTTGACAGTGTGATTAAACGTTTCTTGAATTTAGGTAAAACGACTTTATTCAAAAACATCAACACAACGACCTTATTACGTCAACAGTAACAACAAAACAGTTTTCAGAAGCTGTTCATGCATGTTTAATATGCTAGGTCTCTTTTTCTTGGTCTTGAGTTAATATTCATCATTATCCTCCTCCATTTATTGTGGAACGTGCTTAAAGTCTACGAAGAAAAATGATGCCATTATTGGCAATAAATTCATAATTTCTCTTATCTTACGTTTGCAGCACTTATTTTTCGCGACATTTTAATTTCGCGATTTTCCTTAAATCGCGAAAATCGCCAAATTAAAGTGTCGCGAAAATTTAATGTCATAAGGTAATTACTGCAACTAAATCTCATTCTGTGGTGTCTGCCTCCGACATAAAATTATGCATTTATAAGCCTTCTCTAAGGTTTTTACTGCGAAACGTGTACAGAATAGGGTTAAAACATACGCTAACAGCGAACATGCAATCAACCACATTTGAAAGTGCGTGGGACAAGTGAAAGTCCATCTGTTCTCCTGACGCAAAAACTGTGTAAAAAGCTGCTGTTGGTGTATAACCAATAAGAAACCCAGTAGCTGCTAAGATGAATGTGATAACAAGTCTCTTTTTCTGAGAACTTCTTCCTCCAACGTCAGCTTCTGGCCAAACTGTTTTGGTAAAGTATTAAGCCCCCTTATCAAGGATCCAAAATAAAACATGACTGCCATTTGAACACAGTTGAGGCTAGCCATTACAATCTTTGCTCGCTTGATTCATGACTAAAGTCCATAGACCAGTGCGTGTGAAAGATGTTTCGCTCCAGTCTTTGAAGATGAATACTGGGAAGAATAGAATAACACTTGTGATTCAAATGCAAGCAATGGCCAGCTTAATGTTTTCTTCTCTCAACCGCAATCCTGTTCTGAAAGGTTTCAATATCGCGTGATACCTTTCAACCGCTAGAACAGTAAGAATTATTGATGAACGCATTAGAGAGATTTCAACCAATGCTAATACCTTGCAAACGAATATTTCAACTCCAAAGAAGGACAATGGCCAAAACATAACGGTAATGACATCGCTAACAGCCATGTTCGCTAACAGATAATTTGTTGGCGTGTGCGTGTCATGTGTTTTATGCACAATTCGTATAACCAATACATTTCCGATAAATCCCGCCATCACAAAGGGAATGGTCATCCACAGAAGGATGATTTTCAGACTACCAGCGTCAAACTTTTTTTTGACTAAATATCTTCCAGCTCTTCCGCATTCGATGAGGAAGTTGAAAGACTTATCACTTGGAACATCCGTTTACCAAAAAGTTGTTTTAATAACGTATTTAAAATGAAAATGGCCAAATATTCCGCACCTGTTACTCCTTCTTTGGTAAAAATGCATTAGTCGAAGCCAGCTGAGTTATAGCCAACAGATCACCCTTACTTGTAACTTGTCGATCTCCAACATAACAAGGAATTCAAGACAGTTAACTTCTCTTCGACGAGACCTTTGAAATCCAACAATTCATGCTACTTGCCGTAGCACGAAAACATTACGTCATTGAAACACAGAAGCCGATTCGGGAAAGTTCCTTCCTTGCGCCAAATCACTCACCGAATCATGGCCTAAAAATATACTTTTAGGTTTTTTTTAGTAGGCACCCGTTTAGCGCAATAATGGGTTTTATGTTGAGGCGGGGCCTTATCTTATCGCATGGGACTAGCTGCAGAGGTTGTTAGTCACGATAACGATAACGGGTTAGACAACACACACAGAGAGGAGTATAAATTCGCAAGCTTTGCTATCTATGGCCCCTTTTTCTGCCAGCGCCGATATTTCAGTCTTTCTTGCGTGTAGATTGAATTAAGGTGCCGCTCTCTGCACAAATCTATTTAAATTTCCGTGCCCTTGTTATTTAGAATGTCAGTTCGTTAAAAGGGGGTAAATCAGTCACGCTATGGTCAAAACATTTCGCCACGTTCTTCTTCGCGAAGGATAGTAGAGGTTGATGACCACGAAATGAGGGATGGGAAAAGGGATCAAACTACCAGGGATTCATGTTATCATAGGGAGAGGGGTGTAGGGGGGATGGTAGCGAAAACGTCAAAGGTACGATAAATCACCAGCTTCAAAAATTTACACCACTTGCGCTCCTATCTTGAGTGACCGTAATTCATTTTGCACCCCTAGGGAAGGGAGAACAACGGCGGGGTCCAATGTCCCTGGGGATTTTTTATTGCGAGATTTATTTCCCACCAGGTACCCTTAAACTTTCAAGGCAAACGAAAAAATCCTTTATGTTAGGGGAGAGAGAGGGGGGGTTGAGGTAACGATAATTGAGTCAAATTTCGTGAGAGCTGAGCAATGATATAAATCACTGACCAATTGTTGCTAGCAGATTTGCTCCTTAGGTTTCTATGTCTATCTATATTCATATCCACTCTGCAATATTGTCCTTTGTTGTTAAATATGGTCACATCATAAACATTGACTCAAGTCCACCTTACCTCGCAATTTTCTCGCGGAAGCAGGGGATTCAAACTTACCGTAGCTAGAGATAACAGTTGACTAATATATTTGGTGACGGGGCGTCAACTGAATGTAGCTGAGTAAAGGTAAACACGTCACTTCGGCCTTTTATTTGTTGATTGCCAGCAGAATAAATGATTAGTACCCATTGACAATCTGTCTAATGGTAAAAACTGAGTACACCTACTTACATAACTAAGTCCATCGCACCCTTTTGCTGGTACATAGGATAGTGAATATCATCGACATGTTTTTGTCGCTGATAGTAATTTTCCAACCATTTTTAGTCTACATTTCGGACCTGTCTTTCCCATTTTTCTTTTTGCCTGTATTGATCTTACCTATAAATCTGAATGATAATTGCTCCCTTGCACATTCTGGCCAAAACACCGTGTTTTTTTTCAAAGGCTCAATTGTGAATGAACAATGGCTTTAGAAGAAATAGCAAGACTTACATAAACATGTTTCTTGTATTCCACTTATCAGTTCTTGAAAAGAAAGTGATTATAGATTTTTTAGTCAAGAATATTTTTATGATCAAGCAGGGCTTTTTTTTCATGGATGAGTGCATAGGTGGTTGAGTTGATGAGTTCTTGGGTCATTTTATCGGGGAGTTCACGGGTAAATTTGTTGTGAAGTTCAAGGGAGAATTTATGGTGAATTCAAGGATGAATTAATGGGTAAGTTGAAAGGTGAGTGAATGTCTGTGTTCATGGGGGGAGGGGGGGGGGACGAGTTTGTAGGTAAGTTCGTGGGTGAGTTCATGGGTCGTTCATGGGTGACATCATCGGGGATCATGAGTTACTTCGAAAGCTGAGCCTAGTGATTTACATAGAAGAATGCGTTCCGCCCAAGGCACCCGTGTAGTGTTGGACTTACAGGCCAAAAAAAAAGACAAAGGCCTGGCGACTTACCAACAACAAACGAGTGGCATCACAGACCGAGGACTAATAGGACCTAAGCAGGTGAACGCTTGTGATACTTTTTATTATGTAAAATACGTAACTGGAGCATAATCAATTTAGCAGGCTTGTTAAAGTTCTAACTTGACGCTAGAAATTCATCTAGCTACGATTATTCCTTACACCGAAAAAAGCAAACGACACTTTCTAACTTTGTGAATTCTGTTGCCGCTATAAAGTAAAATGTTCGTCAGTGATATTCGCTACAAAGTCGTCAAATGTTATCGCTGTGATTTCTAGTTCAGTTATGAAGGGGAATGTCTTTCAAAATATTAGTGTAAAACACTCAGCTAATCATTGAGCTTATATTTTGACTCTTGAGAAAAACAACTTCGTTGTTTATTAACTTGTTGCGCTTGTGTCGCTGCAAATGCATTCTTTGTCGTTGAATCGCTTCTCCATGTCCATCAGGCCAGGTTGAAACGTCGAACTTTACAAGTGCCTAAGCTAATGCAAATGGCAACTAACCCATTTGTGTTGCTAATTTGCATGGGCTTCAGCACATGTAAAGTTCTACGTTTGAACCCTGCCTCATTGTAAATGTTCTCCAAAGTCGAACTTGTAGGACTTACTGGGTTTGTTGCATACACAAGTAATCATGCAGATTGCCGTGGATCCAGCACAATTATTATAATTTAAACGTACATTTATTATTAGATCGATTTCAGGCACTCGTAGTAATTATTTGATGAAGTTGTATTCGTGATTTTTAACAATCATGGAAAACCCCTACAACTTTAACTTTATGATCTTTACCAGTTTTATAATTTTTTCTAGGGGATTAGCATTTTGAACTGCAATTGCGAAACTTTTTAAGTGTAAATTGGCTTAACAGAATAATCTAGCGAATCGACCCGATAAAATGGTACGTGTAAATAAGGCTTTAGGGAACGTTCATTAAATATGGAAGCGGGTAGGGGAGTGCATGAAGTTGTACCATCATCAGTGGAGCATCATAAATGGAAGCAAGTCAATAACTGAACAATGAAACACGGAAAACTGAATAATTATTGCAACTGAATCTCATTCTGTGGTGTCTGCTTCCGACATAAAATTATGCGTTTGACACCTTCGCGAAATTTTTGGCTCCGAAAAGCGTACAGAATAGGATTGCAACATAAGCTAACGGCCAACATACAATCAACCACGTTTGAAAGTGCATGGGACAACTTAAAGTCCATCTGATATCCTGACGCAAAAACTGTGTAAAAAGCTGCTGTTGGTGCATAACCAACAAAAAACCCCGTAGTAGCCAAGATGAATGTGATAACAAGTTCCTTTTTCTCGGAACTTCTCTCTCCAACAGCTTCTGGCCAAACTGTTTCGGTAAAGTAAAGCCCCCTTATCAATGCTCCATAACAATAAAACATGACTGCCATTTGAAGACAGTCGAGGCTAGCGATTATAATCACATAAACTTTGCTTGCTTGATTCATTACTAAAGTCCATGGACCAGTACATGTGGAAGATGTTTCGCTCCAATCATTGAAGATGAATACTGGTAAGCATAGAATAACACTTGTGATCCAAATGCAAGCAATGGCCAGCTTAATGTTTTCTTCTCTCAACCGCAATCCTGTTCTGAAAGGCTTCAATATAGCATGATACCTTTCAGCCGCTAAAACAGTAAGAGTTATTGAAGAAACCATTATAGAGATTTCAACGAGAGTTAACAACTTGCAAACGAATATTTCAACTCCAAAGAAGAATAATGGCCACAACATAACGGTAATGACGTCGCTAACAGCCATGTTCGCTAACAGATAATTTGTTGGCGTGTGCATGTCTCGTGTTTTATGCACAATTCGTATAACCAACACATTTCCGATAAATCCCGCCATCAAAAATGGAATGGTCGTCCACAAAAGGATGAATTTCAGGCTATCAGCTTCAAACATTTTTTTTTGACTGAATAGATCTTCCAGCTCTTTCTCGTTTGATGAGGAAGTTGAAAGACATCACCTGGAACATCCGTTTACCAAAAAGTTGTTTGAATAACTTATTAAAATGAAAATGGCCAAATATTCTGCACCTGTTTCTCCTTCTTTGATAAAATGCATTGTTCAAAGCCAGTTGAGTTATAGCTAACAGATCACCCTTACTTGTAACTTGTCAATCTTCAACATAACAAGGAACTCAACACAATTACCTTCTCTTCGACGAGAGCTTTGAAAGCTTTGAAACAGCTTTAAAAGCCAACAATTCACTCTACGTGCCACAGTTCGTAAACATTGCGTCATTGAAACACAGAAACGATTCGGGAAGTTCCTTGCGCCAAATCACTCATCGAATCATAGCCTAAAGTAGTATATCATGAAGTTAACAAATACCACCTGATTGTCAGCGGTTTATTTCCGAATTTTAAAACCCCCACCATAATAACAAGCTCCCTTTGCTCGCTTGTTTATTATGGTGGGGGTTTTAAAATTCGGAAATAAACCGCTGACAATCAGGTAGTATTTGTTAACTTCATGATATACTACTTACCCGAAATAAACCACCCAGCATAAAAAAAAATTAATTAAAGAATTACATATCTTTGTTATATCCAAGTTGTAATGTCTGCACTTAACATAAACATTGAAGAGCTTTTGAAAGAACTTGATCCAGCAACGTTACAAGCTTTAGAGCAATTACTTGCAGAGGACACTCCTGCTGTTCGAAAAACTATTCAGAACATATTGGATGAACCTATTTCTGAGAAAGTGGAGAAGAGTTTAGATAGACCTTTAATTCCTAAAACATTTCAACCGACCACTCCTTTTCGTAGAAGGGGGAGAAAAACACAAGAAATTTTGAGGAAGTTTGATCCAATTTCTCGAGAAAATATCCGAAATGTTACAAACTATCAGAATGAGATTCTTGATTTATATGACACTTCCGAATATGAGGGAGAAGAAATAAGAGGGCGTCGTTTCATTCGTTGGCGCATCATTCGAGATCTTGAAAGAGATTTAACATCCGATTTTATGACAAAAATAAGAGAGAAAGTTCACACATCTTTTTACGTTAGACATATTTTGCCAATCAGATACGAAACATTGAAGACAATTCGTCAATGGTGTATTACACAAACATTGGTTCGTCTTGGTTTGATCGTTTTTCTGATGCTAAAAAATGGCTGGATGAGAGGGAAAAAATTCGTCTTGACCCTGACAACATAAACAGACCTGACACAAAATGGGTGTTTGAAGGCCACTTTAATGTTGATATAAAGGTTGTTCTTGACCGTCAGCCACTTTTAGGTACAGGACCATTGCCAGATTGGCTGCGTAAACTTTCACATAGTCGTAATATGCTAGCTTTAGACACTTACAGAGACAACTTATGTCTTTGGCGGTGTATTGCGGTACACCGAGGTTCAAGACCAGATCGAACTACAACGGCAGCACGGGAACTTGCTAAGAGTTTCTTTAACCTTACAGCTATTCCACAAAACTGCCGAAAAACATCTTTAGATGAACTTGATGAGGTTGAAAAACATTTTAATAAAAAACAAATTTTCAAAGATTGGTTGGGTATTCGTGTATATGAGCCTGAACGTTTGAAGGATGGTGAAGTGGTATGGCATCTTAGAAGGACGCCACCAGCCAAATTAACAAATATTTTGACAATTGGAATTTACGAAGGGCGTGCTTTCTTTATAAAAGATATTTCGAAGATTGCAAAAGTTTATGTATGTGTTCATTGTCGTTCAAGATCTACTCAAGCTTGCAACCTTCAACGGCATGTCCGAACATGTGCGCAAGGGAAGACGGTGATTGAATGTCCGGCCGAAAACGTTGAATTATCACAAACAGCTTTTGAGAAGGCTTTTTATCCAAAACATTCATCTTCTCCGGAATCTCTTCGTTGGCTTGAACAAGAAGCAGCACTTCGTAAAATTCACATTCACCACGCTGCTTGCGGGCATGGAGGTGAAAGATGGGTTGAGAGTGCACCTGTAGACGGTTACAACCATGAAACGAAGACTGTTTTTCAATATCACGGATGTCACTGGCATGGGTGCCGAAAATGTTACCCTTATGATCGAAATAGAATTATTACTCATCCTGACCAAACACGAGAAGATAGATTTAAAGCAACTGTTGAACGTACACAAAGGCTTCGAGCTGCTGGCTACCATGTAATCGAGGCATGGTCTTGTGAAGTAGGAAAAATAAATATTAAGTTGCCACAGACTCAAATACAAAGTTATCCACACGCGATATTGTATGACTTTGAAGCATATGGAGATAAAAATCAGAGAAAAGAACCAACAGGAATGCTAACTATCGAAAATAAACATGTACCAATCTCTGTTAGCATTGGTGACACTTTAGACAAAGAACCTACCCATATCTGTGAAAGAGATCCTGCGGTTTTGGTTCACAAGTTTATGGAAGAACTTGAGAGGCGTGGGAAAAACATTCAGGACCAAGTAAGAACAGTGTTCATACCTGAAGATATGAATATGCTTACAAAAGAACAGCGCCCCAAAATAGAAAAATGGTGTAATCAGGTGCCAGTTCTTGGGTTTAACTCCGGGAGATATGATTTGAATCTTATAAGAGAACATTTCGCGGAACGTTTATCTGATACAACTGGTAAAGTAAGAGTTGCAAAAAAAGGAAACAAAATTATGTTCATTTTGAGTAAAAACTTTCGCTTTCTCGATATCATAAACTGCTTAGGTCCGGGTACAAGTTATGAGAAAAGGGTAAAAGTTTATGAATGCGAAACTGTAAAATCGTGGTTTCCGTATGAATGGTTTGACACACCTGAAAAACTTGATTTTCGCGGACTTCCGAAATATGAGGATTGGTATTCGAAGCTGAAGGGTGGTTATGTTCTAACACGGGATGAATGGGAAGGGTGCCAGCGTCTGTTCAAAGAAAAGGGTATGTGTACCTTCGCAGACTGGCTGCGTTACTACAATAATCTCGATGTAGCTCCTGGCCTCGAGGCACTGGAAAAGATGCGTGCTTTCTACACTGATAAAGGAATCGATATTTTGAAAGATGCTGTAAGTATCCCAGGTGTTAGTTTACATTACTTACTTCGTGGATGTGTTGAGAGGGGCGCAGATCTTTACAGCCCGTGCAAAGAAGAGTATGAGATGTTGAAAAAAGCTGTTGTTGGAGGACCGAGCCTTGTTTTCACAAGATATCATGAAGTTGGAGTTACTAAAATAAGGTCTCATCGAACAGCGGAACCTCATTTTTGCAAAAATATAGTGGGTTACGACGCCAACGCTTTGTATTTGTCAACTATGCTTAGAGACATGCCTTGTGGAAAAGGAAGTGTCGTGCATTACAATAACGAAGCCGCCGCTCCCATACTGACACAAAGGCTCAAAGAAGAAAAATGGTTTGGATTTGCAGAAGTTGATATAGAGATCCCTGAGCACTTACACTCAAAGTTTGAGGAAATGTGTCCTTTCTTCTACAACAAGGAGGTTCCTCTTGAAGCTGTGCCACAACATACGCTTGACTATCTTAAACGCACAAAAAGGAACCGCGGGGACGGAAAGAAGTTAGTGGGAGCATTGTCTGCAAAGAAGATATTATTATACGCACCACTTCTTAGATGATATCTTGAGCATGGAGCAGTGATCACAAATGTTTATCGGACAATTGATTACCAATCAACAAAACTATTCACTTGGTTTGTGGAGCAAGTGACTGAAGCTCGTAGAACTGGAGATAAAGAAAAAAGCAAGGCGCTGCTGGCTGAGGTATTCAAACTGTTAGGAAATAGTGGGTATGGAAAGATCATCGAACCCTTGGAGAGGCAAACAAACGTTATTTACACCAAAGACGAAAAGGTTGTCGACAGAGCCTTGCGAAGCACATATTTCAGTGATCTTGACGAAATTGGGGAAGCGTATGAGCTGGAAAGCCGAAAGCCTCGGATCACAATCAGAAGCCCATTTCAGGTTGGAATAGCTGTATATCAACTGGCTAAACTTCGAATGCTTGAATTCTATTATGACTTTCTTGACAGATATTTTGACAGAAAAGATTTCGAATTGATTCAGATGGACACAGAGACAGCAATTATATGGCAATTAGCGCAGAAAAGTTGGAAGACATCGTCAAACCAGAGCTGCAAATAGAATTTGAGGCAAAAAAGAAAGAGTGGTTAGCTTGGGATAAGTGGAGCAGTCGGACCCCTGGGCTCTTTAAACTCGAGTGTGAAGGCAGCAGAATGATTGCTCTCTGCTCAAAATGTTGTTACGTTGACGACCCTGAGGGTAAAAAAAGGAGTTCAGCACGAAAGGGGTGTTGAAGAAACAAAACGAGATCACTTGGCAGCGTTTTAAGAAAGCTTTGGAAGGCAGCAAGGACATAGCAACTAATAGAGGTTTCAGGATGCGGGACGGACAGATAGTCACTTACGAACAGCAGAAGCTGGGGTTGAGTGCTTACTACGACAAACGCTGGGTATTGGAAGACGGTATTCACACAGAACCGATCGAGTTTCATTGTTAGATTGGTGGTAGTTGTGTATCTGGAGGGACAACCAAAAGCTGTTCGCGGACAAACCAGCGTTTTGGTCCGTCAAACAAATAATAGATAACCGGTGCGTCTGGTTTTATCATAATTTTTTCAATCTCGTAAACATTCAAAGACCAGATTGGGTCGGTAGCTCTTCGTCGACCACCTTCAAGTTCACCGGGTTGATAAAGATAGCGAACACTTAAACCGGAGGGGAGCTTTTTTTCGTTCACACCAACGGGTCTCAAATAAGGTGTCGAGGGTTTGGATGGAACAGTTTTCTTTTTGATGGCATCAACAGGTTTTTGACCAGTCAGTCGAGTGACTTCCTTATTCAAAGCTGAAATAACAGCGGGCAGTCGGGCCACCCATTCAGTCGATCTTTTGTTTTCTGGGAGGCGCATTTCAACCCCATATTGGTGTCCAAACAGCCGTTCAGCCAGGGTGCGGTTGAATCTTTCAACGATAGCTTGATCACGGTGAATATCCACACGGCCGCGTCTAACCTCAACATTATGTTTCGAAAGCAGTTGATTCACAGCGCCCATAAACTCACGACCAGGATCGACCTGAAGCAGTTTCGGCCACTTCAAAGGACCACGACTATAAATCCGTTCCAGAGCAGCTGCAACTTCTTTAGCCTCTTTTGTGGTCAACGGTTCGGCCTCTTTGAATCGAGAGGCCACATCTACCACTGTGAGAGCATATTTAAAAGTTTTACGGGAGCGTGGTGGGCGATCGTGTGGGAGATACAGAAGATCGGCTTGGTGAACTTTGTTTGGAACAGGAACATCAAATTTCGGTCTTGGAATGTACCGTGGGGCTGGTAAATAAATCTGCCAAAGAGCTTGCTTCAACAACCAGTTTTGAGCCACATCTTCCGAAACTTTTGCTGCCTGGGCTAATTTCTTAATTGCTGCAAACCCTTTCCAATACCCTTGCGGGCTGTAATAAATTTTTGACAACTTATTGAAAATACTTGAGCTCATTGTATACCATACAAAATAAAAAATGGACGACCCGTTTGGTTGTTTGCAAGGTGAGAAAATTTCGTCGAAAATGATTCAAGAAATGTTGCAAAAAAAATGAGATAAGCCTGTTATCAAAAAAGATTAATCGTTGTCCTTCATGCGAGGAGCAAATAGTTTATGTGGTGAATGAGTTATGGCCTGTATGTCCAAAATGTGGTAGAGTAATTGAATGTGATGATGATGAACAGTTTCAAGAAGAAAATCGGAAAAGAAGTTCCACTGCTCTTCCAACGAATAATGCTTATTTAAAAAAGGTTTTACGGAAATGTAAAATTGACGAAATTTTTTCTTCCAGCGAGGTAGATTTTCTTGGTAACGTTATTGCTCAATTTCAGAAGATGTCCGGCAAATCAGTGAACTACTCCTGTTTTCTATATAATTATTTTGAAATAGTACCTTCTGAATGCTGGCCCCACAAAAAAGAAATTATGGAATTTATTTCTCATCACCTTCCAAAAGACTTAGAAAGAAGGCTGCGCGCAAAACAGGAGTTTGATAAATGGTGGTTGAAAACCAATCAAGGTTCTTCATAAACATTTTCATATTTGCCTGTTTTCGGATTTTTCACCAAACGCATGACAGTACCTTTTTTTGGATGAGTCCAAAATTTCTTGCTTGTGACACCAGTTGGTCCCATGAAAGCATTTTTCGCAATATCACCTTTCCAATACCGATCGAAAACAGGTTTTGTTGAAGGAATTAAGAGTGAATGTCAGTAAAAATCAAAGAAAAACCGTAAAATCGCGGCCACGGTCAAAAAATCGATTTTGCTCATTTTTTGTCTACAGGAAGTTTAAGGTACTAAACAAAGTAAAATGGGGTTAGTTTTTTGTAATATCCAGTTTGAACAATATTAACGGTTAAAAACCATCTGATCGAATTTGGCGGTACGCGAGCCCGAAATTTTGCATTTTTGCAAGATTGCCATTCGAAAGAAAATACAACAGCCAGACTTCTACAGCTACAAATGTACACACCGGGTCTTATTTAATTGGGATATGGTGTTCTTTTTAGTCGCAGGGTCTTCCTGAAGAAAAAAAAGCACAAATTTTGAAGTTATATTTTCAGCCGTTCGATTACACGCCAAAGCATGCCCGAAACAGCTTCGTAGAAATGTATGTGGTAGTCCATCAAAATGTCTAATATTGTAAACTTAGAGTCTTGAAACATATTTCTAAAAAGTTATGGTTTTGTATTTCTGGGACCTTCTCATTTATCAATGCGAACGCCAACTGAATTTTGGCAAAACACAAGTGACGCCATGACGCAATTCAATAACATTATAAAAAGTGCGGCATGCTATAAACACGGAAATCTTCCGTTCAGTAACATCTTATATCTGATTAAAATCACTCAAATTAGGTGAATCAGGTAAATAATATTGTTTTGCATCTCTCCCGTTAAATAAAGCTTAAATGTGTACACTAAAACAGCTAAAATCGACCGATTACACGGACGACCGAACATAGTCATGATTGTAATTTCATACACGCAAGCTCGGTGACATGTAACTGAATTTATATGCCACACAGCACGAAACCAAAACTACTTTCACCGGGACTCACAGCAATAAAATGACCTTTAGATCAAACCGTTTTGCTGATGTCTTGAAATTCTCCTCAAAACTGGTGTGTTTAAGATCACTGACTCAGTTTATGAGACTTACCAGCCTGGCGGCTGTCAGTTGTCGATAACACGTAAAGCCAAGTCTTGAAAACATCCCTTAAGTTGATTTTCTCCACAAGCACTTTTTACTTTAAAAGTTCTCATTACAGACTTTTTACGGTGCACTATCATTCTGGTTTGGACTCAAATAAGTCAAGAAACAATACCAGCTGTTCCAATTCTTTCCCGCGTGACTACTCAAAATAGACGTGTCACGTAACATGCAGTTATACGTAAATTGAACTTACTAAAAGTGACGTTACCCCCACCTCACTTTTCTCAGTTATGGTAGGGAATTTTCGAGCTGCACAATTTTTTTTTCGTTGACATTTCCCTTGCAGGGATATTTTTTCCGTATTCAAGAACTTCTTTTCTGGGCTACTTGCTGTGTATCATTTTTTTGTCATAACTTTCCCTTGCATTATCTTTTCTTTTTGTTCTTCGCCCCCCCCCCCCCACCCCCCATAACTTTTCTAATGGTCCATCCCTAATGCGACAGCAAAGCAAACGGTAAACAAGAAAAAGGCGCGAAAAATTATTATTTGTAAGTCTCGACTATCGAAGAAACACCTGAAACACGCACATTTGTTTGCTCATGGGAAACACTCATTGTTACCCAACTGAGAAAGCTAAGAACCTCTTCGTTTTGTTTAAAATACTAGTGGCAAAAACCATTAAAAGAAAAAGGGTCCCAACTTCGGTAGAGAATGTTTTGCTCATTTTTCGCCTTCGCAGGTGGTGTTTGCGGCGCAGATAAGGCCATCCCCATGAATTGCTTTGTTTCCCATTGCCCTCTCTCCTGTAAATGTGGGAGGGTCAGTCGGTAAAGGGCTAATTTACATGTAGTCACTTTGAGGTGTGTACAAAGCATAAACTTGGAAATAACAGAGGAAATGGAGAGGGAAACTACATCAGAAGCTTTCTATTTTTTTTTTGGAGTTGTTGAAAAAAATTGGGTCGGTGGGGATGGCCTAACTGGCGACAGAAATTGTTCATCTGCGGACATACCAATATCATCATGCGAACGAGACGTTTTTGCAGTTCTCCAGGGTTGAAAAGGAAGCTGGTTTGATTGAAGCGAGATGTGGAATTTTTCAGAATCCAAAGCATTTTTCGAAAATTGCCATTTGTCCGTCTACTGATCAAGTCTTGAGATAGGATGGGGGTGAACGAGAAATTATGTTGTGTTCCTCAGAAAATTTCGGGCCATAGAAAGCAGGTACCACAAGCGCAAAGGGAGATTTACTTGCTAACTTCCAGGAAGCTGTATAAACTAACAAAACAACTTATCCAGGTCGTTTCTGGTAAGTGATTATAGTTTTATTGTCCTAGCTTGTCGAATTTTCAGGATAAATCCTTCCCATTCTGTTTTTTTTTAATCGACTTCACTCCTTCTCTTCTTCTATCCCTTGCTTCCAACTTCCCCCCCCCCCCCCACCCTAAAAAGAAAATTACTTAAAGCTATAAGAAAATAGAGACTAGCTCAGCGGTCGCCCGTAAGTACTGAGTTTTTTGGCATTTCTGAAAATAATCTGGGATCTGTTTTTACAACTTGATCATGATACTGAAACAAAAAATGGCCGAAAAAAACATAGCCTGTGTAGCAAGCGTTTCCGAGTAAACATTGGGGCGAGAGCGAAAAAAATGCACCCGCCCCAATTTTTACGCGGTAAAGAAGGCAAAAAATGCTTCCAACCTGCGGAAAACCCTATGGAAACGCTTGTTACGAAGGCTAAAAAACCTAAAAAACACGATGTTGAGAGGATAACAGGATGGTACGGGTGAGGTGTATGAGAGGATCTATTACAGGACGGAAAAGTAAGAGGATAACCTGCGCACACAAGACTCAAATTTCTTTCCTGCGTTGCGGCAAAGATGCGGGTAGGCTAGTTAGTGGATATTATACTGTTCCCTGTTTGTGAACTACGTACAAATCTACTTTGTACAACGTAAATAAATATATTTGTGTGGTTTCAGATTTGCGAGGAACTTGTTTTTTTGCAGTATAACCAGGCCACATTTAGTCAACGCCGATGGTTTGTTTGGACGGAGCCCTTACTCATCCTCCTGCATATGCATACTCTCTAAAACAACGTCAGTAGTAGAAGCGAACAGAAGTGAAATTTCTCGAGGCATGTGCGCAAAGCTACTTGAACGCGCAACACTGGAGTACTCGACGGCAAATAATGTCTTTGATTGCAGAAAATTTGTCTCTCAATGAGTTACGAGAATCATTCCTAATGATCACCAGCTATCACTACAATATCGCGCGACTCCATAGCTTGTTTCATGGGAGGGCTGCTCCTGTACCTTGTGATGAGACCAGAAGAATGCGAATTGAGCCCGCAAAGACTTGACTTCATTTATTACGAGTCCCCACGTATTTTTAGGATCTCTCTTCTAGCGAAACGTTCCTGAAAATGCCAACATGTGAGACAATAAGAATTCCAAACGTTGTCAGCTAGAACGAGAATATCAGAGCGTATCATTCAACAGTATAAGCAATATTGTTGTTAGACCAACTTCGAGTCTAGGAGCAAGAGAACACTAAACAGAAGTCTGGCTGCATGTTGGGCTTCTGTTCGAAAGTCTATCCTTTTCAGCACAGGAGTTCCTTGCTAGCTTAGGACAAACTTAGTAGTTGTCGAGTGAGCATTGGGATCTGACAGGCTAATTCCATGGGCCAACTTCGAAGGAGCTATACAATTACCAATTGAAGTTCTGGTTCCTCCATTCCAGCGTATAACAAATGCGCGAACTTTTAGAGCTGTCAGGCATAGACACTTTAAGAAAGCCTCTCTGCACTCTTCTACAGAATTCCTGCCTGGAGACGATTTCAATGACAGGGAGGAGGGCGTGCTCTTCCCTGCTCTGAAGAAAGAAGCGCGACAGCGTACGGCCATTTTACCTACCTGTAGGCATACCGCAATACAGTAAGACATAAAATAGCACTGTAAGAGGAAACTCTGTATGATAAAGCAACGAGATCGTACGCTTGCAAGTTGACGGAGGTTTACGAATGAATTCGTACTCTTCAGAGTAACCTTCAGACTGGTGATGGATAACCGCTGCCTGCAAAGGGTTGGGCCTTGAAGACTATCAGAAAGGAGACGTGATCCACTGGCAAGCAGAAAAAATCTAACGGAGCAGTTTCAAAAAAGAGGGGAAACTGGACATAAATGTAATCCTTACGACGTCAGTGAGGGACCAATCAGGGCGCGTCGATTTCAACCCGACAAGGTCTCAGTACACAGCAGATCACCAAATTCTTCGGTTTTCTGCCAGCTAAGAAACGCTTACTGGAAAAAGCAGGGAAAGAGCGTGATAATGATGATACCGACTCTGCAGCTTAAGCCGAGGCTCCAGTCTATGCATAGCCTACTACTTATTGTAATAAGGCAGCGGAACTTCAACTACGGATACCCGTTCCAACAATGCCTCAATGCCTGACGTTCCCCGTTTTTTCGCCATTAACCAGTTTGTCGATTCAAAAAATCCTGTGCCTACACGTTCAGCAAGT
The DNA here is from genome assembly GCA_964030785.1 of Siderastrea siderea. NCBI lineage: Eukaryota > Metazoa > Cnidaria > Anthozoa > Scleractinia > Rhizangiidae > Siderastrea > Siderastrea siderea. The sequence continues at coordinate 68,687,782 of OZ034966.1, read as the reverse complement.
CAGCAAGCTTGAAAACATTGCAGTGTGTAAGACATTGACAGCCTCACTTCTCCCCCACCCCCCCCCCCCTTCTCTAACGAGCGAAACACGTCATGCTCATCTGTGAGTCTGTTCGCGTCCCATGAAATAACTGTCTTTTGTTCTAGCCTTATGTACAAGGAAATTATGTTTACTTTACTTCATTTTTGCAGAAAAAGCGAATGCGAATTATCTAGTTAGCAGAAACCGGATAGGCAAAAACCGTCACGAATGTACGATCAGGCGTTGCGTGACATACCAATGTGTTGATCTTCAATCTATCCGGCCCGCACCTGTTGTGGAGTTTCGGTTTATCGTCGCAGGTTTGATTTCAGTAAACCAAAAACCAAGGTTTAAAATGTTTCCCAAAAACATTCTTTAATACATTTAAGATGTATTTTTATGGACGTCTCGAAGGAAGCAGTTAAAGTGCCGACATGTCCTAAACTGATTGGAAATAATACTGTCTGGGGAGACTCGCGAAGGAAGTTACGGTACGTTATTTGTAGATACCTTAAATTAACTTGAAAGAGTATAAGCAAAACAATGTAACAAGGAACGTTTGAAAAGTTTACGTTGATTTTTACGAGGCAAGTTGCCGTATTCGTACCAAATATTTTTCTTGTTGAACACATACTGAGCGCTTCGTTGTATTTGAACATGACACCATTTGTAATTTATCAGAAATTCACTTTGTGTTTGCATTGCAATATTACAAGGTCCCAGAAAATTAAAACAACAGTAATGAAGAACCATCTTTAAAGTGTCCCTGGATAAAGACTGGAAGATTTTAATGCACTACCACATGCATTTTCGTGGAGCTACTTTGGTCTATGTTTTTGGTGTTTTTTACATTTCTCAAATGGCGCTTCGCAATCCCTGTCTTGCTCTTACGAAAACAACGTGAGACAAAAAATATCACTATATCTAGAATGAAGAAGGCCCAATATGTTTATTTATAGTAAGGGAAGTCTGGCTGTTACATTTTAATGAGCGTAGGAACTACCTGAAAAGTGCAACATTTCGAGGTCACGTAAACTGAAATTTGAATTTTATAGGTCGGTTCAGTTTTTAACCGTTTATTCCCGGTTAACAGAATATTTCAAGAAGTTAACCCCTTTTCACTTTCTTACATACATTAAGGTTCCTGTAGACAAAGAATGAGACAAATTGATTTTTTGACCGTGGCCGCGATTTTCTAAATTTTCTTTGACTTTTACTGACATTCACTCTTAATTTTTTTGTTACTTTTTCAGCATATTTCGCTACTTCCCAGGGTTTAAAACCAGTTCCTTTTTGTTGTTTCAAACCCAACCCTAACTTTTGTTTAGCATTGATTGCATTTCTTGCAGCCGCATGGCCCCACTGCCTCTGTTTGTAAGGAACTGCGTCAAGAGACTGCACCATTTTTTTATCCGCTTTGTGTTTGCATTTTTTCAGGTTTTCACCATACTTTTTTTCACGGTTGGAACAAACATCATAATCAACATCATGTTGCATAGCAATCGCATCTGTTGCACCTGTTGGTGGTTGATATATTTCCAAGATTTCACCCGTTTCTGGATTGTATTTCACCTGCTTTTCAAGAGGATTGTATGGCCCTGTAAAATTATGCCCCGGTAATGTCCAACCTTTTTTTGGTTTCGGAAATTTTCCAATTGCTGCATGTATATCAATACCACTACCCTCCACGTTTTTCGGCATAAAACTTGTTTTTGTTATTCCGCAACTAGCGCATTGAGATTTCTTTTTCCCATTCCAAAGGTGGTGGAAGCCCAAATGAATCGAAATACTCATAAGTACCATCATTAGGCCAACAACATACCCAGTGAGTTCCCAAACTTCCAAAATCATCCAAGTTGATAATGCATGGAGAATGAAACAAGGGTTTTTTTTCTTTTCTGCTAAAAATACCTTTGATGGGGATTTGTAAAAAGTTGCACCATTTTCTCAGGTCAATGTTGGATAGAGGTTTATCTTCAAATTTCACTTTTTTTTTAAACGATTATAATCCTCCCAAGTTCCATAAAAAGGTGGAGGTTGAATTTGCATTCCTTTACCTTTTGGTATTGGTGGTGATCGTCTTGTTCGTGGTGGCGGTGGTGGTGGTTGCGTTTGCATACCTTTTCCAACTCCACCACGCTGAGAAGTACTTTGAATCTGTGTCTGGCTTAATTTTATTACCATTCCTTTCCCTACCGCTGATCTTTTTTTGAATCGCGCGATTTGAGTTTCAGTGAGAAGAAGTTCGACACCACGCCCAATTTGGTCTGGTTTAACTTTCAGATTAACAGGTGTCTTCATAACATAAGCTTTTTGAAGTTTCTTTTTCTGACCATCAGTCAGTGCGATTTTGAATGGATGATAAGTTGTGCTCATTGTGTATATTATATTCAGAATTTTTTTTGAATTTTTCATTTACCTAACCGGCGACAAGCTCGTTACCAATTTGCTTCAGCACGAATTCTTTTTCATTCAAAACCAAGGCGAAGATCGTATAATCTTGAGCGTTAGCGGCTTTATTTAGTCTGTAATGGAATTCGAGCTTTTTCGAGTCGCCTGTCACACTTTCCTCGGTGTTTCGTAGGTCAAAATAGATAATTGGGTACAACTTCTCAAAATTAGCAAGCTGCAACTGAACGCCGGTGTTATAGTCGTTCTTTCTGTATCTGAAATCGATCAAATCATTAAAAATTCTTATTTTAAAATCAAGGTCGTAATCAAGCTCAGGGTAAAATTTTGTGCCGTACTGAAGGCCGCAAGTGTCCAATCTTGCTGAGTCATCACCATCGATATCGAATGTGTCAAAGATATAAGGGTTTTGTGTATAAGCGTTTGGTTTCCGCGTTTGCTGAATGAATACAAAAACATGTTTGGGATCTGTTACCCCAGGTGTAATCAACCACGTACCATTTGCATCCCTTCGGGGGCTGCTGCTATGCAAATTTTCATTCAGGTATTTCCATTGGGTTGGTTTCAAGAAATTTTCATTGGCCAGGGTCTGTCCTTTACCAGTGAAATGTAATTGTGGGACCCACAACTCAAATTTACGGACAACAATGCTTCGAGCTGTTCCATCGTTTTGAAAAATCATTTCTTCGTCTAATTGCAGATTAATTTCAAACTCAAGTTTTAACGGTGGCAGTAGCCTGTCGGAAAGATTTTCAAAGAAGAAGTATCTGTTCAAAGGAATAATCGTCTTAACTATCTCACCTTGGTGTGATAGAAGCGCTCTTGCTCGCATTCCAAGGTTCGTCGCATTATTATCAGTCGCTGTGGTTGCGTCAGTGTCAAGATACCAAAATTGGTTTTTTGCCACGCTTCTCGAATAATCGTCTGAGAAATCAAGCAGATTTTTATGAAAATACCTTTATGGATATTGTTTGCCTCGTACAGGTTTTTTCCTGATCAACTTAGTTTCAAACTTTGAATCAATGAGAAAGAACCGTTGATCGGAGCTGATTCGGTGTCAGCACCAATGTTGGCTCCGTTTGCTTTAGCTTCAAACTTAAAATCGACGCGGAAATAAGCGTTGTACCAGTCATAAAAATTGTCCCGGTCTGTTACGGTAAATTTATAGTTTAACTTTTTTTGAAAATTGTTATTCGCAGGGAAAGTGAGTGGGGTGTCCAAATTAATTTGAACGTATTTAGAATTTTCGAGGTATGGTTGACTTCTGAACATGTTAGCAAGTGCTTATTATATTAATAGAAAAAAATTTTTTTAAATTAAATTTCGTTTGCCAAAATTCGATTTAATTTCACAAGAGCGTCTGATTTTTTTGTTTTTTGGTTTTGCAAAATATTTGCAAGTTTCGTTTTTGCATCCTGAGACAACGGTTTTTGTTTTTTTCGCTCTTGCAGTATTTTTCGTATTTGTTTCGAACCTTTTTCAAGTTCACCAACTCTCTGACCCGCTTTTTCAGCGATTGTTTTTGTGGCTTTTTCAGCAGTTTTCTTTGCAACATTCTTTACATTGTTTTTGAATAATTTACCGATGGTCATGAAGGTGTCACGGATCACACCCGACCCTTCATCAAAGTATCTTGCCCACTCGCTCGGATGATTCATGATTGTATATTTATACCAAAAAAAACCTTACTCTTTTTTAATCATTAAGCTAATTGCAATGTCTGTCCCGTTGAGATCCAGGATATTGTTTCTTCCATCTGTCACCCAAACCCTTATTTCATTAATATACCTTTTATTCACATGTTGCCACTCAAGTCGACGCGGCTCTTTTCGAAATGGATAGCTAACCCGAAGATCTGATGTTGAGAAACTGTATAACACATCGCTTGAAACATTGTTTGTTCGGCGTGAGATAAGATCGCAGTGCAAATATACCCAATCAACACTTCTTGTGATATTTGGAACTTTTCTTCCGACAACATCTCCACTCAAGGTACTATTGCCATAACCAAGCAATTCACCAAAATTTCCTTGAGAAAAGTCAAGCTCATAATCGTTATGTATCAAAGTCACAATCCTATAAATCGACATATCGAAATATATAGTGAAAATGTAATCACTGTCTTTGTTTGTCGGGTCTACTTTATCGGTGTGTTACTGAATGAATGTGTTAACTCTTTTGTAATCATACATTCCATTCGGGAAAGTTAAGGTCTTCCACGCTTGTTCCGTTTTTTTCTTCCAGCGAATTTTGTTGTTATCATAACTAGTATCAATGTTGTTCCATGAGTAACTCATTGTGATAAGTCTGTTTAGCGCAGCTTTATAGTTTCCTGGTCCCAATTCGGTCTGCAAATCGATCGGAGGATGAAACTTTACTGTAAAATTATGTGAAACATTCCCTTCTCCCCCTCTTTCTAGTTTTGCGAGGCTCAAGTCAAGCAGTATATCAAAGCTCATTATTGGTGTATATAATCAGAAATAATTTTTTCTTTTGTTTTTTATCTATTGTGCCGAGTTCAACAAGTGAATCAAGAAGATATGATACCTGATTTTTCAGTTTTATTGAGCTGTTTCCTGCTTTTATCGATCCTAACCTCAAATAAAGTTGGTTGATCAAATTTTCAGCTTCATCAGCGATGCCACTTCCTTCTATTTTCCAATCCTGTTCAGAAAAGTCATCTTCATTGTCAGAAAGTTCAATAGCGGGTCTTCGGCTCATGACAGCTTTTTCAAGAGGAGTTTTGGAGATTTCTCTTTTTTCTTGTTTTTTTTGGTGGTTTCAATTTCGCCTTTTTTTCTTGTAATTGTGTTGATAAAGGTTGTTTCCTTTTAAGTAACTTTTCTGCATGTTCTTGATGTGCCTTAATTGTTTCGAGTTTAAATGCCTCAGCTTCTAGTTCTTCCACATTATATCCCTAATATTTTGATCCTTTACTTTTTACTTTGTAAGTTGGATCACTTCCAAATTTAGCAAGAATACTTTTAACATTTCTAAGCCGTTTTGATGTTCTTCTCTTGTTTCATCTTTGGAAGATCCTGGCATAACAGTTTCTTCCATCAAAGGTGGAGGTGGTAATGGAAGATCATCAAATTCTTGATATGGGGGTGGAAGTGATGTTGGTTCTATTGGTGTTGTGGTTGTTGTTGGTGTTGTTGGTGGTGATGGTGCTGGAGTTGGTGCATCCGGTCTGAATTCGTCACCAAACGGGTTGATTTCGTCAAATTCATCCATTGTGTAATCAGGAACTTCCTGCTCCTCTTCTTCCTTTTCTTCCATAGTGGTGCTATTTTCATCAAGCCTTTTTGTGATTGGTTTGAAAAACTCTTCTCCTGAAAGCTGACCAAACTCTTTGTTTATTTTATCCATTTTAAATTTTTGGTGAATTTCTTCTGTTTGTTCATCTTGCTTCGACTTTTCTTCAGCCCGCTGACCCCATTTTTTCATTGACATATTTCCAGCGTTAATAAATAGAAGCGAAAAAAAATGAAGATTCCAAATTATGACCCAGGTTCTTCCAAGAGTGACTACAAGCAAGGTCACCCTTGTATGCCAGCAGATGTTTTTCGGATGTTAATTTGTGGGCCCAGTAATTCTGGTAAAACAAACACATTACTGCATATGCTTTATGTGTTGTTAGAGTATGATAAAATTTACCTCTTTTCAAAAAACCTGCACCAGAACAAATATCAGAATATTTTGCAGGACTTTGCTGAAAAAATCAACCCCCAGGTTGGTTATGATGTTATTGAGGCTTACGGTGATGAAATCATTCCACTCGAAGAACTTCCGGCGGACAACCAAGAAATAGTTGTTTTTGATGATCTTGTTTGCGAAAAAAACCAAAACAGCATCATTAATTATTTTATCAACGGGCGGCACAGAAACTGCTGCGTTATTTACCTCACTCAAACTTTCTACAAGGTGCCGAAAAACATCCGTGATAACTGCAGCCATTTTTGTATTTTCAGATTTCTTCCAAAAGAAAACAAACGAATTGCAGACGAGATAGGTGTGGATCATGACGCTTTAGATCGCGCCACCGATCAAAAATATTCTTTCTTTTACTATGACAAACCCCAGAAATTAATGAAAAAAAATTTTGATGAAGATATATAATGGGGTATATAAACAGTCAAATAGGTGGAACAAGCCAAACTACGACGAGTGAAAGTGGAAAAGTTGGTCCTCCTGGCCCAGGTGGTCCTCCTGGCCCAGGTGGTCCTCCTGGCCCAGGTGGTCCTCCTGGCCCTGAGGGTCCTCCTGGACCGAAGGGTGATAAAGGCCCAGGAGGACCACAAGGTCCTAATGGTCCAAGAGATGAAAAAGGGCCCGCTGGACCACAAGGTCAGGAGGGAGCACAAGGACCACGGGGTTTAAAAGGCGACAAGGGCGATAAAGGTGATCGTGGCCCTCAGGGTAGTGCCAGCGGTTCTGCTAATATTGACATGCAAAATAAGTACGATATTTTGCGATTAAAAAGCAACCCTTATCCTGTCCACGGTGATCTGACAAAGGTAATAAACTATCAAGACACGAGAAATATCTTTCTTTTAAAAAAGGAAGGCGGAAAAATGGAAGCAAGCATTGATATGAACAATACTACAATCTACAACGTAAAAGACCCAGTACAGGCAGATCAAGCCACAAACAAAAAGTATGTCGATAATCAGCTTGCGAAAAAATTGGATAAAGGAGCTAATATTGATATGAAAAATAAATCAATTATCAATCTTGATCTTCCATCAAACAAAAGAGACGCTGCATGTGTCGAGTTTGTTAACTACAGAATTGATGACGTAACGAACAAAAAGTTTCTCAAATTTGATGGCACTAACAATATGACTGGAAACGTGAATTTAAATAACAATAAAATTATTAACTTACAAACCGATTACAGAGATTCTAAATCCGCAGTTAATGTTGCTTTTATGCAAAATGAAATAACATCTACGAAAGATCTTGTCACTCAAAAAATTCATGAATCTCAGATTATTAACTCGGGACAAAAAAGAGACGCCTTCAGATACTTGATGGAAGACACTGATGAATCTTCGAGTGAAAACAATATCAAGGTTTTGGGTATTAACGATTTTCCCAATTCTCCACATCAAATTAATAAAAAAGCTTACCAACTTCAACTCTTGTTTGAAAAAGGCTCACCCAACCAGTACCGGTCACGCCTCGGTTTTAACTTATATAAACTTCCGGTCGGTTATTACACAATGGTCGTTGAATGGTTTCCCCCGGAAATGAATGAGTTGAGTGTGACAGTGCAAGCTACGACGATTTCAATTTCCAATTATACAACCAAAACATTCGAGAAGTACACCAAAACAGTTATCAATTTTCACAGATGGGGTAGCTCACCCCCACAACACCTATATCTCGATCTGCATGGTACAGTCAGTAATCCATCATTTTTAACAATTGGTCATTTAATTGTCTATGGTGTTAAAGAAACAATTGCAAATGTTGACCCAAGTGTCTATGACACCGCTTTTGTTATTGAAAATGGAAAAATGGTAATGGAAACAGATTTGTCTTTGAACGGGCATAAATTAAGTAATTCCGTTCATTATATACATGGTCGTTTAAATACCAAAAATGGGCGCAAATTTTTATTAAATGGTTGGGATAAAATAATCATTCCAAATTTTAGCCACATATTAACTATAAAAGCGCTCTATTTCAACCTCAAAAGTCAATATACACCCATTTCTTTAAATATAAAACACAGTTTTCATTTAACTCAATCAATCACTCGCACTTCAACCGAAACAACTCAATTACAAACAATAAGTATTAATTTAGTACTGGCGTTTGGTCTTATGGCTGTGGAATTGGCGGGTGTATCAAATGAGGAAATATTACTATTGATTGAATATCGAGTGCCATAAAAATTTTTACATTTATTATATAACACAATGCAGGACATTTTCGAATTCAACCATATCGACCAAACACTTTCTAAAGAGAAAGTTAAAATTCTTAAAGATTTGTATGGTTATTACCATAAGAAACAGTATGGCTATGAAAAGTTGCACTGCGGTTTTCGAAGAAAAAATTTTGTTTGTAATCTTTCAGCTGGAAAGTTAATAATTAGTGCCGCAGTAGCCGGAGGAATTACATAGAAGCCTGCTGTTATGGCAACTTTAACTGGTGTTGGTCTTACTTTGAAAGCAATAGCTAGCCTCAAGAAATACGATAAGAGAACAGAACAAGCAAATTTTGCCCGTATCGAATACCAAAAAATACTTGATGAGATACGCTTTTACCTCAGAGGCGAAGCTTTCGACGAAAAGGTCTTTCTTGATAGACTGAAAATGATTGATAATTTCTTCACTGGTCATTGTACGGAAATTCCGCTATCTGTTCAAAGAAAGTATGAAAAAAATTCACTCAATTGTAGATTTTCACAGTAATTATATACGCTAACAAAATGATTGCACTTTTTGCAGCTATTTGTTATTGGTTTTTTGAACTTCTCAAGCCCCCTGAAATTAGGCAAATAAGCTTTATCACTCGTGAGTGTGTTTCAAAAATAATGCCCCCAACTCGTGATGAAGATGGCTACCCCATTTCAGGCTATGATGTAGTTCCATAAGAAAACAGATAAATTAACATACCACGCTTCAATGCATTAAAAACATAGCCGGTGGTCGCGGGACTTTCCCTTGGAAATGAGTCATCACATTGTCAAAGTTATGGAAATAGAATCATCTTGAACGACCTATAAAAAATCCTAATACAGCAATAAACCCGAGAAACATCCAGTTCAACTCTGTGACGAACATTCTTGATCTTTCGAATCATGACTTCACATCTAAATCTGTTTTTCTTTCATCATTGCCGGGACTTTCCCGAATAAACTCTACTGTTCTGAATCGAAAGAAAGTTCCCGAAATGTATCACCCGCCGTTTTCACAAGCCTCAACTGGTCGTAACTGGTCGTAACTGAACGTAAGGTGGCCGCGACTAGAAAAACTGACATCATCCCATTTTATATCATTTGGAAACAAACATGGAATGGGATGACTCTTGCGATTTGAATCTTTTAGATATTGAAAACCACTGATCAATGTACACAAACTTCAGGCATCTCCGAGGAGCAGAAGGCAATACTTCAAATGTATATCAGGTATCGTGATGAAATGAAAACATTTTCTTGAAAACTTCCTTTACAAAAGGGAAACTGAAGGATCGCTGGTCGCAAGTGTGTACTTCAAAAAACCTTCATCAAGTCTCGCAAATCCATAAAGTTTTGGAAGTACCTGAATACCAGTCCTATCGGCAACAAGTCGTTCAAACACGAAAAAACTGTGTCTGGTTTCAGTTAACCAAGAAACTGTATCTTTGAAAATTTTCAGGACTAATGTTTAATCTCCTTAGAAACCGCGGTCATTAAATGACCGCCGTTGTCAAGAGGCTGAATTTCCTTGGAAACCGCGGTCATTTTATGACCGCCGTTGTCAAGAGGCTAAATCTCCTTGGAAACCGCGGTCATTTTGTGACCGCCGTTGTTAAGAGGGTGTAACTCCTTGGAAACCGCGGTCATTTTATGACCGCCGTTGTCAAGAGGCTGTAACTTTCTATTTTTGTATAACTTTAGTTTTTTTATATTTTCAATAAAATCCTCATTAAAATATATATATTCATTGTGTCCTGTTCTTTTTTGTGCGCTGGGTGGTTTAATTTTAGGTCGAGCAGAAAAGTACATGCTATTAAACAAATGTATACCAATTGTATCTTACAATGGATGTCTACACAGATCAACACACGATCTCACAAGATTTCCCATCAAAAAATAATATATTAATTGATGTACCAGATTTCTCTGACAGAGAAGAATGGCCAACAAAAGAATGTTTTGAAATTGTTGAAATTTTCAAATGGAGAGATATTTCTGATGGAATATACAGAATAAAAAACGTTACACACCGAAAAGGTAAATTCGGGGATTCAGCTATTTTAACTTTAAAAACAAAAGATAATGATGATTTTCGTGTATGGGCCCCAAAACGTCTTGCTGAAGATCTTATATATTATCCTTATCGATTTCTTAAAAAAATGGGTGTAGAAATGTCTGATGAAGGAAATGAATATTTTGTTTATAGATTACAAAAATTAATTAATGATTATGATCAACTTCTTCAAACAAATCAGTGCAATATTTGACTAAAGTTATATCAAGTATTGGAACTGGGATGGTTATTTCATGTAAGATTTCTTCTTGTTTATAACAAGGGTAACAACACCCTCCACAACAACAGTGCATATAGGATATACACACCAGAATATGCACAAGCCGCTCCATTTCAGGACAGAAAGGTTGTATTAAAAGCTCGTTGTGAACCAGGTTCCAACCCAAAGCCTCTCGCTCTTTCAGTTTTATGGCGAGGTAATGTTTGTAAATTATCTCACGTAACTCTGGTGGTAGGTTTTGGATTGCTTCCGTAATCTGACAGTTGTTGAATCCGGCAGCCATTAAATTTGACTCACAAATATCTAATCAGATAAAAAAAAAATTTTTGTTCATTCGTCTTCGGTTATGTTTTCGTTTAAATATTTCTTCTTTTTTTTATGAACTGGGTGGTTGGTACTCTTCACAAAAGCACACCGAGGGCAACCAATTCCTTAAATTCGTTATGTGTGCTGTGCCAGTCGTAAGTATCAGAGCAAATTTTTACTAAAGGTATATTCTCAATCGGAGGAGTGTACAACAGTTTATGTTTGATTCCTTGCTCAAAACAGGGATAACAAAGCCCTTCCCAGCGACAGTTATAATACTCTAAGCATATTATTATACGCGCAAGTTGCTGCCTGTTATGACAGAAAGGTTGTTTTAATAACTCATTGTGTACCTCTTTCCATTTAGCTGTTTGTTGCCTTATATTCTGAATAGTTTTTCGAACAGCAGGAGTGTCCTCTGCAAGTAATTGCTCTAAAGCTTGTAACGTTGCTGGATCAAGTTCTTTCAAAAGCTCTTCAATGTTTATGTTAAGTGCAGACATTACAACTTGGATATAACAAAGATATGTAATTCTTTAATTAATTTTTTTTTTTATGCTGGGTGGTTTATTTCGGGTAAGTAGTATATCATGAAGTTAACAAATACTACCTGATTGTCAGCGGTTTATTTCCGAATTTTAAAACCCCCACCATAATAAACAAGCGAGCAAAGGGAGTTTGTTATTATACTACTCCTAAAAATAGACTTTAAGGTTTTTTTAGTAGATACCTGTTTCCTTTCGATATTAGAATATGGTTCTTTTTCAATAAACCCATTTAATTTCTGTGCCCATGTTATTTAGAATGTCAGTTCGTTTTAAAAAAATGGACGTTACTCAGTCACGCTATGGTCAAAATATTTCGTCACGTTCTTCTTCGCGCTAGAAGAGGTTGATGACCAAGGAATGAAAGATGGGAAAGGGAATCATACTACCAGGGATTCATGTTATCACAGGGAGACGGGTGTAGGGGGGATGGCAGCGAACACGTCAAAGGTACGTTAATTTACCAGCTTCAAAAATTTACACCACGTGGGCTCCTATCTTGAGTGACCGCAATGCATTTTGGACCCCTAGGGAAGAAAGAACAACGGCGGGTCCAATGTCCCTGGGGCTTTTCTTCTTGCGAGATTATTTCCCACCAGGTACCCTTAAACTTTCAAGGCAAACGAAAAAATGCTTCACGTAACGGGGGGGAGGGGGGGGTTGAGGTAACAAGAATTGAGTCAAATTTCGTGAGAGCTCTGAACAATAATATAAATCACTGACCAATCGTTGCTCGCAGATTTGCCCCTTAGGTTTCTATGTGCAATTTGGTTATCCATACTCATAGTCATTCTGCAATGTTGTTCCATGTCGTTAAATATGGTCACATCATAAACATTGACTCAAGTCCACCTTACCTCGCAATTTTCTCGCGGAAGCAGGGGATTCAAACTTACCGTGGCTAGAGATAACGGTTGACTAATATATTTGGTGACGGGGCGTCAACTGAATGCAGCTGAGTAAAGGTAAACACGTCACTTGATTGCCAACAGAATAAATGATTAGTACCCAACGAAAATTTATCTAATGGTAAAAACTGAGTACACACACTTACATAACTAAGCCCATCGCACCCTTTTGCTGGTACATAGGATAGTGAATATCATCGACATGTTTTTGTCGGTGACAGCAATTTTCCAACCCTTTCTAGTCTACATTTCGGACCTGTCTATCCCATTTTTCTTTTTTGCCTGTATTGATCTTACCTATAAATCTCAATGATAATTGCTCCCTCACCCATTCCAGCCAAAACACCGTGTTTTTTTCGAAGGCTCTATTGTTAGTAAACAATGAATTTAAAAGAAATAGCAAGACTTACACAAACCTGTTCATTGTCTTCCACTTATCAGTTCTTGAAAAGAAAGTTATTGTAAATTTTTTAGTCACGAATATTTTTATGGTCAAGCTGGGATTTATTTTCATGGAAAAGTGCATAGGTGGTTGAGTTGACAAGTGAGTTCTTGGGTCATTTTATCAGGGAATTCATGGGTAAATTTGTTGTGAAGTTCAAGGGAGAATTAATGGTGAATTCAAGGATGAATTCGTGGATAAGTTGAAAGGTGAGTGAATGTGTGTGTTCATGGGGGTGTGAGTTTGTGGGTAAGTTCGTGGTTGAGTTCATGGCTCGTTCATGGGTGTTTTCATGGGTGACATCATGGGAGATCATGAGTTACTTCAACAGCTGAGTCTAGTGATTTACAAAGCATAGAGTGATTCCGCCCAAACCACCTGGGTTGTGTTGGACTTACAGAGCAAAAAAACAAAAAAAAAACAAAAGCCTGGCGACTGACCAACAACAAAGGAGTGGAGTCACAGTCCGAGAACTAGCAGGACCTAACTACGTGACCGCTTGTCATACTTTTTATTGTGTGAAATAAGTAACTGGGGCATAATCAATTTATAATACTTTTTAAAGTTTTAACTTGATGCTGGACATTCTGCTAGCTGACGATTAATCCTAACAGCGAAAAAAGCAAACAACACTTTCTAACTTTGTGTATTCTGTTGAAGCTACAAAGTAAAATGTTCGTACGTGATATTCGCTTCAAAGTCATCAAATGTTATCGCTGTGATTTTTAGTTCACTTATAAAGGGAAGTTATTTATGTTCGCAAAGACCGGCGTTGTTACTTTATTTTCATTTTTTGTGACTATCATCGCGCGGCATCGGATCAGCAATAGTCTTTGTTGTCTTTATTTACTTTTATAATACACTTGATAATTACCCGGTATGCTGTCTACACTGAAGTTTTCTATGCTTTATACTCTCTTGTTTTATTTATGAAAGTAAAGACAGTTACTGGTAATTTTTTGCTGAATTCATGTTTGTAGATCAAAAGTGGAAACCCAGATCTCACGTACACAGTGTTACAGTTTCTTTATACCGTGACAAACTCCTGTTATCAGTTACTTTAAAATCAAAATTGATATGAAGTCTGTGGTACTGGTATTTACACAATAATATTTAAAAATTACCACGTAACCGGCACCTTCCTGACCAGTAGCAACTGTTGTTTATTTGTTCAAAAATTAACAGCTTACCCGCGTGTAATCACTGGAAATTACGGCAATCAATGCAAAGAGCTGACATAATCGCAACTACGCAGTGAACCGAAAGCCTATCGACTTTTCGTTTATATCACTTAAGTTCGCAGCATTCCGCGGCGGTCCCAACGCCAAACATAGCAGAGCTAGTGGCTTTTGGTTTCTTTCGTCCACAACCATAGTTTTTGCGACGGTTCGAACACTTGTTCCAAGGAAAAAAATACCCGTGAGAGATAAGAGACAAGGGTTAAGTACAGAAATCACTACCGTAATGCAGCTGGGACAGCCTAGGCCTGCTTAGAGAGTGGTTCGGGTTAGAAGTATTGTCTATGTTTCCCACACCTTTCACGACTTGAATACATCAAAAATTTAAGAAACCGGCGTGTTGGAATATGTTAATTGTCTTTGAAGAAAAGGGAAATGAAGAGCTTTATTTACTTTGCGTACAATTTTAATGCCACGCCATAATTAACTTACGTTAAGTCACGCTGCTCGTTACCCGGTTTGTATGAAAACTGATTCCTGATTCCTGACTGCCGATTCCTTCCTCTGGCTAAGACGTGTTACATTAACCGCAAGCGGGGAGGGGAAGATGTGATTGAGAGAATTTAAGAGTGCAGGTGTGACAGCACTGCAGTGCTGTAAGACCCATAGGTTGTCTTCATAAATTTCACCATATTGGAGAACAAAACGTCTTAGGCTCTGCACGCGTTGTGTGCCTATGTTTTTCCCAGACTTGGTGAGAGCATTTTAAAAGTTGGCCTCGGATGCACTGTTATTTTGGTCAGCCATTTTGTTATCGCCAAGTGATTGAAAACGTTTTCAATCTGCTCATTCTGCCACAAATAGCAGAATACCAGCCTTGTTCCCAGTCGTCCTCGGCGCGGAATCAAATTCCACGTCACCTGACGAGCTCGGCATCCTCATGCCTCACGCTATCGCGTTCGGTTTCAAGCCTCCTCCGCACACTCGCAGGCTGGCAGAATACATGGAATGGAATAAACTACCATTCTAACGATTCCGGAATGCAATATTTGAAGCCAGTTGAGTTATAGCCAGCAAAACACCCTTATTTCTTAGTTGTTAATCTCCAACATGTTAAGCTGATGATTAGTAGGGTGAGATGAATAAACATCAAATATATGCATTAAGAACCCGATCACTGGTCATAAGGCCAGTTTGGTTTTGGGTTAGTTATTTCTCTTCCCAATCTTAAAATGACTTCATCCATCGTCTTCCCTTCCCATTTGTTTCCTTCTGATTTTATAGCGCAATAATCTCTCTTTATTCCTCTCTTATTTTCTTGGAGTTTATTTGTCGGTTATTGATAGAGTAAACAATGGACAGAAATCTACATACACTTTTTAGCTTTCTTAGGCCCGGTTCAAACGCTGAACTTCACATGAGCCGAATCCAATTCGAATTTAGGTCGACTCAAACAATTTAATCCGGGCTGAGTTGATTCAGACGGCGAACTCTACACGAACTTAATTCACTGAATTCGATTCGGCTTATGTGAAGTATGGCGTCTGAACCGGGCCTTTAGTGTGTTCAATTATCAACTTCTGAAAAAGCAGAAATATTAAAGCTCCGGTAATAAAGAATTTCTCTATGTTTTAAGTAAATAGTGCTTCCTTCATGGTGGTCTAAGAAACTTACTGACACAAACGACATCGTCATAGCCTCTGTTCTTTTACGAAAAAGTCTTTAATAGCTGGAATTGACGTGCAGTAAAACTGCTTTGTTTTAAAATTTCTGAAATACCTGTAAAAACTCCTCCGATATTGACCATGCAAATGGCAATTTGCAGTTTCTTGCGGTGTTATCATTTAAATTATATTTTTTCAGGTAAAAAATACGGAAATTTGTCGAGTATCAAACTTACGCTTTCTTCAGAAAGAATTTGAAAAATATCACTAGCACTTACTAAAAGATCAAACACATATATAACTTTTCGCAAACAAAGTAAAGAAGCTAGTAAGAAAACAATGATTATCTTTAACACCGTTTCTCCCCGACAAAACAGCTTTGCATCACTGATGGCTTTGGTCACTTGGTTATTAACACAAGACTAATCAGTCAAAATAATAAACAGTTGTTTACGGAGTTCTTGTTGAGAACAAATTTATTACCTGCAAAAGCACCTGCTCCAGGCAAACGGAAAAATGCTCCACGTTAGCGCGGATTCGAAGTAGTGACGGCGTAGGATGTTGTCACATTTCGTGAAAGCCAATAGTCAAATGATATAAATCGCCGACCAATCCTTGGCGTGCTCGCAGTTTTGCGGATGATCCCTTTTTTATGGGCGGTTTAATTTTTGCTTCTTTTTGTCTAATTTACTAAAAGAATGGCCGTAGGGTTCTCTTGCTAGTAAGGCGGTTCAGCATTGATTCTTAAATTGTAAGTCGCTGTTAGAGCAACTGACATGCCTTATTTCAGTCCGCAACCCCAAACGTACCTTAGTTCAATTACTTCAAAAAGGCGATAATTCATCCAGCCGGTATAAAAACAGCTTGCACATAAAATCCCTGTATAGCTTATGTCCCCATCTCCCCAAGGAACAAGTTGATGTAAATTAGATTTGTGCTTCTTACTTCACCAGCTCAAAGTTCACCACCAAGCCTGACATTTGCAAGAAACTCTTTGAAAACATTGTTCAAGTTGACACTGATTTTGAATGAGTACTCCTTTCGACTTTTCGTTGCTTAGAAACTTCACATGTTCACACGTCAAAAGTCACCCTTGTGGGCCTTGCCTTCTTTCAAGTGCAATCCTGTTCTCAAATGCTTCAATAATGAAAGATGTCTTTTAACCACTAGAACGGTAAGAGTAATAGAAGAAACCGTTGCAGAGATTGAAACAAGGGCAAACAACTTGCAAACGAGTATTTCAAGTTCAAGGAGTGTAAAGGCCACAGCCAAATGTACATGACATCACTGATAGCCGTCTTTGCTAACAGATAATTTGTTGGCGTGTGCATGTCTCGTGTACATGTCTTGTGCAAAACTGGAGTAACCTTGTAAATCCGACCATCAAAACTGGACAACATAATTATTTGGTAAACATACAGCCTGTTAAGCCAGATCACTCTCCTTTGTTATTTGAGGATCTCCAGCATATACATTGATGATTAGTTAGGTAGGTTGTGAAGAATAATGTCCAAATGTATGCATAAATAACCCGATCACTGGTAGTTAGGCTAGCGACCACGTCAAATATTCTGCACCGTTAACCTACCCTTCTTTGGTAAAATGCACCATTTGAGGGCAGTTGGTCTGTGATAAACAGATCAATGTAACAGCTCTCTATCAATCGCCACTGTCAACAGTTGCACGTAACATATCTTTACGTTTCTGAACAAAACTGAAAAAAAAAACCTGTTAAAAATCTCTCAAATGTGACCATTCAAATGAAAGCATTCCCTGAGAAGTGCGTAGTTTTTTGCGGTGTTGTTGTTTTTCTTCAAACACTTCTTTAAAACGAGTTTTGTTAAATAAAAGACTTTATAAATCTTCGAATCGTCACATGAACTAAATAAGTTGTTTATTACTTCCAAACTATCTGTTCTAATTCACTAGTTTACATTAAAACACAGGAAACTAAATAATTATTGCAACTGAATCTCATTCTGCGATGTCCGTTTCTGACAAATAATTATGCGTTTGAACCCTTCTCGAAAGTTTTTACTGCGAAAAGCGTAAAGAATTGGGTTACAGCATAAGCTAACAGCGAATATGCAATCAGCCACATTAGAAAGTGCATAGAACAACGAAGAGTCAATGTCGTTTACATCCCGTGTTGCAAAAAATGTGTAACAAGATACTGTTGGTGCATAACCAATAAAAAATCCAGAAGTTGCCAGGAGTAATGTGATAACAAGTTTCTTTTTCTCAGATCTTTCTCCGACTGTTTCAGAGCAAACTGTGTTGGTAAAGTAAAGCCCCCTTATTAGCGATCCCCCCCATAACAATAAAACATGACTGCCATTTGAACAAACGTGACGCTAATGTTTATCATCACATAAACTTTGCTTGCTTCAGTCATGACTAAAGTCCATGGACCAATACATGTAGAATATGTTTCGTTCCAATCTTTGAAGATTAATTCTGGGAAGCATATGATAACACTTGTGATCCAAATGCAAGCGATGGCTAGCTTACTGTTTTCTTCTCTTAACGCAATCCTGTTCTGAAAGGCTTCAATATAGCGTGATATCTTTCAACCGCTAGAACAGTAAGAGTAACTGAAGAAACCGTTATAGAGATTTCAGTCAGGGCTAAGAACTTGCAAGCGATTTTTCCAAATTCAAAAAAATTTAGTGGCCACAAAGAAATGGACATGACATTGCTAACAGCCATGTTCGCTAATAGATAATTTGTTGGGGTGTGCATGTCTCGTGTTTTGTGCACAGTTCGTATGACAAACACGTTTCCGATCAATCCGACGATCAAGAACACAATGGTCGTTCCAAAAAAGCCCAATTCCTGGCTATCCAATAGCTCTTCAACCATGATATTTGACGTACTGTACCCGCCAGTTCTTTCCCATTCGATGGGGAAAGTTCAAAGGCTTATCGTTGGGAACATCCGTTAACACAAGTTGTTAATTAGTTGCGGCGAAGTGTTTAACACCTGTTTACCCTTATTTGGTAAACCTACGTCACTTAAACTCAGTTGAATTATAAACAAGCAAGGGGTTTAGTTTCTAAAGAAACTGTGGTGCTGCGTCGATGGGGACGTTAAACACAAAAAAGCAATCTCTTCACGGTGGCCAATTCACCTTATCAACTAAGTTGATAAATCCAAAATTTTCAGTTGAATTATAGTCAGCAGGTCACTTTTTGTTGTCATTTGTCAATTTCCAGCATACAAATTGATGATTAGTGCAGTCAGTTATGAATAAAGATATCAAACACGGGCATAAAAATATACGATTTTTGGTAATTAGCTCAAGGGGTACACTTCCTTGCTAATTTTAAAATGTCTTCACCTATGTACTTCCTTTTTCTATTGTTTTCTGTTGTTGTTGTTATACCGCAAATGATCTCTCTTTAGACTTCCCCTTTATTTTTTTGCTTAGAGTCTATTTGGCGGAGTTAAGATAGTAAACAATGGATGTAAAAGTAAATACACTATTTAGCTCTTTCAATGTGTTCCATGTATCACCTTCTGAAGAGACATAAACATTACCGTCGGTTTTTCGTGAATTTGAAAAAATGCCGTTAAGGTGCATTAGTGACGTACAGTAAGATGGCGCATCAAAAATTGCACGTAATGTGTTTTTAAATTTGTAAAATACCCGTGAAGGAAACCTCGGATACGACCACTCGAATGAAAAATGTACTTAACTTTTTGCAATGCGAGTTTACTTGACGTACAGCTACTTGATTCGAACTCTCGCACGTCCCAGGTGAAACGCTCAAATAAATCATGGTTAATGCACATTGTACACCGTAATTTTTCGGGTCTTTTTTTTCCGATAGGAGAAGGTCGAACAACTGCCAACGTCAAACATACAAATTAGCTATGATAAATCTAATTTGCACACGAAACAAAGCCATTCGAAGGAGCTGTGGTGTGTGATTTGTGAGGGCGTGTGATTCAGTGTGATTTTAGATTGTGTCCTGAAATAAAATGCGAAGGACCAAAAAGGAGTCTGACCTTTGAAAAATCACAGGAAGTGCAAATATGCTGATTTATATTTTCAAAGACTTTAAATTTTAATATACTGAAGCTTATTTTTATTGAAG
Source organism: Siderastrea siderea (assembly GCA_964030785.1). Lineage (NCBI taxonomy): Eukaryota > Metazoa > Cnidaria > Anthozoa > Scleractinia > Rhizangiidae > Siderastrea > Siderastrea siderea. Next base: position 68,668,004 of record OZ034966.1, on the reverse strand, counting down.
TGGAGAAAAAAAGTAGACATTGGATTACGAGTGGGTTAGTGAGAGGTCTACCAGTTGACCAGGTCACAAAGAGAAACTACGAATCACAACCGAAGACTACCAGCGGTTCCAAAAGTCCATCCCCAAACAACGAGCCCTTCCAGTTGAAGAAAGTAACAAGCAGAATAAGGATATGTCAAGGATGTCGAACATCATTTCCTGGGCAGAAAGTAGAGATCCAGGCTCTACCCTTCGACTTCTGTGTTGCCAGACTCGAGCGCAGACATTACCGTTCAGCAGACACAGAAAAGAAAAGATGCCAGCTCGTCCAAGTAACGCCCATTACTACTGCCGCATTCGTTGCATCAGGGCCGTGGAACCTGCGTTTGTGGGAAAAGTGCTAGTAGTGCCAGAGGATGTCAAGTATTGCCTTGAAGATGTTCATCTGTTCATCGGTGTTATACTTCAGATATAAACCATGTTTTAAAAAGAGGACATGATTTCCTGCTTAGACTACGCATAGACCTTTTAAGTAGTGGATAGGACGCTAGAAAAAGGGGCGAGCGGGTTGAGTCGTGCAAGTCTTAGGGAGAGGACGCTCAGTTCCCCTGCGTCCAGCGCCCTCCAATGACTAATTTTTGTTACGCCCTATTCCTCGTTAAGACGTATTGTGGATTGCATTGAAAAAGGAGAAGTCGATTTTCTGCTGCGAACACAGGTTTCTTGGTCGCCACTACTGCGCCAATAAGTAGACTTCTGCAGCCGGAAAACCGTCCGCCATACTTGTCAAAACGTGGGCACGTTTTTATTGTTCGCTTGTCAGTTCACTGCACGCCACAGATTTATAGTTTTTTCCATAATTTCTTGAAGCCACAAATCAACAGAAACACAAAGCAAAATTTACAAAAACCGTCATTTTACTAACATTCTCAGTTAAAAAGAGACATAAAATTTACTTGGTACAAGAAACGTTTCTATGACGTTGACAAAATTTTAAGCTGCATTACTGAGTTTGAGCATTAGCAATAATGCGTGACGTTGCGTATGACGGAGAGACCAGGGTCCCCCCCCCCCCAACCAGTATTCAAAGCATCAGTAGCTTCGAAACTCGTGAGTGTCGCTCATCCCTCCAGGGTAAAGGATCATCCCACTCCTCCAGGAACAGCCAATGAGAAACTTCCTCTCTTAAACCACCGCAAAGACGCACGGGTTTAGAAGTGCGTAAACCTCTAGAAATGGCTGCATTCATTTCTCTGGTGAAGAGCTGCGCCGCCAGGACTGCCTTAGAAAAAGACACACATTTTCCCACCAAGCGCTGAAGTGTCTTAACAGATACCTCCTCAGCCTGCAACACTTCGCGGATCAACCGCAGAAACTTTAATTTCTTCTCTGGGATAAGATGAAATACTTCAAGGGATGAATCTGCCAAGAAGCCCAAATAGGGTACAACTTTCTCGGGTTTCAAAATGGATTTCTTCAAACCCAAAGAGCAACCAAGGCTTATCAAATAGTAGACCACAATAAATAATGCGGATTTAGCTGCTGCGAATCTTTGCCCGTCATCATCTGGGATATCCAAATAAGCTCCACTGTTTAAAGGGACCTGGAGTTGCCCATTATGGCGATCATCGATGTACAAAAGACATGGTATTTTCAGTGACCGAAAGAAATTGGTTGCAACCAAGCCTGTGCTGTGATAAATAAAAGGAGAGATCTTCCATCCAAAGGGTAATGTGTTGTATGTGAAGTACCACCCGCCCCACTGAATTCCAAAAAACGTACGACTGTCATTTGTCAATAGGATATGGTCATAACCAGATCTGTCGTCTAAGACTGTTTGAAAAGAGTCACGCGAAACATAACGCCGTAAATCCATTATACTGTCCAAACTAGAAGGCTTGTCTGTCATCCATAAGTTTAGAAAGCGAGCGTCATGACAGAGGCGTGGTTTCGATGGCTCCACTGTTAAAGGGAGAACTAAATAAGGGGGCTCCACCACACCCACTTTACCAACTAAAGATACCGCTCCATTTTCCATCCTTTCGAGCAATGTTCGTTGAATAAATTGCACAACTGAGGGTTTACATGACGCATTATTCAAAAACGCCTTCCTTGGAGGACGATCAGACTCATACGTCTCACCCTTAAAAGAGCCAGAGAAACTCCGGAAGTATGGAAAGATTGAAACTTTGCTCTCAATTAATTGGAGGATCTCAGACTCCTGAGGGGAAGGAAAATCCCCAATAATTGCTCTCCACGAATCTAGATGGTTATGCAGCTCGCCTGCTCTAAAATAACCTGGGTCTCTAAACAACAAATCTTCTACATTGCCAAGGGTCTCTCCATGAGCTACACTACGAACAGTCGATTCCATTCCCAGGTTCGCTGTCATCCCTCCGCTGATGGGGTTCCCTCGCCAGTCAACCCAACGAACTGACCTCTGAGGAAGTGTTTGCACATAAGAGACACGGGAGTCAAATTCAACATCTCGTTCCCATTCCCAGCCAAAGGTTGTCGCGTTAGTCTAACAAAGACAATTTAAGAGCGAGAACCAAATGAGAAAGATGAGAAACACCTATGGCGACGAACCCCAAGTCAGCAGAGAAATGACAGCTTTGACCCAGTGTAACCGGGGGAGTTGATTTAGATACTCTTTTTCAAAGCCGTCAAAACCCTATGACTTATTTATGACCCACATTATGATGACTACAATAAGTAACAAGAGATCACAAATTCATGAGTGTCAACAAGAAAAGAAAATACAGTGTAGCACTTTATTTCATGTTCCTTACATCAGAAGTCAACCAGACGCTAATCTCATTTAGCATAATAAGCGTATTAAATTGAAAAGCCAAAGCACTACTTTCTAACATCGGCAGACATACCATTACCACTATCAGACAGTGTACGCATATCCCTTTTTCTCTTAAGACAACGCGCTCTAATGTGGCCCAGCTTATTACAGTAAAAGCAACGGAGACCTGGACCAGAAAGCGAGCTATTTCCCCTATTTCCACGAGCTTCAGATTTAGATTTTCTCCCGTACTGTCGTCGGTTCGACTTCTCTACTTTCGAGATGACATCAAGCACCTTTTCATGGTCCTTGTCTCCAAGCAATGGGAAAATATAGTTACGAAACTGATCGTTAGGCAGCTCTAATTTCCCCCGCAAAGTCTCATGGACAAGGTTGTAGTATCCCTCCTTCTCATGGTGGGTATCATGGGCTGCATTCTTCAGTCCCTCGACCAGTTCCATGGCTTCGAACCTATTAAACTCAACTATAGGGCGCGATGCCAGGTTCATGATACGTTTTAGCAGGTTGTCCACCGAAGACTTTGTCAACACGTCCATTGCCTGCTTAAGTTCCTGGTACTTTTCTTTCAAATTCTAAATAGTAAGGGGCAAAACAAACAGGCTATTAGATGCTAACCAACTCAAGGCTATAATATCACCTCCAATGTTAATTGATGTATAGCAAATTAACAAAGTGCTTCCAAAACACAATTAATTCAGTTAAATCTCTTATTATCATTTTCTTTTACTTCTGCAAATCGCCTGCCACCAAAGACACATGTCTAAACATAGCCAACGAGGAAATACTCAACAATTAACACCTGACAGAAAAAGGGTGTCCCAACAAAAACATTGCACAGCCCTAATGTCAAATCAACAACTACCACAACATTTGCAGACTACAACTCAGCCTTTCAAAACACATAGATGACTGTAAAAATAAACACTTGTATAACGTCTCGCTGCCATCTCCAAAAGATCGTAAAAGTCGTGCGGTTCGAGGTTCTCGGGGAAAAAATCGTTCTTCACTCTGTCCGCTGGAAGAGAAACTGAGCAAGAAAACTTGATATCTCATCAGCTTTATACCCCCCTATTACGTAATCCTCCGGAGAATATCACTTTGAGTGTTAATCAGTCGTTTTGGATCCTATTTTGACTTCGCACGTGGATATGAGTATTGTGAATAGTGCATTATATTCGACACGGATAATCAAGCTCTGATCGAAGTTATTAATAAGAAAACTACCAAAGATAAGGAACTGTTGGTTCTGCTAAGAGCGCTTATATTACAGTGTTTACATCGTAACATTCTATTTAAAGCAATCCATTTGCCTGGGGTGCTTAACGAGCAAGCTGATGCTTTGTCGCAATTACAGGTCACGAAATTCAAGTCCCTGGGTCGGAGCATGGCACACGAACCGACCGAGGTTCCCAACCATCTCCTACCGGAGAACTGACGTCTCTAACAAAGTGACTCTTACCAGCTAGAATCAACCAGGCCTCTATCGCAGCTTATAAAAGAGCGTGGAAGCTATTCACGGACTGGGCAACGTCCTGTCTGGGTGAAACACGCTTTGCCATTACAGCCCGCTTGTATAGCACTTTTTTGTATCACATTTGTAGTCTAGCCAATATGCGTCCTCCACTGTGATAAGTTATATCTCAGCCATAGGATACGCGCATATTAATTGGCGGGGGTCGATGATCCCACCGAGACGGCGTTAATTCGCCAGATTCTTTAAGTTATTTTTTAGCTCCTTTAGGCTTTTATTCTTATTGTCTATTGTTTGTATGTACATATTTTTAGCGCTTTTACTATATTAACACATGTAATTTTATTCTAACACCGAACTTGAAAATGACCGTTAAACGGTCGAAACGTCGTTCATTACTCGCGTTAACTTTTATTGCAAAATCAGATTCTTAAAGGGTATAGAAAGTTAGTACCAACACAAGACGTGCGTCTGCCTATCACACTACCAATACTCCAACAAATCGTTCAATCCTTTTAGCACACTGTGACTTCAGCTTATCAATCAAAACTTTTATCCGCTATGTGTTCTTTAGCCTTTTTTGCATTTTTACGTATTGGAGAGATAACTGTAAATAGTACTGATCAAAGTAATCTTATCAAGGTTAACCAATTGCATCGCTTAGTTGGTAGTCACCAACACGTCGAGGCCTTACAGCTTACTTTTATCAACTCCAAGCATAGTGACTCTGGGCGCCCGTTTGTTGTATACATATCCACGGAAAGCAAAAACTGTCCTGTTGAACGCATCTTAGAGTACCTTTCAGGCAGAGGTCCAATAAGTGGTCTACTCTTCTGCTGGCCGAATGGGGCGCCCATTAAGAGGTCATTTTTTGTCGAGAAACTCAACGTTTCTCTCAAGTTTTGTAGCCTTCATCCATCACTTTACAAGTCACATAGCTTTTGCATCGGTGTGGCCAGCTGGGCTTCCGCAAAGGGCTTTTCGGACTCACAAATTCGTCAGTTAGGTCGCTGGCGGTCAAATGCCTTTGTTCATTATATTCGTACACCTTGCCTTTCAACCAGTCTTAATCATTCTTAGCATCCACAAGCAGGAGCTGTGGTAGGTTAGAGTATATATGGGCTCAGATAGACCAATTTTATGCAAATGAGATGCAGCCCGCGGAGCGGGCTAAGTCGGAGAGCTCATCAATAATAGCCCTAACCCTAAGCGGCCATGTTGTTTTGAACCCTAAGCGGCCGTCTTGTTTTTAACCCTAAGCGGACATGTTGATTTTAAGAAAGAAAGAAAAAGAAAGTTGCGCCAGCCGAGATTCGAACCTGAAGAAGATTTGAAGACATGTCCGATTGGAAACCTAATACTTACCTGACTGCGCCAGGCCCGGGCTGACTGAGTAATAACTTTGATGGGTTCTATTAGTAGGTTGTTGGAGCCAGTCTCTCGCGAAAAAAGAAACGACCAGCACTCCTAGCTTTATTCGAGATATCAGTAAGCCCTTCATGGAGCGAACTAAGTCTCCCACTGAATAAACTCCAGTTACCTGGTACTTTGTATTATGTAATAGGTTGGCTTATATTTGACATGAACCTTTCGTTCTTACCCTTGTGATTTTATTCTTTCGCTTTTCAGAAAAGCTCGCAAAAGCCACAACACATGCGTATCAAAATTTAAACAACTTTCAAGTGAACATGCAGAATGGCGCAGTGGCAAGCGTACTGGGCTCATAACCCAGAGGTCCGGGGATCGAAACCCCGTTCTGCTAATTTGTTTTCTTACGCAAAAACAAGAATTTTTGCTAAATCTTTTAAATTTGATGTAACGTGTTAAGAGTGGGCCCGGTAGTGTAATGGTAACACATCTGACTCCAGATCAGAAGATCATAGGTTCGAATCCTATTTGGGTCAACTCAATTTCTTTTTTATTCTTACGCAAGTTTTATTTCTTTCGCTTTTAGAAAAAGCTCCTAAAAGATTTTTGCTAGGTTTCTCAATCGAAAACGATTCGATTGTGCAAAAAGTATCCTTTTTGCTGAGAAAAAAGAATGCCCCAACCAGGATTCGAACCTGGGTTTTTGCGGCCACAACGCACTGTCCTAACCACTAGACTATTGAGGCAGTTGCTATCTTTCGAAGCAAAGCTTCTCGGTTTTGTGGTTTCAAGCTTGAGACTGGATCCATTGGTAAAACAAATAGGTTTCTTGTTTGGGACAATGGTGGGTGGGTTTCGCGTGACGGCCGCAGGTTAATCCTGCATCAAGCCCCATGGCGATGAGTTTCTCGACTTTAGGACATCCAAAGTCTTCCAAGTTAACACAAGGAATCTGTAGCTCGTTTAGTAGATTCTTTTCCAAATATCCTCCCTTGTAAGCTACCATGTATTGGTGTTGCGTTCTGGAATGATGATAGGCTGACTCGATCATGGGTTTGACCAGATGTTGAGGTAAGGCTTTTTCTTGCTTGCTCGATTCAAAGCGTAAGCCGTGAATATGAGGGTAGACATAGTTGACCGTTTTACGATCTCGCTTTTCCAACGAGAGGTAAGGCAACTTGTTTTCCAAGAACCAGCTGAAACTCCCGTGCTGTAAACTGTAAACACCCATTTCTCTTACAATAAACGGTTGATGGTTCACTTGATACCCATCCAAATCGACAATCATACAGATTTGTTCCATGTTGTCTTCTGTCTAAAACAGAGTTGATTTGGTTTAACTGTCACACCCTAAACAGGTACAGACTTGCCCCATGACGTCATAACCGTCTTTGTCGGTAGATTGCTTGTCGGAACATGTCGAAACATACCCGTTGACGTCACAATCCACACCCACCTTGTTTTGTATATAGAAATTTTATTGCGCGCTTTTTCTAAAGGGAACGATCAAAGATGGCCGGTTGTTTTATAATAATAATAATAATAATAATAATAATACTATTTAACCAGGGAGCCCACTCGCCTTGGCGGTTTTCAGTGGGGCCCTGCAAATTATAATAAAAATAAAAAATTAAAAACTAAGAAAAGAGATAAAAATAGATATTACAATATAAAACTAATTTAAAATACTTTAACAATTAGCATAATTTAAAAAGTTTTAAGTTTTGCCTTAAATGAAGACAATGATTTGCTGTTTTTAATGTCATTGTCTAGGTTGTTCCAGTCCTTAGAGGCTTGATAGATGAAAGTTTGCTTGCCCCAATTGGTACGCACGCGAGGAAGGTGTAAATCATTGCTTCTGCGAGTTTGATAAGAATGAAAACTACTATTGCGTCTGATGTTAAATTTAAAATCAATTTCCCCCAACAGATATTTTTGCATCATAACACAGCGATGGAAGTGTCGTCTCTGTGAGAGGGTCTTTAGGTCCAGACGATCTAGTGCCTCGGTTGAAGAACTTCTTGGTGGTAAATTAAGCAGGACCTTGGCTGCCTTGTTTTGAAGAACTTGCAGCTGACCCATAAGCGTGTCGTTATTTTTGTCACCCCATACTGTGTCTCCATAGTCAAACAGTGGGATGATTAAGCAATTGTATAGTGTTAGCTTAGCATGTAAAGGCAAAAGATGTCGTATTCTCTTTATCATTCCAATCCTTTGATTGATCTTTGTACTGATAGTATCAATGTGCTCAGACCAAGACATAGTTTGGTTTATAACCACTCCCAGGTACTTAAACGAGTCAGACCTATCAATAGCAGTGGAATTAACTTTAAGAGAAACCTCATTAACCAGTTTAAGCTTCCGTGAGTTACCAAAAATAACGAAATTGCATTTAGAAATATTAAGGGTCAGCAGATTGTTCGAAAACCAATTGGAAATTGTAGCCAAATCAGAATTTAACTTGCTTTCAAGGTCAAAGAGATCAGTCGATGAGTAATAAATCACAGTGTCATCAGCGTAAAGAATAATTTCACTAGCAAGCTGACACGATGGTAAATCATTCACATAGATAAGAAAAAGAAGCGGTCCTAATATACTTCCTTGTGGGACCCCAACAGTTATTGGTACAGCAACAGAGAGTGTATCTCCGACAGACGTCCTTTGTTTTCTGTTCGCGAGATATGACTGGAACCAATTAACAGTGTCCTCTGAGAGTCCGATCGATTTAAGCTTATGAAGTAAAAGGTTGTGGTCAACTGTGTCAAACGCTTTCGAGAGATCCAAGAAAACAGCTCCTGTAAGACGACCAGAGTCCATGTTCAGAAGTACATTATCTGTAAAGTGTGTCAAGGCTGTATTTGTTGATAGCTTAGGTCGAAAACCAAATTGCTTGGAGGTAATAATCTTGTTGTCATTGAGAAAATAGTAGAGTTGGTTATGTACCGCCTTCTCCAGAATCTTGCTCAACGTAGGTAGCACGGTTATTGGCCTGTAATTGTTTGGGTCACAGCGATCGCCTTTTTTGAAGAGGGCGGATACCTTTCCAAACTTCCATAAGGAAGGGAAGGTACGAGTGACCAATGATTGATTAAACAATTTTGTAAGACTTTTACTAATTGCACTAGCCGAGTCTTTCAGAAGACGAGCACTGATATTGTCTAGGCCAATTGCTTTGTTAGTTCTAAGTTGTTTAAGTTGACCGCGTACGAACTCTTCGGTGATTGGTTTGAAAACAAACTTTGGCAAATCAGTTGACCTTGCAGGAAAAGATGGCAAGGTAATGAAAGATTTTAGTTTCATTGCGAGCTTTGTACCAATTGTAGAGAAATGGACATTAAGGATCTTGGCGATAGATTGATTGTCACAATGTGCTAGGCCATCGGCTTCAATACAAGAGATTGGGGAGCTCTGTTTACGTGATGTGATTTCATTCAAGGTTTTCCACAATGCACTTGGATTGCTCTTGTTTTCCGATATTAGGTTTGAGTAGTACTCAGCTTTGCACTTTTGTATTTCTTTGTTTACATAGTTCTTAAGCTTCTTGTAACGTGACCAGAGGTGAGGTGAGTTAGATTTAATGGCTCTGCGATGGAGATAATCGCGTTGACTCATAGCTTGTGATAACTGCGAGTTCATCCAGGGACAGCGGACTCCACGTATCCTTGCTTTCCTCACAGGGGCATGTCTATCAGCGATATTAGTAAACAATTTGTTCCAAGTGGAGACGGCAGAGTCGACATCTTCCTTGTTTGCAACAGATTCCCAGTCAACATCCTTCAAGTCATTTACAAAATCTTCTTTGGAATAATTTTTAAAAGAACGATATTCAATAGTTTTCCCTGGTGCTTTTGTAACGCCTGACTTAACGACACAGAATATCATGGAATGATCACTTATTGTTAAATGAATAACTCCGTGATCAGTGACTCGATGCGTTGTATTCGAAAACAGTAGATCAATCAGAGTAGATGATCTTTCTGTAATCCGTGTCGGTTTGTTGATAAGCTGGTCAAGTTCATGAGAATTTGTCACCTGAATCAATTTACGTTTCATGGCTTTATCATTATTCAAGTTCGAGTCTGTGAAATTAACATTAAAGTCACCGAGTAAAATCAACTCAATGTTTTCAGGTAATGGGGATAATGAAGTGTCCAGATCTTGAATAAATGACTCCATATTCATGTCAGGCGCGCGATAGATGGTCCAAATCAACAGTTTTTTGCATTTAGGCCGAGATATTTCGATAACACATGACTCGGTAGAAGAGGTACCGAGATCAGGCCTTGGGCGATACGGAATCCCATCCCGAACATAAGTCATACATCCACCGCCAACTTTTCCTAATCTATCAGATCGTACGCAAGAATAGCCAGGAAGGTGTATTTCGTTGTCCAAAATAGACGGTTTGAGCCAGGTTTCTGATACAGTGAACACATCGAAAGGCTTGTTCTCCAATAGTATCTTTAAAGAATCCAATTTAGGCATTAAACTTCTCACATTTAAATGTGCTATCTTGAGGCCTCTAGAGCGGGTAAAATTTTCCACAGATAGCTTGACTGGTGGACCAGGGTTTAGTGAGACATCATTGCATTGTAGCAGTAGAGTAATGAGAAGGACATCTCTTGTTAGATTCACAAATCGGACCGAAGCGTCACGGGAGAGACCAAAATGGCGTTTGTTTCGAAGATACGACTTCTTCAGCGAAAATTTGGGAGGTGAAAAAGCATTAATTTCCTGTCCAACTGCCAAATCAGTACTCGCGTAATCGTTATTTGGCTGTAGACCAAGACATGGATCCGATAAATCCCTCAGAATCATGTATATTAGCAAGAGAAATACGGAGCCTCGGAGCACATGTTTAGCCGTCATTATGCTAAACATAATGTCAAGTTTTAAGGATTGGTTTCTTTACAAGACACACTTGTACCTGTGTAAGCAGTTGTATGAACCTACTGACCTACCGGAACCGACAGACGATCCTTTACAGGCGATTGAACTCTGTCAAGGGAATATCGGACGTTGGATCGTGTTTATGGTCTGGTTGGAAACCTGTCCGAGCGTGTTTCCTTGTTTTCAAGAAATACGTCGACGTTACGTCATTCCCTCTATTGTGACGTTGGAGGGTCTACTACGGCTAAAAGACAGATCTCTAACTCATTCCACTTAACTTCGACCAAAATGAACTACAGATGTTTTTACTCTACGATCGAAGAATGTCAACGCTGGATGTACACCTAGGTGTCACAATCAAAACAAACAACGGTTCTTTTAGGAACCACCAAATCCTATGAAAGTAAATGACCAATAAAACATTATTTTTCTGTTTTGAGTAACCCTGTGTTTAGAAAAATCAATCCCAACAACATCTTAATTTTGGTTAAAACTGTATTTTATTTTTCTTTTCAATACTGTCCAACAAAGACAGAACTTGGTCGGGGAATATACCCCATTTGACCCTGACTAAATTGTTTGGGTGAACTGCCTTCATCTTCGGGACTGTCCTCTTCTACAGTCATGTCCTCTTCTGGACTGTCCTTTTCTGGACTGGCCACTTCTGGACTGTCATACATGTCATCATCAGGTGATTCGTCGGGTGACTCGTCCGTGTCCTCTTCGTCTGTGTCGGGTTCTTCCATAGGTTGAAAAACCCGATTTAGCAAATATTTGCGCTGGTTGACCGCAGCCTCGACGGCTTCATTGAAATCCATACCTTCCTCTTCTTGGAATTTCTTACGGGTTTCCAAGATGGCATCATGGATCGGGTCCTCTCTAAGCACATGAACCCACTTCAAGTGGTCAATGTACTGTTGTCTCAACACTTTCTGTAGCTCAGACAGCATCTCGTTGTACGCGCGAATTCTCGCCCGTTTCTTACTCAAACCAGCTTTCCGCAAGCTATGAACGAGATGTCTAAAATCTTTCAATTTGACCGCCTTGACCCTATCACGAAATTCATCCCATGGATCCATATCTGAGATTTCTTCTTCTTGTTTGGCTGGGGATGTGGGTGATTCGGGAAACTCATCCAATGCAGCCAAAGTGTTGGGTGACATGGGGTCTCCAAAAATGTCAAAAACAAATTTCTTTCCTGTTTAGTATCCGGATACTATCCGGATACTATCCGGATACTTTTGGATACTTGGTCGGATACTATCCGGATACTATCCGGATACTATCCGGATACTTTTGGATACTTGGTCGGATACTATCCGGATACTATCCGGATACTTTTGGATACTTGGTCGGATACTATCCGGATACTATTCGGATACTATCCGGATACTTTTGGATACTTGGTCGGATACTATCCGGATACTATCCGGATACTATCCGGATACTTGGTCGGATAGTATCCGGATACTTTTGGATACTTGGTCGGATACTATCCGGATACTTTTGGATACTTGGTCGGATACTATCCGGATACTATCCGGATACCTTTGGATACTTTTTCGGATACTATCCGGATACTATCCGGATACTTTTGGATACTTGGTCGGATACTATGCGGATACTATCCGGATACTATCCGGATACTTTTGAATACTTGGTCGGATACTATCCGGATACTTGGTCGAATACTATCCGGATACTATCCGGATACTATCCGGATACTATCCGGATACTTTTGGATACTTTTGGATACTTGGTCAGATACTATCCGGATACTTTTGGATACTTGGTCGGATACTTGGTCGGATAGTATAAAACATTTAACCCCGCTTTTACACTCGTCATTTTCGGGTAAACATAACCCTGATCAGACATGATTTATTACTGTCAGTTTTGTAATAAACCCTTTCAACGAAGGTTTCATAAAAAGCGTCACGAAAGGACTTGTTGGAAAGCTAAACATCATGGTTGTCCGGAACATAGTCCAAAGGATGAGATCATACAGCAATTGGAAAAGTTGACGAAATCACTGCAAAATAGTATCAAAGACCTATCTGATCTTCAAATAGCTATATAAACAGCAACAGTTATCACCAGAGTTCATTTTGGGTCAAGACATCAATCTGCACAGATGTCTCGATGAGTTCGCAGTGCCGGTATTGCGGTCAAGAATTTACTTTTCCAAATAATTGTTATCGACACGAAAGGAATCGTTGTAAGGTCAAAGACATTTTGCCACACGATACAGATTTGGGACCCGAGGTTATTCCCCCCCCAGACCCTTTGTGAGACCGGTTGAACCCCTCGTTGAACCACCGAGTCCAACGGAAACAACAGAAACAACGGAACCAGAAACAGTTGAGTCAGTAGAACCAGAAACAGGGGAACCTACAGATCTAGGGAGTCCTACGGTACAAGTCGATCCGAAAACAGGAAAGAAATTTGTTTTTGACATTTTTGGAGACCCCATGTCACCCAACACTTTGGCTGCATTGGATGAGTTTCCCGAATCACCCACATCCCCAGTCAAACAAGAAGAAGAAATCTCAGATATGGATCCGTGGGATGAATTTCGTGATAGGGTCAAGGCGGTCAAATTGAAAGATTTTAGACATCTCGTTCATAGCTTGCGGAAAGCTGGTTTGAGTACGAAACGGGCGAGAATTCGCGCGTACAACGAGATGCTGTCTGAGCTACAGAAAGTGTTGAGACAACAGTACATTGACCACTTGAAGTGGGTTCATGTGCTTAGAGAGGACCCGATCCATGATGCCATCTTGGAAACCCGTAAGAAATTCCAAGAAGAGGAAGGTATGGATTTCAATGAAGCCGTCGAGGCTGCGGTCAACCAGCGCAAATATTTGCTAAATCGGGTTTTTCAACCTATGGAAGAACCCGACACAGACGAAGAGGACACGGACGAGTCACCCGACGAGTCACCTGATGATGACATGTATGACAGTCCAGAAGTGGCCAGTCCAGAAAAGGACAGTCCAGAAGAGGACATGACTGTAGAAGAGGACAGTCCCGAAGATGAAGGCAGTTCACCCAAACAATTTAGTCAGGGTCAAATGGGGTATATTCCCCGACCAAGTTCTGTCTTTGTTGGACAGTATTGAAAAGAAAAATAAAATACAGTTTTAACCAAAATTAAGATGTTGTTGGGATTGATTTTTCTAAACACAGGGTTACTCAAAACAGAAAAATAATGTTTTATTGGTCATTTACTTTCATAGGATTTGGTGGTTCCTAAAAGAACCGTTGTTTGTTTTGATTGTGACACCTAGGTGTACATCCAGCGTTGACATTCTTCGATCGTAGAGTAAAAACATCTGTAGTTCATTTTGGTCGAAGTTAAGTGGAATGAGTTAGAGATCTGTCTTTTAGCCGTAGTAGACCCTCCAACGTCACAATAGAGGGAATGACGTAACGTCGACGTATTTCTTGAAAACAAGGAAACGCGCTCGGACAGGTTTCCAACCAGACCATAAACACGATCCAACGTCCGATATTCCCTTGACAGAGTTCAATCGCCTGTAAAGGATCGTCTGTCGGTTCCGGTAGGTCAGTAGGTTCATACAACTGCTTACACAGGTACAAGTGTGTCTTGTAAAGAAACCAATCCTTAAAACTTGACGAGAGATAGAGAAAACAACCGGCCATCTTTGATCGTTCCCTTTAGAAAAAGCGCGCAATAAAATTTCTATATACAAAACAAGGTGGGTGTGGATTGTGACGTCAACGGGTATGTTTCGACATGTTCCGACAAGCAATCTACCGACAAAGACGGTTATGACGTCATGGGGCAAGTCTGTACCTGTTTAGGGTGTGACAGTTAAACCAAATCAACTCTGTTTTAGACAGAAGACAACATGGAACAAATCTGTATGATTGTCGATTTGGATGGGTATCAAGTGAACCATCAACCGTTTATTGTAAGAGAAATGGGTGTTTACAGTTTACAGCACGGGAGTTTCAGCTGGTTCTTGGAAAACAAGTTGCCTTACCTCTCGTTGGAAAAGCGAGATCGTAAAACGGTCAACTATGTCTACCCTCATATTCACGGCTTACGCTTTGAATCGAGCAAGCAAGAGAAAGCCTTACCTCAACATCTGGTCAAACCCATGATCGAGTCAGCCTATCATCATTCCAGAACGCAACACCAATACATGGTAGCTTACAAGGGAGGATATTTGGAAAAGAATCTACTAAACGAGCTACAGATTCCTTGTGTTAACTTGGAAGACTTTGGATGTCCTAAAGTCGAGAAACTCATCGCCATGGGGCTTGATGTAGGATTAACCTGCGGTCGTCACGCGAAACCCACCCACCATTGTCCCAAACAAGAAACCTATTTGTTTTACCAATGGATCCAGTCTCAAGCTTGAAACCACAAAACCGAGAAGCTTTGCTTCGAAAGATAGCAACTGCCTCAATAGTCTAGTGGTTAGGACAGTGCGTTGTGGCCGCAAAAACCCAGGTTCGAATCCTGGTTGGGGCATTCTTTTTTCTCAGCAAAAAGGATACTTTTTGCACAATCGAATCGTTTTCGATTGAGAAACCTAGCAAAAATCTTTTAGGAGCTTTTTCTAAAAGCGAAAGAAATAAAACTTGCGTAAGATTAAAAAAGAAATTGAGTTGACCCAAATAGGATTCGAACTATAATCTTCTGATCTGGAGTCAGATGTGTTACCATTACAGTGTGTTGCCCAGTTTTCGTACACTTTAGTTTGAAATCGCTATATCTTATCGCCTATGAGACGAAAATTTATGAAATTTCTTTTAAAGATACTTCATTTAATTACATTCAATATATAAAACGATTGGCCGCTTGATCGACGTATGTTCAAAATTATGCCATTTTTCCCAAAACTCCTAAGTTGCCCAGTCTTCGTACACCTGGCCCAGTTTTCGTACATCGACAAAACAACATTTCTCCACGAAAACGCTCGACGCAAACTGATACGTCAGCCACCCTGCTGAGTGCTTATCGTGTTTTCTCTTCGATTTGTGAATAAATATCGGCCTAGCGACCAATCATTTGGTATACAAAGCAAATGGTTATTCTGGGGGTGGATGTTTAATCGATCCTGCAGTGTTGATTTTTTTGTCCCTCACTTTTGGGCGGCTTTTCTTACGCTCAATCCACTGTCTCGTACGTCATTTACTGCCTTGGTAAAGGTAGTTGACAGGTTACTATTCTGCGTGTTACAACTGTTAAGAAATGGCCTGCATAAGATTCGACGTTTTCCCTCCGTTTACGCTTACGCCTTTAGATTAGCAAACGCTTTACTTCCGTTTCCGCTTACGCTTGCTTTTCTTAACTACTTTTGTAAATGTTTATTAGAATCGCAACGGAGTGAAAAAAATTGGTAAAACCGCTAAACTAACGATATTTCAAGGTGTATGTCAACATTCTATGCAAAGACATCTATCTTAGTTAATTATTTGACGATTTAGATTGTTTGCGTGGGATTAAGTTTATTAAATATTCGTGACCTTTGCATGACCTGGATGTAAAGCGTCGCTGTTATACCACAACAAATACATGTAGTGTATCGTACTTTGCAAGGATTGTTGTGTAATCTTTGCTGCACTTGCGATTTATTAGTTTTCGAACAGTTAAGTTTAAATTTCAGTTCTTTAACTTATTTAAAAATAGGTTTTGAGAAAGGCGCAGCTAAGTGTACGAAAACTGGCACAGTAGGTCGAAATGTATGCGAAGATTCTCACCGCTAAAATTCAAGAGCAGTTAAATTTAAGCTGGTTTTGAAAGTTTTTCCATTCACTTTCATCTTTTATCTACCATATGTCCAAAACTCACGAAGTTCCTTGCAAAATTACCAACAAAACGGGCTATTTGTTCATCTACAGTACCTTTACTGTGCAGTGAAAAGTGCAAATATTAGCCGCTAAACTTTTACTCACCTCGAAAGAAATTGCCGCACTGACCTACGTCTTCGTCAAAAAGCCCGGCAAAACCGGCAATTTATAGCTGAAATGTTCCTTTTACTTTTGAAATTCTTCGGTTGACGAAGATTTAAATGACCGACGAAAATAATCAAATAAAGTTCTTTTTGTACGAAAGCTGGGCAACATACTGTACACTACCGGGCCCACTCTTAACACGTTACATCAAATTTAAAAGATTTAGCAAAAATTCTTGTTCTTGCGTAAGAAAACAAATTAGCAGAACGGGGTTTCGATCCCCGGACCTCTGGGTTATGAGCCCAGTACGCTTGCCACTGCGCCATTCTGCATGTTCACTTGAAAGTTGTTTAAATTTTGATACGCATGTGTTGTGGCTTTTGCGAGCTTTTCTGAAACGCGAAAAAATAAAACCACAAGGGTAAGAACGAAAGGTTCATGTCAAATATAAGCCAACCTATTACATAATACAAAGTACCAGGTAACTGGAGTTTATTCAGTGGGAGACTTGGTTCGCTCCATGAAGGGCTTACTGATATCTCGAATAAAGCTAGGAGTGCTGGTCGTTTCTTTTTTCGCGAGAGACTTACTCCAACAACCTACTAATAGAACCCATCAAAGTCATGACTCAGTCAGCCCGGGCCTGGCGCAGTCAGGTAAGTATTAGGTTTCCAATCGGACATGTCTTCAAATCGTCTTCAGGTTCGAATCCCGGCTGGCGCAACTTTCTTTTTCTTTCTTTCTTAAAATCAACATGGCCGCTTAGGGTTAAAAACAAGATGACCGCTTAGGGTTCAAAACAACATGGCCGCTTAGGGTTAGGGCTATTATTCATGAGCTCTCCGACTTAGCCCGCTCCGCGGGCTGCATCTCATTTCCATAAAATTGGTCTATCTGAGCCCATATATACTCTTAGGTTTAACTCTTAGGTCACGTTTTTCGCTTCAGTCCAGTTTCGGTCTAGTTCATTGTGTCCTTTCTTGTTCCAACAGTCTTCGGGTGGGGCGGGCCTCCCTCGGGGAGGCCTATGGCGTTATTTTTCTCTGGTGCCCTCACCTTTGCTAGAGTTTATTGATCAATAGAAAACTTATTCATAAACTGTATTCATATAATTAAGTTTAATTAATAAAGCGGCCATAATATGTGACCAATTTTTATCCCAGCAACGGCGTCTTTTTCATTTCGTTACAGTGCTCTAGGAAACATAGCTCAACTGTTGGCAAAAAACTGACCCTTGGTAATTTATGGGGCATTTATTTTATTCAATGTGGGAAAGGAGACATAAATGAGTAACTATTGTAGCTGAATCTCATTTTGAGGTGTCTGCTTCCGACAAAAAATTATGCGTTTGAAACCTTCTTGAAAGTTTGTACTGCGAAAAGCATATAGAATGGGGTTAAAACATAAACTAGAAGCGAACACAAAATTACACACATTTTTAAGTAAAGAGAACAACTGAAAGTCGTCCATCCGTTTGTCATCTGCAGGTGAAACAACTGTGTAAAAAACTACAATTGGAACATAACCAATGAAAAAACCAGACGTTACCAGGATGAATGTGATAACAAGTTTCTTTTTCTCAGCACTTCTCTCTCCAACTGTTTCCGGGCAAACTGTGTCGGTAAAGCAAAGTCCCCTTATCAAGGATCCATAACAATAAAACACGGCCACCATTTGAATGCAAATAAGGCCAGTGCGTATGATCACATAAACTTTGGTTGGATGATCCATGTCCAAAGTCCATGGACCTACACATGTAGAATGTGTTTCGCTCCATTCGTTGAAACTGACTGCGGGGAAAGATAAAATAACACTTGTCATCCAAACAAGAACAATGGCCTGCTTAATGTTGTCTTCTTTCAGCCGTAATGCTGTCCTTAAAGGCTTTAATAAAGCGTGATATCTTTCAACCGCTAGCACAGTAAGAGTAATGGAAGAAACCGTTATAGATATTTCACAAAGGACTAAGGACTTGCAAACGAAGTTTCCAACTTCAAAGAAGTATAATGGCCACAACAAAATGGTGATGACATCGCTAACAGCCATGTTCGCTAACAGATAATTTGTTGGCGTGTGCATGTCTCGTGTTTTATGCACAATTCGTATAACCAACACATTTCCGATAAATCCGACCATCAGAAATGGAATAGTCGTCCAATAAAGGATGTATTCCAGACTTTCCGCTTTAACCATAATTTTTGAGTAAATATAACCTCTGGCTCTTTCTCAGTCGATGTGGAAAGATGAAAAATTGATCGTGTGGATTATCCGTTTAGAAAAATTGTTAATTATTTGTGGCCAAATTTTCCGCATCTGTTTTTCCTTATTTGGTAAATGTGCATCATTTGAAGCTAGCTGAGTTATAGCCAACAGGTCGCTCTTCCTTATTATTTGTCAATCTCCAGCATATTAAGCTGATAATTAGTACAGCGAGTTATGAATAAAGATATCAAATATATGGCGTTGATTAGGTAAATGACCAGGTTTTTACTATTATTATAATTTTTGTCCAGTTTTTGTTGAATGTTTCTCAAGCCTTCCAAATTTTAAAAGATTACCATCCATAGTCTTCCTTTCCCATTGTTTCCTCTTGTTTTTCTTTCCTTTGTTCTTCTCCTTATTCCCTTAGAGTTTATATACTTGGTGGGTTACAGATAGCAAACAGTGAATGTACATTTAAAATTTATTACCCTATCTGGTTCGTTAATGTGTTCGATTTCTCACCTTCTTGAAAGACAGTTACATCAAAGTTTTAAGAAAGAATATTTCTATATCCTAAATAAATGGCGTTTCTGGTGGGACAATCAAAATTATTGATACAAACGACATGGCCGAAGTGTCTGTTCTTTTATTTTAAAAAACGTTTTTGGTAAGAGGAGTTCACGTGCAGTAAAATTGCGCGCCAAGAATTGCAATGTGTTTCTGAAAAATCCCTCTGATGTGACCATTCAAATGAATGCTTTCCCGAGAAGCACTGAGTTTCTTGCGGTGTTATTATTTTCACCCATGTCCAATACACCCGGACTGAATCGGACCGACTGTAAACGCCTGACGACCGAACTCAGCGGAAGTCAGGTCGCCAAATTTATTACGCCTTACCGGAAGTAGAATTCTAGCGGGGGTATGGGAAGAAGAGAGACCCTGGGAACAAGGTGGACCTGAAGTTAGCTAAAGGAGGCCCAGGGTACCAAATGTTGGCGAACCGTCAAGGCCCGAGACGGACCGTCACGACCCGTCATAGCAAAAGTCGACCCGATTCACCGGAAGTCAGTTCGTGAACAGAAGCTTAACACGACGCAAACGAAGGAAAATGGCAACCAAATGACATACATGTATACCGCGTTCTAAGCGTCAGACGAGTAATGGACACGCTTATCAATATAAACAGAGGAATGAGAAAACTGTGCATGCATGTATACCTCGTTCTAAGCGTCAGACGATCAGTGGAGACGCATCTTCAAACGCAAGCAGACGAAAGACAAACCTACACGCGTATGTATACCTCGTTCTAAGCGTCAGACAAGCAATGGAGACTCTTTTTAAAACTGAAGCAGACGAAAAACAAAACTACGTGTGCATGTATACCTCGTTATAAGCGTCAGACGAGCAATGGAAACGCATATTCAAACACAAGCAGGCGAAAAACAAACATACACGTGCATGTATACCTCGTTCTAAGCAGCAGACGAGCAATGGAGACGCTTGTAAACTCAAGCAGACGAAAAACTAAACTACATGGGCATGTATACCTCGTTCTAAGAGTTAGACGAGTAATCCACACGCCAGAAGAGTGCAATAAGTACTAAATCGGAGAATGGTCAGGAGTACCTGACGGGGCCGCTCGACAAAAAACCCGCTCGACAGGCTGGAATTGAGCTTGCTGGGAGTTAAACATTAGATAGTTAGCTGGCTGGGATGTTTCGTAAACACCCGGCCTGCAGGGAATTAATATTAAAACACTGTCTCTAGCTGGGGAAAAATGGCTTGTTTGTTTTTTGCTGGCTATTAGACTCTAAAAACAAATTGTGTTCTGACTAAAAGCAGTCTCTCTTCCCACTCAGGGATTGTCGATCAAAAAGAACAAGCGAGCGAGCGCGGAAATCACCTGCGGCACGGAAACGTGACGCGCGCGTGATTAGCCGCTAACAAGTAAGTGAACGCGAATCAGGTAGAGAGGAGCGTGTCGACAGCTACAGGTTAACATCAGCTGTCGATTTAAAAAAAAGAGGTAATACGAAAGTCTTATTTTGAATGAACAAATCAGTTGAGCTCGGTAAACGTTTACCTTTTCGTTTGAACTGGTTGTTTGATGGTGATCTCCGCGGCAATCCCCGCCAAGTAGCAACGTTAGGGTGAGTGGTTTTTTTGGTGTGTATCAGTTTAGTTATTTTTCTTATTTTGAAGTAATAAAGCCCGTAATAGGATGAATTTTGCGCTCCTCGGGGCGACCATGATCAAAAGATGATTCTGGAAATTTGCGCATGAAAGGAGTTCACAGAGGAAATTCGTACTTTCTGAGATATAAAAAAAGCAATTACAAAAAACGTAGATCTGCTAATTTTGTTTACCGCTTTGTGAATATGATACAATTGAGACGGACAACTCATAGCTGCTCACAGCCGGCGCATCATGCTTGAAACCCCGGGTCTACACATAGCTGTGAAATCGGTTGTAATATTGGCTGAATTTAGAACTTGAGGGATTTGCTTTCATTTTTAAAGGTCTGAGGATATCTTCGGAAACTGAAGACATTTGGAAAGCGAGAAGGGAGCCATTTTTGACCTTAGGCAAAATGTTTCATTCATCCACACTACAAAACAGAACTCATTAGTCAACTCTGAGTCAATTGTAACGAATGTCGATTTCCGCCGCTCACTCGGGTCCTGCTTTCTTCCCCGAAAACCGACTGGTAATCGAGCCTACAGACCGCGTCGTGTAAGACACTTTGCTCGTGTTTGTGACATAAATTTGCGGCACGGCTTCTACGTCTGTCTCGATTATTACTGACAAGATGCGTGGTTCAAAGTTGCAATCTGGAAAAAAGGTCACCGGAAGTGGCTGGCAAGTTATGACACCTCGCGGGTAAGATGGTTTGACTGTATGGTATTTTTTACCGTGAAAACAGCAATCTACTCTCGGTCAAAACTTAACACCTCCGAAGAATGTTCAGCGAAAGCACAGACTGCCTTAGACTTTCACAAAGTCCTTCGTCGACGCGCGGTTTAGGTAGGTCACGTACGAAGGACTTTTCCAGCTTGCAGCGCGCCAATTTTACCGACCCAAAAACGGGTCGGTGAACAAATTATATCCGCGGCCAATCAGAATCGAGATCTCAAAGAAACTATCATTCAAATGTAAATGTCAAATGTCAAATGTTAACTCAGCTTTTCTCAGGGGACTATATTGAACATATTAAGTTGTTATATTTTTGGAAACGACAGGAAATCACTTGAATTGAAGCTAACCGAGAAAATGTTCTGTCACACTAGGCTAGAGATTTTCAGCCATTCCCAGCTTAAATTAAGCTTAGTATGCTAACTTCAACGGAACTCTCCTCCCCTGATGAATCAAATAAATCTGCTTGTGTGGAGGTATCTCTTGTGAGAAGCATAAATTCTTGTTCGCTCGAGGTTTGTTTTTGTGGGGCATCCTGCAGGAGAAGCGATCTTTTACTCGAGCTACCAAAGGCATCAGAAGAGAGTCTTTACGTGCTGGTCCCGCTTTCTTTCTGGGCAGCTGTCGCTTCATGACCTGTCTTCAACGAGTTCGTAACAAGGTTCACTCTATTCACTATAGTCTCCTTCTTTTCGGCGCAATTTCTACATATTATGTTAATCGTCAATTCAGTTGGTGTGAACTGCCGTCCAGCGAGGATTTCTAGATCCAAGCAAGCCTTTTTTTTTTCTCCTACCTGAGCCGATCATTCTACGCCTGTAATCGTTGTTATGCGCCGGTCAATTCGAAACTTCAACATCCCCCCCCCCCGGGCATGCCCCGGGCATTTGACTGTGCATCGTGCCCGAGGAGGGGGGAATTTGAACGTTGCGTTGGAAGAGCGGGGAATTTGAACCGGATTTATCTCTTGTTCCGACGTATTACTCCCGTGAGTTTTTTCCGTTTTTGCAGGGTTAGACGGATTTAAAAGATAGAATTTCGCCTTTATTAGTGAATAACTCTTCCAAAGGGGTCTTTAAAAGAAGTTTGAAGGTGTCTTTATGACATATCTCTCTCTGAAAAGCGTGTAAAGTGTTTGATTGAAGACGGAATTTGTCTTTGAGGAGAGCTATTTCAGTACTAATTGGTGGAGCATTTGAACAGCTTTTTTGCCCCGAGTGGAGGGAATTTGAACAAGCCAGTGTTCAAAAGTTCAAATGCCCGGGGGATTGCCCGGGGGGGGGGATGTTGAACTTTCGAATTGATCGACACATTAATCAGTTGTTTGGCGCAAGGGAAACAAATTTGCTCTTTTGAGCATAGAGAAACGGCAACACGCGTGATAGTTTTGGTTGAAGTTGACCCCGCGCTACTTTCAGCAATCACAAACAAGTAGTCTTGAGATTTGACACCCGCTAGTAAGGTCACGCGCTCACAGAAGGACCGCCCCCTTTTAAATTGATAATTGATGCGTTTTGTTTCTGGCGGGAAACGTGATTTAAAATCCTTCGAGCGGTACAAGTCGCCCGCTCGCGACTTCATCGCTTGCGCTCGTCGCTTCGCGACTCGCCTCACGTCGCTTCGCGACGCATTTCGCCTCGCTTCGCTCGCCGATCCTAAGAGAGGGCGACTTGGTGCAAGTCTAAGACTGCCCGTAATTCAACCGCTCAGTGCGGCTTTCGCTGCCGATTTTATCGCGTTTACTCTATTGAACAAAAGGGAGATGAAACTTTTTGGGGTATCCAATCTCTTAAGATGTGCATTTTTCCGAAAAAGACTCGGCATTCCTGGCGTAATAGCATGTTCTTTCTACCTTTGCGAGTAACCTTTTTCTGCTTTTTGGAGGAAATGTTCTCTGCTGAAATGATTCAAGCTCTCCCGCCGGTTTTATGTCACTGTCACCGTTTTGTCACATTCTTTGTGTGTGTGTGTGGGCGGGGGGGGGGGGGGGGGGGGCTAGTTTACTGTCTTCTTCAAAACACATCTCAAAAACAGTACTTTATTACTCTTTTTTGTTTCCTTCTGTGAAATTGGTAAACATTGACGTCAGCAGGAATGAAAGTCTCTTATTTATTACAATTTTTGAAGTATTAAATTTAAATAATTATAAAACTACGAGATATTGCCCTTCGGAAATATGAAATGTCGCTGTCGCAAAAAGGCATTTGAGTGAATAAGTAGTAAATCTGATGGGTTTAAACGATACTTTTAAAAGTACTTCATTTAGACACATTTTCTAAAATGACTGATGTAGCCTTAAACATTTTGGCTTTTTACGCTGTCGTGAATCTTTTATGGTGAATGCCTTACGACAACTGGCAATGGCTTTTGCTGCGAATTTTTGCGGCAGTTCTGTCGCGAATCTTTTACGGTGAATGCCTTACGACAACTGACAATGGCTTTTGCTGCGAATCTTTGCGGCAGTTCTGTCGCGAATCTTTTACGGTGATTGCCTTACGGCAACTGACACTGGCTTTTGCTGCGAATCTTTGCGGCAGTTCTGTCGCGAATCTTTTAGGTGAATGCCTTACGACAACTGACAATGGCTTTTGTAACGAATCTTTGCGGCAGTTCTGACGCCAATCTTTTACGGGGAATGCCTTACGACAACGGACACTGGCTTTTGCTGCGAATCTTTGCGGCAGTTCTGTCGCGAATCTTTTACGGTGAATGCCTTACGACAACTGACACTGGCTTTTGCTGCGAATCTTTGGGGCAGTTCTGTCGCGAATCTTTTAGGTGAATGCCTTACGACAACTGACAATGGCTTTTGTAACGAATCTTTGCGGCAGTTCTGACGCCAATCTTTTACGGGGAATGCCTTACGACAACGGACACTGGCTTTTGCTGCGAATCTTTGCGGCAGTTCTGTCGCGAATCTTTTACGGTGAATGCCTTACGACAACTGACACTGGCTTTTGCTGCGAATCTTTGGGGCAGTTCTGTCGCGAATCTTTTACGGTGAATGCCTTACGAGAAGTGACAATGGCTTTTGCTGCGAATCTTTGCGGCAGTTCTGTCGCGAATCTTTTACGTTGAATGCCTTACGACAACTGACAATGGCTTTTGCTGCTAATCTTTGCGGCAGTTCTGTCAACAATCTTTTACGGTGAATGCCTTACGACAACTGACACTGGCTTTTGCTGCGAATCTTTGCGGCAGTTCTATCGCGAATCTTTTACGGTGAATGCCTTACGACAACTGACAATGGCTTTTGCTGCGAATCTTTGCAGCAGTTCTGTCGCGAATCTTTTACGGTGATTGTCTTACGACAACTGACAATAGCTTTTGTTTCGAAACTTTGTAGCTCAGTACTAACGTCCGCTGTCGAGTTTGTATTTATCGATTTACTCCGTCTAGGTGATTGAACTTGTTAAGGTTGCACTTAAATTATTTTTTTCCTTTTGATATTGATTTATTTGCTGTGATTCCTGGTAATCAGGAACTGATAATCACGACATACGCTGGCCAACTAAATCCGAGGTTCGTCAAATGAATCTGCCTTAGTCCTTCTTTCTCCTTGTAAATTTGCAGTGTATAAAACTTCAGGTTCTAACCGCCTTGCATTTGTATAATTGTGATCCCTACACCATCGTTTAACTTGAAACTGAATTACGACTTTTTACCCGACACTTTTTGGAGCGGTTATGAGAATTTGCAGTATGCAGCTTGGGTCTCTGGGCGGACTACTGAAAACTGTGAGTACCAATCTTTTTGTTTCACCTTTGTTTGTGTGTTTGCTTATTTGTTTGTTTACTGTTATGGGATATGCAGTGTAATCTGTGAAATGTACAGAAACTCTGTTTGTTTAATGTTAAACGAATTTAGGCACAATTATTGTTTGAAGCACATTTTTTTGTGTTCAATGTTCACGTGAATAAAAAATTCTTCCGTTTACACCGTTGCTATAAAAATTGAATTTTTACTGGATAAACTACATGTATTTCACGTTGGGTAGTGCACTTTGCTATGGTACATTTTAGCTTTTCAACGATCGTAAACTCTCCAAAAAATAATAAATAAATAAATAAAAACGTTGTAGTCAACGAAGAGTGTAGCTCATAAAAAAATATACCGTTATATTATATTTGCACTCCCTCCCCCCCCACAAAAATGATGTTGCGCACTCCCCCCCCGCCCAAATGCAGTCATTTTCGCAAAGTTTACTTCAAAAGTTCTCTGGCTGGCTAAGAAATATTATACATGATCACTTGCTGGCAAACTGGAAATATTTCCTCTACCGCTGGCTGGATATTTCTATTTTTTTGGCGATTTTAATTTTGCTGGCTCGTTGACAAACTTCAAAATTGATGCTGGCTGGGGTTTTTATTGATTAAAAGTCCTGCTCGCTGGCAGTGAAGAGCGGGTATTTTTTCCCCAGGAAAGTTAAATATTAAACAAGATTGACGCGGAGACTTGCAGGTGATGTTTAGTTCACTCTACAATCGATTTTCCCTGAAGCAGTCGTTGGGTACTCCTGAATGGTATAATAGAAGTTGTGATCCATAATTTTTCCGATTCTCCGATTACTTCGATTGTTTAAACGTAAGGCGCGAATGAAAATCGCAACACACCAATTAGAATTTTTACTTTTTAAAGGAAAACACGCGAACCGAAGCGGAAAGCGCAAATGAACATGTCCCTTATTCTTCACTCTTTAAACGTGGGGCGGGAATGAAAATCGGAACGTATAAATTTATCAATTTCCCTCTCTAGGAACTAAAAACTCACGAGCCGAAGTGGGAAACGCAAATGAACATACGAAAGCGAACAAAGAAAAGGTAAATGCATGAATGCTTTGTTTTTAAACGTGAGCCGGGGATGAAAATCGAATTCACAATACTCGGTTCACTTCAAAGACTGCTCCTAAAGTCGTCGAAATTTGCATAACAACAACTCAGCTGTTCAACAGAAATTCTTAAGCGTGTGCAATGAAAGAAGTCGGCCTGATATTTCCCGTTCTTTAAGCGCGCCATGCGAGAAAGGTGAAAATCGGACAGTTGCAACAATCAAACAATTGGAGTCTTGTTACAAGAAGACGTAAAAATTCAAAATACAGTAGTAGATTCGCGCAATCCGAAATCGCACGAATCGTACAATTGCAGACTTGTTACCATAAGGTCGTTTTGCTAAAATCGGACAATTACTTTTTTTTGATATTCTATTTAACAATTAGATTATGAGCTCGAGATTTCTATCGCGTGATAGTTGATGAGGCCGAAGGCCGAATCATAGAAAGCGAGAGCGAATAATCTAATTGTTTTAGTATAAATCTCGATTAATATTCCACTAAAGTGAAAAGTTTTACATCAGTGCACTGTTATTTTGAAGTATAAGACTGTGCCTGCCACTCACCTTTTCGCCACTCACTATCTATCACGGAATAGATAGCGAGTAGAGTAGCCAATCAGATTGCAGCATTTATGATAGAACGCTGGTAGATTTATACTAAATTGAGATAGATTATATAGATTACTATTCTCGTTACAGGCACGTAATCTAGCCGTTTAGACTACGAAGTGCGTTTTCCAATAAAAGAATTACTAACAGTAATTTCATCCATTTCAGCCATTTCATCAAAGCACAGACCATTTTTCGGTACATTAACTATTACTACGCAAAAACTAAGGTTGAAAATGTTTTTGCGATTAACTTCAAAACAAACATACAGAATTTTTTGTTCTTGTATATTTTGTTTGCCATACACCACAGTTTAAGGTGTTGGTATTTGCTTTTCAAAGTGAAATCTGGATCGCGCAAAATTTCAATTCCACTGTTTTGGAGGATTTTTGTTTATCGTTGTCATGGAAATATCGATTTTCACAAAATGTAAACCACGCTAAAGTTCAATCCAAAACCAACAAGTATTGCAAATTTCACGTTGATCTGACAAGGAGAAGACTGTCTAAGAGCCGATTCAAAAAGTGAGGTATGGTCTCAAAAAACTGTATCGAAACACCTTAACTTTGCTTTTTCCCGCGTGAAAAGTGCTGCGAGGACGCTGTCAGATTGCGTAACTGTTGGTTTCTACACAATAGGCCATTCAAGCAAAAAATTTTTCACACCTCGTGGGATCAAACTTCTCCAAGTCTTTTAGCGTCTCTTAGTGGCAAACTATAAAACAGGCTTGAATGATCTATTGTGTAGAATTCAGCATTCATTCAATTTGACAGCGTCATTGTAGCGCGCTTACCATGCACAAACGTTAAGACGCTTTACATGAGGAACTTTGGCCATGAAAAAAATTCGCAGCATGCATTCATTAAAAGCGTTATTTTACGCCAATCATTTCTGTCAGCAATGAAGAGAATTATATCAACACGTGCGATCGGTATGTGTCCTTGCGGTTACTTAACAGCATGCCTACATTAAGATTATGAGAAAGGCGATCACGTCGTGAAGTAAAAATTATTACAGGAAAGAACGAGCGCAGTCAGCGCAAGTGCGTGGATTTTCAGGTAAGTTTGTCTGTTTTTCGGGTAACCTCCTTTTGGCTCTGTCGAATTCCAGCAACACAAAGGGTTTAGGTCGCACAACTTGTCACCATACGCCAGGAAACGAAATCTAGAACAGGCCCAGAGAAGTATTCAGACTTGTCACGCCGTTTGTAATGATGTGGTGCGACATGTGTTCGTCGTTTCAGTTTTATGGTATATTTTCTTTGCTAGACCGCCACTATAGTCCTTTGTGACAATTAAAACCGGCTGATGCATGCAATTGCGATTTAGTAGATTTTCCTGGTCAGGCTGTAAAAAGAGAATTTTACTTTTGGGTGAGAATTATCTGGCAGGAATTTATTTCAACATTACGTAAACCTGCAAATTCTCCTCGATGCTTCTTAGAAAACTGAAAGTTCATAGTTGTTTTTACTAAGCTACGTTGCTGATTTGCATGTAGGTCGAGCAAGAACCCGACATCGATCAAATTTTTAGGCTACTGACTTTTATGTGAAGAAACGTATGTTAGAGGACCCACGGGACGTGGTGGCATTTTCACAACTCCATTATAATTTATTCGAGCTACACTAGTATCATGTATTAAACCTTTCCCAGCCGCGAGTCATTGCGTTTCCTTTTGATATTTTACTTACTTTATTCCAAGTATAGAAGGTTTCCAACCTAAATACCTACTTGTAGCGACTGCTTGGGTAATACCAGGCTTTCTTCAAAACATTATATTGAATTTGAGTTTTGCGTGTAACACAATGATGGCGGGAAATGTAAGGTTTTGAGAATCGCGCGTGTCTTAACGACGACCGCTCCACGAAGCTATGGAATCGAGACAAAAAGAGACGAGAGACCTTTGGTAAGTGGCAATAAGAATTACAATTTTAAATACGTGTATACCTTAAGGCGAAATATTAGCATCGCGCTCTAGCTTTATTCTGATTTTCTCACATAATATGCTGTACCTGGAAACTTGATCACTATCATTACGCTTTGTTTTCCTCGGGTATGCTATACCTGGAAGCATTACTTTTAACATCGCGCTTTAGTTTATTCTGTCTTCCTTGGGTAGCATATACCTGGAAGCGGAATGTCTAACATCGCTTTAAAGCTTATTCCGTCTTCCTTGGGTAGCGTATACCTGGAAGCGGAATTTCTAACATCGCTCTTTAGCTTATTCTGTCTTCCTTGGGTAGCATATACCTGGAAGCGGAATGCCTAACATCGCTTTATAGCTTATTCTGTCTTCCTTGGGTAGCGTATACCTGGAAGCAGAATTTCTAACATCGCTCTTTAGCTTATTCTGTCTTCCTTGGGTAGCATATACCTGGAAGCGGAATGCCTAACATCGCTTTATAGCTTATTCTGTCTTCCTTGGGTAGCAGCTACCTAGAAGCGGAATGTCTAACATTGCCTTAGAGCTTATTCTGTCTTCCTTGGGTAGCGTATACCTGGAAGCAGAATTTCTAACATCGCGCTTTAGTTTATTCTGTCTTCCTTGGGTAGCATATACCTGGAAGCGGAATGTCTAACATTGCTTTAGAGCTTATTCTGTCTTCCTTGGGTAGCGTATACCTGGAAGCGGAATTTCTAACATAGCGCTTTAGCTTATTCTGTCTTCCTTGGGTGGCTATACCTGGAAGCGGAATGTCTAACATTGATTTAGAGCTTATTCTGTCTTCCTTAGGTAGCATGCATATACCTGGAAGATTCTGTTATTTTTGCAATAAAAAAGAAGCAAAACAAAACAAAAGATTAACCGATTGCCAGGTTTTCATTTACAATTAATGTACATTGAATGTTAAGTTGTATTACCACTCTAAAATCATCATATTTTTTGAAAACCTTTTTCCCGGTCTTACAGGTAGCGGGGCGGAGAATTTATTCAATTCAATATTACCGGTTACACAATTGTATTCTTGAGTTTACCAACATTAGTGTTGTATCTTCATTAATCCGGAAATTGCGGTTACTTTCATTTCAGTTTAGGAGCG
This sequence comes from Siderastrea siderea, assembly GCA_964030785.1. Lineage (NCBI taxonomy): Eukaryota > Metazoa > Cnidaria > Anthozoa > Scleractinia > Rhizangiidae > Siderastrea > Siderastrea siderea. The sequence goes on along the minus strand of OZ034966.1, from coordinate 68,637,956 downwards.
CTTGAATTACTTTTTTGTGGGCGTTTGCCTGATTTCCCAGTGTGTTCAGCTAAACCTCAAGAGACGGAGAGGTGTCAAACCTTGGCTTTGAATTACTTATGCAAATTAGCTGGCTGCACATTCAATGTGCAGCCAGCTAATTTGCATAACATTTTTTTTGCACCTCAAAGCTTGTCATGTAAAAAAGTTAAATTCATAAGTGTTTTAGCTGTTTTTTCGAGCACATCTCTGTAGTTGATCGTATACATGTATGGCTGTTGAATAGTCAAAAAACCGTTAACCTCATTTGACGTAGAGATCCGCCGGGACTGTAGCGCTTACGCGGGTAGAGGTTTTTTTAAAATGAATTTTAAGTCCTCAGGTCCTCAGCTTTTACGTTAGCACTTTTAGAGATCAACTTAGTCTAGAGATGTTTGGAAGGGATAGAGTTCGCTCTTGTTTTACTTTTCTCGTTCGAGATGACTTCCGATGAGACGGGCGGCATTTTGCTAGACGGGTCGTGTCCACCCGTGTGCGATCGAGTCGGTTCGCCAACATTTCTACTCTCCCTCATACCGCTCTACTTGTATTTTTCGAAGTCTCTCGCGAACTGACTTCTGCCTAGTCGGGTCGCAATTTGCTAGACGGGTCGTGACGGCCCGTGTCCGATCGACTCGGTCCGCCAACATTTCTACCCTCTCTGAAGCCCACCTGCCACATTTTTCCAAGTCTCTCATGCATAACCTTAACTGACTTCCCCTTTCAGTCGAGGGAACAAGTGCCGTCTGATGGCGAAATCTTTTCTTTGAGAAAAGACTGAGCCCACGATTTTCGGCATATGGCCAGTGGGCTACTCAGATATGAATCTCGATCACCTTAGAGTCAGGAGCGAGTGAAATACAAAAAAGGGCTCCATTTTAAAAACTATTTAATGTTAGGACCAGTTTATTCTGTTGCTTCGAAAAGCAGCTAACTCTCAACTTGGAAGAAAAAGCAGACCGTTTGAAAATATTTATCAGGACAAACTACGTGCTGGTTATTAAATTTCGCTGACATCTATTTGCAGAATTGTTTGTGACGGGTCGCATAGCACAGGTAAGGGCCAGTATTGAAGTCGGCTGGACGAGTGGTCTCTAAAATATCTTGAGCATGAAACAAAACTATCTCTCAACAAACATTGATATGCTACCAACGACAACGATTTCGCCGCCGTGCTATTACTAAATCTGTCAGTAATCCGTTGTTTGGACCCGACTGATTGATATGCTTATGAATTCAGATTCTCTTTCTTATTCTTTTCAATTTTCCACTTCATCACCATTTCAGTCTTGATAATGATGTCAGCGACATCAAAACGTTGTCTGGTCTTGCTTTAATTTTTGTTTTTATGACAAAATGCTTGAGCAAATGAGGAGTAGTTTGACTTGAAACGAAGAATTATGAGCGCTAGAACCGTATAATAATACTTTAGTTTCAGGTCGGAATTTGTTTATTTCTTGTGGTTCTTCAATGTGAATTCCTTCTGAGCTTGAATAATAATGAATTACAGATGTGTTTGTCTTGGAAGGCGTTTCTCTGTGGGTCATACACGAAGCCAGCAATACTAAAAAAACAGTTGAGAATTATTGACGAGAAAAATCAAAACAACATGCGGACCGCTGAGGAAACAGCACGTTTAGCTCTCGTTTTTTTGTTCAAATTAAAGAAGCGCGTTATTTCAGCCGTTTTATTCTAGTACAAAATTAACCTGGATCAGAATAATGGTCATTGGGAATAACATAGAGTTACAGAGTAATAAGGCTTTGAAAATGGAGAATTGCTTTGTTCTCTGGCCGGCAAGTGGAAGAAGACTCTCATGCAGTCAGCTGTTTTCCGCTCCGTAAGTCAACTGTTTCTTCAGGTTATGCACGAGTGTGAATAAGGACGTGGAAAATATTTAACTAGTCCAGGATACTCTCTTCTCTTTCTTAAAGAATACTCGTTTCAGCACGGTAATCAGCGAGGTGTAAATGAGAGTTCGAAGCACTTTTAATACAAGCTTAATTATTTCTTTTCTCGCGTCTTCGTGGAAAGCTGTCTTGAATCATGTCAAAACCACGAGTGAACCGCGTTTAACCCGAGCTTGACCGCCTTATTTAAGATCAGGTAACCTTCTTTTCTATCGGATCTTTTAACGTGATTTGAACAACGCTATATTTCAGCCTTGGAAAGCCGTGAAAACAAAATGGTTTTGCAATTCAGTGTTGCGCCCCGGCGAGATTAACGAGGAACAATCTGAATATGTAACCAATTAAGCTTCAATAGACTATCTTTAACCATTTTTCAACAGTAACGCATAAACACAGCCAAACTTCTCGCTGATACTGCCAAAGCATGTCTGGAAGTAAGCGTGTGGCCCGCAGATTTCCCCGGCGGTAGGGACACCATGTTTAAAAACTTGAAAACATTCCGTTTCATTTTTCTGCGCGAGTTCGTAGTTCTTTCTGATTGGACAATATAAATCGGAGCTTCTTCGGACCCCTTCGGGCTTCTTCGGGCACAGATAGGAAAATTGACCAAAAGATGTACTTGTTCCCCCGACTGCTTTGTCGGGTCGCGTTTTGTTAGACGGCTCGTGACGGCCTGTGTCCGATCGACTCGGTCCGCCGACATTTCTACCCTCTCTGAAGCCGACATGCCATATTTTTCTAAGTCTCTCACGACCTGACTTCCGGTAAGACGGACCGCACACTGCGTTAGTCGGTCCAACTCAGTTTGGGTGTATTGGACATGCAACCCTCATTATTTTTTATTTAATTTATTTTTTCAAGTGAACATTTTTCAAAACAAAATTTGGAATTTTGCCCAGTGTTAAACTTGCGCTTTCTTCAGAAAGATTTGGAAAATATCACCAGTGCTTACTAAAAGAACAAATATAATTTTTCATAATAAAAAAAGTAAACAAGCTAGGGAGAAAGCAATCATTTTCCAGGACGTTTTACCTCGACAAATCTACTTTGCATCACTGATAGCCTTGGTAAATTGGTTATTAGACTGTTGTTGATTTTTTTAGGTGAAAATTTTTTCAAAACGGAATTTGGAATTTTGTCCAGTATTAAAATAAAACTTGCCTTTTCTTCAGAAAGAATTTGGAAAATGTCACCAGCGCTTATTAAAAGAACAAATATAACTTTTCGTAAACAAAGTAAAAAAGGTATAGGAAATTATTTTAACTCCGTTTCTCCCAGCAAAACCGCTTAATTTGCATTGCTGATAGCTTTGTTAAATTGGTGGGGATTAATTTCAAAACAATTGACATAGGCGGATGATCAAAGTGATTCTAATGACTGCGATCCTGCCCAGGAAAAAAGTGTGTGGTGTTTTATTAAAGAAAACCCTTTCTTAAAAATAACGTGACAAATAGCAGATGCTTTTTGCAGCTAAAAATTTTTTCCTAACAGGAACTCCATAGACAAATGTCTATTATACTTATACTAATCCTGTGCTTATAACCAGGTACCCTTATATACTCTCATGGCAAACGAAAAAATTCTTGCTGTTAGCGGGGATTCGAGGTAGCGAGAATGGAGTCAAATTTCATCACAGCTGAGCACTGATACGAATCATCGAACTATTGATGCTCGCAGATTTGCCGTTTAGGCATCTGTATACAATTTTGTTATCCATACTCATATTCATTCTGCACTGTTCTTCCATGTTGTTACATAGTCACATCATAAATACAAATATATACTACATTAGCTTTCGGCCAATGGAAATCACACCTTGCTGGTGTAAACGGGGGATTGAAATTATTGTGGTTAGAGAAAGGTGTTGATTAATATATTTGGTGCCGGGGTGTTAACTGAATGCAGCTGAGTAAAGTTGAACATATCACTTCGGTCATTTTATTTGCTGAATAAATGATTAGTACTCATCGGCAATTCATCTAATGATAAAGACTCAGTATACACATAGGTAACTGACCCGATCGTATTAGTTTGCAGGTGTGTATTATATTAGAGGGCAATTTATATTTTTTTATCATTGAAATGCTTTTACCAGTGACGTTAATTTTCCAACCCTTGTTAGTCAACATTTGGGGCCTGTCTTTCCCATTTTCTTTTTTGCCTGTATTGATCTTACCTATAAATCTCAATTATAATTGCTCACTCGTTCAATCCAGGCAAAACACCGAGTTTTTTCTGCCGAGTGTTTTTTTTCCAAAGGCTAATTAGGAATAGCAAGACTTAAATAAACCTGTTGATTGTATTCGAATTATCAGTTCATTGTATTCGCTTTATCAGTTCGTGAAAAGAAAGTTATTACAGATTTTTTTAGTCAGAGGTTTGCTATAATCAAGCAGGGCTTTATATATTAGTTTGGGAATGAGTTGGAGGGTGAGGCCGTGGATGATCATGACTTCGTGGGTGAGTTCTTGCGTGAGTTCTTGGACAAGTTCTTGGTTAAGTAGCCAAACCATCCAGGTGGTGTCGGACTTATAAGGAAATTAAACAACAAAGGTCTGGCGACTGACCAATAACAAACGAGTGGCGTCACAGACCAAGGACCAATAGGAGTAAAGCACGTAAAAACTTGTGATACTTTTTATCATGTGAAATGCGTAACTGGAGCATAATTAACTAAGAATACTTGTCAAATTTTTAACTTGACACTATACTAGAAATTCTCCTAGTTGGCGACGCGCATGTGCAGACGCGCTAATGCAAATGGAAAAGGCGTGCCATTGGTGTTGGTAATTTGTATGGGCTTTGGCACATGTCAAGTTTTACGTATGATCCGGGCCTTAATGTGAAATCAATATTCTGTATAGTGGAACATGTAGGACTGTTTAGTTTAAACGTTTTTTAAGACGCAGTTTTTAAAGAGGGTTTGTTGTACGCATCGCTTTCTCTTGGTTTGTATGTTAAGTTGACTTTGCCGGTTTAACCGGCTTTTATTATTATTGTATGCACAGCCGAATCCTGAGTGATCTCCATGGACAATGCGCAACTGTTAATTTATTTATTACTAGGTCGATTCCGGGCAGTCGTAGTGCTTCTGTGATACTGGTTATCTTCGTGGTTGTGTTCGTCTAACCGGGCCAGCCCATCTCATGTAATGGGCCCCTTAGGGGCTAGTGCGTATGACTTGTATGATCACATAAGGGACGGACCATTAGAAAAGTTATGGGGGGGGGGGGGGAAGAATTTTTGAGCTGCACAAATTTTTTTGGTTAACATTTCCCTTGCACCTCTGCTCAAGTCACTGCACTGGCTCCCTGCAAAATATCGTATTGCTTTTTGAAAATTTTGTTAATTACTTTTAAAGCCATACATGGTCTTGCTCCAGCCTACATAAGAGAACTTATTTCTGTTAGAAACGCTACTGGAAGACATAACCTACGTTCCAATGATGGTTTACACCTTAATTATAGTTCGTGTAAATCGCTCCCCACGCTCGGGGATCGTTCTTTTTATGTGGCCGCCCCTAAACTATGGAACGATCTTCCATGTAGAATAAGGAACATCACATCTGTGCAATGTTTCAAGAAACCTCTCAAGACTTTTTTATTCGCGAAAGCTTTTTAAATCTACATTGTACTTCTACATTTTTATAGCTAGTCAATTTTAAACTTTAATTCTTAGCTCTTTACCATTGTAATGCACAATTGAAAGTTTCTACATTGATAATTGCGCAATAGAAGTTATTATTATTATTATTATTATTATTATTATTATTACTATTTATTATTATTATTTTTTTCCGTATGCAAGAACATTTTTTCTGGGCTACTCGATGTGCATGAATATGTTTTCTCTCAGTTTTCCTTTGCATGAGTTTTTTTTGTATTTCGTCCCCCCTCCCCCCCCCCCCCCCCCACCATAAATTTCCTAATCGTCCATCCCTAAACTTTGGTAGCCTGATTCATGTCCTAAGTCCATGGACCTACACCAGCGGAATTAGTTTTGCTTCAGTTGCTGAAAGTAAATGTCGGGAAAGATATAAACCCAGTTGCGATTTAAATGCAAGCGATGGCCAGCTTACTGTTTTCTTCTCTCAACCGTAATCCTGTTCTGAAAGGCTTCAGTATAGTGTGATTTCTTTCAATCGCTAGCACAGTAAGAGTTATCGAAGAAATCATTATTAATAGAGATTTCAGTTAGGGCAAAGAACTTGCAAACGAATATTACAACTACAACTTTAGCTCACTTAATATGTCCGCTTTATCACTTTGTGAAAAGACGGTTTCATGAATAAATTTTTCTTCTATACATTCAAAATAATTGGTGTTTCGTTTATAAAGGCCATGTTGTTGCCAAAACATCGCAGAGACTTGGCTTTTTTTATAAAAAAGTTTTTAATAAGTGGAGGCACGTAAATAAATAATTGCACGTACAACGAAATATTTTTAAGCCGGCTCAGTGGTCCGGTGGATGTAAACATATCACTATAACAGCTCTCTTTAGATCCCTTATGGCAATGTGTTGTTTTCTTTAGGTAAACATATTTTTAAACCACATTTACAAATTTGGTGTAATCTTGACTTTTGCGCGATTCTGAGAAATAAGAGGAAAATACCTGAAGCGTTTACTAAAAGAACTTTAACAAAACGTTTTTAGATAAGGTAAATAGGCTAGGAAGGAAAAAACTAATCATTTTCAAACCTGTTTGTCACCGACAAAAACTGCTTTTTATTACTTTCAAAGTCTCATTCAAAGTCTCATTCACTAGTTTATAATAAAACACAGCGGAAAACTGAATACCTACTGCAATTGAATCTCATTCTGTGGGGTCTGTTTCCGAAGTAGAATTATGCGTTTAAAACCTTCTCTAAAGTTTTTACTGCGAAACGCGTACAGAATAGGGTTAAAACATAAGCTAACAGCGAACATGCAATCAACCACATTAGAAACTGCATAGGACAACGTAGAGTCCATCTGATATCCTGATGCAAAAACTGTGTAAAAAACTGCTGTTGGTGCATAACCAACAAAAAATCCCGTGGTTACCAGGATGAATGTAACGACAAGTCTCCTTTTCTCAGAACTTCCCTCTCCCACTGTTTCAGAGCAAACTGTGTTGGTAAAGTAAAGCCCCCTTATCAAGGATCCATAACAATAAAACATGACTGCCATTTGAATCCATCTAATGCTAGCGTTCGTGATCACATAAACTTTGCTTGCTTGATTCATAACGAAAGTCCATGGACCAATACACGTAGACTCTGTTTCGCTCAAATCTTTGAAAATGAATTCTGGAAAACATATGATAACGCTTGCGATCCAAATGAAAGCGATGGCCAGTTTACTGTTTTCTTCTTTCAACCGCAATCCTGTTCTGAAAGGCTTCAGTATAGCATGATATCTTTCAACCGCTAGAACAGTAAGAGTTATTGAGGAAACCATTACTGAGACTTCAACAAGGGCTGTGAGCTTGCAAACGAATTTTCCAAGTTCAAAGAAGTATAATGGCCACAACAAAATGGTGATGACATCGCTAACAGCCATGTTCGCTAACAGATAGTTTGTTGGCGTGTGCATGTCTCGTGTTATGTGCACAATTCGTATAACCAACACATTTCCGATAAGTCCGACCATCAAAAATGGAATGGTCGTCCACAAAAGGATGAATTCTAGACTCTCCGCTTCAACCATAATTTCTGACTAAATAGATGCTCAGTCTCTCATTCGACAGGGAAAGTTGAAAGACTGATATTCTCGATTATCCATTTGCCAAAAAGTTGTTATTAGTTTTTGGCCAAATATTCCGCACCTGTTACCCCTTATTTAAAAATGCATTGTTTAAAGCCACTTGAGCTATAGCCAGCAAATCACCCTCATTCGTTACTTGTCAATCTCCAACATATTAAGCTGGTGATTAGGTGGGGTAAGATGAATAAACATGACATATATGCATAAATAACCGGACCACTGGAGGTTAGGCCTGCGACCACGTTTTTATTATCGCTTTTTTATTTCTCTTCCTAATCCTAATTTAGAAACGACTTCATCGATGGTCTTCCACTCCCATCGTTTCCTTCTGATTTTATACCACAATAATCTCTCTTTCTTTTTCTCCCTGTGATTTCCTTAAAATTTATTTGGCGGGTTTTTGAACAGAGTAAACAATGGATAGAAATCTAAGTAAACTTTTTAGCTCCCTTGGTATGCTCGATTTATCAACTTCTGGAAAGACAGACGTTCTTTTAACAACAAATTTTTCTATATTCTAAGTAAATGGCGTTCACTTCAAATGGGCAATGAACGTTGACAATCAATCAGGACAACGACCAGAGACTTATAACATCTACTGACGATTCACAGTTCACTTGACTGAGTGATCTTACCTATAAATCGCAGAGATAATTGTTCCCTCGCTCATTCTAGCCTTAACACCCGAGCCTTCTTTCCTCTAGAGTTTTTTTTCAAAGGCTATTTTTACTAAACACTGGATTATTTAGACCAAACAGGTAATTTAGAAGAAATATATTTATCGGTGAGTTCATAAATTTGTTGTGAAGTTCTAGAGAGAATTTATTGTGAATTCAAGCATGAATCCATGGATAAGTTTAAGGGTGAGTAAATGAGTGTGCTCATGGGTCATTTCGTTGATAAGTTCGTGGGTGCGTTCATGGATGAGTTTAAGGGTGACTTTAGGGAGAGTTCACGGGTACGTTATCAGTGGGTTTGTGTGTCCGTTCACGGGTGTGTTCATGGCCGAGTAGACAGGTTCATGGGTGAGTTCGTGGATGTATTTATCGGTGCGTTCACGGGTGCGTGCACGCGTTCTTTTGAATGCTGAGTGTAGATTTCAACTAAGTAGAGTGACCCGCCCAAACCATCTTGGTGGTATCGGACTTTTATGCGAAAGAACAAATGCATCCGGACTGACCAATAACAAACGAGCGACTGTGGACCAATAGGAGCTAAGCCCGTGAATACATGTGATAAGTTTTATTACATGAAATGCGTAACTGGAGCATAATTAATTTGAATAATTACTTCTCACATTTTTAACATGACACAAGATATTTTAGTAACTAAAGTTTATTCCTTACAGCGGTAAAAGCAAACAACACTTTCTAACTTTGTACTTTCTTTCGCCGCTACAAAGTAGATTGTTATATACCTGGAGTTTTCCCGCTACAACGCGTGTGTTCATTGACTAGTTCATGGTCACATGACATCTAATACCATAACTGTTCCCCGTCAAAAGCCCACAAGCGGGTAACATTGAGCAGAGTGTGAGTGAGGGTGGTATGATGTTGTCGTGAGACTGCGCGTTTTTCAATTTTTTTTTTATTTTTATTTTTCTGCGTAACGAGGTCTGTTCTGCGCTTTGAGGATTTAAAACGAAACGAAGTTGGTCGTTCCATTGAAGTTAAAGACTCCAAAAATACGCAGCTGGTGACAAAACCTGCCTTGTCTGGGCAGTGCGGAAAAACCGCTGATTGGCTGTTTATTTCGCGGGTATTAGCACTATCCGCTGACCAAAGGAAAGCGGCTCAAGTTAACTAAAAAAATTGGAGAGATTTAGCCTAAAATAACTACATTCACACGACAACAATAGTACAAAGAAGTCGCTTTCCTAAAAGTCCAACTCCTTGAAAAGTCATGTATTAATTTTCATAACCTTTGGATCACTTTTTGTACTTCATTTATTCCCTGAAACATGCGACTTTTCGTAGCTAAATTCAAGCCATCGTGCGAGGGCGTGCGATCGACACTCAGCACAAAATTTGAAAAAATAAGAAAGTTTTCGGATATTTAAGGAAAAAAATCCGACGATCTGAACAATTAAAAGCAGAATAAAAAAATATCAAATACGCAAAAAAATCGCAAGATACGTACATCAAAATCAAAGTCTTTATGTTCCACTTGCGAAAACTATATTCGAAGTCATTCGCAAACACAAGCTTTTGCGATCGCAGCGGCTTATAAACTGATCCTACACACGTATTCGACTAAAAGCTCGGCAACAATAACCCACAGATAAGCAATTTTATTACCTTTTGCGTTACAGGCTCCAAACAAACACCTCATGAAATTCTTTAAGACACTGTGCTCTCCTGATTACACACCACTCAATTCGCCACTTGGCGCTTGCCACCGGCTACTCTCTTGCGCGGGAAATTATAAATGACCTGGCGCCACCTTTCAAATTTACCGGCCGCTGTTTTCAGTTTTCGTTACGTAATAAAGGGCCCTTCAAAGTCCCCTTTAAAGAGTTATTTTTCTTTTTGCGCTTGCGACTTTCGTGGGGACCAGATAAGATGGAAAATCTCTGCGAATAAAGCTCTCACTTGCGAAGAGGGTCGGGAAAGTGTTGGGAACTGTGGCTCTTTTTTCGGGCGAAGACGCAATTTTACGCCGATTTTCCAGGCCAGTTTGATTGTGGCGAAATCACGCTACTAAGGTCAAGTTAAAAATACGGAGCAAAGCAAACTGCTGCTTTCCCTCATAGTTAACTATGTTTCCCTCTAAAGACAAGTGGTCAAACAACTCCAACTTGGTGCCCTGTCCCCAGAGGGTTCTGAGGATACTAATGGCACTGAGTGAGCTTAAGATAACTGAATAAGTAAAAAGATATCTTTGGGAATGTGATGAAACCTTCACTTAAATTCGCTTTATGAAAAAGCAGCAATAATCCCAGTTAAGAACAAACAAAGGGACAAGTCATAGTATTTTTCTCCGGGCCAAGTCCCCTGTAGTGTTCACGGAAGAGGACAGGTTGCAGGGACTTGGAAGAAGTCTGTCATCTGAAGACAAGTCCCTTGAGTGTTTAGACAGGGGTCTTTTTGCAGGGAGAATCCAATTTGCTCTTTGATTGGTTAATTGTGTGTCATTTGATCACAGGGACTAGGTTCAGCCTGCACAGCCCTCTCCCTCTCGTTTTGGCAGCTGCCACACAGGGTAGGACTAGTACCATAAACAATACAAATGAAATGACAAGTCATGGGGGAGGTCAACAATTATGGGTGATTCAAAATTCAGTGAGATGGTACACCTCAGTTAGCCCTGCATTTAATTTTTGTTAAAATTTTGCTCTTATGCTAAGACCATCAATGAAAGAACTTGAGTGCATTGCAAAAGAAAATTGTTTAGCATTTATGTCCACCACAAGATAAAGAAGAGAAAAACTATAGGCCACTTTGTCTTTAAGCAATGATGTGATGACATCATGGTTTATTAATTATTGAACTATAAACAAAATTAAACAAATTTTATGGCAAAATCTAGAGCCATCTGACAATTACATGACTATGACTCTGTAATAGAGCCGAAATATTGTATCAATATCAATTATCTTGTAATAAACCAAAACTTGATTTTGGCAATGATATCAACAACAACAACAACAACAAAAAAACAGAAAACAACCAACAACAACAGTCTGTTCCCCCTGTTAAAGATAGATAACATGCTATTTTCATCCATGCAAATCCAGGCTCATCAAACTGTGGGTTCCTTATTGCTTTCTTCAGGATCTTTATCATCACCGAAGGCACAACCCACTGCAGTTAGCAGACATCCAAACATTCCACTAGCAATGACAAACATACAGTCGAACAGTACAGGGAAGGATTTGAAATCTGATCCATGAAATGAAAAATGTTTCTTTGTGTTGAATGTTAGTGACCTCTTTATTTGCCACCTGCTGCTAATAACACTTAATAATGTAGACTGCACAAAACAATGTTGTTGCTGAAATGTGGATAACCTAGGATAAAGAAAGTGAAAATAATAATTACAAACAATATTAAATTTCCTTTTAAATTTAAAATGCCTACACACAATGTTGCCATTCAATACATTTTTGCAAATATCACATATTCCTTTCACCCACACAACAGGTTTTGATAGGCAAGTTGTGAAGGTTCAGTCCAACTTCACTTAAAAACAGTGGGACCAACCCATTAAATAGTAGGATCACCTTTAATTTCACCCAAGCAAAAACTCATGCAGTTGTTTTCATATTTGAAAACCCCTTAATATAAGGTAATTGGTTAGGCCTGCTGGTAGTTGTACTAACATGGCTCCATTGTAAATCTGTAGAATGATAAAGTACGCAAATAAATTGCCAGACAAGTAAATTTTGACAAAGAATTTGACATCTACACATAACTAAAAAATAACCCCAAAATAGCACATCATGAAGCCAAAACAAAAGCCAATGATACACAAGTCAATACTGTCCAACACTGTAAACAAATGTCATCATATATGTTGGTCAACAAATGCCGCACAGTGTGTCATGTGCTGTTGAAAACTGTTTGATGCAAATTAACATGTTCAACACAGTTGAAAAAGAAGCTTTGTGTAATCATGTTCACACCAGTTCAATAACATGTTGATTTGCAGTGGGACTTGACACACAACACCTAGCAAATTTTTTTGAGCAACAGTGCTGACTTCTGCATCACTGGTTTATGGGAAAGTTTCTTAAAAATATGGGCAATGGCCATCAGAAGCCCTTCCCTCAGTAGCAATCAACACTCTTTTCTAACTGATCACGTCTTAGCTTGTGACAGAAAAACAAGTGAGTTAACCATGTTAACGCAGCCTTCAAGCATGCAAGCATCTGTCCCAGGTGTGGCCAGACAATGGATTGACAAAGGGTAATGCTACTAAGGAAACATGGAAGCAGGAAAATACAGCCCGACAATACAATCCTTTCTTCACAACAAGGAATGAAAAAACAACCTATAACATTACACTGGCTGGAATTGTAGCATTTTTGTTGCTTTCATGTATAATTGTAAATCAAACACACTATTGCAGTACAACTTGAACTAAAAATATTACTATTTCACACGTTGATCATTTGGAAGAAAGTAAAATTACTGACCTGCACCTTAGTGATAGCATGTCTTGTTTGCCAAAAAATGTAGATATGTGACAACAGCTGATGACGAAAAAATCGCCGAAGACGTTTTAAAAGATTATGAACTCGACGAGGAAACCAGAGACATTTGACAAGCCTGCAGTTGTTGCCAACAGAAAAACAAAACAATGAAACGAATTCTTAGCTCCATCAATCAAAGACCTGCCATGTGCTGAGATGCGAGATCGCGAATTGTTAGGAGGACAAGTGCTGAAATAAATATGTACAAGCTGACAGTCATGATTCGAATAACATTTCTCCAGTGTACGAGGGCTGAAATAGCCCCTGTGAACACCAGTGAAGTCAATTATCGACCCACTCAACCTTCCCTATAATGAAAAGATATAAGGAAACGTGGATCATCAGTAAAGTCAAATATTATTGGGCTTTCTGCAGCAAAACAACTCAAGGACTGTCCGCCATTTTGAAAAATATTTATCCCGCGCATGAGCATCAACGATTTCATGACGCGTTTGACGTCATATCTCTCAGCCAATCAGCGGTTTTTCCGCCCTGCCCCTTGTCTGCATTAAGAGCCCTCTGCGGAGGAAAAAAAACATTTGGCAACGAATGCACAAGATTTTGACTTCGTCTCGGGATACATTCGGATTCTCAGGAAACAAAATTAACTGTCCTTCGGGACCAGTCATTGAGTGTTTAATTTTTGCTACATAACCGTACCTTTTTAATGCAGTCAGTTAACTTGTAAAGTGAAATGTTTTAAAAAATAATTGTGTAAAGCACTCAGTTGCTTGCCTTTAGGGAAAGTTCATTTACTATGAAGGAAGGGGAGGGAGGGGTTGCATAAGGTTGCAACATCATCGACCTGAAAAAATGCGAGACCAGCCGTCACCATGCACCATGCACGTAAACAGAAACCTTCGGTTTTCCCAGAGTGAACTTGTACGGAGAATGTTCAGAGCAAACCTCTTAGTACAAAGTTTAACGTTTTAGCTAACACAGCTGCCGCATGAAAAAAGGTTTTCTCATAGAAAAGTATTAAAATCACAATTTTTATTTGATGTGCTGTTTATGCATAATCTGTTCAAGACTAGGGCAGGCCGATATAAAATCACAAGACTACATTGAAACATGTTTTTACAAATGTGATCAACACTTACACGTACATATTATAAGTATTATATTCTTTTTAATTTATTGCTTTGGAAATTTTGTTGATTAGAAACTTCAAATGTACACACTTCAAAAGCTAACCTTAGGGGTCAAATTAACGTGGCTGACGCAAACTGTATAAGTTATATCACTATTTTCACAGGAGCTAAAACCCGAGAAAAAATGAATGATTATTGTAGCTGCATCTAATTTTGAGGTCAAATCTTTTGGAAAGTTTGTACTGCGAAAAGCAATTGGTTTACAACATAAGCTCGAAGCGAAGAAGCAATCAACCAGACGATAAAGTACAAAGAACAACTTGAAGTCAATCTGTTTGTCATCTGCAGCCGCAACAACTGCGTAAAAGACTACAACTGGAGCATACCCAATAAAAATCCATGCAGTACAGGGGCGGATCCAGGGGGGGTGGATTGGGTGGCTAGCCACCCCTCCTCTTTGGGGTCGTTTAAGCTTGAAATTATGAAAGGAACAGAACTATCACTGAGGTAATTTTGTCTTTGAATATTCTGATATCGTTCTGTCAGGTCAGCCACCCCCCTTTCAAAAATCCTGGATCCGCCACTGGCAGTAGTTGCCCGAATGAATGCAATAACAAGTTTCTTTTCCTCAGAACTTCTCTCCCTAACTGTTTCGGAGCAAACTGTGTTGGTAAAGTAAAGTATCGCTGGTCAAGGATCCATAAAAATAAACCATGACAACCACTTGAATCCAAGTCACTGGCTAGTGTGCTTTTGATCACATAAACTTTGGTTGCCTGATTCATGTCTTAGAACCTACACAAGCGGAACTGGTTTTTCTCCAGTCGCTGAAAGTAAATATCTGGAAAGATATAAATCCACTCACTTGCTATCCAAACGCAAGCGCTGGACAGCTTTATGTTGTCTTCTTTCAGCCGTAATGCTGTTCTGAAAGGCTTCACTGAATAAAGCGTGATATCTTTCAACCACTAGCACAGTAAGAGTAATCGAAGAAACCATCACAGAAATTTCCGTTAGGGCAAAGGACTTGCAAATTAAATTAATCTTTCAAATTCAAAGAAGATTGATAGCCACAACATAATGGACGTGACATCCTTACAGCAATATTCGTTAAAAGAATATTTGTTGGCGTGTAATAGTCTGAAATGTCAGCCGTCTCCTCTCCCTAGGCACGTAGATGTCTCCTGTTTTGTGTACAATTCGTATAACCAACACATTTCCGATCAATCCTGCCATCAAAAATGGAATGATCGCCCAAATAGGTCACATTTCAGACTGTCTGCTTCTGAACCATGGTATTTGATTAGATATATCTTTCATCTCTTTCTCGCTTGAAGGGGAAAGTTGAAAGACTTATGGCTCGGAAAATCCTTTCCACCGTTGTTAATAGTTGTTGGGTCGGACGAAATATTCCGTACCTGTTACCTCTTATTTGGTAAAGGTACATCATTTGATTTCCTCCTTGTTGGTTTTCAATCTCCAGGATAGCAAGGGAATGATTAGTGCCACAAGTTATGACGTCAAAAGACGTCAAATATATCCATAAAGAGCCCCATCCCAATCGTTTCCCTTCGGTGTTGCATAGGACAGCCACCCCAATTTTTTTTTAATTCTTTTGGCTTTGGGTGCTTATTACTCAAGCCTTCTTAATCTTAAAGTGACTTCATCCATGGTCTTCTCGGGGTTAATCATAATAATAATAATAATAATAATAATAATAATAATAATAATAATAATAATAATAATAATATTTTAGCAGGGAGCCCACTTAATCAATAGGTGCTCTTCAGTGGGGCCCTGCATATACTTTAAAAACTAATTGCAATTGATTAAAAAGCGAAAGCTAGCCGAAGGTGTTGATCAAAATGCACTATTTTTTATGGGTACATGTTATCAACTGGTAAAAAGACAATTGCATAACATTTTTGCAATACAGAATTTTTCGATACGCAAAGTAATTTTCTTCTCCTTCATGTATGTCGTAATCAAATGTATGCATTGATGCAAACGACATCGCGGACGCTACGGCTCTGTTATGAAAAGTTTTATTTGGTAGAATTGATGTGCAATAACTTTGCTCTTCACAAAATTGAATGCCTTGTGTTTTCAAATTCATTTGGTTAAGAAAAAGAAAGAAAACTACAAAAATAATAAAAAAAACTACGGACCCTCTCTACGGAAACTTTAAAGGGACATTGATCTTAATGTAAAATTGAAGTTTGCTTTTCCAAAATGGAAGTTAATCTTGTTAAAATGGATGTTTTTTTTTTTTTTTTTTTTTGAAAATGGAAATTGAAGATTTGAAAATGGAAGATTGTTTGTTTGTTCGTTTGTTGATATTATGGGTTGTGGCGCTGCTGGGGGACTGTCATGTTTATTGAAAGTTGTCTTGACCACCTGTGTGGGAACCAACTCCCCTTGTACGTCAGAGTTTTAGCTGAATAGATCTTCCTGTTCTTTGTAATGCAATGTGGAAATTTGACTAACTGATCGTTTGGATCATCCTTTTATACATGTTTGTAAAAGCCAATTGGTTTGTGGTAAACACATAACTTCAACAGCTCCCTGTCAGTCGCCTGTAACAGCTAAAAGCTTTCTGAAAATCCTTTTTTTTTTTAATAAATAAGGACTTTAAATACGCTAATAACCTCACGTTTGTAGAACAAAAGTGGAATCCCAGATCTCACGTACACAGTGTGTTACAGTTTCTTTATACCGTGACAGACTTCTGTTATCAGTTACTTTAATATCAAAATTGATATGAAGTCTGTGGCACTGGTATTTGCACAATAATATTTAAAAACTACCACGTAACCAGCGCCTTCCTGACCAGTAGCAACTGTTGTTTATTTGTTCAAAAATTAACAACTTACCCGCGAGTAATCGCTGGAAATTACGCCAATCAATGCAAAGAGCTGACGCAATCGCAACTGCGCAGTGAACCGAGAGCCTATCGACTTCAGCGAACATATCACATATCGTTTATATCACTTAAGTTCGCAGCATTCCGCGGCGGCCCCAACGCCAAACATAGCAGAGCTAGTGGCTTTTGGTTTCTTTCGTCCACGATCATAGTTTTTGCGACGGTTCGAACACATTTTGCAAGGAAAAAATACCCGTGCGAGTTAAGAGACAAGGGTTAAGTACAGAAATTACTACCGTAACGCAGCTGGGACAGCCTAGGCCTGCTTAGAGAGTGGTTCGGGTTAGACCAGTATTGTCTATGTTTCCCACACCTTTCACGACTTGAATACATCAAAAATTTAAGAAACCGACACGTTGGAATATGTTGTCTTTGAAGAAAAGGGAAAAGAAGAATTTTATTTACTTTGCGTATAATTTTTAACGTCACGCCATAATTAACTTCACGTTAAGTCACGCTGCTCGCTACCCGGTTTGTATGAAAACTGATTCCTGATTCCTGACTGCTGATTCCTTCCTCTGGCGAAGACGTGTTACATTAACCGCAAGCGGGGAGGGGAAGATGTGATTGAGAGAATTTAAGGGTACAGGTAGGACAGCACTGCAGTGCTGTAAGACCCATAGGTTGTCTTCATAAATTTCACCATAATGCGGAACAAAACGTCATTGGCTCAGCACGCGTTGTGTGCCTATGTCTTTCCCAGACTTGGTGGGAGCATTTTAAAAATTGGCCGCGGATGCACTGTTATTTTGGTCAGCCATTTTGTTATCGCCAAGTGATTGAAAACGTTTTCAATCTGCTCATTCTGCCTCAAATAGCAGAATACCAGCCTTGTTCCCAGTCGTCCTCGGCGCGGAATCAAATTCTACGTCACCCGACAAGCTCGGCAGCCTCATGCCTCACGCTATCGCGCTCGGTTTCAAGCCTCCTCCGCTCACTTGCATAGCGCGAATTGGCCTGGAGACGAGGCTGGCAGATTGCATGAAATGGCATAAACTACCATTCTAACGATTCTGGAATGCATTATTTGAAGCCAGTTGAGTTATAGCCAGCAAAACATCCTTATTTCTTAGTTGTTAATCTCCAACATATTAAGCTGATGATTAGTAGGGTGAGATGAATAAACATGAAATATATGCATTAAACACCCCGATCACTGGTAATTAGGCCAGTTTGGTTTTGGTTTAGTTATTTCTCTGTCCAATCTTAAAATGACTTCATCCATCGTCTTCCCTTCCCAATTGTTTCCTTCTGATTTTATACCACAATAATCTCTCTTTTTTCTTCTCTTATTTTCTTAGAGTTTATTTGTCGGTTATTGATAGAGTAAACAATGGATAGAAATCTACATACACTTTTTAGCTTCCTTAGGCCCAGTTCAATCGCCGAACTTCACATGAGCCGAATCCAATTCGAATTTAGGTCGACTCAAACAAATTAATCCGGGCTGAATTCGATTCGGCTCATGCGAAGTATGGCGTCTGAACCGGGCCTTTAGTGTGTTCAATTATCAACTTCTGAAAAGACAGAAATATTAAAGTTCTGGTAATAAAGAATTTATCTATGTTTTAAGTAAATAGTGTTTCCTTCATGGTGGTCTAAGAAACTTATTGACACAAACGACATCGTCATAGCCTCTGTTCTTTTACGAAAAAGTCTTTAATAGCTGGAATTGACGTGCAGTAAAATTGCTTTGTTTTAAAATTTCTGAAATACCTGTAAAAACTCCTCCGACTAATATCAAAATAATAAACAGAGACTGTTTTGCGGAAATAATTTTCTTGTTGGAAATCAGGCGTGTGAGAATTTCAGGTGCGGCATTATTGGAAACTAGACAAAATGTCTTAAGTGCGGATCGGCTTTGAGTAAATGTTCAAAAACTGATAATTTTCGTTAAAAAAAAAGAAAAAAAAAGGAAAACGCCAGATTTAACACGCAGCAGTTGTAGTGCGCTTCCTCTATATCGCGTCATTGTAAAAGGATAGGTCCATTGGAGTTCTCGCAGTGAGGACCCCTGTCACCGAGAACAATAGCCAATCAAACCATTATCTCCCTTGGCTGCGAATAGAGGCCACTTATTCTTTTCAGAAACTAGTTCCAGTTGCAAAAAAGACTTTTCGGGTCACACTTGCAGTATTGGAATCAGCGATACTCCACTCAGAAGTTGAGCTTCGTTGATTTTCTTTAGCACGCGCAGAAGTATTTTTAATTAGTATTCTTAACACGGACCATTTGCCCAGCCCATCACTCTTGTCTGGGAATAGCACTGCACGAAAAAACGGATTTACAATGATAGCAAAATCGCAGCAAATATGAAGTAAATACCATAAATGATTATATTTGATCATATTTGGTCAAATTCAAATGTCATGTTTGCAACACATTTGCATGAAAAGCAAATATGGTAAATACCGCGTTTACTCGATATTTATGCAACGTAGCAAATGTGAACAGGAAGTACACATTTGAGACGGATTTACTCCTACAGTAATTATGAAGTGAAGTTAAATATTTGCTGCCCCAAAAGATGGATTTGCATGGGTGGCAAATATGAACCAAATACCATGTTTGCTGTACTTTGTTAATATTTGCACATCAGTCAAATTTTGTGTTTGGAGCACATTTGCAAGCAAAGCAAAGTTGGTAAATACCGCGTTTACTCGATAGTTACCTGGACAGCAAATATGAAGCAAATGCCATGTTTGCTTTACTTTGGTCATATCTGCACGTAAATCAAATGACGTCTTTGCACCACATTTACAAACAAAGCAAAGATGGTAAATACCGCGTTTACTCGATGTTTACGTGGACAGCAAATATGAAGCAAATACCACGTTTGCTTTACTTTGGTCATATCTGCACGTACATCAAATGACGTCTTTGCACCACATTGACAAACAAAGCAAAGATGGTAAATACCGCGTTTACTCGATGTTTACATGGATAGCAAATATGAAGCAAATGCCATGTTTGCTTTGCTTTGGCCATATCTGCACGTACATCAAATGACGTGTTTGCACTACTTTTACAAACAAAGCAAAGATGGTAAATACCGCGTTTACTCGATGTTTACATGGATAGCAAATATGAAGCAAATGCCATGTTTGCTTTACTTTGGCCATATCTGCACATAAATCAAATGACGTGTTTGCACCACATTTATAAACAAAGCAAAGATGGTAAATACCGCTTTTACTCGATGTTTACATGGATAGCAAATATGAAGGAAATGCCATGTTAATTCTTTCTTTGGTCATATTTGCACATGAATCAAATCTCGTGTTTGGGCCACATTTACCAGTGAAGCAAAGAAGGTGAATACAGGTCTTTGCTCCATATTTACATACCGTAGCAAACGTGATAAATTTGTACACATTTAAGACAAATTCACCCAAAAGTAATTATGAAGCACGGTCAAATACAGTGTATATACTGCACGAAAAGATGGTTTTACCTGAAAAGGAAATATGACAAAAATGCCAGGTTTGCTTTCCGTTGGTCACATTTGCTTGCTCTTTTGGGCAAAACTTAACAGTAACCGCGACAACAACTGTACTCTAAAACATGTTCAGCAAAATGCCAATATTTATTCTTATTTCAGGGAGTGTGTCTTTTTAGAAGCAACAGTTAATTTAGCTGACCGTAAAGATAATTTTAAGGGCTAAATACATGTATTATCACCAAAGTTTTTGTATATCAACTAATGCACCCAAGTTCCCTATTTGAAGTACAGTTCTACTTGCAATTATTAATTCAAATGTACAATATCAAATCAATTTTTGTGGTCACAAAACTAACAGCACACTATAACACAAAACGATCAGTTTCTTGAATTGTAATCAGTGGTGACCAACAAATTCTTATTTTTTCATTACCAGGTCAAAGTGTCATAACTAATCAATTTCTCTTTTGTAAAAACTGCCACCTTAAGTGTAAGAATACTAAAATTGCACAACTAATGACGCTTTCGTCAACAAAGTAAGGGTGGGAAAAGCAGAGTCACATGTTTCTCTGGAAAGCTTTGCAAGAGCTAAACTGCATAGTTGTTTGAAAGCTGGTTAAAGCTAACACAGGAGTAAAAGGTTTAACAAATGATTCTTTATCTCTTTTTTTGAAACCGTTTCCACTGCTTATTTTTAGTTGTAGTTTGAACAAAAAGAATTAACAGGTATCCACGTCATAAGCTACAAACTTGAATTCAAAACTGATACTAACCCTGGGTTAGCTTAATCCTGTTTTAAGCAACTGTGCTCTGATCTATTTTCTGAATGTCTTACAGGTAAGAGATTCTTCAACAGAATGCACTTTTCACTGCTTACAACTAAGTGCACCAGCAGCAATTAATTATGAATCAGTCATTTCCAGCAGTGCTCATTCCCCCCTTCACCAGGTCAGCCCCTGAGCGTTAGGATTTTTAAAGAACAACCTGGCAAATACCCCCAGCTAAGGTAAAAAAAAAATAAATGTTAGTTTCTTAGTTTTTGGGCTTACCTTCATTCTAGTACTCAAAGGTAAATTGGACTTGCCCAATGAAGTTATCACTAAAAGGAAGTTACAGTACTGTGACATGAAAATCATGGGATGGCAAATGCCCTGGGGTAGACCAATGCCTGGCCCCGTGAGGGACAATAGGAAAAATGCCCCACTCATGCCTGCGAGTGGGGGGGGGGGATGAGCACTGCTGGAACTGACTGATGTATTACATGTATATATAATGACATTAAATTTCAGTGGAAGAGCTTATTACCAGGCTAGTGTAGTAATGTAGTGAAAAAACAGTGTCTCCAATAAGCACTCTGTGCTGAATTCCACTTACATGCTTGAATGATGTTATGACAAGAAATGTAAAGTAGGCAGCTGAGCAGTTAGTTTTTCATATGAACACTGATCCCAATGACCTGTTAACTGAATGAGAAGGCTGGGTGGGAAACATTTGATGGAAGGCCTTGGGGTTGACAACTGGGAAGCAAAGGTTTGTGCACCAAGATCAAGAGCCGTATATTTTCCCATCCGGCCTGACCTCAGTCAATTAGTAACCATAATTTTATGCTTGATTTGATTGAAAAATTATGAAAACATCTTAGTGAATACTCAAATGAAAATGAATAATTCTTGAATGCTCAGTTCCCTCTATAAACATGCCATTGGTGCATCATGGTAGTTGTATGCAGCAAAACAAGTCCAAAATGAGCTTACCCAGAAGTGTTATTCAGTACATGAAATGAAATCCAGTAGTTTGTTTTATGATTAAAAATCATTCAAATCATTGGGTCTTGCAACCTACACACCCTTAGAACCACAGGAAATGACCAAACATGCCACTTTAAATACACCAACCACGATACCTTCAAATTGTGATCAAAGAGGGAACTGGGCACAGCACATGTACACATGCTAAATGAACCAAAAGAAATGTGTGGGCCCAAATCCAGCCCAGACATGCTAGCTTATTAGGTTGCTTTCTATGGAATTGCATTAACAAGGCCAAATATTGACTACTTTAGAACCAATTTTTGTTGTCAGCAGTTTTTCTTTGAAAATGTAAAGGGTTTAGCGTCTCCAGGAACAGTGCACGCATAAGGATTGCGTTCTTTTTTTGGATTGGCATAGTCTGTTTCATTAACAATTGTAGGACATTTGCATGATGGCATCATTGACTACAACTACCACAATCAAATTAGTTTATCCTTTCTTATTAAAATTGTGTAATCCCAGTGAAGTTTAATGACAATGGACCTAATTTGGGTGTATGAACAACGAGTGAGTCAGTGAGGCATGTTTGTTAGCGAGCCAAGAGTGCAAGATGCAAGGCACATAGTCACATGCAAGGCACAGTATAATATTAATATTAATCCTACTGTAGTTTTCTTTTCCTATCTTCGATTACTCAGACCAGTGAGGCAGCAATTTCCTTTGATTATGAAGGTCATTTCTCTTCTCGATTGCTCTTTAATTTATCTGTCTTTATCCTGGAATTGTTTTGTTTTGTTTTGGTCATGGCAACAGTCATGATAAAAATGTAGCTTTGATTCCCATAAAACAACGAGTGCAGTAGGCTTTTTGTCAGCATGTTGCATACAACAAACTTGTACTGTCTAAATAGGTGGATTTGCAGTGGTGCAACAGATGTAAGAGTAAGTCAAAACATCTAAATCGAGCACGACATACAATGTTCTTACATGTACATGTACACTGCTGAACTCAGCAACTGTTATATGACAGTTTGCTTAGGCTTCCATAAAGTGTTTGACCGCTGTGGACTTGCTGACTCAATTGAATTTCTCAATTTTCTTCAGCATTGCATGCAAGAAACACTCCATTTCTACAGCTGTACCCTTAGCCTTTTTCTTCAGAATTGTGGACTTGCATGTTTGTGTTGCTTGTGCGACTGGCTGGCATGTTGGTAACCCTTAATCAGAAAAGAAAAACTGAAGGATTCTGGTAGTTGTAGTCAAATGTGTCCCATTTTGAGCTGTGCTAGTGCACAGTGCTTACACTTGTAAGATAACAATTTGGATCTTAAAATCATCATTGGTGTCTGCCTTTGATACCTAATGTTCAGCAGATAATCCCTGCTTTCCATGCACTTGTTCCTCTTGTCCGTCTTGACTAATTTGTTGCCCAATGCTGTTGTCCTTTTTTCTGTGAAGACACAACACAGTCAAACTAAACCATGATAACTAAAAGATACATGTCATACTATTGCATTTTAAGGCTGCGATTTGTCGGCCACGATAAATCGGGAAGCGAATTGGTTTATGTACAGTGCAAGCACTGCACATGCATTTTTTTTATAGTAAAAGCTTTTTTATAAAACGTTTTGGAAAACAAAATGGTAGGTGCTAGATATTTAGTTTGATTTCAGCTAAAATACTGCAGATATAATTTGTTTTGCCCCAATTCTTTTGTAGGTTGCGTTTTTGTTCTTAAAATCGGGCCCGACACGTGAAAATCTGTGAGGCGGTCACGGATTTTTTTGAATCGGCCGGCTTGTCAGATTGGAGTCGCGCCCCCATCGGATTGCCATTCACAGGCGCTGATTCGCTCCCCGATTTGTCGTGGCCGACAAATCAGCCTGACAAGACGCAGCATGTAAATTAGCCTTTTGTTGCACACAAATATTTACTTTGCTCTGCAGTGGAGGCCGGTACTGTGGGAAAAACTAAAGTAGACACATTTTCAAAAGAGCAATTTTGAAAGTCACAAAACAACAATCAAGAGTAAACAATATCAATGAATGATTTCAAATGATTTTAGCAATCAGTGAGAATCAATGAAGAAAAAGGTTTGTGACCTTTATCAATTTAGATTGCTGATAGCAATGAAGAATGCTTGTTATTAATTGCCATAGATCCCAGAAGTTCAGACTTTTAACAAAAACACACAAATAAAAAACAAGGTCACTTCTTAGGGCTATCTTCCTTCCAAAATAAACATCAAAACATAGAGACAAAATAATTTCAATAGACAAAATTAAACAGTAGATTGAGGCAAAGACTATTATGCACCTGTCATTTAAAAACCCCGAACCCCCCCCCCCCCCCACCCCTCGGGCAGGACCAGGGCATTCACTTTTATGCAAATGAAGCCAGTGAATTCCCCGGTCCCCAGGGGAAAAGTGAATGGTGAACTCCCCACCCCCATACATGTATGTCCAACAAACAGGGTACTCCCTTTTAAATGTCAACTCGTAACAAGGGATGACAAATATGATGATAGCCGTGAAATGAAAACATTATGTGGCAACACTTGAAACCCCTCCATGGACAAGAAAAGACAACTATTTCAACATAATCTTTCTATTTTACATCTTGATGTCAGAAAATGCAAGATCACAACAAATTACAACTCATGTTTTAGCAATAGTCTTCTGAAGTTAGAATAACTCAAGCTTAACAAATGTATTTCTTGTCAAAATGAAAGTAGGTCACCAGTAGACACTAATCGAAACACAAAACAACGCGTAACTTCATCATTAATATTAACATTGATAATAGCTTAACTTGTTCATCGATAGGTCAAGTCAGTGAGTTTAAATGCATAATATTTTAATATCTATACATTATCATTGAAAATATGCCCACCTTTCCTTACTAGACTTAAGAAATCTTTGGCTACAAGGGCGTTTTTTAAACTGGAAAGGCAGAAAGACGTTTCACAGAGCATTTTAATTTGCAGCTTTGTATCGCTTCGCTTTACAATTCGCTTCGATCGTTCAATCAAAGGAGTGATGACAATGTATGCAAAATTACTATGTGGCATGAAAATGAAACCGCTGACCATGGAGTAACTGCCCCGCTTATTCCCCGGCCAGGGAGGCTAAGGCCGTGATTTCTTGCATGTTCCCTGTCTGCCGGGGGACGAAAATGGAGTGAATATGAAGTGAAAGTCCTCTCATTACCCCGGCCATGCCTGAGGGGGGGGGGGGGGGTGTCAAATGACTTGTGCATTAGTCCCAAGACCTCTGGCCCCACTTGAAGAAGGCAAGCTGTGCAACTGAAATCACTAAAGATGGCTTTTTAAGTGATTGTTCTATAAGTTTGACTGCCAAAACCAATTACTAGCAATCAGAAAATGATAATTAATTGATAATTTATCAATAATTATTATTTCTGATATCAATTTCTATTGAGTGACTATGTATATTGAGTGACCGGTATATTGAGTATTGAGTATTGAGTATTGAGTATATTGAGTATATTGAGTGACCGGTATATTGAGCATGTGCCTGGCAACAGCAACTGAGGAATATTATTTTTGTAATATTCAGTCTGAATGAAAAGCTTAACAACACTAAAACGCGACTTTTCTTTTAAAGTAATAATCTCTGTTAGCCTGCCAGTCGAAGGGGTTTCATGCAAATGCTGTATAAAAACATTACATGCACGTACGCCATACGCTCATTCACACGTCCTGTAGTTGCAGCAAAACAACACTTGTTTAAAACGTAAATAGGGAGCTGCACAATTTGTTGAGTATTCATGACTTGCTCTGGTTTTCAGAGAAACCGGTTGAGGTTAGGGGAAATCATTGAACACAATTCACACTAACCTTGAAAGTCCATGTCGGTTGTTCGCTTCCATCGTTCCAGTGTCAACCGTGGAATCGCCAGAACATTGTGAAACAGTTTCTTAGAGACCCGTCGGCTTCTGGTCCTTCCTTCTGACCTCTGTGAACTGCTTTTACGACGTGAACCTCACTATTTTCTACCATTTTGTTACGAAATGAAACGAAGTCCTTCTGTTTCAGGCTTGAAATAAACGCCTACCAGCTAGGGCTGCGCGCGCATAGCATAATTTTTATAACGGCTTTCACAGAACAAATTAACCAACCTCGTCCCCAGGGTCTTCTCGCTTTTCAATATGGCGGCGGCTCGGGAGAAGACCCTGGCACACAGCAGAATCACGTGACCAAAATTTCCAACGAGGATGGAAATGTATTCAAAATGGCGGCTAAGGCGAAGTGGGTGAGAAGATCTGGGTAAGAGATTACGGGTGAGGTCAAGATAAACAAAATGGCGGAAAAGGCTGAAGGTTGGTTCAAACATGCGTGAAGAAAAAGAGAAAAACAAAGACAAGTTATACATATACGGGCTTTAGGAACACGGCAAAGTGTTAGAGGTCTTGTTTTGGCCGTTCATTTAATATGGTTTGTGCGTACAGTATAAAGCTTAAAGCTCGCCGAACTCATAGATCACGCGCAAAATAGAAAATCATCAAGGTAATTTATTAAGCTGAAGTCTTACATCTTCCCCTGACCACTTGTTTTTAAATGTTGATCAAGTGAAATTGTTCGCTTACGAATACACTCGAACGAACGTGTATTTTT
Source organism: Siderastrea siderea (assembly GCA_964030785.1). Lineage (NCBI taxonomy): Eukaryota > Metazoa > Cnidaria > Anthozoa > Scleractinia > Rhizangiidae > Siderastrea > Siderastrea siderea. The sequence goes on along the minus strand of OZ034966.1, from coordinate 68,611,247 downwards.
TTTTTCATGAGGATAGGCGGCTTTTGGCATAATTTATATTACGGTAAATTGTTGCAAATTATTTATTTACTTATCTATTTATGCTCAACCAGTCTATTTATTTTTTACTTGCTGATCCTAGCCAACTTGGTTTGGTAAATGTAACCCTTATGACTGTTTGTTTATGACTCTTATGACTGTTTGTTTATGGATTGATCCATACCAAAGATCTTTGGCATAGTATACCCTAGCATGGACTGCACATCTATTTGCAACTTTCTTTTTATTTTCAAAGATTTATATGTTCAAGTAACAAAGTTTTAAGTTACTTTACTCTGCTTGCTATCCCATAGCAATCTGTTTCTTGAGCTTTTCAATTCATGGGTAACACTTCTCATTATCCTGTTCAACCACTGGAGATAAAAAAAATGCTCATGTTTATTTATTAGGAGTGATTACATAAGTCTTTGAACATTTTTAACATTTCGTCATCTTTAGAGCTTATAATAAAATACCGGTAAGGGCTGGTATGCTTGAGATGAGGGACGAATCATTGTTCATCATCATCATAGGTTTTATTTAGAAGTTACAGCATCCCATTTATTGCAAGTGCTCTTCCAGAGAGCCATGTTGCAATTGCATAGTCAAACAGTTAGTGGTGTTTAATCCAGCAAATCCCAGGTGTGGCTTTAAAGGGAACAGTGGTCATGTTGGCATTGTTGGATTTATTTAGTCCCATTCCTGTCTACATATTTGCTTGTTCAATTGCAGATCTCCTAGGATTTGTCACTTTCAATACTGCTTTCTGTGCTTGAGCTGTCCAGTTTACAAATATTTCCTCATGATACTTTATGTGCATGTTTTTTTGAGTTAGAAATATCGTTTGTATTTATTTATTATTTACTGTTAATATTGTTAGAAATATCATTGTAGATGCCGGGAGTGTCCAATACTAACACACTTGTGTTATTAATAACTGATTGGGCTAATGATAAGGTATGAGATCAACAACAATTTACTTTTGGAAAAAGTTATGTGTGTAATCTTGGCTGTTAGAATTTAGTAAAATAAGAGCCTGTAAAGAATGGGCAAATAAAGCATTTGAACAGTGGATAGATACAGTCCTCTTTGTTTGTTCAACCAGTGCTGGGGATAATATTCCTTTATAGGTTTTAAGAAATTTCCTCCTTGAGTACTTCAATGAATTGAGTTATTTGGGTGAAGTTTGGAACTGTTTAAAAATGGAAATCAATGGGAAATGGGGGTTCAAGAAGAAAAGGAGAAAAAATGACTATTTTAATGAAGTTCTTTAATGAGAATTTTATAATTAACATTGAGTAAAGGAATAACAAAATAACATGCTATCAACCTAGGGTGCTCTTATGTTGATATCACATTTTTGTTGATGTTTGAAAAATAAAAGGAAGCATGATCAAACCAAGTGCCATACATACATGTATATCTGTTAGAGGCAACATTATCCCTGCTAAGAAGGACAATTTATTTTTCCAGTGGCCATTTAATGTATTTGACTGGCAATAAATTGAATATGGTGACAGAAAATTCAAGTAACAGGGAGGTGAGAATAATGACAAGTCATGAAGTTATAACCTGATAATATCAATGAGTGCAAGGTCAAATTCCATGCCTGTTTGGCAAAAAATGCTAACCTGAAAAAAAGTATGTTGTGAATTATGAAAAATTAGAAAACATTTTGTTGCAAATTCCAGGTCCCTTACATTCTTCACACCATCAATCCCCTACCCCTTGGTATTTAGACACTAAAAGGGGCATGGGTTATGGTAACTTACACAGGAAATCCCTTCCACAAAATTAGAATAGTAATTCACTAGCCCTGGCAGTTGGACGCTCACGATGTCTAGTTCTCAACTCCATTTTCAAGCAACAACACAGAAGCAGTCTACCATTCAAAAGATTACAGCAAATATGTTACAGTCCCTTTTTGGGATTAGCAAGCTTGGAAGCATGGTTTACTCCTAAGCAATTGGCTGCCTTATCGTGTTATAATCACTAAAACTTCACTGACAAGTTACCAATAATTTTTGAAAATGTAATCCTGGCTAGCTGTCCTGATACCAAGGAGAATCAGGCTTGTAAACCCAAATTAGGCCCTGCCTTGAAAATCCAAGCAAGCTCATGAACACAGCTCAGTTCTGTCCCATTGCCCACATCACTATCATATACTTAAGATTCAGGTTTATATTACCCCAGTTAAGTCATGCCTTTAAAATGCCAGTAGTTAGCTGCATGAGTCCCCGTAAGCAGAAACACTCTCATGGTGTGGAAGGACTAAAAACACCCTCTAAATTCATTCAATTCACTTCTACAAGTGTGAACTTGGAACAGTCTCAACCATTCTGAGTAACTTAATAATTAAAGCAACGTTGTAGAATCACGTACATGTAGCCATCCAATGTGTATAAAGCTATTTATCCCTGCGATGGAAATCCTCAAATTACCTAAATTGCCTATGCAAGCAACTTGTTCTCCGCACTTGAAATTATTTATTAATATCAGCAGCTATAGCAACAGCATCTGTAAATTTAGCTTCTACAAATTTATCAAAGAATGGAATGCCCTAAGCAGCAGCCGACTCATTTAAGTTATTTTATATAATTTTATTTGATTTACACCGGTTTTTCATTTTTATTAGATTCCTTAATTGCACAGCAAATTCGCAGCGATAGGACAATTTTGCGAATGAATCTAACATGTATAAATAAAACAATACATACATAAGACATTCAAGTGCCTTACAAGTTTTCAATGACCATGGAAACACAAATAATTAGTGCGCGATTATGCTTTATTTATGACAAAAATCGGAGCAAGTACATTACCATTAAGTATTTCACAGTCCACTACGCCACATTATATCCAGCGACTGCCATTCCAAAACTCTAAAGTATCGTGCACATTGACGATTGGTAAGGTTCTTACGTAGATCACCAGCCGATCGCGATAGAGGAACTTTTAACCCGAATAATCTACGAATCTTGGGTTTGGTACTTCAGATCTTCCTCATACGGAACAGCTGCAGATTTGTAAATTGTCAAACAGAAAAACTGTTCAGCTTTCACATCACAGAGACCTAGAAATAGCAATGTTTGGGTTGCAGGAAGAACCCACAAAGATCCACCATCTTTGCTTTTGGAAGACGTAAACCAATCAGAACACATGTAAGAATGGCGCCAATCAGCGACCGTTTTAGGTCGCTATGTGCCAGGGTCTTCTCCCGAGCCGCCGCCATATTGAAAAGCGAGAAGACCCTGGGGACGAGGTTGCAAATTAACTTGAAAAGAGAGAGGAGGGGAGGGGAGGGACGATAAGCACAAACTCAATTTCCTTAGAAATTTTAAATGTCATCCCTATCAAAAAGTAGCAATTTGAACAAAGTTACCCATCCTTTTCTCGAGAAGAGAGAATCAAGGTTAAACCTAACAAATTCATACCACCTATTCCTTCGATCTTCCCAGGGGGACTCCGGAAACTTCACACTCCTTTGACACTGCAACTGTCCAAAAGTATCGCGGGCGAATATCGCGCGGGACTTGACGAATTTTGGCGCGGATGTTGTGAAAGCAAGGGCTATGGCTGCATGTTATATTTTACAGTTTTGTACGTTTCTTGTTCCTGGTAAAATGAAAACGGTGCTGTTTCTAACTTTCGGATGTATCAGGTTCACCCAGCGCACGAAAATAGCCTTTCCACTGTGCAGTTTTAGCAAAATGGAAGCTACATACGGGTAGCCCACGTTTCGACTTGGATCATCAGCCCCGGTCATCAGCAAAAATGTCCATGTCTCATCCGAACAAAAAGGAATTCATCAGTCCATGATGAAATGCATCGCTGTTGAAACTGGTAAGTTGACAAACTACTTTATTTTGTATTTGACTATTGGTCCTACTGATATCATCTTGGGCTTTCCAAAGGGCCTAATATAAGGGAACGCTTTTGGGAGCAATTTCAGAATACCTGGCCACTTCATTTAGGCTTACATCTTCTTCTTCTTCCTCGGATAACCCACCTCCTTCTTAATGAAGATTCTCGTGAGCATCAGTACCGGTGCGATTTCTAAAATTCTCTATTTCTAAGATTCTCGTGAGCGTCAGTGCAGGTGCTTGGGAATTAAAAACTTAGGGTATGGTCAGTGGCTATTGGCAAAGTGGCACCACAGCCGGTCCTTAAAGGCTTCCAGGCTAGGTGCCAGAAGCACGGAATCTGGGAGGCTATTCCAATCACGAACAGTTCGTGGCACGAATGACATTTGATGGTAATTTGTACGAGAAAATGGGACTTCATAGCCCATGCAGTTTACATGTCTTGATGGTCTCCTTTGCGGACGCATGAGTTGTTGAGTACCCAGGTCAGCCAAGCCGTTGTGAAGTTTGTACATCATGCACAGTCTCAGGGCTTGTCTTCTAATTTGGAGCGTATACCAGCCAAGTGTGTAAGAAGCCGCAACATTTGAATGCAAATTTGAGCACTACAAATTTTTCTAGGAAAAGTCTTATCTCATGATCAAATTGCACAAGAAGTCATGTGACTGCCTTTTATAGATATATTCTACTGTGAATATTACAGGTTTCAGTACGGTCAAAGCTCTCATCAGCGACCACCTCTGGAATTCCGAAAAGTGGTCGCAGCTAGAGCTGGCCGCTCATGAGAAGGAGCTCTTATTTAAGGGACCACGAGGTACAACAGAAGAGGATGGTCGCTTATGAGAGCTTTTAGCATAAAGCCTGGCATATGTTGATGGTCACCAATAGTACTGTCGCAAAAATATTAAAAATTTTTATACAAGATTATCGCGCATGTACAAGTCAATGAACCATTAGTGCTTATGCTATGTATTACTCTGAATTTGCCCAAAAAGTGAGTAGATTTATTACAGTGCTGCTTGCTGTACCCTTGCCACCAGACAAAGTTTTTCATTAGTTTGTAACAACTTTTTGACATCTTTCTGACAACTTCCCGATGGGTTTTGTTTCAACTGGCCAATTAGAATGCAAGAAATGTGGGAGGCGGAGTTGATAAGTTCCACACTCTCTCTCTCTCTCTCTCTTGTACCGTTGTCTGGTGGCGCCAACCGTACAACATGCAGCACTGTAAAGTGTTGACTGAGCGATCACTTACGAGAGCTTAGAATCCAGGCAATAATTCACAAAAGTGGTCACACAGTTGCTTACGGGAACAATTGCTTATGAGAACTGTTGATTACAGAGTTTAAGTGATGTTCAAATGGGGTTTCACAATGTTGGTTGTAACTTGAGCTGGTCGCTTACGAGAGTGGTCACAGGGAGGGCTTTGACTGTATTCTGATTGGTTCCCTAGCAACTTGAGGTATAATGTTATTGTTGCTGTTATTATTACAGTTTATTATTATTATTATTATTATTATTATTATTATTTTAGTACATAAACCCATTTCAACAGCTGATACATGCATATAATGCCCAAGGCTGAAAACAAAACTTTAATTTAATAAGGGCAACTTTTTTCTGGCATGACCCTAGTAAAAACAGACCCGGAATTCCGGTGGAATCCCGCCGGAATTCCAGTCCGGACTTTCCCGGAATTCCAGGTAGATGCCGGGCGGATTCCGCCGGAATTCCGCTGGAATCCGCCGGAATTATTGCCGGCATTCCGCCGGTATTCCCCTGGAATTCCGGACATTTCCAGTCGGAATTCCGCCGGATTATTGCCGGCATTCCGCCAGTATTCAAATGGAATTCCAGCTGGAATTCCACCGGAATTATTGCCGGCATTCCGCCGGTATTCCATTGGAATTCCAGCCGGAATTCCGCTGGAATTATTGCCGGCATTCCGCTGGTATTCCACTGGAATTCCAGCCAGAATTCCGCCGGTATTCCACTGAAATTCCAGCCGGAATTCCGCCGGAATTATTGCCGGCATCCGCTGGTATTCCACTGGAATTCCAGCCGGAATTCTGCCGGAATTATTGCCGGCATTCCACCGGAATTCCGCTGGAATTATTACCGGCATACCGCTGGTATCCCGGATAACTCCAGCTGGAATTCCACTGGAATTCCTGACCCGAATACTGCTGGAATTCCAGAATTAGGATAGAATTCTGGCTTGGAAAGAATTATTGTCAACACATCGCCAGATCAGAATTCTTGACTTCTTCACCCAGCATTGATTCAGAATTCATACATACAAATTAAACATACATGTTTATAAGCTTTATTTATACACAGTATCAAGTCATTCAAATCAAATATTATGCTGACTTCCATCGATCGAGCTTGGTACGCCTGTGTCAGTAAAATATCAACAGACGAAAATGGTATAAAACATGGACTGCAGACTATTGACTCAAAACATAGGCACACGATCACATAATATGGACTGAGGGCTACGTCTGGGGGTATAAAGAGGATTACCTAAAAAAATTTGTACTTATGCAAACATAGAGCACCCAAAAATTGAAACTATGGACTCCACAGAAAGTTTAAACCTTTGTCACGGTTTTCCCAGCAAATTGCAAACTTTATACAAAACATCTCTCATTGTAACTTTTTGTATCAAAAGTTGCTTGCACCAAACACACTGTAAGATATGTCTAGCATGTAAATATATTAAATGCATTTCAAGCCAGTGTTTCACTGTTCAAGAGCATTTGCTCCATCGATCCATGTCATGAGTTCTTGGCGTTTGGTCTTTTTCCAAACTATTAACTTTGACTCTTAGTTTATCCACGAGTTTTTAAATGAATGAAACGAAAAGAAATTTTCTCAATCAGTTTCTGTTGGTCTGTAAAAATTGCACTGATAACTCTGATAAAAGACAGTCAGTGAAACACAGTTTACAGGATTCATTTCAGTAACTGTACTGTGTGTACTTAAAAATACGAGGTCGAGCAATAGCTTACTGTACGCAAAAATACTTCACATCCAACTGAATATTTGAGCCCAATTTGAGGATTGGAAAGCGACACTTCCGGTATTTTGAAGAAGGAAGTTTAGCCACCATATCAATCTTGCACAAAACATCTTTGGTTTCTGATTAAATTTATTTGTTTGAATAGTACAGCAAACCCACCCGAAATAAACATTGGCGAGATGCCAACATCTGCATGTACGTTTTTGTTTCAGACACGCAAGGACAGATTCAATAGATTTCAAGTTTGTAATTTCTTATTTCTTCAGTTCAATTGCACTCCTACAAGTAGTCTTTATTCTTTGCTCATTTCCATTACAAAAAAATAACCGCAGCTATTTGAGCTAGTCCGCGTTTTGTATCCAGTCCACTTTTTATACCCATTCCGTAGTCCGTAGTCCGTTAGTCCGCAGTCTCGATTTTATACTGACCGATCAACAGACAGCTCGGAACTTAGCATTATTACTGTTCCGCCAAAATGTCGTTCTAGTTCAACTGGAATAACAGACTAAAATTCTGTCACAAGGAAAACTCAACTCAAGAATTAAGTCACCTCAAACTGTTAATTTTCTGCACAGCTTTCACTTAAAATTAACTTCACTTGGACAAGTCCAAGTCTAGCTCCATTGAACAAGAATTCACATAAAGACGTATCGCTGTCATTTTAAGTTTGCTAAGTTTGTGGTGTAATACATACTACGTACATTTTATGGAAGCAATTTAAAATAACAGCGAACACATCAATTTCTTCACGTCAAGAAAAACGTATTTTCACGCACTTACCGCGGCGAATTCACTCGCAACTTATTATCTCCAGATGCAAAGTTCGTTCTTGCAGTGACACGTATTTTCGTCGGCTTTTAAACTCCACCAAAGGGAAAATCCATAAGTTAACTTTATGTTTAGTAGTGGAAGCTCGAAGCAATCCAAAACACACAATTTGTACAAACTGTAATCAACTTGTCTAATAAACGAGTCGAATCCATTTCACAACACACTTATTGTCCTCGTAAACACGTCCGGTAGATATTTTTCGCTGTAGTTAATTCTAAGCCCATTATAAGTTCGTGTCTTCAGTTTATGTTCTCTTGAACACCATCGGAAGCAAAGTGGAGATGATGTACATGTCCAAGAGCGAAACATCAACTTCTGAACAGGCAGGAGATTCAAACTGTAATGGTCATGACCGCCAAAAGATAAACGGCTCGTTTGAAAAACACCATTCCGTTGATATCAGTTTACATATCACGTGAAGGTGCGCGTGTGTCACCAAAAACGTCACATTGTCGCCTCCTTTTTTAATATTTTAACTTTAAGAGTGTTTGAAAAACAAAAGATTTGTCTTTGAGGATTTTTTTAACTCGTTTGAACCATATTAACTTAGACTGAACTGTTGCGTGTTCAAGTGGTAAAGACAGTAAAGTACGTATCTCGGTTATCTGTCACGCACTCTCTCAACCCAGTGATGGATTTGTCCCTTCCTTAAAGTGTGTTAGGAAATCGATCTTTTCTAGATCGAAGCGACTCTGCAAGCAGGGTAATTTGCCTCTGGTAGAAAAAAAATGCGGGAAAAACGTGAATGTTTGGGTCCTACGAGCGTTGAAGTTTTTTGTTTTTTCAAAAAAAGCAATATATAACCTAACTACTATAGCATATATCGGGGAAATACAGCTATGAGCGTTGAAATTAGCTGGTGAGTCATTCGCTGTCTATCTACGGTCTTTGCATACATATCAAAACAAAATATACACTGAGCTTATATTCTCCCCTTTGTTTCTTTGTGGAACGTAGTGAACACAATAAAACATTTTTGTGCTGTAAGCACTTTGTATTTGATTATAGTCCGGATAAACAGAAAAACGCCCGCTTGTCCCACTCCTTTTTTTGTGGTTCCAGGTCCGACTGCAATCGTTATTTTACCGCAATGAAGATGTATGAACTTTCACAGATCACTGCCACTTTGTATACAAAAAAAGTACTCCACAACTAGTTTTTGCTAAGTTTTTTAACATGTCTGAAGAATCAATGGAAAACTTTCAGGGCATCCATGCATCTGTAATAACTGCACTGAGATGCAGCAAGACTAGAGTGTGGAATTCCGCCGGCCCCCAGATTTTCAGCCGGACTCCAGAGCTCCATACCCGGAATTCCGCCGGACTCCGGACTCTGGACTGGAATGCCATCACATGGCAAAATTCCAGACCCGGAATTCCACCGGACTCCAGAACTCTAATCCCGGAATCTGCCGGACTCCAGAACTCCGAACCCGGAATCCACCGGAATCCGGAATTCCGTGTCTCAGTTACCCGGAATTCCGGTGGACTCCGGCCGGAATCCAAACCGGACCTGGAATTCCGCTGGAATTCCACCGGAATTCCGGGCCTATTTTTACTAGGGGAGTGTTATTTAGCAAATCAACCCCTTTCGGCAGTTGGTATATTAGAGGATAATGCCCAAGGTTGAAAGATTGTCCAAACAATGAACAGTTGAGTATAACAGAGTGTCTAATTAAGTGTGTGTCGGTAAAGCAGATATTCATTGTTACAGTCAATGTCATTAGTCAACATTATTTTTACCACCTTATTGACTGCCTCAATTAAAGATTACTCTTGTTGTAAATTCAAACTACATGTATCTAAGTATACAGTTGAACCCCACTTTAGGATCTCAACCACTTTATCAAGATGCAACTACCTCATTATTATGGCTACTATCAATGGGATACAAAAGGATATGTAAGCATTGCTCATATCCATGTTAAAATTAATATTCTCATTAAGTGAATTTGATTTACAGTGTACAAGTGTCACAAATGACCTTCTCAACCTTGTCTTTTTCAGATTTCTTGCTTTTGTCAACTACCACTCATGGGGCACTGGTAAATATTTTAAAGAACTGGACATTTTCTTACAGGGACAACACATTTCTCACTATTTTGGATCGGCTTCGATCAGTATTTCATGAAAGCAAAATTTTGGTAAGAAAAACAGCATTGCATGGCAAGTTAGGTACAAAATTTATTTAGGAAATCTCAGCCAATCCACATCAATTTGTTTATGAGGTCTGATTGAACGGGGATGCTAAGAAAACAATAAGAAGAAATCGATGTTTTTGGCTTTGCTTTTTTGCTCTATTACAAGTGAGACGATGGAGGCACTTCCTTTGTTAGAAGGACTGTCCACTGAGATGGCAGTTTTTTTTTGTCACTCATTAAGTGTGATTTGGAAAGATATTTGAAGTAATATATCAAACACGAGAAAGAGTGTTTCATCAGGATATCCAGACACCAAGAAGTGGGTTGAAAAAAACGAGGCACAGCCGAGTTTTTTTTGACCAACTTCGAGGTGTTTGGATACCTGATGAAACACTCTTTCGAGTTTTTGATATGGCTTCTCAAACCATTCATAATTCTTGGAGAAATTCAAAGCAAACGTTCACAAAATCTTATGCTAATTAAGATCTGGTATCCAAACCACTGTCACAGTTGTGATTTCCTTTGTTTTCTCTTAATGAATTATGAATGAGTTTGAGAAGTTTTATTTCTATGTTCATTTTGCCAGTCCATAACTTAACTTATACAGGCCAGTCTCTCTTTGTAATGAGTCTTCTCAGCTCTCACAGCAGTAATGTTTGAGAAAAAATATGCAAGAATTGAAACTTGATTGAAGAATATGTGTTTCCTTGTGGCACTGGCAACCATTCCTGCTCTTAAGGTGACACAATTTTTATGAGCAGGACTGCCAAGATGACACATCTTTTGCCAGTTTGCATTTGCTGTTGATACAAGAAATAAATATCGATAACTCATGATTTAGAGCAGTTGGTAAAAAGCAAAACAAAACAAACAAGTAATCTAATGATAATGACCTGGCCCTGACTAAAAAAAAGAAAGCTCTGGTAAGAAAATCTTTGTACTAGGATAATTTCTTGAAGCAATACATGAATGTTAGTCTACCACCAAGGTAAGTAGAATTAAGAATGCATACAGCCTGTATAACGTAGTCTCGGACTGGCAAAAGGAACATAGGAATATTAAAAAAGTTCAAAGCAGCGACTTTTAGTGATAGCAGCTTTTAGCTGCTGAATTCGTGATTAACCTGAGCCATAGCCTTCTCACTTCTCACTTCTCGCTTCATATTGACATGCCCTGAGCAGTTGATGAAAAGCAAAGAAAAAAACAAACAAAAACAACAATAACAATGACAACAATTTATGATAATGACCTTGCCATGAAAACTTGAGAAGGCTATGGTTGGAAACCCTTTACAAGTATTAAGATACTGTCTTCAAACAGTTTGTTAGCCTACTGTCACCTGGCTAAGGCCCTGTTTACATGAGTTAACTCATCCCGGGATGATTTTCATCTCATCCAGGGGTGACTTTCATCCCGTTGTCTGGTCATTTACCTGTGAGTATTTACATGATTTGGAGCAAAAATGGGTTCAGGACGAAAGTCGTCCCGGGATGAAACTCATCCCGGGATGAAATAACTCATGTAAACGGGGCCTAAGTACATGTAGACTTAGGGACATATACTGCAACGACAACCAATCATTGAACGCACACACTCATTTTTCCTACGCTTGGCACTGGTCACTTGTACTTGCTACTAGCTCTCATTGGCTCGTTTGATTGCCTGTGTCTTATGATTGACAAGAGTAATTGTTTTGTTTAGGTTTTATGACACCTGCTTCATTTGAAAATGATTATTGTTCTATAATGTAGCACCTGATCTGAGCTAACTCGTAAAATCTCCGGTTGGTAAATAAAAAGGCTCAAAACTGGTGGGTTGGTGCACCCACCATTCCTGGTGTGTTAAATGACTTTAAAGCCAATTATCTAACACTGCATGCCTCTTTATGTTAATGCCATGGTGTGTATGTAAATTTTTTTGGCAAGTTTTAATGTTTGGATGGAAGCCAAAATATGTTTGGTTTGAAAGCTGCCAAAAAATACATTCATTAACAAGACTAATAATTTCTATAAAGAAAGAGAAAAGAAAAAAATGGACATATAAACAATTTTTTTTTCGCTTTGAGACAAGACCAACACTGCCTCTTGCATAGCAGTCATCTTTAGGCAGTCAGTGAAGCCTATTGCAAACAAAAAACGCTGATCTTTGATGTCTGGCAGATTTTAGTACAAACAGCTCTGTGTTTCATACTTTTCAAAGTTAAAGGCAATGAACAAGATAAGTGAAAAACAAAAAGCTTAAAGCCAGGAAGAGAGATCCAAAGTCAAGATCTCATTTGAAATCTAGAGAAAAACCTGTTGTAAGTGCAACATGTCAGAAGAAAGGAATTTCATTAGCCAAGTTCATGCATCGCAGTCACAAATCGAATGTGACAAAAGATGAGTGACATTTTCTGTTTGTTTTAGTATTCACTGTTGGGTTTTCAAAATGTGGTCATTTTTAGGAAACCCACTGCAAAGATGCAGTCATCTTTAGGCAGTCAGTGAAGCCTACTGGAAACAAAAAATGCTGATCTTTCATGACTGGCAGATTTTAGCACAAACAGTTCTGTGTTTCATATTTTTCAAAATTGAAAGCAATGAATAAGATAAGTGAAAAAGAAAAAGCTTAAAGCCAGGAAGAAATATCCAAAGTCAAGATCTCATTTGAAATCTAGAGAGAAACCTTTCTTAAGTGCAACATTTCAGAAGAAAGGAATTTCATTAGGCAAGTTCATGAATCGCAGTCACAAATCGAATGTGACAAAAGATGAGTGACATTTTCTGTTTGTTTTAGTATTCACTGTTGGGTTTTCAAAATGTGGTCATTTTTAGGAAACCCACTGCAAAGATGCAGTCATCTTTAGGCAGTCAGTGAAGCCTATTGCAAACAAAAAATGCTGATCTTTCATGTCTGGCAGATTTTAGTACAAACAGCTCTGTGTTTCTTACTTTTCAAAGTTAAAGGCAATGAACAAGATAAGTGAAAAACAAAAAGCTTAAAGCCAGGAAGAGAGATCCAAAGTCAAGATCTCATTTGAAATCTAGAGAAAAACCTGTTGTAAGTGCAACATGTCAGAAGAAAGGAATTTCATTAGCCAAGTTCATGCATCGCAGTCACAAATCCAATGTGACAAAAGATGAATGGCATTTTCTGTTTGTTGTAGTATTCACTGTTGGGTTTTCAAAATGTGGTCATTTTTGGGAAACCCACTGCAAAGATGCAGTCATCTTTAGGCAGTCAGTGAAGCCTATTGCAAACAAAAAATGCTGATCTTTCATGACTGGCAGATTTTAGTACAAACAACTCTGTGTTTCATACTGTTCAAAATTGAAAACAATGAATAAGATAAGTGGAAAAAAAACCTTAAAGCCAGGAAGAAAGATCTTAAGTCAAGATCTCATTTGAAATCTAGAGAGAAACTTTTTGTAAGTGCATTACATGTCATGACAAAGGAATTTTATTAGCCAAGTTCATGCATCGCAGTCACAAATCGAATGTGACAAAAGATGAATGGCATTTTCTGTTTGTTGTAGTATTCACTGTTGGGTTTTTAAAATGTGGTCATTTTTAGGAAACCCACTGCAAAGATGCAGTCATCTTTAGGCAGTCAGTGAAGCCTATTGGAAACAAAAAATGCTGATCTTTCATGACTGGCAGATTTTAGTACAAACAGTTCTGTGTTTCATATTATTAAAATTGAAAGCAATGAATAAGATAAGTGAAAAAGAAAAAGCTGAAAGCCAGGAAGAAAGATCCAAAGTCAAGATCTCATTTGAAATCTAGAGAGAAACCTTTCTTAAGTGCAACATGTCAGAAGAAAGGAATTTCATTAGCCAAGTTCATGCATCGCAGTCACAAATCGAATGTGACAAAAGATGAATGGCATTTTCTGTTTGTTTTAGTATTCACTGTTGGGTTGTCAAAATGTGGCCATTTTTAGGAAACCCACTGCAAAGATGCAGTCATCTTTAGGCAGTCAGTGAAGCCTATTGCAAACAAAAAATGCTGATCTTTCATTAGCCAAGTTCATGCATCACAGTCACAAATCGAATGTGACAAAAGATGAGTGACATTTTCTGTTTGTTCTAGTATTCACTGTTGGTTTTTCAAAATGTGGTCATTTTTAGGAAACGCACTGCAAAGATGCAGTCATCTTTAGGCAGTCAGTGAAGCCTATTGCAAACAAAAAATGCTGATCTTTCATGACTGGCACTTCTGTAAAATGGTTTTAGTGAGAAAATGCTCATTTGAAAGAGAATGAAAACGGTAAAGAAAGATACAGATTTCATTTTTCAAAGCAATAATGTTTTCCGGGGGTGGTACTTGACTCATGGTTGGGTGTAGGGGTACCGCTGAAGATCTGATACCCTGACCCTGTTTAGGACAAAAAGCCGTAAAATACCAATCCCGTTTAGGACAACACCCTCCATTTTAGGTCCCTGTTTAGAACAATTGAAAAAAGAAATACACACTTTCTTCACGTTCGAGACAATTTTACAGGAATTTAGAGACTGGGCGGCAAACGTCAGGTTTCCGATCTCTGACTTGCTATGTATAAGTGACAACGGTGACAATCGTGCAGCCATACCTTGTTTAGGACGCGTTCATACCCTGTTTGGGACAAACTCGCATAAAATTATATACCCTGTACAGGACAGAGAGGCCAAAAACCTTACCCTGTTCAGCGGCAAAATTTTAGATATGTTGAATATCCTTTCTGGCTGACTCAGCTTGGAGTCCTAGCATCACCATATGCCTGAGCACTTTTGGGATATGCAACATAATAAGCATTTTGAGACGAAAAGATTTAGGAAAATGTTGTGAAATATGCAACATAATTACCAGATTGAGACAAAATGATAAGCAAATGTTGTGCATCCTTGCTAATTCAAACATCGTGGAGTTCTTGAATCATTGTATGTCTGGGCACTTCTGGGATATGTAATATTCAAAGTCCCTCTGGCATAGAAAACATTTTTCTTTGTTCTTCTAATGAATCCACCTCCAAAATCCTCTAGGGGTTGATTAGCACAAAGGACACGCGAGCGGACGCGAAAATTGCGTTTGGCGTGAAAACATGACGTGCGCGTGATCATTATCCCATTGGAATCCCATAGTGCGTTTCATTGACCTCGTTCAAGACTGAATTATCCAATGTGAGAACGAAAACTACTAAGATTTGCAATTTGTTTGGAGGGAAATAATTCGCCATTTTAAGTACGTTTTCAGCCCTGATTTACATACTTGTGCACTTTCTTACAGAGGTCAAAAAGGATTGTTTAGGACAAATTTGCTGATTAACAGTACACGAAATATGACTTGAAAATCTGCGGGTTTCATAAAAAAAGAGTAGGTTGGCGAAAATGGAAATGGTTATATTTGCTCCATATTTGCTTCTGGGGTAAACAAACCTAAATTTGCTGACTTGGTGTAAAGTTGGTGCAAATAAACAGAATTGCCATAATGATAGCAAATGTAAGGGTAAGATATCCAAATTTGTTTATTTGGTACTCAAGTAAATGTGACAGTACTTTGATTTACGCCACCTGTTTGCGTGTTCGGAGATGAGTATGTTTGCTCCTTTAGTAAATATGGGGTAAATAAACCTAAATTTCCTGATTTGACCTTGGCGTAAAGTTGGTGCAAATAGGCACAATTGCTATAATAGTAAATGTGAGAGTAAGTAATGCAAATTTGTTAATTTGCCACTCAAGTAAAAGTGATGGTAATTTGATGCAAATAAGTTGATTTTCACCGTGTTTGCTTAGATTTACGGACTCCGTAAAAGTATTAATTTTTAAGGGTAGCAAAACTACAGCAAATAAATGTGAAATTTGAAAATTTACCTTGATGGCAAAACTGACACAAATCTGATGCAAACTTCGTGTTTACGTTACATTTGCGCCTAGTTTCAGCAGGAGCAAGTGTGTGTCTTTGCTTCGACAATGCCGCCTGTGCAAATTTGTGACAAATTTAGAGCCCTAAATTTGCTACATATTTACTTCAGTTGCAAAGCTCGGTAAATCCGTCTTTTCGTGCAGTGTAGCGCACAGGGAACTAATCGACGTTGGTCATGTTGAGTTCTACCAGGGCTGTCTAAGTATGCCTCGAACGGGAAAGTGAGAAAACCAGAACCTGGAAATGGCAAGTCGGAGTCCAAAGGTATTTTGCAACACATCGGTGTCTTCCCTCCAGGGGGCTCTGGTAAGTACACTTTTTTCTCATACCCACTTTCGTGCATTCCTCGCTGTGATGGCAGACGTCATTAAGCAGATTAACACTACCATACCAGCCCTGAAGACAGTCAGCTTCCGGCAAGACAGCGCTGGCTGCTACCACTGCAGAGCCTGCAGGGCCACCATAGTTTGCGCAGGAGTACTAGGAACAGAGCTGTGTGTGGTGTTCAAACTCTTGGCTCCCTTCCCTCCCCATGGAGGGAAGGGAGCCTGCGACCTCAAGGCCGGCGGAGACTAAGTCGGATACATTTGTCCTCCTAAACTCCGGACGCGATATCAAGATCCCGGTGGAGAACCATCCTTAAGTGTCATCCGGTGCGCGTCCATTGCAATATACAGTTTTCTAAAGAAGGAATCCGTCCGTGTATGAAGATCATATGGCGTGGGACCTATAAGACCAATATCTGCGCTGAAAACTAAGGCCCTGTCATCTGATGGTCTACCGTCCATAGCAGTGCTCTAAGCGAAACCGAGCTCGTTCTCCTCAACCGTGAGAAGACGGAGAAGAATCGCACAACCAACTTTCTCTTGACAAACAAGGGGGTTAGTTTCTAGAGAAACTGTGGTGCTGCATCGGTGGGGAAGCGAAACACAAAACGTTGTATTTATCAACTGAGTTGATTAGGTAAATTGAGCCACCGTGAAGAGATTGAAATCTGACGTTTCGAGAGTTAGCCATTCGTCACAAGGATGGTTCTCCACCTTCGTCACCTGCACTGCTCAGAAGATCAGGCGGAAAGCGACAAAGAGCCCTAAACTTTAGGACTCCTTGTCATGATGAGTTTCAACATGAGTTGAGTTTCAAACTCAACTTAATTTCGAGTTTCATGTATAAAATTGTAATCCGCTAGGTTTGCCATAAAATGGTTTCACAAGCTTCTAAAGAACGAAAAGGACGGTTCCGGCACCCCTGGCCACACCCCTGGTTTGGGCTTGAGTAAACTCAACATACACTTTTACATTCTCACTCCTGTCTTGACCAGTTTTTGAAGACCAATACATAGAGACCTAATAATAATTTCTTTTTCAAAGCCCTAGTAACAGGCAAGGTTTTGGCAAGGCTTCACTGCCTCTAATGATACTGATAAATACATAAATACCGTTAACTGCCACTTATAAGCCCAACCGCTTACAAGGCCCCCCCCCCCCCCCCCTCCCCCGGTTATAGGCCCATCTACCTGTAAACAAAAAAATACCTCCGGTATAAGCTCCACCGGATATAAGTCGCCCTCTAGTTTTCCCTGTTTCCTTAATATTAAGCACTCTCACAGAACACTGCGAAGATGAACTCTGAGCTTCTTTTTTGTTACGTCCCGGTTACGTTCGTGTTGTTACAGTTTTGATTTTGTTGTTAAATTAAAATTGAAATGAATTCGATTTATTGTGATGTTTCAAAGGTTAATTAAAAACTGGTAAATTAAAAACGTATTTCGATCAACACTGCTGTGGCGCATTTCGAAACTTATAAGCCCCCCCGGATATAAGCCCTTCCATTTATAAGCCCACCCAAAACCCCTTACAAAGTTGTATAAGCCCAGGGCTTATAAGCGGCAGTTGACGGTAATTGGTCCTTGGGTCCACAGGTTTTCAAAGTTCTCATTGCTTTGTTTTTGTTTGTTTGTTTTTTGCTTGCTTGCTTGTTGTTGTTGTTGTTGTTTTGTTTTGTTTTGTTTTTTTTTGTTTCCTGTGCATTTCCCCCTCCAAGTCAAACCCGACGTCAGGTAAAATCAAGTGCGTGACATTTTGTTGCGTGACTCAAACTAAACAGGCTTGTAAGCTTTCGGCAAGAAATTGTCGTTTCGAAATTTTACAACGAATACAGATCAAGAAAGATGGTTATTATGAAAGAGTACGCACAGAACCTGATATTTAGAGAATACCATATTTAGGTGAGCTAGACATTACCTTTCTGCTGTGGATTACAACCGAATACCAACCAAAATAGAAGAAATGTCCACATTTTTGGTTATTCGGTCGGAGGTATGTGCCAATTGTTGACGTGTTAATGTTGTAATTATGGGGATTTTGAGAGCGTTTGTACTCGGCGCTGATAAAAAGCCTGAAACTAATTTTTAAACCTGGTTTAAGAACGGCATTTCCTCTTTCAAGAATTCTGAATTTCAAGTGATTTGGTGTTTTACCGGGGAGGGAAACTTTCTCTTGAAAAACTGTGCCAAATTGAGAATTCAAAGCAAGCGAATTTTAGTGGTTTTCAGCAGCCTGCCATGACCTTGAAAATTAATCCACAAAAGAATAATTTGACTCAAATTACTTGTAATCTCTTCAAGAGCAGATTTCTAAGCTCAAAACAGGATTGTTCCATGACGCGAATTAAACAGAGCGAAGTTTACGAGAAGGTATGATTCGCGTTTATTCGGCGTGTTTGTAGAGACACCGTGGTGCGGTAACTGTTCTTTAATTTTTTGGAGGTTTAAAAATAGTTTCTCAACAAAAAATGCCACCACGTTTCTAGAGCTACCATAAGGTATCTCTGGGCGAAAAATGGCGAATTTTGATTTTTCATCATGTGCCACATATTTTCGATTTCGCTCGGTCTTAGTGGACATTGCCTCTTAAATTGTAAGTTGTTGTTAGAGCAATTGACATACCTTATTTCAGTCCGCAACCCCAAACGTACCTTAGTTCAATTACTTCAAAAAGGCAATAATTCATCCAGCCGGTATAAAAGCAGCTTGCACATAAAATTCCTGTATAGCTTATGTCCCCCATCTCCCCAAGGAACAAGTTGGTGTAAATTAGATTTGTGCTTATTACTTCACCAGCTCAAAGTTCACCACCAAGCCTGACATTTGCAAGAAACTCTTTGAAAACATTGGGCAAGTTGACACTGATTTTGAATGAGTATTCCTTTCGACTTTTCGTTGCTTAGAAACTTCACATGTTCACACGTGAACATGCCTTCTTTCAAGCGCAATCCTGTTCTCAAATGCTTCAATAATGCAAGATGTCTTTTAACCACTAGAACGGTAAGAGTAATAGAAGAAACCGTTGCAGAGATTGAAACAGGGGCAAACAACTTGCAAACGAGTATTTCAAGTTCAAGGAGTGTAAAGGCCCCAGCCAAATGTACATGACATCACTGATAGCCATCTTTGCTAACAGATAATTTGTTGGCGTGTGCATGTCTCGTGTCTTGTGCAAAACTGGAATAACCTTGTAAATCCGACCATCAAAACTGGACAACATAATTATTTGGTAAAAATACAGCCTGTTAAGCCAGATCACTCTCCTTTGTTATTTGAGGATCTCCAGCATATACAATGATGATTAGTTGGGTAGGTTGTGAATAATAATGTCCAAATGTATGCATAAATAACCCGATCACTGGTAGTTAGGCTAGCGACCACGTCAAATATTCCGCACCGTTAAGCTACCCTTCTTTGGTAAAATGCACCATTTGAGGGCAGTTGGTCTGTGATAAACAGATCAATGTAACAGCTCTCTATCAATCGCCACTGTCAACAGCTGCACGTAACATATCTTTACGTTTCTGAACAAAACTGAAAAAAAAACCTGTTAAAAATCCCTCAAATGTGACCATTCAAATGAAAGCATTCCCCGAGAAGTGCGTAGTTTTTTGCGGTGTTGTTTTTCTTCAAACACTTTTTTAAAGCGAGTTTTAATGTTAAATAAAAGACTTTACAAATCTTCGAATCGTCACATGAACTAAATAAGCTAGAAAGAAAAAAAACTAATAATTTCCAAAGCCGTTTGCCCCCGGCCAAAACTGCTGTTCATTATTTCCAAACTATCTCTTCTAATTCACTAGTTTACATTAAAACACAAGAAACTAAATAATTATCGCAACTGAATCTCATTCTGCGATGTCCGTTTCTGACAAATAATTATGCGTTTGAACCCTTTTCGAAAGTTTTGACTGCGAAAAGCGTAAAGAATTGGGTTACAGCATAAGCTAACAGCGAATATGCAATCAACCACATTAGAAAGTGCATAGAACAACGAAGAGTCAATGTCGTTTACATCCCGTGTTGCAAAAAATGTATAACAAGATACTGTTGGTGCATAACCAATAAAAAATCCAGAAGTTGCCAGGAGTAATGTGATAACAAGTTTCTTTTTCTCAGATCTTTCTCCGACTGTTTCAGAGCAAACTGTGTTGGTAAAGTAAAGCCCCCTTATTAACGATCCATAACAATAAAACATGACTGCCATTTGAACAAACGTGACGCTAATGGTTATTATCACATAAACTTTGCTTGCTTCAGTCATGACTAAAGTCCACGGACCAATACATGTAGAATATGTTTCGCTCCAATCTTTGAAGATTAATTCTGGGAAGCATCTGATAACACTTGTGATCCAAATGCAAGCGATGGCTAGCTTACTGTTTTCTTCTCTTAACCGCAATCCTGTTCTGAAAGGCTTCAATATAGCGTGATATCTTTCAACCGCTAGAACAGTAAGAGTAACTGAAGAAACCGTTATAGAGATTTCAGTCATGGCTAAGAACTTGCAAGCGATTTTTCCAAATTCAAAAAATTTAGTGGCCACAAAGAAATGGACATGACATCGCTAACAGCCATGTTCGCTAATAGATAATTTGTTGGCGTGTGCATGTCTCGTGTTTTGTGCACAATTCGCATGACAAACACGTTTCCGATCAATCCGATGATCAATAACACAATGGTAGTCCCAAAAAAGCCCAATTCCTGGCTATCCAATAGCTCTTCAACCATGATGTTTGACGTACTGCACCCCCCAGTTCTTTCCCATTCGATGGGGAAAGTTCAAAGGCTCATCGTTGGGAACATCCGTTAACACAAGTTGTTAATTAATTGCGGCGAAGTTTTTAACACCTGTTTACCCTTATTTGGTAAACCTACGTCACTTAAACTCAGTTGAATTATAAACAAGCAAGGGGGTTAGTTTCTAAAGAAACTGTGGTGCTGTGTCGATGGGGACGTTAACCACAAAAAGCAATCTCTTCACGGTGGCCAATTAACCTTATCAACTAAGTTGATAAATCCAAAATTTTCAGTTAAATTATAGTCAGCAGGTCACTTTTTGTTGTCATTTGTCAATTTCCAGCATACAAATTGATGATTAGTGCAGTCAGTTATGAATAAAGATATCAAACACGGGCATAAAAATATACGATTTTTGGTAATTAGCTCAAGGGGTACACTTCCTTGCTAATTTTAAAATGTCTTCATCTATGTACTTCCTTTTTCTATTGTTTTCTGTTGTTGTTGTTATACCGCAAATGATCTCTCTTTAGTCTTCCCCTTTATTTTTTTGCTTAGAGTCTATTTGGCGGAGTTTAGATAGTAAACAATGGATATAAAAGTAAATACACTATTTAGCTCGTTCAATGTGTTCCATGTATCACCTTCTGAAGAGATATAAACATTACCTAAGCGTCGGTTTTTCGTGAATTTGAAAAAGAGCCGTTAAGGTGCAGTAGTGACGTACAGTAAGATGGCGCATCAAAAATTGCACGTAATGTGTTTATAAATTTGTAAAATACCCGTAAAAGAAACCTCGGATACGACCACTCAAATGAAAAATGTACTTAACTTTTTGCAATGCGAGTTTACTTGACGTACAGCTGCTTGATTCGAACTCTCGCACGTCCCAGGTGAAACGCTCAAATAAATC
The DNA here is from genome assembly GCA_964030785.1 of Siderastrea siderea. NCBI lineage: Eukaryota > Metazoa > Cnidaria > Anthozoa > Scleractinia > Rhizangiidae > Siderastrea > Siderastrea siderea. The sequence goes on along the minus strand of OZ034966.1, from coordinate 68,589,512 downwards.
ATTGTTAATACACATTGTACACCGTAATTTTTCGGGTCTTTTTTTTCCGATAGGAGAAGGTCGAACAACTGCCAACGTCAAACATACAAATTAGCTATGGTAAATCTAATTTGCACACGAAACAAACAAAGTAGAAAGCCATTCGAAGGAGCTGTGGTGTGTGATTTGTGAGGGCGTGTGATTCAGTGTGATTTTAGATTGTATCCTGAAATAAAATGCGAAGGACCGAAAAAGAGTCTGACCTTTGAAAAATCACAGGAAGTGTAAGTATGCTGATTTATATTTTCAAAGACTTTAAATTTTAATATACTGAAGCTTATTTTTATTGAAGTGGAGAAAAAAAGTAGACATTGGATTACGAGTGGGTTAGTGAGAGGTCTACCAGTTGACCAGGTCACAAAGAGAAACTACGAATCGCGACCGAAGACTACCAGCGGTTCCAAAAGTCCATCCCCAAACAACGAGCCCTTCCAGTTGAAGAAAGTAACAAGCAGAATAAAGATATGTCAAGGATGTCGAACATCAATCCTGGGCAGAAAGTAGAGATCCAGGCTCCACCCTTCGACTTCTGTGTTGCCAGACTCGAGCGCAGACCGTACCGTTCAGCAGACGGAAAAGAAAAGATGCCAGCTCGTCCAAGTAACGCCCATTACCATGCACAGCCGCATTCGTTGCATCAGGGCCGTGGAACCTGCGTTTGTGGGAAAAGCGCTAGTAGTGCCAGAGGATGTCAAGTATTGCCTTGAAGATGTTCATCTGTTCATCGGTGTTATACTTCAGATATAAACCATGTTTTAAAAAGAGGACATGATTTTCTGCTTAGACTATGCATAGACCTTTTAAGTAGTGGATAGGACGCTAGCAAAAGGGGTGAGTGGGTTGAGTCGTGCAAGTCTTAGGGAGAGGACGCTCAGTTCCCCTGTGTCCAGCGCCCTCCGATGACTAATTTTTGTTACGCCCTATTCCTCGTTAAGACGTATTGTGGATTGCATTGAAAAAGGAGAAGTCGATTTTCTGCTGCGAACACAGGTTTCTTGGACGCCACTACTGCGCCAATAAGTAGACTTCTGCAGCCGGAAAACCGTCCGCCATACTTGTCAAAACGTGGGCACGTTTTTATTGTTCCCTTGTCAGTTCACTGCACGCCACAGATTTATAGTTTTTTTCCATAATTTCTTGAAGCCACAAATCAACAGAAACACAAAGCAAAATTTACAAAAACCGTCATTTTACTAACATTCTCAGTTAAAAAGGGACATAAAATTTACTTGGTATAAGAAACGTTTCTATGACGTTGACAAAATTTTAAGCTGCATTACTAAGTGCTTGAGCATTAGCAATAATGCGTGACGTTGCGTATGACGAAATTCGGAAAATTGAACGGTTTTATACAAAGGTTTCCTTGTTCGCCCGCTGTCGCATGGATTGACTAAGGGATCTCTGCCAACATGTTATGTAAAAATTAGGAAACATTCTACAGAAAAAGCAACATTTTTCTTCATTTTGCTTAATACCAAGATGTTGTTGTTGTTGTTGTTGTTTTGTATGACCTGAGAAACGGCTGTGACTAAATATAAAGGCACAAAATCCCTGAAAGGTGAAATCAGATTGTTAGCCCCATAGTGCCGACAGTTAATTAGTGAAATATTGTTGAGTTTACTTGAAATTTAGGGAAAGGTGCACTGTTTTGTTTTCAAGACACTGCAACGTAGGCTTGCACAAATTATTTCTGAAAGCGTCGTATTCTTTTAGTCCAGAAAACGTATCAGTCTAAAACGCCACCTGTTATTATAAATTCAGTATTCGTCTTTAAGGGCATCGTCAAATGGCTACATAAATAATTGATTTTTTTTCTTGACAATATGTGAAGAGATCTTTGATAGGGATAGTACCACTTCACTCTTCGTCCAATATGTCCTGAAAATGATTTACAACATCTCTCATCCTCACTAAAATAACCATGTGTTTTCAGATTTTTAGCTCATTGCCTATTATTTGCATCGTTTTATTGAAAAGATTCCCTCCTATTTTTCCAAAATATTCCGGAATAATTCTTGCAAGCCTTTGATAACTAAATTTCCTTCTAGGTAACATTACAGTTTATATTTAATCTACTGATACATTCTGAACAGTTTTATTCTATCCCATTTTATAGTCAGCAAAAGGGACCCAGTTAGTCAACAATTGTTTAAGAGCTCCTGACCAGAAATATCGAGAATCCCCACGACAGAAACGAAATTTCATATTCCATTTCATTTTACCAAAAATACCTCTTTGGTAAACTATTTTCAAAAATCATATTTAAAAGTTCCTCCGCTTTTCGTTTTTTCCAAAATTTAAATAAGTTCGAAATACCGCTAGAGGCTCGTTTGGGCCCCCCGGAAACAAGGGAAAATCGTGCATTTTTAGCAAGCTCGTACGCAACAATGGAAATCGTTCCCGTTTTGCCATTTCGCTCATAAGTACATCATTCTTTCCTCTATCTAAAAATATAAAAATCGGATATAAATTTGTATTTTTAGTCTGCTTGTTGACCTGTTGACGATACTAACCTTGAAGGGTTCAAAGTCAAAGTGAAATTTGGGTCAACTTCAAAGGCTTATAACTGACCTAGCATATGTTTTTCAGACCAAAAGTATACATCAACTGTAAGCTCAAGCATTCCTTTTCACTCTCTGAAAGTGTCGTTTTTGGCCCACTAAAGGCGACTCGTGGAGAAAAAAAATCGTGCGGTGCATTTTGAGCATTTCGGTAGAACGGCCGCTGTCACGCGAGCCACATCGGTTCCACTAAAGCAGTCATAAAACAAGGTTTCACTGGCTCATCGTTTTGAATAGGTAAAAGTAAAAATATATACTTTTCACTTAGAGGTAACTATGTTATTATGGCTTAGGGGCAGCCCGGTTTACTTGTGTACAATGCAAATTTATTTATAATGTAACAATATTATTTGATTGATCCAAACTGATAAACCAAAGATACTCTCACCTTAAGACACCATCTTGTGAATCTCATGGTCGAGGTTATCACTCCTTTTACCAGACTTATTGGCTGCAGTAGTCATGACAATTTGTAGATTGAAAAAACAAAAGTTACAACCACGTCAAACTATGCACTCCGTATTCAAATTAGCATAAATGTGAGACATGAAATCTGAGCTTTTCGTGATAGGCACGATAAACGATAGCGTGATGCAGTGACTCAGAAAGCTGGAAAACCCAAATGGGCATAAGCCAGGAGCCCTTACTTAGACATAAATGTTAGTTTTCCGGTAAATAGCCGTTTTGAATGTATATATACGAAGGGACACTTTACACTTCTCTAATGAGGGAAAGGATCGTAAGGGTCATTTCCAATTTCAAATACTTCAGTAGGGTCCGATCATTTACTGTTAGAGGGCAGCGGGGGGTGGTTGGAAAAAACCGAAATATTCCCGCAAAGCTTTTGTGGAAGAAAGACCGCAGAAACACCAGGGAAAGAAAATTCAAGCAAAGCTTTTAGTTCCAATAAAAAAATAAATAAATAAATCATAATCGTAATAACAAAGCAGAAAAAAGCAAAAATTTAATGATACGTCTCTTATCGTCTTTGATCAGTTTTAAATGGACGTGTGAGTGCTATTTTAAGTCTCGTGGGACACATTCAGTTAACAAAAACGCCACCACAAGAACAACTTGAAACCATTTCTTCTAGTACGCTGGTGTGGGGTACTTTTCTTCTAAGTTTCAAAGGAGGTGTTTACAAGTCAAAACGCTCGCAGTGAAACTGAGAAAGTCCAAGTTTCCGGTTGCCGTTCTTTGCGAATGCCATCAGCGCAGATGTCGTACTGGTCGTACACAGTGAGATGTTCCAGTTGAAACCTTGAGAGGATATCTTGCCTTGCTGTAGTCAAATTGGTTCATTTTATTATTATTTCTTTTTTTGAGGGGAGGTATGCTAGGGGTCATTTGCAGATTCAGATATTTTATGGTCGGACCATTTATTTTAGAGGGGTGGTTTGAAAAATAAGAAAAGTTTGATTTGGAAAGCTTTTGTACAAGAAACGCTGCAAAAGCTTTGTCGCAAGAAGAAAGTAAAGAAAGTAGCTAATTCGGGAGAATTATGTATATCTTTTCCAATCGCTGCTAGGCTTTGCACCGTTGTAGGAAGGTATGGAATGATACCTGTGCTGAAATCTCAACAGCCGTTTGAATCCTTAGGCTTTGCCACACGGATCGAGTTCCAAACGGTTCCGGTTCTGATAGGTCTTCTGAAACTGCTATCCGTACCGTCAATCCGGTCCAGTAAAGGTCCGGGTTTTGGACCTGCAAAAATGCAGGAACCGTTCCGGTCCCATATTGGACAGGTACTATGTGAACATCTTGACCGGTTCGTTCTGGTTCCAACAGCGTAATTTAGGCTTGGGCACTAGTTAAATTTATCGCGTGTATCAGTGTTGTGTCTTTGATTAAACTCATCTAGAAATTTAAAGAGAGACCAAACTACTGTCTGCGATAGCATAAATGCCACATAACTTATTGCAATTCTGCGTTTAAAGCTTGAAAAGGTTAAAAGCTTGTGTATTTTGGTTGAGTATTTTGTAATCGGCAGGGATGGGGTAATTTATTATCTGGCCAGAGGCCTTTGGCTTCTTTCAATCCATAGATTCAGCCTTCTTCGATCGTCTTTCACGCGTTTTGGTCTGCCGGTGGATAACGTATTGGTACAAACAGCTGATTTTCTCACGTTGGTCCAGAAGTGGACTGGTACCGGATCATTTCTGTACCGGTTCCGTGTGAACAGATGCTCATAAATGAAACGGTCCTACGCGAACAGATCTGGTCCGGTCCAGAACTATTTGGAAACTGTTCTGTGAGAACATAGCCTAAGACGTTGTTCGTAAGTTTGTGAGAGGGTTGGGCCTTAAGAGAAGCAACAAAGAAAGCTTCTCGCCTCGATGATAAAAAAAAAAGTCTACCTCGAAAACAAAGTTCAATATTGGCCATTCATCAAGAAGGAAAGTGGACGCAGAGGCAGTACCGTGGGATGAAATAAGCCGGATCGCTAGGTTCCGGGGAGGTGCCTGACGGCCCAGCATTAGCCACTGCGTTCTTTTAGGGTCTAGCAGCAAACGATTTCCGTGCCTTTGAAAAATAAACCTCTTTGAGTACAGCGAGACAAGATATCCTCTCAAGGTTTCAACTGGAACATCACATCGTGTACGACCAGTACGACATCTGCTCCAAGAGCAGCAACCGGAAACTTGGACTTTTTTAGTTTCACTGCGAGCGCTTTGAATTGTAACTCCTTTAAAACTTAGAAGGAAAGTACCCTACATCAGCCTACTAGAAGAAATGGTTTCAAGTCGTTCTTGTGGTGGCGCTTTTGTTAACTGAATGTGTCCCACGAGACTTAAAATAGCACTCACACGTCCAATATTAAAACAGATCAAAGACAATAAGAGAAGAATCATTAAATTTTTGCATTTTTCTGCAGAGTTATTATGATTATGAGTTATCTACTCATTTTTTTTCTGTAACTAAAAGCTTTGCTTGAATTTCCTTTCCCTGGTGTTTTTGTGGTCTTTCTTCCGCAAAAGCTTTGCGGGAATATTTCGTTTTTCCAACCACCCCCTCTAAAATTAATGGTCCGCCCGTAGAATACACTGTTTTTTTTTTTATAAGAACGTCTAATTTTTTAGCTGAGGCGGAACCGGAACTGAATGTTCTTATTTTGTTGGCGATTTGAGCCTGAAACGTTCTTAACAATGTTCTTAAGATTAATTGTATAGTATTTCAGTAAATCATAGTTGTGAATGAAAGAAAGAACAAATAGGTCAAGTTCTACCAATTTCCTAAAAGTTGTTCGTGTTTGCTTTTGTAAAAATGGAAGATGACTTACGACGTCACAAAAATTCTAGCATTTGGGGCTCAAATAGGCTGTAAATTACTCTGACCAGATTATTACACTTTATTTCACCCTCACCGCATAGCTTATTCTACAAATATGAAGACATGATAAAGAGGCGTTCTTAACAAAATCTCAGCCTGGGTATGTTCTAAGCATGTTCTTAAAATTTTTGCCAATCCCAGCCTCGACGTTCTTATAAAAAAGGTTCTTATAAAAAAAAGAGTGTATTTGAAACTGCAAATGACCCCTAGGATCCCTTCCCTCATTAGAGAAATTTCACCTCGTATATATACATTCAAAACGGCTATTAACCGAAAAACTAATATTTATGTTCAAACAAGGGCTCCTGGTTGGTAGTCACTACGTCAAGCTATCCCATATCGTGCCTATCAGGAAAAGCTCAGATTTCATGTGGCACATTTATGCCAATTTAAATACGGAGTGCATAGTTTGGCATGGTTTGAAAAAGGTTCGGTAACTTTTGGTTTTTTAATCTGCAAATTATCACAACTTATCCAACCAACAAGTCTGGTAAAAGAAGTGATAACCTGAGCCAGGAGATTTACAAGATGATGTCTTACGGTGAGAGTATCTTTGGTTTATCAGTTTAGATCAACGAAATAATATTGTTACATTATAATTAAATTTGCATTGTACAAACGTAAACCGGGTTGCCCCTAGACCACAGCAACATAGTTACCTCTAAATGAAAAGTATATATTTTTAATTTATTAACCTATTCAAAACAAGGTGCCAGAGAAACCTCTTTTTTTGACTGCTTTAGTGCAACCGATGTGGCTCGCCGTTGCGTAATAGCGGCAGTTCTACCGAAATGCTCAAAATGCCCTGCACACTTTTTATTCTCGACGCGTTGCTTTTAGCGGGCCAAAAACGACACTTTCAGAGAGTACAAACGAATAATTGAGCTTACAGTTGATGTATATTTTTGGTCTGAAAAACATATGCTAGGTCAGTTATAAGCCTCTGAAGTTGACCCAAATTTCACTTTGACTTTGAACCCTTCAAGGTTAGTATCTTCAACAGGTCAACAAGCAGACTGAAAATGCAAATTTATAGCTGTTTTTTAAATTTTTAGATAGAGGAAAGAATGATGTACTTTTGAGCCAAATGGTAAAACGGGAACGATTTCCATTGTTGCGTACGAGCTTGCTAAAAATGCACGATTTTCCCTTGTTTCCGGGGGGCGCAAGCAAGCTTCTAGCCGTATTTTGAACTTTTGTAATTTTTGGAAAAACCAAAAAGCGGATGAACTTTTAATTATGATTTTTGAAAATAGTTTACCAAAGAGGTATTTTTGGTAAAATAAAATGAAATATGAAATTTCGCTTCTGTCGTGGGATTCTCGATATTTCTGGTCAGGAGCTCTTAAGATTCAAGATTCTACCTCTTTTTCTCTGGGCTTTGGCTGGGACTAAAGGGAAGGGAATAACAGTTTATCACTTTGTAAATGATACTTTAAATGCGTAACGTTAAAGAGAAAATTTCAGCTATATACGCTTACCTTGCTGGAGGTCCTCCATGTCGCTGCCAACGCGCAAAAGCCCAGGAATGAATAAATTAGAACAATTACAGTTGCTGGGAAAACATAAGGGAGGGGTTTGGGGTGGAGATAGTGAGGAAAATGGTTTTGGCGGGGATCAGAAGGTAACGTTAATAATGTAGCGTGGCTTAATGTTAATTGTTCGTCTTTTCTGCCATTTTGTGTACATTAAATCGGTCATTTAGAGTTAAAGTATTCCGGCGTTCCGGGTTTTAGTATTCTAGCGTTTCAGGTTTAAGTATTCCGGCGTTCCGGGCTTAAGTATTCCGGCGTTCCGGGCTTAAGTATTCCGGCGTTCCGGGTTTTAGTATTCCGGCGTTCCGGATTTTAGTATTCCGCCGTTCCTGGTTTTAGTATTCCGCTGTTCCGGTGTTCCAGCGTTCCGGCGTTCTGGCGTTCCGGCGTTCCGGCGATCCGGGTTTAAGTACATGCCCTTCAAAACTATTTAATTTCACTAGTTTACAATAAGGCACAGAAAACTGAAAAATTACTGCAACTGAATCTCATTCTGTGGTGTCTGTTCCCGACATAGAATTATGCGTTTTTAAAACCCTTCTCGAAAGTTTTTACTGCGAAATGCGTACAGAATAGGATTACAACATAAGCTAACAGCGAACATGCAATCAACCACATTAGAAAGTGCATAAGACAACTTGCAAAAACTATGTAAAAAGCTACGGTTGGTGCATAACGAATGAAAAATCCAGTAGTTGCCAGGATGGATGTGATAACAAGTTTCTTTTTCACAGCACTTCTCTCTCCAGCTGTTTCAGAGCAAACTGTGTTGGTAAAGTAAACCCCCTTATCAAGGATCCATAACAATAAAACATGACCAACATTTGAACACAAGTAAGGGTGGCGTTTGTGATCACATAAAATTTGCTTGCTTGATTAAGGTCCATGGACCAACACACAAGTAACGTGTTTCGCTCCAATCTTTGAGGATCAATTATAGGAAACGTGCTATATGCAAGCGATGGCCAGCTTGCTGTTCTCTTTTCTTAATCCCAATCCTGTTCTGAAATCCCAAGGGGGGGAGGGGTCTACTCGATAAAGTTTTATACGGGGAGGCTTCGCCCAGAGGTTCAAACCGTTACCCTTTAATATCTTATATTCTGTCGTTATTTGGTGTTTCGAATTGTAACGGATTTCTTGTATAATTCATTTAGTTCATTCCCTGAAGAAGCAAGGCCGTGCCTGACGAAATATTGGAAAGATATAAAATATACGTAACCTAAGCTGTACAGCGAGCCATTCTCAATAATTGCACGTGCGGAGAAATATATTTCGCACCTTTGACCCTTGTTTGGTTAAAATGCATCATTTGAGGCCAGTTGGTCTCAAAATAAACAGATCGCTACAACAGCTGTCGATCGCCTATGCCAGCATTTGCACGCAACATATCTTTATGGTTCTGTGAAAAATAAAAGAAAAAAATATTTCTAATTTAAAACCGCTCAAATGTGTTCGTTCAAATGAAAGCATTTTCTGAACAGTGCTTAGTTTGAAATTATGAATATATGAAACTCATATATTTGAACTGCGGAATGAAGAAATAAGTGTAAAGAAGATCCTCGCAGTTATTAACGCAACTTATGCAGTTGCGAAAAGAAAGCCTGAAAAAAATCAGGCTTGCCGGGATTCGAACCCTGACCTCTGCGATACCGGTGCAGCGCTCTAACCAATTGAGCTAGCAAGCCAACTGGGAGCTGGTCATTAAATTGGTTCGTAATATACCGGGAAAGATGAAGATGAAATTATGAATATATGAAACTCATATATTTGAACTGCGGAATGAAGAAATAAGTGTAAAGAAGATCCTCGCAGTTATTAACGCAACTTATGCAGTTGCGAAAAGAAAGCCTGAAAAATAAAAAAAATCTGGCTTGCCGGGATTCGAACCCTGACCTCTGCGATACCGGTGCAGCGCTCTAACCAATTGAGCTAACAAGCCAACTGGGAGCTGGTCATTAAATTGGTTCGTAATATACCCGGGAAAGATAATTTCATCTTCATCTTTCCCGGGTATAGTGCTTAGTTTCTTGCGTTGTTGTTTTTCTTAAAGCAAGCATTTTTTTAAACATTAAAAGTTATCTTTAGTACGTGACATGCCGTGGCATCGAAAATCGCCCAAAACGGCCTCCAGAAGCTGGAAAAGCGCTAAAAACACAGCATACACACAACAGGTAAGGTTTTCAAACCTTATTTCGATTTCAATCATGTATTTCCGATTAATTTTCAGCTCCATACAAACTCTCATATTACGCTTTGATTACCTGTGCTGTTTCTGGGCAGACTGTGAAGTAAAGTTTCTTATCAAGGATCGATAACAACAAAACATTACGGCCATTTGAAAAACGTGTGGCTAGAATCTATGAGCGCATCAGAGAACTTTGCAATTGACTGCTTGATTCATTTCCAAAGTCCATGGACCAATACACGTGCATGTAGAATATGCAGTCCTTGAAGATGAATTCTGGGAAACATAGGATACTGGCACTCGTGATCGAAATGCAAACAATGGCCAGCTTAATGTTTTCTTCTGTCAAACACAATCCTGTTCTGAAAGGTTTCAGTCCCGGGGTTTCAGTATAGCGTGATATCTTTCAGCCGCTAGAACAGTAAGAGTTATTGAAGAAACCATTACACTGATGTCAACATTTTCAGGGCTAAGCACTTGCAAACGGAGTTTCCAAGTTCAAGGAGGCATAAAATTAAATACATTAAATACTAAATATATTAACCATGACAGACCGTAAAAACCGTGTTACGACCATACTTGTGTGACGTCAGATCATAATATATCGTGATCAGTCAAAAACATAAATAAACTGTACTGGCTACAAGGCCCTGCAAGGCCTTGCAACCAGTACAGTTTACTAAATACATTATTAAGCCCATTTGGTGTGTTCGTTTTATCACTTTGTGAAAAGACAATAATATTAAAGTAACTGGAGATTCCTTTACGCGTATCTGAATCAAATTTATTATACAACCAACATCGCCGAAGAATCGGTTCTTTCATGAAAAAAAGGTTTTTATTAAGTGGAGTTGATGTGCAGCAAATTTACATTTCAAAAAATTACACGTCATGTGTTTTTGAATTTGTTTGAAAAAAATAAACTGTAAAAATAAAATATCCGATGTGACCATTCATTTTTTTCCTGGGGATTACTCAGTTTCTTGCTGTGTTATTTGAAGCCAGTGCATCATTTGTTGCCGGTAGGTTTGTGATAAACATATAACTCTAACAGCTCACTGTCAGTCGCCTATTACAGCTAAAAGCTCTCTGTTAATCTTCTTGTGTAAATAAAGACTTCAAATATGCACAATGCGTATGTATCGCTCCAATCTTTCAAGATGAACTCAGGAAAACATATGATAACACTTGCGATCCAAATGCAAGCGATGGCCAGCTTAATGTCTTCTTCTCTCAACCGCAATCCTGTTCAGTGAAAATTAAAGCTTCAGTATAGCGTGATATCTTTCAACCGCTAGAACAGTGAGATTAATGGAAGAAAGCATTATAGAGATTTCAACAAGGGCTAAGAACTTGCAAACGAATTTTCCAACAACAAAGAAGTATAATGGCCACATCAGAGTGGTAGTGACATCGCTAACAGCCATGTTTGCTAACAGAAAATTTGTTGGCGTGTGCATGTCTTGTGTTTTGTGCACCGTTCGTATAACCAACACATTTCCGATCAATCCGATCATCAAGAATGGAACGGTAGTCCAAGAAAGGATGATTTTCAGACTATCTGCTTGAACCATAATTTTTGTCTAAATTTGACTTCCAGCTCTTTCTCAGTTCGATGAGGAGGGTTGAAAGACTGATCGTGTGGATCATCCATTGACACAAGTTGATAGTTAACTGTGGCGAGGTATTCCGCGCCTGTTGCCCCTTATTTGGTAAAAATGCTGCCTGTAAAGCCAGATCAGTCTCCTTGTTATTTGTCAACCTCCAGCATATACGTTGATGATTAGTCCGGTGGGATGTGAATAACGGTGTCAAATATAAGCATAAAGAACCCGATCACTGGTAATTAGGACAGCGACCACGTTTTATTTATTTATTTATTTATTTCTTCGGTTTTGGTTAGTTATTGTTCAAGCCTTCCTTACTGTGAAATCCTGTGAAATCCTTCTGATTTCATATCACAAGATTCTCTCTTTATTCTCTCGTTATTTTCTTAGAGTTTTTTGGCGGGTTATTTATATTGCAAACAATAGATGTTGATCTAAATACACTATTCAGCTTATTTGATATGTTCGTTTTATCACCATGTGAGAGGACAATTATTTAAATTTTTGTAATAAAAAATGTTTCGACATTCTAAGTACCTGGAGTTTAACTGCAGTCCGACAAGCAACATCGCCGAAGCGTTGAGTTTTTAAAGAAAAGGTGTTTATTAAGTACAGTTTTTTTGCACGTCAAAAACAGCACACCATGTGTTTTTGAAGTTGTGAAAATGTTTGAAATGCCGTCTACCCTAGTCTTCCCTTTCCCTTTTTTTTCTCCTCATTTTCCTAAAATTTATATGGCTGCTTATTCATGATAGCCAGTATGGTTGAATATGTGAAAATCTCTATTTTAAGCTCAATTAATGTGTGCGTTTATCACTTTGTGAAAACACAGTCATATAAACTTTTCAACAAGGAATTTGTCTCACATTTTAAATAATTGGCGTTTCCTTTATTATGGCTGTGTCGTTGTAAACAACGTGGTTGAGACGTCAGTTCTATTATAAAAAAAGGTGTTTAATACGTGGAGTTGGCGTGCAGTGTAATTGCACGTACGGCACAGTTGATCCATATTTGGTAATACTGCATCATTTAAAGCCAATTAGTGTGTGATAAACAGATCACTATAACATCTCTCTGTCAATCGCCTGATTCTTTTCATTATTTTTTTACAGTTTATTTGACGGGTTTTTGATAATAATAATAATAATAATAATAATAATAATAACAATTTATTAATTTGCTATAACGCCTTTTAACATATGAATGATCAAAAGCGCTTTGCATTCACAACAAAGTACACAGTAGCTGTTGATCTAAATACACTATTAGCGCTTTTGAGGTGTTCGTTTTATCGCCTTGTGAAAGAACAATTATTTAAAATTTTGTAATAAAAATGTTTCGATATTCTAAGTAACTGGGGTTATAACTGGCGTGCGACAAACAACACCGCCGAGGCGTCGATTTATAAATGAAAAGGTTTTTATTGAGTGGAGTTGATGTGCAGTAAACTTGCACGTCACTGAAAAATTGCGAGCCATGTGTTTTTAAAGCTGGGAAAATGTTCAAAGTGCCATCTTCCGTAGTCTTTATGGCTGCTTATGGCTCCTTATTGATGTTAGGCAGTATGGCTGAATATGTAAAAATCTCTATTTACCCAAAATTGATGTGTCCGATTTATTACTTTGTGAAAACACAGTCATATAAACTTTTTAATAAAGAACTTGTCTTACAGTTCAAATATTTGGTTTTTCCATCATTAGGGCTGTGTCGTTGCAAACAACGTGGCTGAGACGTCAGTTCTATTATAAAAAAGGGTTTTTAAAAGTTAAGTTGACGTGCAGTGTAATTGTACGTACGTCAATAGTTGCACGTACACCACAGTTGACCCAATTTGGAAATACTGCTAAACAGATCACTATAACATTTCTCTGTCAATCGCCTTGTCTTAACATGCCTTTAAGTTTCTGAAAAAAAAAGAGAGCTAAAAAAAACTTTTAAAAGTGTGACCATTCAAATAAAAGCATTTTCTGAGCAGACTACTAAGTTAGTTGTGTTGTTGTTGTTGCTGTTTTTCTTCAGGTGAACAGACTCTTGAACCACATTTGGACCTTTGCTTCAGCATTAACCTTACAGTCTTTTGAGAAAGAGAAAAGAATTAACCTTAAGCGTTTGCCAAAAGTATTTATAATTAATAAAACTTTGCTAGATAAGGTAAATAAGCTAAAGGGAAATAAACTAATCATTTTCAAAGCCGTTTTCCTTCGGCCAAGACTGCTTTTTATTACTTCCAAACTATCTAATCTAATTCCTGACTAATTCACAATAAAACACAGAAAACTGAATAATTATTGCAGCTGAAACTCATTCTGTGGTGTCTGTTTCCGACATAGAATTATGCGTTTGAACCCCACTCGAAAGCTTTTGCTGCGAAAAGCGTACAGAATAGGATTACAACATAAGCTAGCAGCGAATATGCAATCAACCACATTAGAAAGTGCATGGGACAACTTACAGTCCATCTGATCTCGTGATGCAAAAACTGTGTAAAAAACTGCTGTTGGTGCATAACCAATACAAAATCCCGTAGTTACCAGGATGAATGTGATAACAAGTTTCTTTTTCTCAAAACTTCTCTCTCCAACTGTTTCAGAGCAAACTGTGTTGGTAAAGTAAAGTCCTCTTATCAAGGATCCATAATGACATCGCTAACAGCCATGTTTGCTAACAGATAATTTGTTGGTGTGTGCATGTCTCCTGTTTTGTGCACAATTCGTATAACCAACACATTTCCGATCAATCCGACCATCAAAAATGGAATGGTCGTCCAAAAAGGGATGATTTCCAGACTATCAGTTTCAACCATGATAACGTTTTTTTACTAAACATATCCTCCAGCTTCCCATTCTTTTGATGAGAAAAGTTCCCGTTTATATACGTTTATTTTAATGAAAATTAATTAAATTTTCTACACCTGTCACCCCTTATTTGGTAACATTGACGCCAGTTCTGTTATAGTCAACAGACCTCTGATGATTTCGTCTGGTCAGGTTGTCGAAACGTCAGTCAATGTCGTCACAAACAGCCGACGTGGATTCCAGCAAATTATTTTCTCTAAGCAATTTGACTTTGGCTGCTTTCGAACTGTCACGTAAAATTAGCAGCAGTAACGCTTTTAAGTAATGGTCCGCGTAAAAACTAGGCAAAAGAACAATAGGCCACTGCAATAGCGGCAGTTATTTTTCAGGCGCTAATTGCTCTAATCAAATTAAATCTGAATGATCTGATTGGCCAATACGCCGAAAAGCGCGAAATTTGAATTTCAAATTTCAAATAAGATAGTTTGTAATCCATTCAAACAACGTTTTATTTCGGCTACGCATTCAATACATTCAAAAATGTAACATATCTAAATTTGGGAAAATTCCTATGCGCCAAAAGCGAGGAAGTTAAACTTGTATAAAATTACATCAGGATTGGAACAGTGATACATCAGTCAGCAACCGCGTGAAGATTATTTAGCTCGGCTTTCACAAAGGAACTGTCAAATTGGTGATCGAAAACAGCAACAAATCGCGCTCACGTACGTAGAATGCGCTAGAGTCACGAACCATCTATCTGTGCTGCGCTATGAACATGTATGAAAACTGCAACAGAACAAATAAATAAAATACCTCGCTGTAATTGTCAGAGAATACTACTTGCATCTACCTTACATTACCTCTTACGTGCGACGGGTAGGTATTTTCAATAATATGAAGTACTGAAACAATATCCACTGCATCAAAATACTAAATAATCGCTGTCCACTGTCTCTACGCTGTGATCGTGGGAAGGTCTCTCAAAAAATACAATCTCTTCAGAATATTAGTCCCCTGTTATTACAAAAGGCTGTTCAGTGAACAGAAACAAGCGATACCGAAAAGGCTAAACTCTTCGTTAGGCGTAATGTTTATATGTGCACTAATGCTCCTGAACGACGATTTAGCTCCGCGCGAACATGTCCTTCGCGAAATTACTCCTTACAACCTGGTATCTTCGACATCTGCAGTCGCTTGGCAGAGGAAAGTAGTCATAAAATTCATTCCTCTGAAGCAGCTAGAAGAAATGCACGTTGCAGACGAGTCGATTTTGCATAGCCTCTTTGCGAGCCTTTCTGATAAACAAAACAAGTCTTCCCGTGTCTCCTACGTGTCAGCCAAGGTGAGATGATTCTTTCACACTAAAAGTGTTTGTGCAGTCAGTTTCCTTCCATCAAATACAAATCGCTTGAATGTTAGGCAAACTGCAGCCACAATCGCAAGATCTTACGGGCCAAGATACTCAAATACGAGTCCATTAAAGGTCATTTAACTCTCGGATCGCAGATCCAACATGGCGTCGCATGAAGATCGCGCGTGTGGCACGTTTTCCGTTCTACCTCTTGATTGGCGCATAGAACAATGCTGAATTTTGGCCGTGAGGAACAACACAGGGGAATGGGGAAAACTAAGCCAAAAAATGCTGTTTTTGGCACGTTTTTCTTGTATTTTTCGGCGATTTTTTGATATCGACCAATCAGATTCACGGATTTAATTGAATTTAATAATTAAAAGCTGACACCTTTTAATCGATTTTGCAATCTGCCTGCCTAGTTTTTACGCGGACCACTACTTAAACAAGAGGATCAGAAACCTTCGGCAACATTTAACCCAGGTTTAGCGCTAATAGGCTTTCCGAGAAGCGGGCCCAGCACATAAGGTTGGTGATTATTGATACAGTGCACGTGCAGTGAGTTATCGAAGAGCGACCTGCCATATCGCCGGCTACTTCCATATTTTCGCGGGCTACAATTCGGCGCTAAAAAGCGAAAATTTTACAAGAAAAAAAGCGCGCGCTATATTTTGAAATGAAGAATCGAATGTATCGTACTTTTTGTATTTATTTCTAAGCGCTTTTTCTTTGCCCATTGTATGTGACTCGGATTACGCCGAAACGTCTAGGCAAGAAATGCTTGCGTGTTGTTTACTTTATGTTCTGGGCCAGAAATTTATCATATTTTAAAAATTGTCACTGTTGTTATAGCTATATAGGTTACTAAAAAATTGTTTATTTGTACTGTAGGAAATACCAAATCAATGTAATGGATCTAGAATAATCCTTAAATAATGGCCTGGCAACTTCCGATGAAACATGCGGATCGTTTAGTCCGTCAGTGGCGCGTTCGTACAGTACGGTAATTATATTTATGTGCTTTCCGAGTTTCCTTCGCTTTTTAGGGTTTCGTAACTCGCCGATGGTTCGATTCCTGTATAAATCACCAACCTATATCGGTGCTTGTAGATTCTGCCCTTCAGGTTTCCATAGACAATATCGATTTCCATACTCATATTCATTCTGGAATGCCGTTTCATCATAAATATATGGATAAAGAAGGTTTAAACTTTAGACCACTGGAAGTCACAAGCGGGTGATTCATAATTATTGTGGTTAGTTAGAGAAAGCGGCTGGTTAATGTATTTGACGACGGGGTGTTAACTGAATGCAGCTGGGTAAAGGGAAACACATCACGTCAGCCTTGTTATTTGTTATTGACAGCAAAATAAATGATGACTATCCAGTGACAATTTATGCATCAAGACTTAGACTCAGACTCAGTACCTTTTGCAGGTCCATAGGATAGTGAAGCGCAATTCAATTTTTTTCTGTCATCGAAATATTTTATCAGTGAAAGCAATTTTCCAACTCTTTCTATTTAAGTCTATATTTCGGTCCTCCCTTTCCTCATGCAGTTTTCTACTGCTAGTAAACAATTGATCGAGAAGAAATAACAAGACTTAACCAAACGCATTCGTTGTATTCGATTGATCAGTTCGTAAAAAAGTGGTAAAGAATTTTGGTCAAGAAGTTTCTATATTCGGTCAAGAATCTATATTTGAACTAGAATTTTCAAGAGATTGTCTATATTCGAACGTAAGCAGGGCTAGCTTCCTTCGTCAGGACTTTTCGCGTTTAACGCAAGCGAAATCGCAGAAACGTCGGGATGGTATAAACTGGTATTGAATTTTAAGTGTGACCGTTTGAGCTCGTATCTTCACAGAGAAAACTAAGGCCAACGCCAAAAATTGAACTTTACATGGGACGAACCTAATGCAAATAAGCAAAAACAATATTTTTTGCTTATTTGCATTAGGTTCGTCCCAAGTAAGGTTCGACGTTTGGCTTTGGCCTAAAACTTGTTAATACATAACGAGAGTTCAACTGTCGCTCTGATGCGCCCCTGTTGTGAATTATTATAAAAAAAGATTTTACTGGTCATAAATGGTATAAATTGCAAAACCACTCTCAGTGTACTTAGTGGTGATCTAACCCCCCCCCCCCACCCCTGCAAAAGAGGAAATTTTGCCCCTCATAAACAAAATATATTTCTGAAAAAAAAATCAGAACTTTTTCTTGTGGTGTTGTTTTCCCGAGGCAAAGCTAGGAAAGGTTTCGGCAACAATGTTTATAGACTTTCTCCAAGTCGCTCGTTCTGAATATGGAAGGCACGCCCATGGTCCACGAGCGTGAATCAAAATGGCGTCTACTACACAAGCGTGAATCAAAATGATATGCAGTACGGAGCATCGTGCGAACAGTAGGAGGGGATGATACGCGCGTTCGTGTACAGCGCGAGATAATTTTCTTCACGCGCGCGATGAACGCAAGTATCAAACACACAAATTTACAACAACAAATGGTATTAAGTAGCGACATCCTAAAAATATGAATTTATATCCCTAATTTTCCGCCAAAAAAAGGAAATTGAAAGTAGCCCCGCGTACACCATAGCAATGTCGCTTCAATGAGGAATCTCACTGATGTACATCACGGTCAGTTGCAATTGACCGATATGAAGCGCTTGTGGCCGAAAAACAAACTAACATCATGCATTGCTGTGGTGATAGACGGGTTGCTAAGCCTAACTCTTGGCTGAGAGGGTTTTGATATTTTCTCAACTTTTACAGGAATCATATCGGTGAAGTCGGTGAAGTAATATATAGATTTAGCCAAGCCTATAAAAGCGGAACCCCACTTTTTCTAATTGCGGCAAGTTATTCATTTTTTGAAAGTGATTACCAAAAAATCAGGGTGTTTTTCTTAGCAAAATGTGTTCGGACCGCTGCGAAAACCATAGTTGTAGACAGAAAATACCGGAAGGCACTAGCTAGCTCTGCCATGTTTGATGTCCGAACCATTGCCAAATGCTGCGAATTCAAGCGATGTACTTCGACTCGATTCGATGTTACGCGCGAGTGACGCAAGTTAGTGTGTTACGATAACCACGGGTGTTTTTCTTGGGAAAATGTGTTCGGGCCGCCGCAAAAACCATGGTTGTGGACAGAAAAAAATCCTGTTCTGAAAGGCTTCAGTATAGCGTGTTATCTTTCAACCGCTAGAACAGTAAGAGTAACGGAAGAAAGCATTATAGAGATCTCGACAAGGGCTAAGAACTTGCAAACGAATTTTCCAACTCCAAAGAAGTATAATGGCCACATCAGAATGGTAATGCCATCACCAACAGCCATGTTCGCTAACAGAAAATTTGTTGGCGTGTGCATGTCTCGTGTTTTGTGCACAATTCGTATAACCAACGCATCTCCGATCAATCCGATCATCAAGAATGGAATGGTCGTCCAAAAAAGGATGATTTCCAGATTATCAGCTTGAACCATAATTTTTGACTAAATATAACTCTAGCTCTTTCTAAGTTCGATGAGGAAAGCTGAAAGACTGCTCGTGTGGATCATCCATTTACAAAAGTTGATAGTTAACTGTGGCGAGGTATTCCGAACCTGTTGCTTCTTATCTGGTAAAAATGCCGGCTGTAAAGCCAGATCAGTCTCCTGCTTATTTGTCAACCTCCAGCATATACGTTGATGATAAGCGGGTGGAATGTGAATAATGGTGTCAAACTGGTATGCGAAAAGAGCCCGATCGCTGGTAATTAGGTCAGCGACCACGTTTTATTTATTTATTTATTTTTCGGTTTTGTTTAGTTATTGCTCAAGCCTTCCTTCCTGTAAAATGACTTCATCCATGGTCTTCCCTTCCCACTGTTTCCTTCTGATTTCATATCACAAGATTCTCTCTTTATTCTCTCGTTATTTTCTTAGAGTTTTTTGGCGGGTTATTGATGTAGTAGACAATAGATTGTGATCTAAATACATTATTTACAGCTGTCTTACCCAAGCGAGCATAAGAGAGACATAATGTATGCATAGAATTCATTATCATTTCGGTAGAAGACACAGTGGGTTATTACTATGGCGCCATTGTGTTACTTCTCACCCGTTCTCCACTCCATGGTGCCTCTTTCAGATGACATTTCGTTTTTCTGCCCTCCTAATCCTACCCATTTCTTTCACTGGCTTGGACCTTTCATCTGAAAGGGGCCGCCAGATTCTCATAACCTAAAGGAGTGCAGGTAAGACCGGTGTAAATAGGGTACTATTGAGTTTATTTGATGTGTTCGTTTTATCACCTTGTGAAAGGAAAAATTTTGTAATAAAAAATGTTTCCATATACTAAGTAACTGGAGTTTAATGATGCGCAGCAACTTTGCGCGTCAAAAATCGCACATCATGTGTTTTTGAAGTTGTGAAAATGTTTGTAATACCATCTACCCTAGTCTTCCCTTTCCCTTTTTTTTCTCCTCATTTTCCTAAAATTTATATGGCTGCTTATTGATGTTAGGCAGTATGGTTGAATATGAAAAAATCTCTATTAAGCCCAATTAATGTATCCGAATTATCACTTTGTGAAAACACAGTCATACAAACTCTTCAATAAAGAATTTGTCTTACATTTTAAATAATTGGTGTTTCCTTTAATAGGGCTGTGTCGTTGCAAACAACGTGGAGGAGACGTCAGTTCTATTATAAAAAAGGTTTTCAATAAGTGGAGTCGACGTGCAGTGTAATTGGACGTACGTCAATAATTGCACGTACGGCACAGATGACCCATATTTGGAAATACTGCTAAATAAAACAGATCACTATAACATTTCTCTGTCAATCGCCTATGTCTAAATATGCCTTTAAGTTTCTGAAAAACAGAAGACCCAACAAAAAAAAATTAAAAACGTGACCATTCAAATGAAAGCATTTTATAAGCAGACTACTAACTTTCTTGTTCTGTGGTTGTTGCTGTTTTTCTTCACGTAAACAAACTTTGGAACCACATTTGTGAAATTCGCTTCAGCATTAGCCTTACAGTCGAAAGTGCACCAGAGAGTGCATAGGACAAATAGAGTCCATCTGATCTCCTGATGCAAAAACTGTGTAAAAAAACTGCTGTTGGTGCATAACCAACAAAACATCCCGTAGTTACCAGGATAAATGGTCTTAATGTGATAACACGTTTCTTTTTCTCAGAACTTCTATCTCAAACATCTTCTGGCCAAACTGTGTCGGTAAAGTAAAGTCCTCTTATCAAGGATCCATAACAATAAAACCACTGCCATTTGAATGCACCCAAGGCTGGTCTTTATGATCACATAAACTTTGCTTGCTTGATTCATAACGAAAGTCCATGGACCAATACATGTAGAATCTGTTTCGCTCCAATCTTTAAAAATGAATTCTGGAAAACATATGATAACGCTTACGATCCAAATGCTAGCGATGGCATGGCCAGCTTACTGTTTTCTTCTCTCAACTGCAACCCTGTTCTGAAAGGCTTCAGTATAGCGTGATATCTTTCAACCGCTAGAACAGTAAGAGTAGTGGAAGAAACCATTATAGAGATTTAACCAAGGGCTAAAAACTTGCAAACGAATTTTCCAACAACAAAGAAGTATAAGGGCCACAACAAAATGGTCATGACATCGCTAACAGCCATGTTCGCTAACAGATAATTTGTTGGCGTGTGCATGTCTCGTGTTTTGTGTACAATTCGTACAACCAACATATTTCCAATAAGTCCGACCACCAAAAATGGAATGGTTGTCCACAAAAGGATGAATTCCAGACTATCCGCTTCAACCATAATTCTTTACTAAATAGATGCTCAGCTCTCTCATTCGACGGGGAAAGTTGAAAGACTGATCTTTTGGATTATCCATTTAACAAAAAGTTGTTATAGTTCTTGGCTAAATATTCCGCTACTGTTACCCCTTATTTGGTAAAAATTACATTGTTTGAAGCCACTTGTTTTATAGCCAGCAAATCATCCTTATTCAATACTTGTCAATTCCCAACATACTAATCTGATGATTAGGTGGGGTAAGATGAATAAACATCAAATATAAGCATAAATAACCGGACCACTGGAGATTAGCCCGGCGACCACGTTTTTGTTATTGATTGTTTTTTTTTTTTCGGTTTTGGCTAGTTATTTCCGTGGTCTTCCCTTCCCATCGTTTTTTTCTGATTTTATACCACAATAATCTCTCTTTCTTTTTCTCCATCTGATTTCCTTAGAGCTTATTTGGCGGGTTATTGATAGAGTAAACAATGAATAGACATCTAAGTAAACTTTTTAGCTCGCTTAGTGTGCTCGATTTATCAACTTCTGGAAAGACAGACGTTCTTTTAACAAAGATTTTTCTACATTCTAAGTAAATGGCGTTTACTTTAAATGGGCAATGAAAGTTAAAGCAACCAACTTCGTTGAGGTTTTTGCTTCAATACAAAATTGCATTGTATTTTTAAATTTTTGAATTTCTGTAAAAATTCCTCTTTTATCCACCATGCAAAAGTTTTTTTTTTTCCAGAGAAGTGCACTCTTAGTTTCTTTCCGTGTTATTATTTTATTTACAATTTTTCAAAACGAAATTTGGAAGTTTGTCCAGTACTGAGTTAACTTGCCGTTTATCCAGAAAATAAAATGAAAAATATCGCTAGCGCTGCAAAAAGGACAAATATATTTTTTGGTAAAAAGTATTAAAGCTAATAAGAAACAATAATTACTGGGGCGTTTTACGCCGACAGAACTGCTTTGCATCACTGATAGCTTTGGTGAAGTGGTTATTAGCAAAAGAATAGTATAAAAATTATAGACAGTTGTTTATGGAGTTCCTGTTGGGACCAACTTAATATTAACCGAAATACAGTGGAACCTCGATTTAACGAAGTGCCAAGGGACTGAGAAAATTGGTTCGTTATATTGAGAGTTCGTTATATACAAGCTCTTTTCCATACATTACACTATTATTGGGCTGAAAAATGTCGTTCGTTATACCGATGACTTTGCTATATAGAGGTCCGTTAAATCGAGGTCCCACTGTAAAGCACTTTTGCAATTGGTTTTTCTTTAAACATGACACACACTCTTCTCTCCTGTGCAGTCAGTAGGATAGCATTCATTATGATCATTCGCCTTTGTCAATTGCTTCGAACTTATTCCTCACCTGGCACTACGTAAACTCTTGTAGCAAACAGAAATGCGTCCCGTTAGTAAGGATTTGAGGCATGCGAGAAGGAAGTGAAAGTTCGTCAGAGCTGGGAGTGATATATACCGACCTATCGGTGCTCGCAAATTTGCCGTTTAGGTTTCTGTACACAATTTTGTTATCCATACTTAAACTCATTCTGCCCTGTTGTTATATAGTCGCTTCATAAATATATACTAAATTAACTTCAGACCACTCAAAGTCACACCTTGCTCGTGTAAGCGGGGGATTGAAAATTATTTTGGTTAGAGAGGGCGGCTGACTGATGTATTTGGCGACGGGGTATCAACTGGATGCAGCTGAGTAAAATTAAACATATCCTTTCAGCCTTTTTGTTTCTTGATTGCCAGCAGAATAAATGATTATTGCCTACTGGCAATTCAGCTAAAGATAAAGGCTCAGTATAGATACATACATAACTGAGTCCATCACATGCTTTTATGGGCCTGTAGGATGGTGGAGCGCAATTCAAACTTTTTTATCATCGAAATGATTTTATGAATTACAAGAACTTTGGAACTCTTTCGAAGTCCAAGATTCGGGCCTACCTTTCCCACTGTTTCTTTTTTGCCTGTATTGATCCTATCCATAAATTGCAATGATAATTGTTCCCTCGCCCATTCTAGCCGAAACACCCCGCCGAGTCTTATTTCTTGTAGAGTTTTCAAAGGCTATTGTTATTAAACAATGGATTATTTAGAAGAAATAACAAGTCATTTATCGGTGAGTTCATAAATTTGTTGTGGAGTTCAGGGAGAGTTTAAGGTGAATTCAAGGATAAGTTCATTTTTTTAGTTTACAAATGTAAGAGTGAGTAAATGAGTGTGCTCATGGGTCATTCGTGGATGAGTTCGTGGGTGCGTTCATGGATAAGTTTAAGGGTGACTTTAGGGAGAGTTCCTGGGTGCGTTCATGTGTGAGTAGAATTCATGGGTGAGTGTGTCAATGTATATATGGTGCGTTTATGTGTCCTTTCATGATGCCGCTCATTGGTGCATTTACGATTACTTTCAAATGCTGAGTGTAGTTATCAGCTAAGTATGGTGATCCCACCCAAACCATCCGGGTGATGTCGGACTTATATATAGCGAAAGAACAAATGCATATAGCGACTGACCAGGTTATGGGCTCCTGGACTGACCAATAACAAACGGCGTCACAGACTGAGGACCAATAGGAGCTAAGAACGTGAAAATTTGTGATAAGTTTTATTGTGTAAAATACGTAACTAGATACGTATTTTAAGATATTCTGCTAGCTGGCGTTTATTCCTTACAGCGAAAAAAGCGAACAACACTTTCTAACTTTGTACTTTCTGTAACCGCTACAAAGTAAAATGTTCGTACATGATATTCGCTACATAGCCGTACCTTTTTGTTGCAGTTTAGTTCGCTTGTAAAACGAACTATTTTTAAAAATGATCACGTAAACCACTCAGTTACTTGCCTTTAGGGAAAGTTCATTTAATATGGAGGAAGGGGAGGGAGGGGTTGCATAAGGTTCCAACATCATCGACCTGGAGAAAATTCGAGACCTGCCGTCACCATGCAGGTTAACAGAAACCTTCGGTTTTCCCAGAGTGAACTCGTTTGAATAATGTTCAGAGCAAACCTCTTAGTAAAAGGTTTAACGTTTTAGCTAACACAGCTACCGCATGAAGAAAGGTCTTCTAAAGGTCTTCTAAAGGTCTTCTAAAGGTCTTCTAAAATCACAATTGTTTGTTTGATGTGCTGTTTATGCACAGTCTGTTCAAGACTGTGCATAAGATCACAAGACTACATTGAAACATTTTTTAACAAATGATATCAACACTTAAACGTACATATTATAAGTATTCTTTTTAATTGACCACTGCTTTTGAAATTTTGTTGATTAGAAACTTCGAATAAGCACACTTTAAAAGATAAGCTTAGGCGTCAAATTAACTTGGCTGACGCAAACTATAAAAGTTGTATTACTATTCTCACAATGAGCTAATACCCGAGAAAAAAATGAATAATTCTTGTACTTGCATCTCATTTTGAGTTCAAATCTTTTGGAAAGTTTGTCAGTAGTGCGAAACGCAATTGGTTTAAAACATAAACTCGAAGCGAAGAAGCAATCAACCATTGGATAAAGTACAAAGAACAACTTGAAGTCCATCTGTTTGTCATTTGCAGCCGCAACAACTGTCTAAAAGACTACAACTGGAGCATACCCAATAAAAAATGCATGCAGTAGCTGCCAGAATGAATGTGATAACAAGTTTCTTTTCCTCATAACTTCTCTCCCTAACTGTTTCAGAGCAAACTGTGTTGGTAAAGTAAAGCCCCTCTGGTCAAGGATCCATAAAAAGAAACCGGCATAACAGAGATTTCCGTTAGGGCAAAGGACTTGCAAATTGAATAAATCTTTCACATTCAAAGAAGACCAATAGCCACAACAAAATGGACATGCCATCCTTACAACCATATTCGCTAACAGATAATTTGTTGACGTGTACTAGTCTGAAATGTCAGCCGTCTCCTCCCCCTAGGCGCGTAGACGTCTCGTATTTTGTGTTCAATTCGTATAACCAACGCATTTTCAATCAATCCTGCCATCAAACATGGAATGATCGCCCAAATAGGTCAAATTTCAGACTGTCTTCTTATGAACCATGGTATTTGATTAAATATATCTTCCAGCTCTTACTCGCTCGAAGGGGAACTGAAAGACTTATGGCTCGAAACACCCTTTCAACCGTTGTTTATTAGTTGCGACGAAATATTCCGCACCTGTTACCTCTTATTTGGCCAGGTACATCATTTCATTTCTTCCTTGTTATTAGTTAATCTTCAGCATATCAAACGAATGATTAGTGCCGCAAGTTATGAACAGACGTCAAATGTACGCATAAAGAGCCCCATCCCCATCGTTTCCCTCCGGTGTTGCATAGGACAGCCACCCCACTTTTTTAGCTTTTTTTTGGCTTTGGGTGATTATTACTCAAGCCTTCTTAATCTTAAAGTGATTTCAACCACGTTCCTCTAGGGTTATTGATATTAAGCCGTGTTCGTGTTGTCAACTGGTGAAAAGACAATTACATTACATTTTTGCAATAAAGAATTTTTCGATATTCAAAGTAATTTGCTTCTCCTTCATGTATGTCGGAATCAAATGTATGCATTGATGCAAACGACATCACGGACGCTACGATTCCGTTATGAAATTCATCAGGTTAAAAAAAGAAAGAAACTACAAATATAAAAAAAAATCTACGGACCCTCTCTACGGTAACTTTAAACGGACATTGATCTTAATGTAAAATTGAAGTTTACTTTTCAAAAAGGAAAGTTAATATTGTTAAAATGAATGTTTTTTTAGAAAATGGAAATTGAAGATGTGAAAATGGAAGATTGTTTGTTTGTTTGTTTGTTTGTTGATGGTTGATGGCACCCTTCCCTGTGTTTTTGTTGTGTTACGATATCCCGAAGAGATTTTACCTTTGACAGTCTGTGACGTGCTTTACCAGATGAGATATTTATGATGGGTTGTGGCGCTGCTGGGGGACTGTCATGTTTATTGAAAGTTGCCTTGACCACCTGTGTGGAAACCAACTCCCCTTGAAAGTCAGAGTTTTAGCTGAATAGATCTTCCTGTCCTCTGTCATGCGATGTGGAAATTTGACTAACTGATCGTTTGGATCATCCTTTTAAACATGTTTGTAAAAGCCAGTTGGTTTGTGGTAAACACACAACTTTAACAGCTCTCTGTTAGTCGCCTAACAGCTAACAGGTTTCTGAAAATCCTCTTTTTTTAAATAAATAAGGACTTTAAATATGCTAATTTAAACCTCGTTTCTTTTCCATCTCTTTATTCTGGCTTGTTTTTGTCATTTTGTTTATCTTGCTTTTTTTCGGTCTTCAAGTGAGATAAATTACATCATCCCAGTTTCGTTTTCCTTACTGTTTTTTATAGCTGCTTGCATGTTGATGTTAGGCAATATCGGTTAAATGCAAAAATCTCTACTAAGCTCGCTTTATCACTCTGTGAAAAGACAGTTAAACGTTTAATTAATTGGATATTTTTTTTACATTCAAAATAAATAGTGTTTCGTTTATTAGGGCCATGTTGTTGCCAACAACGTCGCTTAGGCTTGGCATTTTGGCAAGTGGAGGCACGTCTATCAATAATTGCACGTACGACAAAATATCTTGAGGCCCAGCCGGTCCGGCGGTGGTAAACAGATCACTATAACAGCTTTCTTTAGATCACTATGTCCATGTGTTGTTTTGCTTAGGTAAACATTTTGAAACCACATTTAGAAATTTGGCTTAACATTAACGTTTGCGGGATTCTAAGAAATAAGAGGAAAAAACCTTAAGCATTCACTAGTTAACATACCTTAAATAAAACTTTGTTAGATAAGGTAAATGAGCCAGGGAGAGAAACGATGATCATTTTCAAACCCGTTTGCCCCCGGAAAAACTGCTTTTTATTACTTCAAAGTCTCATTAAAAGTCTAATTCACTAGTTTATAATAAAACAGCGGAAAACTGAATACCTTATCACATGAAATTTTCGCGACACGTTTATTTCGCGATTTCGGAGGTCGCATATTTCGCGACACGAATTTCGCGATTTTGCGAAAATGTCGTATCCAAAGTCACTTTAATTTCGCGATTTACCAAAGTTACAAGTTTGATTACTTCCTTTACAATGTGATTAAACGTTTCTTGAATTTAGGTAAAACGACTTTATTCAAAAACATCAACACAACGACCTTATTACGTCAACAGTAACAACAAAACAGTTTTCAGAAGCTGTTCATGCATGTTTAATATGCTAGGTCTCTTTTTCTTGGTCTTGAGTTAATATTCATCATTATCCTCCTCCATTTATTGTGGAACGTGCTTAAAGTCTACGAAGAAAAATGATGCCATTATTGGCAATAAATTCATAATTTCTTTTATCTTTAACGCGTACAGAATAGGGTTAAAACATACGCTAACAGCGAACATGCAATCAACCACATTTGAAAGTGCGTAGGACAAGTGAAAGTCCATCTGTTCTCCTGACGCAAAAACTGTGTAAAAAGCTGCTGTTGGTGTATAAGCAATAAGAAACCCAGTAGCTGCTAAGATGAATGTGATAACAAGTCTCTTTTTCTGAGAACTTCTTCCTCCAACGTCAGCTTCTGGCCAAACTGTTTTGGTAAAGTAAAGCCCCCTTATCAAGGATCGAAAATAAAACATGACTGCCATTTGAACACAGTTGAGGCTAGCCATTACAATCTTTGCTCGCTTGATTCATGACTAAAGTTCATAGACCAGTGCATGTGAAAGATGTTTCGTTCCAATCTTTGAAGATGAATACTGGGAAGCATAGAATAACACTTGTGATCCAAATGCAAGCAATGGCCAGCTTAATGTTTTCTTCTCTCAACCGCAATCCTGTTCTGAAAGGTTTCAATATCGCGTGATACCTTTCAACCGCTAGAACAGTAAGAATTATTGATGAACGCATTATAGAGATTTCAACCAATGCTAATAGCTTGCAAACGAATATTTCAACTCCAAAGGAGAATAATGGCCAAAACATAACGGTAATGACATCGCTAACAGCCATGTTCGCTAAGAGATAATTTGTTGGCGTGTGCGTGTCTTGTGTTTTATGCACAATTCGTATAACCAATACATTTCCGATAAATCCCGCCATCACAAAGGGAATGGTCGTCCACAGAAGGATGATTTTCAGACTACCAGCGTCAAACTTTTTTTTGACTAAATATCTTCCAGCTCTTCCTCATTCGATGAGGACGTTGAAAGACTTATCACTTGGAACATCCGTTTACCAAAAAGTTGTTTTAATAACGTATTTAACATGAAAATGGCCAAATATTCCGCACCTGTTACTCCTTCTTTGGTAAAAATGCATTATTCGAAGCCAGCTGAGTTATAGCCAACAGATCACCCTTACTTGTAACTTGTCGATCTCCAACATAACAAAAAACTCAAGACAGTTAACTTCTCTTCGACGAGACCTTTGAAATCCAACAATTCATGCTACTTGCCGTAGCACGAAAACATTACGTCATTGAAACACAGAAGCCGATTCGGGAAAGTTCCTTCCTTGCGCGAAATCACTCACCGAATCATGGCCTAGAAATATACTTTTAGGTTTTTTTTAGTAGGCACCCGTTTAGCGCAATAATGGGTTTTATGTTGAGGCGGCGCCTTATCTTATCGCATGGGACTAGCTGCAGAGGTTGTTAGTCACGATAACGATAACGGGTTAGACAACACACACAGAGAGGAGTATAAATTCGCAAGCTTTGCTATCTATGGCCCCTTTTTCTGCCAGCGCCGATATTTCAGTCTTTCTTGCGTGTAGATTGAATTAAGGTGCCGCTCTCGGCACAAATCTATTTAAATTTCCGTGCCCTTGTTATTTAGAATGTCAGTTCGTTAAAAGGGGGTAAATCAGTCACGCTATGGTCAAAACATTTCGCCACGTTCTTCTTCGCGAAGGATAGTAGAAGTTGATGACCACGAAATGAGGGATGGGAAAAGGGATCATACTACCAGGGATTCATGTTATCACAGGGAGAGGGGTGTAGGGGGGATGGCAGCAAGAACGTCAAAGGTACGATAAATCACCAGCTTCAAAAATTTACACCACTTGCGCTCCTATCTTGAGTGACCGTAATTCATTTTGCACCCCTAGCGAAGGGAGAACAACGGCGGGGTCCAATGTCCCTGGGGCTTTTTTGTTGCGAGATTATTTCCCACCAGGTACCCTTAAACTTTCAAGGCAAACGAAAAACCTTTCACGTTAGGGGAGAGAGAGGGGGGGTTGAGGTAACGATGATTGAGTCAAATTTCGTGAGAGCTGAGCAATGATATAAATCACTGACCAATTGTTGCTCGCAGATCTGCTCCTTAGGTTTCTATGTCTATCTATATTCATATCCATTCTGCAATATTGTCCCATGTTGTTAAATATGGTCACATCATAAACATTAACTCAAGTCTGCCCTACCTCGCAATTTTCTCGCGGAAGCAGGGGATTCAAACTTACCGTGGCTAGAGATCACAGTTGACTAATATATTTGGTAACGGGGTGTCAACTGATTGTAGCTGAGTAAAGGTAAACACATCACTTCGGCCTTCTATTTGTTGACTGCCTACAGAATAAATGATTACTACCCATCGAAAATTTATCTAATAGTAAAAACTGAGTACACATACTTACATAACTAAGCTCATCACACCCTTTTGCTGGTGCATAGGATAGTGAATATCATCGACATGTTTTTGTCGGTGATAGCAATTTTCCAACCCTTTTTAGTCTACATTTCGGACCTGTCTTTCCCATTTTTCTTTTTTGCCTGTATTGATCTTACCTATAAATCTGAATGATAATTGCTCCCTTGCACATTCTGGCCAAAACACCGTGTATTTTTTCAAAGGCTCTATTGTGAATGAACAATGGATTTAGAAGAAATAGCAAGACTTACATAAACATGTTTATTGTATTCCCCTTATCAGTTCTTGAAAAGAAAGTGATTAGAGATTTTTTAGTCAAGAATATTTTTATGATCAAGCAGGGCTTTTTTTTCATGGATGAGTGCATAGGTGGTTGATTTGATGAGTTCTTGGGTCATTTTATCCGGGAGTTCATGGGTAAATTTGTTGTGAAGTTCAAGGGAGAATTTATGGGGAATTCAAGGATGAATTACTGGATAAGTTGAAAGGTGAGTGAATGTCTGTGTTCATGGGGGGGGGGGGGGGGGGGGCGAGTTTGTGGGTAAGTTCGTGGGTGAGTTCATGGGTCGTTCATGGGTGACATCATGGGGGATCATGAGTTACTTCGAAAGCTGAGCCTAGTGATTTACATAGAAGAGTGCATTCCGCCCAAGGCACCCGTGTAGTGTTGGACTTACAGGGCAAAAAAAAAGACAAAGGCCTGGCGACTGACCAACAACAAACGAGTGGCATCACAGACCGAGGACTAATAGGACCTAAGCAGGTGAACGCTTGTGATACTTTTTATTTTGTAAAATACGTAACTGGAGCATAATCAATTTAGCATGCTTGTTAAAGTTCTAACTTGACGCTAGAACTTCATCTAGCTGACGATTATTCCTTACACCGAAAAAAAGCAAACGACACTTTCTAACTTTGTGAATTCTGTTGCCGCTACAAAGTAAAATGTTCGTCAGTGATATTCGCTACAAAGTCGTCAAATGTTATCGCTGTGATTTCTAGTTCAGTTATGAAGGGGAATGTCTTTCAAAATATTAGTGTAAAACACTCAGCTAATCAGTGAGCTTATATTTTGACTCTTGAGAAAAACAACTTCGTTGTTTATTAACTTGTTGTGCTTGTGTCGCTGCAAATGCATTCTTTGTCGTTGAATCGCTTCTCCATGTCCATCAGGCCAGGTTGAAACGTCGAACTTTACAAGTGCCTAAGCTAATGCAAATGGCAACTGACCCATTTGTGTTGCTAATTTGCATGGGCTTCAGCACATGTAAAGTTCTACGTTTGAACCGTGCCTCATTGTAAATGTTCTCCATAGTCGAACTTGTAGGACTTACTGGGTTTGTTGCATACACAAGTAATCATGCAGACTGCCGTGGATCCAGCACAATTATTATAATTTAAACGTACATTTATTATTAGATCGATTCCAGGCACTCGTAGTAATTATTTGATGAAGTTGTATTCGTGATTTTTAACAATCATGGAAAACCCATACAACTTTAACTTTATGATCTTTACCAGTTTTATAATTTTTTCTAGGGGATTAGAATTTTGAACTGCAATTGCGAAACTTTTTAAGTGTAAATTGGTTTAACAGAATAATCTAGCGAATCGACCCGATAAAATGGTACGTGTAAATAAGGCTTTAGGGAACGTTCATTAAATATGGAAGCGGGTAGGGGAGTGCATGAAGTTGTACCATCATCAGTGGAGCATCATAAATGGAAGCACGTCAATAACTGAACAATGAAACACGGAAAACTGAATAATTATTGCAACTGAATCTCATTCTGTGGTGTCTGCTTCCGACATAAAATCATGCGTTTGAAACCTTCGCGAAATTTTTGGCTGCGAAAAGCGTACAGAATAGGATTGCAACATAAGCTACCGGTCAACATACAATCAACCACGTTTGAAAGTGCATGGGACAACTTAAAGTCCATCTGATATCCTGACGCAAAAACTGTGTAAAAAGCTGCTGTTGGTGCATAACCAACAAAAAACCCCGTAGTAGCCAAGATGAATGTGATAACAAGTTTCTTTTTCTCGGAACTTCTCTCTCCAACAGCTTCTGGCCAAACTGTTTCGGTAAAGTAAAGCCCCCTTATCAATGCTCCATAACAATAAAACATGACTGCCATTTGAAGACAGCCGAGGCTAGCGATTATGATCACATAAACTTTGCTTGCTTGATTCATTACTAAAGTCCATGGACCAGTACATGTGGAAGATGTTTCGCTCCAATCTTTGAAGATGAATACTGGTAAGCATAGAATAACACTTGTGATCCAAATGCAAGCAATGGCCAGCTTAATGTTTTCTTCTCTCAACCGCAATCCTGTTCTGAAAGGCTTCAATATAGCATGATACCTTTCAGCCGCTAAAACAGTAAGAGTTATTGAAGAAACCATTATAGAGATTTCAACGAGAGTTAACAACTTGCAAACGAATATTTCAACTCCAAAGAAGAATAATGGCCACAACATAACGGTAATGACGTCGCTAACAGCCATGTTCGCTAACAGATAATTTGTTGGCGTGTGCATGTCTCGTGTTTTATGCACAATTCGTATAACCAACACATTTCCAATAAATCCCGCCATCAAAAATGGAATGGTCGTCCACAAAAGGATGAATTTCAGGCTATCAGCTTCAAACATTTTTTTTTTGACTGAATAGATCTTCCAGCTCTTTCTCGTTTGATGAGGAAGTTGAAAGACATCACCTGGAACATCCGTTTACCAAAAAGTTGTTTGAATAACTTATTAAAATGAAAATGGCCAAATATTCTGCACCTGTTTCTTCTTCTTTGATAAAATGCATTGTTCAAAGCCAGTTGAGTTATAGCTAACAGATCACCCTTACTTGTAACTTGTCAATCTTCAACATAACAAGGAACTCAACACAATTAACTTCTCTTCGACGAGAGCTTTGAAAGCTTTGAAACAGCTTTAAAAGCTAACAATTCACTCTACGTGCCACAGTACGTAAACATTGCGTCATTGAAACACAGAAACGATTCGGGAAGTTCCTTGCGCCAAATCACTCATCGAATCATAGCCTAAAAATAGACTTTAAGGTTTTTTTTTAGTAGATACCTGTTTCCTTTCGATATTAGAATATGGTTCTTTTTCAATGAACCCATTTAATTTCTGTGCCCATGTTATTTAGAATGTCAGTTCGTTTTAAAAAAATGGACGTTACTCAGTCACGCTATGGTCAAAATATTTCGTCACGTTCTTCTTCGCGCTAGAAGAAGTTGATGACCAAGGAATGAAAGATGGGAAAGGGAATCATACTACCAGGGATTCATGTTATCACAGGGAGACGGGTGTAGGGGGGATGGCAGCGAACACGTCAAAGGTACGTTAATTTACCAGCTTCAAAAATTTACACCACTTGGGCTCCTATCTTGAGTGACCGCAATGCATTTTGGACCCCTAGGGAAGAAAGAACAACGGCGAGTCCAATGTCCCTGGGGCTTTTCTTGTTGCGAGATTATTTCCCACCAGGTACCCTTAAACTTTCAAGGCAAACGAAAAAATGCTTCACGTTACGGGGGGGAGGGGGGGTTGAGGGAACAAGAATTGAGTCAAATTTCGTGAGAGCTCTGAACAAGGATATAAATCACTGACCAATCGTTGCTCGCAGATTTGCCCCTTAGGTTGCTATGTACAATTTGGTTATCCATACTCATATTCATTCTGCAATGTTGTTCCGTGTTGTTAAATATGGTCACATCATAAACATTGACTCAAGTCCACCTTACCTCGCAATTTTCTCGCGGAAGCAGGGGATTCAAACTTACCGTGGCTAGAGATAACGGTTGACTAATATATTTGGTGACGGGGTGTCAACTGAATGTAGCTGAGTAAAGGTAAACACATCACTTCGGCCTTCTATTTGTTGACTGCCAACAGAATAAATGATTACTACCCATCGAAAATTTATCTAATAGTAAAAACTGAGTACACATACTTACATAACTAAGCTCATCACACCCTTTTGCTGGTGCATAGGATAGTGAATATCATCGACATGTTTTTGTCGGTGATAGCAATTTTCCAGCCCTTTCTAGTCTACATTTCTGACCTATCTATCCCATTTTTCTTTTTTGCCTGTATTGATCTTACCTATAAATCTCAATGATAATTGCTCCCTCATCCATTCTAGCCAAAACACTGTGTTTTTTGTTCAAAGGCTTTATTGTTAGTAAACAATGGATTTAGAACAAAACAGCAAGGCTTACCTAAACCTGTTCATTGTCTTCCACTTATCAGTTCTTGAAAAGAAAGTTATTATAGATTTTTTTAGTCAAGAATAGTTTTAAGGTCAAGCTAGGCTTTACTTTCATGGAAAAGTGCATAGGTGGTTGAGTTGACAAGTGAGTTCTTGGGTCATTTTGTCGGGGAATTCATGGGTAAATTTGTTGTGAAGTTCAAGGGAGAATTAATGGTGAATTCAAGGATGAATTCATGAATAAGTTGAAAGGTGAGTGAATGTGTTTGTTCATGGGGGTTTGAGTTTGTGGGTAAGTTCGTGGGTGAGTTCATGGCTCTTTCATGGGTGTTTTCATGGGTGACATCATGGGAAATCATGAGTTACTTCAACAGCTGAGTCTAGTGATTTACAAAGTATATAGTGATTCCGCCCAAACCACCTGGGTTGTGTTGGACTTACAGAGCAAAAAAACACACAAAAAAAGAAAAGCCTGGCGACTGACCAACAACAAAGGAGTGGAGTACAGTCACATACCGAGAACTAGTAGGACCTAACGACGTGACCGCTTGTGATACTTTTTATTGTGTGAAATGCGTAACTGGGGCATAATCAATTTAGAATACTTTTTTAAAGTCTTAACTTGACGCTGGAAATTCTGCTAGCTGACGATTAATCATAACAGCTGAAAAAGCAAACAACACTTTCTAACTTTGTGTATTCTGTTGAAGCTACAAAGTAAAATGTTTGAACGTGATATTCGCTTCAAAGTCGTCAAATGTTATCGCTGTGATTTTTAGTTCACTTATAAAGGGAAGTTATTTATGTTGGCAAAGACCGGCGTTGTTACTTTATTTTCATTTTTTGTGACTATCATCGCGCGGCATCGGATCAGCAATAGCCTTTGTTGTCTTTATTTACTTTTATAACACACTTGATAATTACCCGGTATGCTGTCCACACAAGTTTTCTATGCTTGATACTCTCTTGTTTTATTTATGAAAGTAAAGACAGTTACTGGTAACTTTTTTTCTGAATTCATGTTTGTAGAACAAAAGTGGAAACCCAGACCTCACGCACACAGTGTTACAGTTTCTTTATACCGTGACAGACTTCTGTTATCAGTTACTTTAAATTCAAAATTGATATGAAGTCTGTGGCACTGGTATTTGCACAATAATTTTTAAAAATTACCACGTAACCAGCACCTTCCTGACCAGTAGCAACTGTTGTTTATTTGTTCAAAAATTAACAGCTTACCCGCGGGTAATCGCTGGAAATTACGGCAATCAATGTGAAGAGCTGACATAATCGCAACTGCGCAGTGAACCGAGAGCCTATCGACTTCAGCGAACATCTCACATATCGTTTATATCACTTAAGTTCGCAGCATTCCGTGGTGGCCCCAACGCCAAACATAGCAGAGCTAGCGGCTTTTGGTTTCTTTCGTCCACAACCATAGTTTTTGCGACGGTTCGAACACATGTTCCAAGGAAAAAATACCCGTGAGACATAAGAGACAAGAGATAAGTACAGAAATTACTACCGTAACGCAGCTGGGACAGCCTAGGCCTGCTTAGAGAGTGGTTCGGGTTAGAAGTATTGTCTATGTTTCCCACACCTTTCACGACTTGAATACATCAAAAATTTAAGAAACCAACGTGTTGGAATGTCTTGTCTTTGAAGCCAAGCGAAATGAAGAGCTTTATTTCCTTTGCGTACAATTTTAATGTCACGCCATAATTAACTTCACGTAGTGACGCTGCTCGTTACCCGGTTTGTATGAAAACTGATTCCTGATTCCTGATTCCTGACTGCTGATTCCTTCCTCTGGCGAAGACGTGTTACATTAACCGCAAGCGGGGAGGGGAAGATGTGATTGAGAGAATTTAAGGGTACATGTAGGACAGCACTGCAGTGCTGTAAGACCCAAAGGCTGTCTTCATAAATTTCTTTATAAATTTCACCATAATGCGGAACAAAACATCATTGGCTCTGCACGCGTTGTGTGCCTATGTTTTTCCCAGACTTGGTGGGAGCATTTTAAAAATTGGCCTTGGATGCACTGCTATTTTGGTCAGCCATTTTGTTATCGCCAAGTGATTGAAAACGTTTTCAATCTGCTCATTCTGCCACAAATAGCAGAATACCAGCCTTGTTCCCAGTCGTCCTCGGCGCGGAATCAAATTCCACGTCACCCGACGAGCTCGGCAGCCTCATGCCTCACGCTATCGCGTTCGGTTTCAAGCCTCCTCCGCGCACTCGCAGGCTGGCAGAATACATGGCATGGCATAAACTACCATTCTAACGATTCCGGAATGCATTATTTGAAGCCAGTTGAGTTATAGCCAGCAAAACACCCTTATTTCTTAGTTGTTAATCTCCAACATATTAAGCTGATGATTAGTAGGGTGAGATGAATAAACATCAAATATATGCAAAAAAAACCCGATCACTGGTGATTAGGCCAGTTTGATTTTGGGTTAGTTATTTCTCTTCCCAATCTTAAAATGACGTCATCTATTGTCTTCCCTTCCCATTTGTTTCCTTCTGATTTTATACCACAATAATCTCTCTTTATTCTTCTCTTATTTTCTTGGAGTTTATTTGTCGGTTATTGATAGAGTAAACCATGGATAGAAATCTACATACATTTTTTAGCTTTCTTAGGCCCGGTTCAAACGCTGAACTTCACATGAGCCGAATCCAATTCGAATTTAGGTCGACTCAAACAAATTAATCCGGGGTGAGTTGATTCAGACGGCGAACTCTACACGAACTTAATTCACTGAATTCGATTCGGCTCATGTGAAGTATGGCGTCTGAACCGGGCCTTTAGTGTGTTCAATTATCAACTTCTGAAAAGACAGAAATATTAAAGTTCTGGTAATAAAGAATTTCTCTATGTTTTAAGTAAATAGTGTTTCCTTCATGGTGGTCTAAGAAACTTATTGATACAAACGACATCGTCATAGCCTCTGTTCTTTTACGAAAAAGTCTTTAATAGCTGGAATTGACGTGCAGTAAAATCGCTTTGTTTTAAAATTTCTGAAATACCTGCAAAAACTCCTCCAATATTGACCATGCAAATGGAAATTTGCAGTTTCTCGCGGTGTTATCATTTAAATTATATTTTTTCAGGTAAAAAATACGGAAATTTGTCGAGTATCAAACTTACACTTTCTTCAGAAAGAATTTGAAAAGAATCGCTAGCACTTACTAAAAGATCAAACACATGACATTGTATAACTTTTCGTAAACAAGGCAAACCAAACAGAAAAATGCTCCACGTTAGCGCGGATTCGAAGTAGTGACGGCGTGGAATGTTGTCACATTTCGTGAAAGCCGATAGTCAAATGATATAAATCGCTGACCAATCCTTGGCGTGCTCGCAGTTTTGCGGATGATCCCTTTTTTATGGGCGGTTTTATTTTTGCTTTTTTGTATAATTTACTAAAAGAATGGCCGTAAGGTTCTCTTGCTAGTAAGGTGGTTCAGCATTGATTCTTAAATTGTAAGTCGCAACCCCAAACGTACCTTAGTTCAATTACTTCAAAAAGGCAATAATTCATCCAGCCGGTTTAAAAGCAGCTTGCACATAAAATCCCTGTATAGCTTATGTCTCCCATCTCCCCAAGGAACAAGTTGATGTAAATTAAATTTGTGCTTATTACTTCACCAGCTCAAAGTTCACCACCAAGCCTGACATTTGCAAGAAACTCTTTGAAAACATTGGACAAGTTGACACTGATTTTGAATGAGTATTCCTTTCGACTTTTCGTTGCTTAGAAACTTCACATGTTCACACGTCAAAAGCCACCCTTGTGGGCCTTGTCTTCTTTCAAGCGCAGTCCTGTTCTCAAATGCTTCAATAATGCAAGATATCTTTTAACCACTAGAACGGTAAGAGTAATAGAAGAAACCGTTGCAGAGATTGAAACAAGGGCAAACAACTTGCAAACGAGTATTTCAAGTTCAAGGAGTGTAAAGGCCACAGCCAAATGTACATGACATCACTGATAGCCATCTTTGCTAACAGATAATTTGTTGGCGTGTGCATGTCTCGTGTCTTGTGCAAAACTGGAATAACCTTGTAAATCTGACCATCAAAACTGGACAACATAATTATTTGGTAAAAATACGGCCTGTTAAGCCAGATCACTCTCCTTTGTTATTTGAGGATCTCCAGCATATACATTGATGATTAGTTGGGTAGGTTGTGAAATAATGTTCAAATGTATGCATAAATAACCCGATCACTGGTAGTTAGGCTAGCGACCACGTCAAATATTCTGCACCGTTAACCTACCCTTCTTTGGTAAAATGCACTATTTGAGGGCAGTTGGTCTGTGATAAACAGATCAATGTAGCAGCTCTCTATCAATCGCCACTGTCAACAGTTGCACGTAACATATCGTTACGTTTCTGAACAAAACTGAAAACAAAATCTGTTAAAAATCCCTCAAATGTGACCATTCAAATGAAAGCATTCCCCGAGAAGTGCGTAGTTTTTTGCGGTGTTGTTGTTTTTCTTCAAACACTTTTTTAAAACGAGTTTTAATGTTAAATAAAAGACTTTATAAATCTTCGAATCGTCACATCAACTAAATAAGCTAGAAAGAAAAAAAACTAATAATTTCCAAAGCCGTTTGCCCTGGCAAAAAATGCTGTTTATTACTTCCAAACTATCTGTTCTAATTCACTAGTTTACATTAAAACACAGGAAACTAAATAATTATTGCAACTGAATCTCATTCTCTGATGTCCGTTTCTGACAAATAATTATGCGTTTGACCCCTTCTCGAAAGTTTTTACTGCGAAAAGCGTAAAGAATTGGGTTACAGCATAAGCTAACAGCGAATATGACATCAACCACATTAGAAAGTGCATAGAACAACGAAGAGTCAATGTCGTTTACATCCCGTGTTGCAAAAAATGTATAACAAGATACTGTTGGTGCATAACCAATAAAAAATCCAGAAGTTGCCAGGAGTAATGTGATAACAAGTTTCTTTTTCTCAGATCTTTCTCCGACTGTTTCAGAGCAAACTGTGTTGGTAAAGTAAAGCCCCCTTATTAACGATCCATAACAATAAAACATGACTGCCATTTGAACAAACGTGACGCTAATGTTTATTATCACATAAACTTTGCTTGCTTCAGTCATGACTAAAGTCCATGGACCAATACATGTAGAATATGTTTCGCTCCAATCTTTGAAGATTAATTCTGGGAAGCATATGATAACACTTGTGATCCAAATGCAAGCGATGGCTAGCTTACTGTTTTCTTCTCTTAACCGCAATCCTGTTCTGAAAGGCTTCAATATAGCGTGATATCTTTCAACCGCTAGAACAGTAAGAGTAACTGAAGAAACCGTTATAGAGATTTCAGTCAGGGCTAAGAACTTGCAAGCGATTTTTCCAAATTCAAAAAAATTTAGTGGCCACAAAGAAATGGACATGACATCGCTAACAGCCATGTTCGCTAATAGATAATTTGTTGGCGTGTGCATGTCTCGTGTTTTGTGCACAATTCGTATGACAAACACATTTCCGATCAATCCGACGATCAAGAACACAATTGTAGTCCCAAAAAAGCCCAATTCCTGGCTATCCAATAGCTCTCCAACCATGATGTTTGACGTACTGTACCCGCCAGTTCTTTCCCATTTGATGGGGAAAGTTTAAAGGCTTATCGTTGGGAACATCCGTTAACACAAGTTGTTAATTAGTTGCGACGAAGTGTTTAACACCTGTTTATCCTTATTTGGTAAACCTGCGTCACTTAAACTCAGTTGAATTATAAACAACAAGGGGGTTAGTTTCTAAAGAAACTGTGGTGCTGCGTCGATGGGGACGTCAAAGACAAAAATGCAATCTCTTCACGGTGGCCAATTAACCTTATCAACTAAGTTTATAAATCCAAAATTTTCAGTTGAATTATAATCAGCAGGTCACTTTTTGTTGTCATTTGTCAATTTCCAGCATACAAATTGATGATTAGTGCAGTCAGTTATGAACAAAGATATCAAACACGGGCATAAAAATATACGATTTTTGGTAATTAGCTCAAGGGGTACACTTCCTTGGTAATTTTAAAATGTCTTCATCTATGTACTTCCTTTTTCTACTGTTTTCTGTTGTTGTTGTTATACCGCAAATGATCTCTCTTTAGTCTTCCCCTTCACCTTTTTGCTTAGAGTCTATTTGGCGGAGTTCAGATAGTAAACAATGGATGTAAAAGTAAATACACTATTTAGCTCGTTCAATGTGCTCCATGTATCGCCTTCTGAAGAGACATAAACATTACCGAAGCGTCGGTTTTTCGTGAATTTGAAAAAGTGCCGTTAAGGTGCAGTAGTGACGTACAGTAAGATGGCGCATCAAAAATTGCACGTAATGTGTTCAGTTTTAAAAATGTAAAATACCCGTAAAAGAAACCTCGGATAGGACCACTCGAATGAAAAAAGTACTTACCTTTTTGCAATGTTGTTATTAAAATTTGGATATTTTGTCCAGTATTAAAGCTTCCGCGATATTATGAAAGAATTTGGCCTACACCACTAGAATTTAAACTGTTACAACTTTCCTAGATAAATTAAAGTAGATAGGAAGAAAATAGTTATTTTTAAAGCCGTTTCTCCCGACAAAGTTGCTTATCTTTACTGATAGCCTTGGCCGGGGACTTGGGAAATATTAACACCTGCTCAAGATAAAAATGATAGTCTCGTGTTTATCGAGTTCCTGTTGGGCACCAGAAAGCACCTGCTACATAATCTAGGCCTTTCTTTAAAACACTGAGCATTCTTTTTTTCTGTGCTGTCACTAGGATCGCCAGATACATTCGTCCGGTTGTTCCACAGGTCGTCAATTGTGACAAAATTATTCCGCACTTGTTACCCTTAGACTGTCAAGCCAAACGAAAAATACTTCCACGTAACGGGGGTTCGACCTAACGAGAGTAGAGTTAGATATTGTCAGAGATAAGAAATGATATAAATACCGACTTATCGATGCTCGCAGATTGATTTTTAGGTCTCAATACACAATTTGGATATCCATACTGTTATTCATTTCATTCGTTAGACCACTGGACGTCACAATTTGCTTGAGAAAGCAGGGATTCCAAAATTATTGTGGTTAAAGCTGGAGGCTGACTGTACTATGTATTTGGCGACAGGGTATAAGCTGGATGTTCCCGAGTAAAGGTAAACATATCACTTCGTTCTTTTCATCTGTTAGTTGCCAACAGAACAAATGACTGCATTTAGTATCCATCGGCAATTTATGTATAGTTGACTAAAGACTCAGTACACAGACATACATAAATAATCCCATGCAGGTGCATGGGATAAA
Organism: Siderastrea siderea; assembly: GCA_964030785.1. Lineage (NCBI taxonomy): Eukaryota > Metazoa > Cnidaria > Anthozoa > Scleractinia > Rhizangiidae > Siderastrea > Siderastrea siderea. The sequence continues at coordinate 68,548,100 of OZ034966.1, read as the reverse complement.
GTGGAGCGCAGTTTAAATTTCTTCACCATCAAAATATTTTATCAGTGACAGCAATTTTCCAACTCTTTCTACACAAGTCTAGATTTCGGGCCTCCCTTTTTTCATTTTTCTTCTGCCTGTATTGATCTTATCTACAAATCTCAATGATAATTACGCCCTCGCCAGTTCTAGCTAAAGTGTCGGTTTTTATTTCCTGTAGAGTTTTTTCAAAGACTATTGTTAGTAAACAGTAGATCTAGAAGAAATAGCAAGACTTAAGGTGGTTCATCTGGATTTTTCCGAGGCACACCATCCCAACTTTGAACGGCTAATACTTTACTGTCTGAGCTCGGTGGGCAAGCTGCTTCACAAATTTACTAGGGACTGAATGCACTTGTCAGAAAAGTAGGTTTGATTGGCATCAGTGTTACCATAGCAACGAATTGATGACGTCATGAGTTTTGTATTTCAGCAATTTTCTCCACATCTAGACCTAAACTTTTAAAACGACCTATTGTCTTTCATAGTCTAGGTGTAGATCTTCAAGGCTGCAAAGTTTGAAAAATTCTATGAGAGCGTTCTCGAAAAAAATCGGGTTGAATATTTTCCAGTAACAAATTACAGATTTACGTTATTTTCTATTGTTTCATCGGTACCAGTGTTATCCTGACAGACTGAAACAATATTTTCACCATATGTCATAGCTGTAGCATACAGCTACTTTTCCTGAAGGTTTTATCCGGATTGCTTCACAAGATTTAAAATGATGTAATCAGAAGTAATGTCTTAAATATGCTCATTTTACACAGAGAAGCAACGTCTTTGTTACGGAAACTCTTATTCACAATCAAGTCGATGAATTTTCTTTAAGCCTTGTGATCTCAAGTCTAACATGTATAGAACTATCTCTGTAAATTTCAAGCGCATTGAATCATTCTAAAGGCGCGAAATACAAATAAAAGTAAAGGAGACTTTTGCACTCGTCTCCAAACCTTTCATTGCCGCATCATTTGTTGACAGCCGATTTATTTCAGGAGTTTCTCTTTTGTCTGTATTCTACATATATATTTGTAGAATACAAACTACATGCAGAGTACATGCCTGCTTGCTCGGCTTCGCTGGTGCCAGAGGTATCGCGAAAATTCTGTTCTTAGTACAATGGCAATTAACATAAGGCTTTTAGTGTCATTTTATTAAAAACAGAAATTTCACGATCCCTCCGGCACCAGCAAAGCCGAGAAAATTGGAGAAAATTGCTGATTTACAAAAATCACGACGTCATCGTTTCGTTGCTATGGTAACACTGATGTCAATCAAAACTACTTTTTTGACAAGTTCATTCAGTCTGTAGTAAATTTGTGAAGCAGCTTGCCCCACCGAGCTCAGACAGTAAAGTATTAGCCGTTCAAAGTTGGGATGGTGCGCCTCGGAAAAATCCGGATGAGCCACCTTAAATAAACCTTACCCATTTTGTTGGATTTATCATGATTTATCAGTGCGTGAGAAGAAAGTGACAAAAGTTTTTTCAATATTCAAACTAAGAAGGGCTCCTTTATCAGGTCTGATTTTTTGTTTTGCTTTTAACGCAAGCGATATCACCGAAACGTTAGGACTTTAATCAAAAAGCAGTTTTTAATGAGCTGGTATTGAAAGTTTCAATGTGACTGTTTAAGCTAATGTCTATATAGAGAAAGCTAAAACTAGTTAGTTAAAGTTAACGAGAGTCTAATTGCCGCTCTGAAGCGCCCCTGGTGACAGTCTCGCCCGTATTATTGTTTATTGTAATAATGGAAGATGTTACATGACCTACATTGCAATATTTAATCCTAAGTTTAAGCATTTAAACTGTTGTTAATGTTCTCTGTGGTTTATGTCAAACCCATAACTCATTTGTCACTGGCTCTGTTATCTCAAGGTTTCAGTTATTGGGCAATAGTCTGGGGGCAATGTCTAACCGGAAGTAGTTATTTTGTTACCCTCTAAACCTGTATGACAAAGCTCCCAGTATTTTTCCCCTCACGCTTCCATGTGATCTCGGCATGCAATCACCAGTTAGTAAAATCCCCTTGTCTTGTGACCCTGTCTCAGTTGTAAGCTACTCTTCAAGCTAGGTTGTTCTTTGCTTTCCCTCCCTCCCTCCCTGTATTGGTAGCTTTGTCATTCCTCATCTTCTCAATTGTAAATTTGGAACTACCATTCACAAGTAAGCAAGGAGCCCTTATTTAAGATTATGTTATCTACTTGGAGCTGTTTCATTTATTACTGTTGTCAGTTAACCTTGTTGATTAGTTAATAAAGTTTTTGGTGGCAGGGAAGTGCACCCTAGGCTGCACTTTTCCCACAGTAAGTGCTATAGCCACCCTGGGAAATAGGTCCGGATCTCTTCCAGGATGGTACCATCGTACCATCTGACCTATTGTCCTCCCAGAAGGGCACCCCCTCTTCTGGTCCATCCTATGTTACACCCTAACATAGGTTCCCCTAGAGACGCCGCTACTCTAGGGGAGATAGGCTCTGCCTTTCCTGCCACCCAAGGTTTGCCACAATAATCAATTTTTCTCATTGTTTTCCTGTGTCCACCCAGCATGGGGGGTAAAGTCCAATATTCCACTTCCCCCCCCCCCCCTGTAGTGCAACCAAGGGATTTTAATCATACATTGTAGCTGCGAGCATCATCAAAATCGGCCTCTATGTTTTTGGTGTGTATTCCTTACAGTACAAACCGCAGGGACTCATTAACGCTTTATTTATTTTGAAATTGCATAAATGCAAAAATCAAAAATAATAATATTAGTGATGTATATACAAGGCTAAAAAAAGATAAAAAGGGAGGTATAAACAATTAAAAGGAACCAAACGTTTTCGACAAGTATGTCATCATCAGGGTTAAAAGGCCGTTAGTGATTTGCATGGTTTTTATACTCAGGTTATTCCCGAAGGGAACAACTCCACAAATCTTGATCGCGACATAAAAGAAATCAAGACCACTTTCTCAAATGCTGGTTACCCCAAGAAATTTGTATCCTGCACCATCGACAATTTCATATCGAACAATTCATCTGAAGATGAACCCTTAATCCCGCATTTTCTCTTCGAAGAACGGGAAAAGATTTGCATCAAACTCCCCTACTGCAAGAAGAATGAAATCGCAAGCAAAAAGTTTATTTCAAAACTGAACTCACTAATTTCACTAATTTCAAGTATATTTTCATCATTGTGTGGCAAACTAGACAAATCAAAAGTCTATTCAGCCTCAAGGACAAAAACCTTCACAAGTCCCACGTTATTTACGAAGGAGAATGCTAATGCGGAGAAAACTATGTAGGTGAAACAATGCGAAATTTTGAAGTGCGAATAACTGAACATTCAAATATCTGCCACACCTCGGAACCAGCACGTCACCTTTTGGAAAACCCAAGTCACTCATTCCAGTGGAGAGTCCTTTGTTCAGCAAGATCTTACTTTAAGAGAAAGATCATCGAGGGCCTAATTATCCAACAAAGGAGCCCAACTTTGAACAAACAAGTTAATTGCTATGTAGTTTTCGCATAATAAGTAGTGGCGCAAGCAATAGTATTGTATGTAGTATAATTTGTTTTTGTTTTTGTTTTTTGTTTTTTGTAGTAGACTTGCTTTAGTATTGTACGTAGTGCGTCGGTGTTGGAATAAAGTTTCATTGAAAAAACAACAACAAAAAAAGTACAGTTAATTGCTATGTTGCGCAGTTGTTCCCTTCGGGAATAACCTGAGTATAAAAACCATGCAAATCACGAACGGCCTTTTAACCCTGATGATGACATACTTGTCGAAAACGTTTGGTTCTTTTTAATTGTTTATACCCCCCTTTTTATCTTTTTTTTTTAGCCTTGTATATACATCATTTTACCTTTTAGCGAATATTATGTCAATAATATTAGTGTCAGTTAACCTAATCGAGGTGAAAAGCTAGAGCTCGACGTGCGCCTTTTCCTTCCTTTTCTTTAACCTCGGTGTCTACTACTACGGCCAAACGCCACCCTTACTTGTCTTCAAATGTTGGTCATGTTTTATTGTCATGGATCCTTGATAAGGGGGCTTTACTTTACCAAAATAGTTTTGGCCGGAAATAAACTGTTATGCTGCGTCTGTGGGGACGCGAAACACAAACTTTTGCCGACTTTATCAACTAAGTTGATAAGGTAATTTGTTGGCGTGTGCATGTCTCGTGTTTTGTGCACAATTCGTATAACCAACACATTTCCGATCAATCTGATCATCAAGGCGGAATGCAAAAATCAATAATAGTAATATCATGTCAGTCAACCTAATCGAGGTGAAAAGTTAGGGTTCGACCGTGCGCCATTCGCTTCCTCTTCTATAACCTCGGTGTCTACTAAGTTGGTATCGAACTGCTCGTGAATCGTAACATTCGTAAACGATAAATACTAACATGTTTTTCCAAATAGGATCAACACTTACACGTATGTAAAAGAAGTATTCTTTTCAATTTTACTGCTTTGGGAATTCGTTGATTAGAACCTTCACAGGTGCACACCTCAAAAGCTAAGCTTAGGGGTCAAATTAACTAGGCTGACGCAACTATATAAGGTATGAAATGATGAATATATGAATATCATACATTCGAACTGTGGGATGAATAATTAAATGTAAAGAAGAACATCGCAGTTATAGACGCAACCTTTGCAGTTGCAAAAAGAAAACCTGACTGAAAAATTCAGGCTTGTACGGGATTCGAACCCTTGACCTCTGTGCTTCTAACCAAATGAGCTAACAAGCCAACTGAGAGCTGGTCATTAAGTCGGTTCGTTATAAATCCGTGAAGGATGAAGGTGAAACGATGAATATATGAATATCATATATTTGAAGTGCGGGATGAAGAATTAAATGTAAAGAAGACCATCGCAGTTATAGAGGGTATATCGCTATTCTCATGATGAGATAAAATCCGAGAAAAATGAATAATTATTGTAGTTGAATCCCATTTTGAGGTGTCTGTTTCCGACCAAAAATTATGCGTTACAAACCTTCTTGAAAGTTGTACTGCGAAGAGCGTAAAAAATGGGATTACAACATAAGCTCAAAGCGAAGATGCAAACAGCTTGAAGTCCATCTAGATCTGTTTGTCATCTGCAGATGCAACGGCTGGAGAATAACCAACAAAAAATCCAGAAGTTTCCAGGATGAATGTGATAACGTACAAGTTTCGTTTTCTCCGAACTTCGTTCTCCAACTGTTTCCGAGCAAACTGTGTTGGTAAATTTAAGCTCTCTTGCCTAAGATCTATAACAATAAAACATGAGAACTATTTGAACACAGGTAAGGCTAGCTTTATGTGATCATTAACACAGGCAAGGCTAGCTTATGATCACATATACTCTGAATGTCTGATTCATGTCTAAAGACTATGGACCCGGCTACACAAGCGGAATTAGTTTTGCTCCAGTCTCTGAAAGTAAATGTCGGAAAAATATAAATACAATTGCGATCTAAATGCAAGCGATGGCCAGCTTAATGTTGTCTTCTTACTGCCGTAATGCTCTTCTTGAAGGCTTCAATATAGCGTGATATCTTTCAACCGCTGGCATAGTAAGAGTAATCAAAGAAACCATTATAGAGATTTCAGTTAGTCGCCCTCGTTCTTCAAATAGTACTTCAAAACTATCTAATTTCACTAGTTTACAATAAAGCACAGAAAACTGAGTAATTACTGCAACTGAATCTCATTCTGTGGTGTCTGTTCCCGATATAGAATTATGAATTAAACCCTTCTCGAAAGTTTTTACTGCGAAAAGCGTACAGAATAGGATTACAACATAAGCTAACAGCGAACATGCAATCAACCACATTAGAAAGTGCAGAAGACAACTTGCAAAAACTGTGTAAAAAGCTACGGTTGGTGCATAACGAATGAAAAATCCAGTAGTTGCCAGGATGGATGTGATAACAAGTTTCTTTTTCACAGCACTTCTCTCTCCAGCTGTTTTAGCGCAAACTGTGTTGGTAAAGTAAACCCCCTTATCAAGGTTCCATAACAATAAAACATGACCAACATTTGAACACAAGTAAGGGTGGCGTTTGTGATCACATAAACTTTGCTTGCTTGACTAAGGTCCATGGACCAACACACGAGTAACGTGTTTCGCTCCAATCTTTGAGGATGAATTCTAGGAAACGTACCATATGCAAGCGATGGCCAGCTTGCTGGTCTCTTTTCTCAATCCCAATCCTGTTCTGAAACCCCAAGGGGGGGGGGGGGAGGGGTCTACTCGATAAAGTTTTATACGGGGAGGCTCCGCCCAGAGGTTCAAACCGTTACCCTTTAATATCTTATATTCTATCGTTCCTTGGTGTTTCGAATTGTAACGGATTTCTTGTATAATTCATTTAGTTCATTCCCTGAAGAAGTAAGGCCGTGCCTGACGAAATATTGGAAAGATATAAAATATACGTAACCTTAGCTGTACAGCGAGCCATTCTCAATAATTGCACGTACGAGAAATATATTTCGCACCTTTGACCCTTGTTTGGTTAAAATGCATCATTTGAGGCCAGTTGGTCTCAAAATAAACAGATCGCTATAACAGCTGTGAATCGCCTATGCCAGCATTTGCACGCAACATGTCTTTATGGTTCTGTGAAAAATGAAAGAAAAAAAAGATTTCTAATTTAAAACAACTCAAATGTGTTCGTTCAAATGAAAGCATTTTCTGAACAGTGCTTAGTTTCTTGCGTTGTTGTTTTTCTTAAAGCAAACATTTTTTTAAAACGTTAAAAGTTATCTTTAGTACGTGACATGCCGTGGCATGGAAAATCGCCCAAAACGGCCTCCAGAAGCTCGGAAAAGCGCTAAAACCACAGCATACGCACAACAGATAAGGTTTTCGAACTTTATTTCGAAGATTAAACATTGCATACTGGCACTCGTGATCGAAATGCAATTAATGGCCAGCTTAATGTTTTCTTCTGTCAACCACAATCCTGTTCTGAAAGGTTTCAACTCGGGGTTTCAGTATAGCGTGATATCTTTCAGCCTCTAGAACAGTAAGAGTTATTGAAGAAACCATTACACCGATGTCAACATTTTCAGGGCTAAGGACATGCAAACGAAGTTTCCAAGTTCAAAGAGGCATAACGTTAAATGCATTAAATACTTAATACATTAACCATGACAGACTGTAAAAACTGTTTTACGACCATACTTGTGTGACGTCGGATCATAATAGATCGTGATCAGTCAAAAACATAAATAAACTGTACTGGCTACAAGGCCCTGCAAGGCCTTGCAGCCAGTACAGTTAATACTAAATGCATTAATATATAGATTTAGCCAAGCCTAAAAGCGGAGCCCCCCTTTTGTTTTGTTTGTTTGTTTGTTTTTGCTGGCAGTTATTAATTTGTGAAAATACTCTCATTCAAGTCGATATATTGAAAAAAAAAAACAAAAGAAAAAACAAAAGAAAAAATTCCTATCCTCGCTGAGAGCCGAATCCGGGTCGCCGGCGTATAAAGCCAGATTTTAGCCCACTTTGCCATGAGCGCTTATTGATACATTCCAAGTTAATTTTAATACTTATTTCTTTCTTCGTGACACGCTGCCTATCAGCATGAAAATGCTGGTGTTTTTCCTGGCAAAATGTGTTTGGAACGCCGTAAAACCATGGTTGTGGGCAGAAAAAACCAAAAAGCACTAGCTCTCCTATATTTGGCGTCGAAACCGCTGTGAAAAGCTGCGAACTCAAGCGGTGTGCAGACCGAGTTCGAACAGAACCGACAAGGCAAATTTGAACTTTTCGCCTGAACTTTATCGCCTAATTTTTTTCGCCTAAATTGAACTTTTCCCTTTGCACCAAAAAGACAACTGAGTATTCTTTTGAACATTTTTTCCATTAACAAATTTGTTTTTGAATTTTGTTGTCTTTGCTTGTTTTGCTACAACGCGGGTCAACATGCGATTTCGCGCCAAAAACACATGGGATTCAGCACAGGGTTATATCCAGTGTATGAAGTGTATTGGCAACCCTGTGGTGCGGACGGACGGACGTACGTACGTACGTACGGACGGACGGTCACGTGACTATTACGTCACTACCAAAATTTCTTGGCTTGATAGGTTACCAAATTTCCTTAGCAATGGAGCTCCGCTGACGCGCTAGCGCGCTGGCTCCGCTATTAAGCTCATTTGGTGTGTTCGTTTTATCACTTTGTGAAACGACAATAATATTAAAGTAACTGGAGATTCCTTTATGCGTATCTGAATCAAATTTATTATACAAACAACATCGCCGAAGAATCGGTTCTTTCATGAAAAAAAAAAGGTTTTTATTAGATGGAGTTGATGTGCTGCAAATTTACATTTCAAAAAATTACACGTCATGTGTTTTTGAATTTGTTTTAAAAAAAAGAAACTGTAAAAATTTAATGTCCGATGTGACCATTCATTTTTCCTGAGGATTACTCAGTTTCTTGCTGTGTTATTTGAAGCCATTGCATCATTTGTTGCCAGTAGGTTTGTGATAAACACATAACTCTAACAGCTCACTGTCAGTCGCCTATTACAGCTAAAAGCTCTCTGTTAATCTTCTTGTGTAAATAAAGACTTCAAATATGCATAATTATTATTGATCAAATTGTCACTATGCCCATATGTGGTAAGGAAGCCCTCAATATCTGTCATCCGTACATGACAGATATCCAGCGATATACGTAGCCGACCATATTTGGAAGTGCACTGCAGATCTTCTTTCACGGTGTGCAGGTGGCCATTTTGAAAAGCAAGGCAGTTTTAACAGTGTTTTCTGGATCTTTTTTTGTCAAAATACTCAGCGCGTTCCGCTCATTATTTAGGAATGATTTTCATTACTCGGGAACGGATTGCAATATTGGAATCAAAATTCTATTTTCAAATTGAAGATTGAAATCTTCCAACGGTAGACTCACTCGGAATAACGAATGTTGATTGGGTTGCTACTTACAAAAACCAAAAGTTCACACGCGAAAAACGAAAGCGTTGGCGGCTGTCGGTTTCAATCGGTTCTATATTACAGGGAATTTTTCTCAATTTGCAGGAACATTTCTTGCGCATTTACAGCATACTTGTTTTTTAAGAGATTATTCTCCACGGTTTTATGGCAACAGACTGCTTCTTCACTTTTAAAGTATTTGCGATGAAAATTTTGTTGAGTGAACACAAATCAAGTCAGATAGGTCAAGCCGCCAACAGTCTACTACTTGCACGTGAACATTCGCCTCATGTCAATAATAAACCAATCATCCAAAACCTTCACTTCGCTCAGGTTTTGGATGTTTTGTTGTCTCACGCTCCACAATTTGCCAGTATTTATTTAATTCCGGTTATACTACTTCGATTGATTGTGTATTGATGGCCCCGTCGACAAATACCGGCAAACAACCACCTCTTTTAAACCACCCAGCGCACAAAGCGAAGCAAGCAGGATGGGGGGGGGGGGGGGGAGGCAGTACCAGCGCGGATGTGTCATGGAAAATCACGTCAGCTATGGAATATAAATATTTTCCAATTGAACAAATATCTGCCCAGGTATATACCAAGATGGCAAGCGTTACCCAACAAGCCACTGAAGAATTTTGTACAAAAACTTCTTGCCAAAATGTCGCCGGAAGATGAGCAGTATCTGATGCAATAGCTAGCGGAAAACGCCCCTGCAGCGGGTCCTCTCCTCGAGGTTGTACAAAACATACTCGATGAGCGCATTCCCCTGGAAGAGCGCCTACCCAAACTTCTGCTTCCGCGGAAGTACCCCCCAAAAGCTCTCTCAAAAGCTCCCCCTCGTCAAAGAAGAGGAATTAAAAAGGCAGACAATACTGAAAGAGTTTGATCCTATTCAACCGATAAAGAATCGAGAAAATAGTTATGCGGGCATGCTTGCAAATTGTTTAAAAGAGGTGAGGCAGAGGAAGGTGAAGAAAAAGAAGGCCGTCGTTACATCTTCTGGAGAAAAAGACAAGGACTTGAAAATAACCTTACAGAACAGTTCATGGGAAAGATAAGGGAGAAGGTCAGAACAGCAGCCTACTTGTGCCACAACTATTCTTATTGGTTGGAAAACATCGAAGAATGGACTATTCTCCTGTTTTATAAAAACCAAAGAGGCTCACCTTGGATAAACAGGTATGTTGAAGCGGAGAATTGGTTGAGAGAAAAGGAGGAGGCACGCCTGAACACTGATAACAACGAAAGACCAAACACAAAATGGGTGTTTAGGGGTTATTCTGATGTCGATGTAAAGGTCGTGCTTGACCGTCAGCCACTGTTGGGCACAGGCTCCTTGCCAGGCTGGCTGCGTAACTTTGCGCGTGGGCGCGCGGACCAATGGTAGCACTTGATACCCACCAGGACAACTTGTGTCTCTGGCGCTGCATTGCGGTACACCGCGGTGCAAGACCAGATCGAAGCACAACAGCAGCACGAGAGCTTGCAAAGGGTTTCTTTAAACTCAGAGCTGCTCCAAACGACAGCCCGAAAACATCGCTCGATGAACTTGATCGGGTTGAAAGACACCTGAATCAGGGAGCAGCTTTCTCGGATTGGCTCGGTATCGGTGTCTATGAGCCTGTGCGCGTGGAGGGTGAAGTGGTATGGCACCTTAGACGAAACCCGCCAGCCAAGTTGACGAACATTTTGACAATCGGAATTTGCGAGGGGCACGCGTTCGTCATCAAGGATATTTCGAAGCTTGCAAGAACAAATGCATGTGTTCATTGCCGTGCAAGATTCACTCAAGCTTGCAACCTTCAACGGCATACCGAAAGGTGCGCCCAAGGGAAGACGGTGATTGATTGCCCGACCGAAAGAGTCGAAGCACCGCAGACAGCTTTCGAGAAGGCCTTCTATCCAAAACATACAGCTTCTCCAGATTCTCTTCGCTGGCTCGAACAAGAAGCGGCGTGGCGGAAAATTCACATTCACCACGCGGCATGCGGGCACGGCGGCGAGCGGTGGGTTGAGCGCGCTCCTGTCGACGGGTACATCCATGAAACGAGGACTGTATTTCAATACCACGGCTGTCACTGGCACGGATGCCGAAAATGTTACCCGAACGATCGTGATAAAATCATTGCCAACAATGACCAAACACGAGAAGACCGGTTTAAAGCAACTGTAAAACGCACAAAAGCGCTCCGAGCTGCTGGCTACCACGTAATCAAGGCAGGGACGTGTGAAGTAGGGGAAATAGATGTGGAGCTGCCACGGCCCCAAACGCAAAGCTTCCCACACGCGATCGTGTACGACTTCGAAGCGTACGGTGATAAGAATCAGCGGAAAGAGCCGACAGGCATGCCCACGATCGAAAACGCACACGTACCAATTTCGGTCAGCGTCGGGGACACCTGGATCGTGAGCCCACACACATCTGTGAAAAAAACCCAGCGGAGCTGCTCCGCAAGTTCATGGAAGAGCTGGAGCGGCGCGGGAAAAACATCCGGACCAAAGTACGAGCGGCGTGCGTGCCCGACGACGTGAAGATGTTTCCAAAAGGGCAGCGCATCAAAATTGAAGAATGGTGCGATCAGGTGCCAGTTCTCGGGTTCAACTCTGGGCGATACGACCTGAACCTGATCAGAGAACATTTCGCACAGCGCCTATCTGACACAACCAGCAAAGTCAGAGTGGCGAAAAACGGAAACAAGATCATGTTCCTGCTCACTCAGGAATTCCGCTTCCATGACATCATCAACACTACCTCGGCCCGGGAACCAGCTATGAAAAGTGGACGAAAGCTTATGAATGCACAGCCGAGAGATCGTGGTTCCCATACGAGTGGTTGGATATCCCCGAAAAGCTCGACCACCCTGGCTTGCCGGACTATTCAGCGTGGTACTCACGCCTGAAGGGCGGCTACGTGCTCACTCGGGATGAATGGGAGGGGTGTCAGCGTCTGTTCAAAGAAAAGGGCATGCGCACTTTCGCAGACTGGCTGCGCTATTACAACAACATTGACGTGGCCCCCGGCCTGGAAGCCTTGGAAAGAATACGAGCCTTCTACACTGAGAAGGGGATCGACATCCTGAAAGGACGCGGTCAGCATTCCGGGGGTTAGCTTGCATTACCTGCTCCGAGGCGCGGTTGAGTGAGGAGCGGAGCTTTACAGCCCCGGCAAAGAAGCATACGAGATGTTGAAAGGAGCTGTTGTCGGGGGACCGAACCTCGTGTTCACGCGGTACCATGGGGTCACGAAGATCAGGTCACATCGGACAGCGAAACCGCGTCTTTGCCAGCGCATTCTTGGTTACGACGCCAACGCCCTCTACCTGTCGACGATGCTCGAGGAAATGCCCTGCGGGAAGGAAAAGGTTGTTCACTACACGGGCGGTTGGACTGTTGGAGCCGCGCCGCATCTCGCACAAAGGCTCATAAACGGGACCTGGTTCGGATTTGCTGAAGTTGACATAGAGATCCCAGAGCCCCTGCGGCCAAAGTTTGAGGAGATGTGCCCGTTCTTCTACAACAAAAAGATGCCTGTCGAGGCCGTACCGCAGCAAATGCTTGACTACATGAAGCGTACGGGGCGAAACCGCGGGGACGGAAAAAGTTAGTGGGAGCGCTTTCCGCCGAAAAGCTGCTGGTGTACGCCCCTCTTCTACGCTGGTATGTCGATCACGGGGCGGTGATCACGGCTGTCTATCGAACGATCGACTATACCCCCGGCAAGGTCTTCGACTGGTTTGTGGAGCAGGTAACAGGGGCTCGCCGTACAGGAGACGTTGAAAAGAGCCAGGCGCTGCTTGCTGAGGTGTTCAAACTACTGGGAAACAGCGGATACGGGAAGCTCATCGAAGCTTTGGAGCGGCAAACGAACGTGATCTACACCAAAGACGAGAGGGTTGTTGACAGAGCCCTGCGAAGCGCCTATTTCAGTGATCTAGACGAGATCGGGAAAGCGTACGAGCTGGAAAGCCGAAAGCCTCGGATCACAATCAGACGGCCGTTCCAGATCGGAATCGCTGTCTATCAGCTCGCAAAGCTTCGAATGCTTGAATTTTTTAATGACTTTCTTGACAAGTATTTTGACAGAAGAGACTTCGAGCGGCTTGAGGACATTGTTCGGCCGGAGCTGCAAACAGAATTTGAGGCAAAAAAGCAAGAGTGGTTAGCTTGGGACAACTGGAGCGGCCGCACTCCTGGGCTCTTCAAGCTCGAATGCGAAGGAAGCAGGATGATTGCGCTCTGCTCGAAGTGTTATTACATCGAAGAACTGGAGGGCGAAAAAAAGAAGTTCAGCACGAAGGGGGTGTCAAAGAAACAGAACGAGATCACGTGGCAGCGTTTCAAGTCAGCGTTGGATGGCAGCAAGGACATGGCAACGAACATTGGTTTTCGCATGAACAACGGGAGGATGGTTACGTACGAACAGCAGAAGCTGGGGCTGAGCGCTTATTACGACAAACGCTGGGTATTGGAAGACGGCATTCACACAGAGCCGATCGAGTTTCATAGTTAGATTGCTGGCGGTAGCTGTGTATCGGGAGGGACAACCAGCAGCTCTTCACGGACAAACCAGCGTTTTGGGCCGTCAAACAAATAATAGATAACCGGTGCGTCCGGTTTTATCATTATCTTTTCAATCTCGTAAACTTTCAGAGACCAGATTGGGTCGGTAGCTCTTCGGCGGCCACCTTCAAGTTCACCGGGTTGGTAGAGATAGCGAACACTTGAACCAGAGGGGAGCTTTTTTTCGTTCACACCAACGGGTCTCAAATAAGGGGTCGAGGGATTCGCTGAAACAGTTTTCTTTTTGATGGCCTCAACGGGTTTCTGACCGGTCAGTCGAGTGACTTCTTTATTCAAAGCTGAAATAACAGCGCGCGGGCAATCGTGTCACCCATTCAGTCGATCTTTTGTTGTCTGGGAGGCGCATTTCAACCCCATATTGGTGTCCAAACAGTCGTTCAGCTAAGGTGCGGTTGAATCTTTCAACGATAGCTTGATCACGGTGAATATCCACACGACCGCGTCTTACCTCGACATTATGTTTCGAAAGCAGCTGATTCACAGCGCCCATAAACTCACGACCAGGATCTACCTGAAGCAGTTTTGGCCAACTCAAAGGGCTCCGACTATAAATCCGTTCCAGAGCAGCAGCGACTTCTCTGGCCTCTTTTGTAGTCAACGTTTCGGCCTCTTTGAAAAGAGAGGCCACATATACCACTGTGAGGGCGTACTTAAAAGTTTTACGGGAGAGTGGTGGGCGATCGTGTGGGAGATACAGAAGATCGGCTTGGTGAACTTTGTTTGGAACAGGCACATCAAATTTCGGTCTTGGAGTCAACCGCGGCGCTGGTAAGTAAATCTGCCAAAGAGCTTGCTTCACCAACCAGTTTTGAGCAACATCTTCAGAGACTTTCGCAGCTTCTGCTAATTATTTGATCGCTGCAAACCCTTTCCAATACCCTCGAGGGCTGTAATAAATTTTTGACAACCTTTTGAAACTTTAAAAAAATGGACGACCCATTTGGTTGTTTGCGAGGTGTGGAGTTGGTCGAGCACGACCTTTACAAACTGACCTTAGAGATGGTGGAAAAAAAGTTAAATGAACTGCCAAGGAGTAATCATTGTCCTTCATGCGAGGTGCACCTACAATGAGCGTCAAAAGTGTTGAGACATTCCCCTTTTTTTGGCATACCTAGCTTTAAAATCGCCCTTACCCACTAGAATATTCCCCCCATCCCCCCCAAACAATGTTGAATTTGCTAGGTGGAAACCAGCGTTTATCCCGGTACAACATTGGATAGGAGGAGGGGGGAAAAGTGAAAAGTGAAAGTGAAACTGAGTACACTGCTATTACATTTTAGAAAATGTCTCAACTACTTTTGTCGCTCATTGTCCGAGGTGGTCATATTGTTATATTGCCTTTTTTGTTGTGAACGGGGTGCTATCATGTCTTCACGATATTTATATTAAGGAAATATCTGCCAAGTAAAGTACAGATTTAGAAAATTGTCATGTGTAGTAGTTTTTAGCATTAAAATATCAAGTTGTTTAGCTAAGGAATTTTGTGCGTGATATCTTTTGGTCGTATCAAATGTACCTTTTCAAAGTGATTGTTGTCGTCTTCGGCACATTCATAATCAATTTCGCAAGGCATAATAACACTTGTTTTCCCTTCTTGAAGTCATTATGGAAATGATAAAACGATATGAGTCCGATTCAGCTTCCTCCGAAGCAAGTGAAACACAGGAGCATACTGGTACCGAGATGCCTGAAGTAAACCGGCAAGAGATCAACGCTCCTGCTGTACGTAAAGTGTACTTAATAACGTACAGTCAAGCAGATGAAGCCCGCTTTCCTACAAGACGGTCTTTCGTTCTTGGAGGAGACAGCGATGACAGCGTCGCCGAGATAACGAGTAGCCACGGGTAACCACGAGTAACCAAATAGAAAGACAATAAGTGTTCAGATAATGTTGTTTATTAATGAGTGGTTACTCGTGGTTACTCGTGGTTACTCGTTGAAACTGGAGAAATATAGCTGATATATTCATTTTGTTCACGGCATATATTAAAACAGAGACAGCACTACATATGTGTTTGATTTATTTGGTAAGCTCACCATTACTTTAAGTATAAAATACACATTCAAGCAAGGAAATGTAACGATTACGCAAGGTCACGCGCCCAAGTTCACTGTGACGTAGCTGAGCTACAATGTCACGCGAGAGACGGCACTGTTCAAGGACTCAAATATATGATCCCCAGACAATAACGCATTTAATATTTGGTTCGCTGTCCTTTTCTTTGAATAACTAACTCTATTCTCTTCTGCATTGTTTCTATCGTCTTGTCAATTATCTTCTTATCTAGGGACCTGATCGTCTCCTCCACGCGTTTACAGAAGTCTGGAAAGGTTTCATAAGTTGTATTCTTCTTCAGTGCATCGTCCCGCAAATTATTTTTCACTATGTGAAAGATAGATTTTATACAATGAATGTCTCCGCTCCTAGGTGGCAAGGACATCAGCTGGGCCCCTATCTCTTGCCATGCGGAACGTGCTAGCGATGAATTCTGACTGGGTTTCCCATCTTGCATCAAAAGCTTCGACGTACCCTTATTGGCGTCTCTAAACATCCGTTCAAATTCTCGCTCAATTAAATCCTTAAAATAGGCCCGTTAAGATTATCGTACTGTTCACAGAGTATGACTCCTTCCCTATAGGTTATAGCAACCATAAATTTGGCTAATCTTCCCCCTGTCCCACAATGCGAGCCTTTCGCGGTGCAGCCAAATGCTAAGCCCTCGTCATCTTTTCGCCAAATTCGTCCTTTAGGGGCACGCACTTGATCTGCAGGATTATATTTGTGGACAAAACTTACGCCATCTAAATAAAATGCAATCTCTTTTGTCCAAAAATCTTCAGTATGTTCGCGTTTCATCTCCCGTGCCAACTTTAATCGCTTGACAATATCTTGTTCTGTTAAGAGTCCTTTTTGTCTCGCGTGTAGGTATTTGTAACCTTTGGAACGTAAGAAACGTTGACCAGTCCTGCAGGATGTAACGTTAGTGGAATTAATACCTGCTTCTCGCATAAGTCGCTTTACAGTAAACTGCCCTTCTGCTTTTCTCAGTGGATGAATTTTTCGCAGCAACATGCGCTCCTCTCGGGGTCTTAGTTTGCGTGGCCGACCAAAGACGGTGTCCTCACTTGCACGCATTTCTTCCGTTTCGCATCCTTTTTTTTGCTTTAAAATTTGATAAAGTGAAGCCCGCGATATATTAACTTGCTCGATAATGTCCTTTTTTCTCAGGCGTTTGCATTTCATTGCAAACAGGACATTCGCACGACTTTCTGGACTTATTTTGCCGGTAAAAGCCATCTTCCCTCTATACGAGATGAATTTCACACTTTTGTGACGTCACTGTGCAAATGAAAAAGCACTTTATTTTCGCACTAATTAGCGAGAAGTCATGCAAATCAGTATAAATGTCATTATTTAGCTAATTTGCGTATTTTATGTTCAAATCAGAGTAACGCAACGTTTTGTTTTCCCAATATACCAAGTTTTCACATTCGGACAATGAGCGTCAAAAGTGTTGAGACATTCCCCTTTTTTTGGCATACCTAGCTTTAAAACCCCCCTTACCCACTAGAATATACCCCCCATCCCCCCCAAACAATGTTGAATTTGCTAGGTGGGAACCAGCGTTTATCCCGGTACAACATTGGATAGGGGGAGGGGGGATTTGTGTTTGAAAATCTTTTCCAAACAGCAAAAAGTGAAACTGAGTACACTGCCATTACATTTTAGAAAATGTCTCAACTACTTTTGTCGCTCATTGTAGTTAATGTGATGAATGAGTTTTGTCGTGAATGCCCAGAATGCAATAGAGCAAGACACCATGGTCCACGTCATGTTGCATTGCAATCGCGTCTGTTGCCCCCCTTGGTTTTTGATATGATTGCTTAATCTGACCTGCTTCTGGATCGTAGTTCACCTGCTGTTCAAGGGGATTATATGGCCCGGTATAATAATGGCCCGGTAACGTCCAACCCCGTTTTGGTTTGGGGAGTTTTCCAATCGCTGAATGAGTGTCAATCCCCGCCCCATCTAAATCCGGTCTGTCTGTTTTGTGGCGTCTGTTTGGTCGAACTTTGGTTGAAATTTGATCGAGCATCTCACTGCCAACTTTTTGAAAAACTGGGCGGGCTTTGTCTAGCGTATAATTGATTGCTTTCTTTTGCAGATTGGGGTCTCGCAAAGCTTCAGAGGCGTAATAACGTCCAGCCTCGAGCCCCTTTTTCGCAAGAAACTGGATTCCTTTTTCAATGGCTAGATCACCCACCGTCATAGCGATATTACCAAGCACACTACCGCCCTCCGCTCGGGAGGGCTCGCCTAGTTTCCCGGCAGAAAACGTGTTTTTGTTATTCCGCAACTAGCGCATTTTGTCTTTAAGAGTTTTCGATTGTTCTTTGTAATTACAACCTTTTCGCTTCCTTTCACATTGGGGGTGTGCCGTTTTTCTTCCACACAGTACACTTCCATTTTTGTATATCTTATGAAAAATAATTCTTTACGATGCGTTCGTTTTGAAGGACATCGTTGGTGAACATTTTCAAAATGTTGGCGAAACTTGTGCCTTTGTTTCTTTCGTTTAAAAAGAGAAGACAGTAATAACCACATCTCACACTTTGTTCCCATTGAATTTGGTTGTCGTTTCTGAAAAAATGTTTGTTTCCGTGCACTGACATTTCCTTTTCCCATTCTAAAGGTGGCGGAAGGCCAAATGAGTCGAAATATTCGTATGTTCCGTTTTTGGAACGCCAACAACACACCCAATGAGTTCCCAATTTTCCAAAATCATCCAAGTTACCTTTGATGGGAATGGGCAAAAAAACCACACCATTTTCTAAGGTCAATGTTAGAGAGAGGCGTGTCTTTAAACTTTATTTTTTTTTGATAATAATCCCACGTTCCGACGAAAGGTGGGGTCGAATTTGCATTCCTCTTCCCTTTGGAGGTGGGGGTCGGAGGGAGCGACGTGGACGTGGTGGTTGAGTTTGCAAGTCTTTCCCGAGTATCTTTTTGACTAAGTCGATAGCCAAAGGTACTCCGATGGACGCTAACATACCAAGGAAACCGCCGTATTGTGCGGCGCCTCCCCTACAACACCTTGTCCGACAAGATATCGTTCCACTTCCTTTTTCTGAGCAGGAGTCATCCTCTGAGCAAGTTTGTAAAGTTCAATTTCCTTCGACTCAAAACCCTTTCCGAATATCTTTTTCAGTACCTTTTCAGCACCGAAACCCAAACCAACACTTGCTAACGCCCCTAGGGCGGGCTTTATCAAAGGTCGTGCCAAACCAAGCACAGCAGAAAACACGTTTCCACCAAGCTGTGCAGTATTTTGAATCTGAGTCTGGCTTAAATTGAGCTCAAGCCCTTTTCCCGCCGCGGCTGTTTTTTTTTTTACTCGTTTGATTTGAGTTGCAGTTAGAAGTAGTTCATCTCCGCGTCCAATTTGCCCTTGTTTAACTCTGAGAGACACAGCTGTTTTTGAAATATAAGCTTTTTGCAATTTGCTTTTTTGACCATCGGTCAGCTCTATTTTGAAAGGATAATATGTTGTAGCCATCTTTCGTATATATTAATTGAGATTTTTTTAGCTTGCAACAAGTTCGTTTCCAATTTTCTTTAATACAAATTCTTCCTCATTCAAAACTACAGTGCGTTAGCAGCTTCATTCAATCTGTAATGAAATTCAAGTTTTTTAGGATCGCCTGTCACACTTTCTTCGGTGTTTCTTAAAACAAAGTAGATTATTGGGTATAAATCCTGAAAGTTGGCAAGTTGCAGCTGAACACCGGTGTTGTAATCGCTTTTTCTGTACCTAACATTAATTAAATCATTCAAAATTCTTATTTTAAAATCATGATCGTAATCAAACTCAGGGTAAAAGCTTATGCCGTACTGAAGGCGACAAGTGGCTAATCTTGCGGAGTTATCACCATCGATATCGAATGTGTCAAATATGTAAGGGTTTTGTGTATAAGAATTTTGTTTTCGTGTTTGTTGAAAGAATACAAAAACATGCTTCGGGTTTTTTACCCCAGGTGTAATTAACCACGTGCCATTTGCGTCCCTTCGAGCGCTGCTGGGATGCAAAACTTCTTTTAGGTATTTCCATTGGGTTGGTTTCAAGAAATTTTCATTGACCAAGGTTTGACCTTTACTTGTAAACTGTAATTGTGGCACCCACAGCTCTAATTTACGAACGACAATCCTTCGAGCTGTTCCATCGTTTTGGAAAATCATTTCTTCGTCGTCTTGCAGAACAATTTCAAACTCAAGTTGCATTGGTGGCAGCAGTCTGTCCGATGGACCTTCGAAGAAAGAGTGTTGATTCAAAGGAATGATGGATTGAACTATTGCACCTGCATGTGACAAAAGAGCCCTTGCTCGCATTCCAGTGTTTGTTACATTACCATTAGTTACCGTCGTGGCTTAAGAGTCAAGATACCAAAATTGGCTTTTTACCACGCTTCTTGAAAATCGTCCGAAAAATCAAGCAGGTTTCTGATAAAATGACTTTGTGTATATTTCTGCCGTCATACAGAGTTTTTCCCGCTGATTTAAGAGTCATGATCAAACTTTTGATCAATGAGAAAGAACCGTTGATCGGAGCCGATTCAGTGTCACCTGCAATAGCCGCTCCATTAGTCACTGCTTCAAACCTAAAATCAACTCGGAAATAAGCATTGTACCAGTCATAAAAACTGTCCCGATCTCTTACAGTGAATTTATAGTTTGATTTGTTTTGAGTTTGGTTATTTCCTGGTAATGTGATTGGAGCATCTAAATTTACTTGGACGTCTTCTCAACATATGGTTGTGATCTAAACATCTTTTTTACAATTATTTTTTCTTTTACGATTAATTTTCTTTTACGATTAATTCATTGTTGATGGGGTAATAGAGGGTTTTTTAGTCTCTTTATTTTGCATAAGTTGATTTATTTTTATTATAGAAGATAGGGAGATGGAGGGTTTTTCCGGCACTTGGTTTTTCAAAAGGTTTTCGAGTTTGTTTTTTGCATCCCAAGGCACCTGTTGTGGTTTTTGTTTACGTTTTTGCAGTATTTTTTGAATTTTTTTTTATCCTTTTTCGACAGTAATTTCATTAACTTTCTGCCCCGCTTTTTCAGGGACTGTTTTTGCAGCTTTTTCGGCGGCTGTCTTCATCACATTCTTTGCAGTGCCTTTAAATACTTTGCCAATTGTCATAAGAGTGTCACGGATTAAACCCGACCCTATATGTTTATATCGATATTTTCCAGCTTTTTCATCAAAAAATTTTGTCCACTCACTCGGATGATTCATGGTTCGTATATTTAAAACAATGAAAAAACTTACTCTTTTTCAATCATTAAACTAACAGCAACATCTATTCCATTAAGATCCAGTGGATTGCCTCTTCCGTCTGTCACCCAAATCCTTATTTAATTAATAATGCTACTATTTACAGGATGCCACTCAAGCCGATAAGGTTCTTTTTGAAACGGATAACTGACCCGAAACCCTGGTGTTGAAAAACTGTATAAGACATCGCTTGGAACATCGTTTGCTCGCCGGCTGATCAGATCGCAGTGGAGAAACACTCAATCAACGCGTCTTGTGATATTCGGGACCATTGCTTCGACAAAATTCTTTTCTCCCGTCAAAATCTTTTTTTCATAACCAAGCAATTCTGCGAACTCGCCTTCAGAAAGGTCAAGCTCATAATTTTCATGCATCAGAATGACAACCTGGAATATCGTCATATCGAAATACAGAGTGAAAATGAAGTCACTGTCTTTGTCTTTCGGGTCAACTTTACCGGATTGGGTCTGAAGAAAACTGTTGATGTCAGAGTAATCATACATTCCGTTTGGAAAAATCAAGGTCTTCCACTCTTCAGTTTTCTTTCTCCAGCGAATTTTGCTGTTACCATAAGAGGCATCGATGTTGTACCATGAGTAGCTCATTGTGATAAGTTTGTTTAGCGCGGCTTTATAGTTTCCTGAACCCAAGTAGATCGAAGGTTGAAAGTTAGTTGTGAAATCGTGTGAAACCTGGCGCCCCCCCCCCCCCCCCCGTTCTTTGTTGTTTTGCGAGGCTCAAGTCAAGCAGAAGATTTAACGACATTATTGGTCTATATAATTACGAACAATTTTTTTCTTTTGCTTTTCGTCGATTGCGCCGAGTCCAACTAGTGAATTAAGCAGAGAAAAAACCTGATTTTGTAGTTTTATTGAACTGTTTCCTGCTTTGATCGATCCTAAGCCGACGTAAAGTCGGGGGATCAATTTGTCAGCACTAGCGATACCACTTCCTTCGGTTTCCCAATCCTGTTCAGAAAAGTTCTCTTCATCGTCTGAAGGCTCAACAAAAGGTCTTCAGCTCATGACAGCTTTTTCCAGGGAGGTTGGAGGAGATTCTTTACTTTTGCTTGGGGGTGTAGACTTTAGGCTCTGCTTCCCCTGCTGCAGCTGTTTCGCTAGTGGTTGGGTTGCCCTTCTTTTTTCATAGATCCCATCTCTTATTTTTTTGAGCTCCTCCACGGAATAACCATGTAATGGAGATTTTTTACTTTTTACAATGTAATTGGAGTCGTCTCCGTATTTCGTGATCAGCTGATTGACCGTTTGCAACAGGGTTGATTCATGGTGATATTCAGGCTCAACCGGTCCCGGCATCTCCCACTTTTTATGTGTGGATTTTTCTTCCATCAGCGGTGGAGGTGGTGGTCGAAAATCATCACCGTCAACATCATATGGAGGTGGTGTTGTTGGTTCTGATTGTGGTGGTCGTGATAGTGGTGGTGTTGGTGCATCTGGTCTGAATTCAGCATCAGACGGGTTGGTTCGGTCAAATTCATCCATTGCATAGTCGGGGGTTTCCTCCACCTCTTGTGGTGTTGTGCTGCTTTTTTCATCAAGCCTTTTCGTAATAGGTTTAAAAAGCTCCTCTTTTGAAAGTTGACCAAACTCTTTGCTTAGTTTGTTTTCTTTAAATTTTTTTGTTGATCAACCATAGCCTTTTCTTCAGCCAATTGATTCCACTTTTTTATTGACATAATTCCAGCGTATTTATATAGAAATAAAAAAAAATGAAGATTCCAAATTATGATCCAAGTTTTTTTAAAAGTAACTACAAGCAAGGACACCCTTGTATGCCAGCCGATGTTTTCAGGATGTTAATTTGTGGGCCCAGTAATTCTGGCAGAACAAACATATTACTACATATGCTTTATAATTTGTTAGAATATGATAAAATTTATCTCTTTTCAAAAAACCTGCACCAAAACAAATACCAAGCTCTTTTACGATACTTTGCGGAAGAAGTAAACCCCGACCCCGAGGTTGGTTACGAGGTCATCGAGGCTCCAGGTGATGAAATCATTCCACTCGAAGAGCTACCGGTGGACAACCAAAATTTTTTGATGATCTGGTTTGTGAAAGCAACCAAAACAGCATCATAAATTATTTCATTAACGGGCGGCACAGAAACTGCTGCGTTATTTACCTCACTCAAACCTTCTACAAGGTGCCGAAAAACATCCGTGATAACTGTAGCCATTTTTGTATTTTCAGATTTCTTCCACGAGAAAACAAGTGGATTGCGGACGAGATAGGTGGTGATCATGACAGGTTAGATCGCGCCACCGATAAAAAATATTCTTTCTCTTACTATGACACGCCCCAAAAATTTCGATGAAGATATATAATGGGGTATAGTAACAGCCAAATCGGTAAAACTAGCCAAACAACAAGTGAAACAGTAGGTCCTCCAGGACCAAGGGGTGATAGAGGCCCCCGCGGGACCACAAGGTCCGATTGGTCCCCAAGGACAGAAACGGCCACAAGGACCAGAGGGTCCAAAAGGTGATAAAGGTGATCCTGGACCTCAAGGTAGTGCCAGCGGTTCTGCTGATACTGACATGCAAAATAAGTACGATATTTTGCGATTAAAAAGCAATCCTTATCCTATCCAAGGTGATCTGTCAAAGGTAATAAACTATCAGGACACGAGAAATATCTTTCTTTCAAAAAAGGAAGGTAGGAAAATAGAAGCAAGCATTGATATGAATAATAATACAATCTACAACGTAAAAGACCCAGAACAGGTAGATCAAGCCACAAACAAAAAGTATGTCGATAATCAGCTTGTAAAAATACTGGATAAAGCAGCTGATATTGATATGAAAAATAATTCGATTATCAATCTTGATCTTCCATCAAACCCAAGAGACGCCGCATGTGTCGAGTTTGTTAACTACAGAATTGATGACATAACACAAAAAAAGTTTCTCGAATTTGATGGCACTAAGAGTATGGCTGGAGACTTCAACTTAAATAATAATACAATTGTCAACTTACACACCGATGGCAAAGATCTAAAATCCGCAGTTAATGTTGATTTTATGCAAAGTGAAATAACATCTATGTCAGATCTTGTCAGTCAAACAATTCATGAATCCCATATCACTAGCTCGACAAATAAAAAGGACGCCTTCAGATACTTGATGGAAGATGCTGATGAATCGTCGAGTGAAAACAACATCGATGTTTTGGGCATCAACGATTTTCCCGAGTCTCCACATCAAGTAAATAAAAAAGCTTACTTTCTCAAACTCCTGTTTGAAAAAGACTCACCGAACCAGTGCCGGTCACGCCTCGGTTTTAACCTCCATCCACTTCCAGTCGGTTACTACATGATGGTTGTGGAATGGTTTCCACCAGAAATGAAGAGGTGAGTGTAACACCCGCAAAACATATTCCTCAACCTGCACGGCACGGTCCGTGATTCAACACCCATAAAAATTGGACATCTAATCGTTTATGGTGTTAAAGAAACGATTTCAAACGTTGATCCAAGTGTCTATTAGTCCATGGGCCAACTGGCTAAAAATAGCGGATCGGTACCACCTGAGGTGGCAAAGGCTATCATATATCAAATTAAAGCTTATCATGAGTAGAATTTAAAAAATCATGATAGCCACTCTGTAGTGGTAGCTTAAGGCTGTCACGTGACCTTGAATTGCGCAACAAACTGCATAATGAGCGTCAAGGAACTATTTCTTGCTCACCGCCAAATCTTGCTTTTTTGCGACAACAGACTTGCTCGTTCTTAATTAAAGAGGAATAAAATTCAAAACCAAGGTATATAACAAGTTAACATTTCTTCAGATCAGGAGTTATTCTTTTGCGAAAATAATATTATGTTTTCGTAGGTGACATGGTACTGGGGTTCGAACAATTTCAGGAGATGCTAAGAAAACTATATTTCATATGAGGTAGACACTGGAGAAAAGTAATTGGCATTATCTATTAAGCAGCATTTTAATTTTATTAATCGAATCTTTAGGCTGGAATAATATTTGAACGAAAATGATTCAATTTATGCACCCTATGGTAATGATCTAGCATGTTTCATTACTCAACTTTCCTCCCAATTTTCGGCAATAAAGAAAGGTAAAAAGGGCGTCCTCGTAACATAGTATGATTAACAGAATGTTGAAACACAAAACATGTCTCTTACATGCCTCTTACGCTTATAGTGTAGTTTTTGTTTGTTTTTAATGGTTGTGGTGGCATCCCCGAGAGGACTGGGTACTAAGGTAGACTTGGTACTAAGGTATAGCCGCCGTCTTGTTTCGGTGTTGACAGCTCAATTAGAAGTGGATTCTATTACACTCAGTTAAAACGGCTTTGGTGGAATGTCAGGTATGTCTGGGGGCTCAGCAATTCCAGAGAGGCGTGCCAGACGGGAAAAATATTGCTTAATTCATTGTAACGACGATGATGGAGCGCTCGTGTGCCCGAATTCTGTAGAATTATGGAAAACACTAAGAGGGGCTGCAGAAATAAGGCGACATGAGGAGATTCTTGGAATAGCAGTTAATTCGCCAGAAGAGATTCCTGAAGTCTATTATCATAGAAAATGTAGAAGCATTTTCACTATGAAAAAAAATCTCGACAGAATTCATGATAATGAAAAAACGGAGAGTAGAAAAGATACAGAATCAGTTGAGGGGGCATCTATAAGAGGAACGCCGAGTACTTCAAGGGTTTATGAAAAGGTATGCATATTTTGCAAAAAGAAAGACAAATACAAGCGCCACTTCAACAAGTGCCATTCCTCCTCCTGTTGTTGCGCAAGACTTAACCAGAGCATATCAAGCTGGTGAAACAGCATTTCAATACTTTAAGAATAATCGCCTCGAACCTGACAAACCATTGGTAAAGTTCCACGACACCCTCAAGGAGCAGAAGTTAAACACCTTCGCCAATATTACGAAAGCAAAAAGAGCCACAAAGAGCAAGATGGATGAAACGGTCCTTCGTGCAGACCGTAATCTATTTGCGAGGATGATTATAACAGCTGAGAGTCGTCACTTCCATATGTAAGAGGTATTACAGCCTTCTAGTGGCCTGCTACCCTCTTCGTTGGCGACGAGCAACGGCCTACCACGCAAAACGAACAAGGTGCAGCTAGGCAGGGAGCTAGAGAAGCTGATAGAACCAACGACACACATAACAGGCCCCTCTGTTTACCTGATTGATGGCATGTCCCTCGTTCAGAAGTTAAAGGTTAGCGACCACATGACTTTTGGACAAATTGCAGACGCTACACTGTCATGCGTTTTACAAGAGGGAAGAAACAGTAAATGCATAGACGTAGTTTTTGATGTGTACAACGAGATTTCTATTAAGTCTGCAGAGCGAGAACAGAGAGGAGAAGGAGAATCGGTGACATACAAGAATCTTACGGCAGGGCAAAAAATAAAACAGTTCAATAACTTTCTGCTAAATGGCCAGAACAATAACAGTTTAATCAAGTTTTTTAATGACTACTGGAGCAAGCCCTCAAGTCGACATAAGCTTTCAGACAAGGAGCTCTACATAACATGTGGCGCCAAATGCTACAAAGTAACGGTTAATTCTGTGCAGGACGTAGTGGAGCTATCGTCCGAGCAAAAGGAAGCTGATACGCGTCTCCTGCTGCACGCAAAGCATCCTGCAACACCCCATGTGAAAGCAATTATCATTTCATCCAAGCATACGGACGAGCGTATGCTATGCATTTCGTTTGCGCATGCAATCTCCCTGTTCTCATTTTTCAGGAATGCGTTTTGCAGCACCATGCCAGGTATATCG
This sequence comes from Siderastrea siderea, assembly GCA_964030785.1. NCBI lineage: Eukaryota > Metazoa > Cnidaria > Anthozoa > Scleractinia > Rhizangiidae > Siderastrea > Siderastrea siderea. The sequence continues at coordinate 68,521,452 of OZ034966.1, read as the reverse complement.
ATATCAGCAAGATAGCTAGTGCACTCGGAGAGGACGTTTGCAAGACACTTCTGGGACTTCATGCCTTTACGGGTTGTGATAGTGTGAGCGCTTTCGCGGGTATCGGAAAGGTTAGGCCACTTAATTTGCTCCGCTGTAAGAAAGAGTTGCAAGTCATGTTTCAGGATCTCGGGGAACAGTGGTCTGTTACAGAGGAGATGTACATCCAGCTGGAGTCATTCGTGTGTGCCATGTATGGGGTGAAGAAAGGCAACCAGGATATCAATCAGTGTCGGTATACGGTGTTTTGCTCAAAGAAGGGTGAGACTGCCTGCACCATCACTGCAAGAGAGCCAGTTACCAGACGGCAGTATGGAAGAATGCACTTGCCAACAACCAAGTTCCAAGTTCGGCTGGCAAGGGATGGGTTCTAGAGAGTGACGAGAGCGGCCAGCGGCTGGATATAGTATGGATGAGTGGGATGCCTGCTCCTAAAGCCGTGATCGAGCTCCTGGCGTGCACGTGCAAGAGGGTCTGCGAGGACAACACATGCGAGTGCATCCTGAATGGATTGAAGTGTAGTGATCTATGTTGTCTCGCAGACTATTCAAACCAGCCCGATAAGGAGTCCTTCGCATCACAGGAAGAAGATGATATTGACCTATTACCTGATTTGAATTAGAGCGCCGTGTCCAACTGACAAGATCTGGTAAGCCGCGAGGATACTTGTGAATGCATAGCCAAAGTAGCATCACTCATAGAACAAACTTTTTTGCAGTTGCGTTCCAACTTGATTCCATAAGCAAGAGCATTGTTTTTTTGCCTGTGCCTATCTAGAGTACGCGTGTGTTTGTCTACATGTAGACAGAATTACAAGACAAGACAACAATAACCTTTATTTGCATGACATAAAAAAACTGAGGCATTGGTACAAAAGGAGAAACAGTCCCAGTTTTAATATCCACTTTGGTTCCAAAGTTGTACGATTGCTTGTTTTTCCTGTGATTGCCGTCGTATCATCACAGCAACGGTGAGTTTGGACAAAATAGTCTTCAACGTTCTCACCCTGGTTCATTACTACAGCGTACTTAAGCCCCATAAATCATAAGCGGCAGCTCAATTATTGTGACTAGTAATTACAAATAATTTTTTCATATTTCATTTTCCCTAAAACATTAAGTCATTGAAATGATTGAAAAAATTGACACTCAATGAATTTTGGTGGGGGAAACCTAATTTATTCAAGTATTTCTCATAAATCACTGGAAGTGACATCTTAAATCCCTATTCTTTCTTTTTTTTAATTCTTTGCAATCATTCTTTGTTATGTTATAACATTGATCTCTATTTAGCACCCCTATATCGAATACCTGGCTCTAAAATGGGATTTCCGTGGCTTCCCCAGGCTATTTCAGGGGGTGTGGCTGTTGCGCAATTTAAGGTCACGTGACAGCCTTAAGTTACTGCTACAGAGTGGCTATCATATATATTTTTACTCTACTCGTGATAAGCTTTAATTTGATATATGATAGCCTTTGCCACCACAGGTGGTACCGAAATTCATCTTGGCCCATGGACTATATGACACTGCCTTTGTTATTGAAGATGGATAAATGAAAATGGAAACAGATCTGTCTTTAAACGAGCATCGTTTGCGTGGTTCTGTTCATTACATAAATGGGTTTTTGAATACAAATAATGGAAACACATTTTTATTTAATGGTTATGGCAAAATAATCATTCCAGATCATAGCCGCATATTAACTATAAAAGTGCTCTATTTCAAGCACAAAGACCAATATACGCCTATTTCTTTAAAAGTAAAACATAGTGACCATTTAACTCAATCAATCACTTACACTTCAACCAAAGCAACTCAATTACAGACAATAAGTATTAATAGAGAACTGGTGTTTGGTCTTATGGCTGTGGAACTGGCTTCGGATGTAAAAGATGAGGAACTGTTACTATTGATTGAATACAGAGCGCCATAAACATTTTCAGTTATTATATACCACAATGCGCGACATATACGATTTCAACCATATCGACCAGACACTTTCTAAAGAGACGGTTGTAATTTTGAAAAAATTCTATGCGTACTACCACAAGAAACATTATGGCTATGAAAAGCTCTACCGTTACTATCAGCGGAGAAACCTAATTTGCAACCTTTCTGCTGGCAAATTAATTATCAGTGCTGCAGTAGCCGGGGGAATAACGCTGAACCCCATTGTCATTACACTTTAACTGCGGTGGGTCTTATTTGCAAAGGAATAGCTAGCTTGAAAAAGTATAACAAAAAACTGAACAAGCTAATTATTTTGCCCGGATTGAATACAAGAAGTTATTGACGAGATCAGGTTCTACCTCAGAGTTGAACCTTTCCACGAAAAAACGTTCCTTGACAGATATAATGATAGATGATTTTGTCTCTGATCACTGTATGGAAATACCGCCATCTATTTGTAAAAAATATGAAGAAACATTCGCTCCATTCTAGATTTTCAAAGTAGTTATATACGCTAACAAAATGATTGCAACTTTGCAAGCTATTTGTTATTGGTTTCTTGAACTTCTAACACCGCCCGAAATAAAACAAATACGATTTATCACTCGTAATTGTTTCAAAAATAATGCCCCCAACTCGTGATGAAGATGGCTACCCCATTTCAGGACAAGATGTGGTTCCATAATACGATTTTCCTCTCTAAGTTGAAAAAAGCGAGACAGTCACGCATGGTATTGTGTGACAACAAGCGTGACATTGTGTGACAACAAGCGTGACTGTCACTCTGACGTTGTGTGACGGGTAATGAGAAAAGGGTGCTTCGTGGTGCGTGTCCCTCAATCCCCAATCCTCGATTCCCTGATCCCCTTTCAATTTTCCCAGAGTCCCAGGTCCTCTTGAACACGGCATGCGTTTCAACAACTATCGTAAAGTTTCGGGCAAAAAAATGAGTCGGAGTTTCAATTTCACTTAAATTTACGTTCAGTTTAAAGCCGCAGTCGCTTTTTTACCCAACCAAAGATGCCAGAGTGATACCGTTGCTTTGATTTGTGTTCGAAACCCTTCGAACGATCGATTGTTTTTGACAAGAACAGCGGGTTAATGGAAGCTCGTTTTATTTTCCTGCGCCTCTTAAATCGCCTGAACAAACTCATATGTTATTCTTCTCACATCATTCAGCAGGGGCGGCAAAGAAAGTTCGGCGACAATCAAGTAAATCTTAAGAAATAGCACAATCATATCGCTTTGATTTCTCTCTGAGTTATCAAAATAACCCTTGCGTTCATATGTTCGATCAGAATGATCCAGAACTTTCGTTGTTACGAAATGTACTGACCTCACGTCTAAATATAGTGACAAGGGGGGGGGGTCTTTTAAATAAGCTGACATCATATTCAAAAACCGCTTAAAACCGCTTAAAACTATATTAAGGCGTTGGGTCATCCTAATTCGTAACAAAAAGGGAAACGCCCTTCTTTTTGTATAAAAGCAGCAATTAACACTGTTTCACATAAATTGTCAATATGTCTGATGTTGAGGAAATGTCGTGGGATAGCTCTTATGACAGAGTATTACTCGGTGGTGAAGAAAATTCAACAATCTCTGAAGAACACGAAACAGTACTCAGAGAGCATATCAACTACCACGATGAAATAAAGACATTTCTAGAAAGGTGCCTTTAACCGCAGCCGTGAAATGTCCGCTGTTGTCAAGAAACATTTGCCTCAATTACGGCGAACATTGGATGACCGCCGTTGTAAAGAAACACTTACCTTAGTTACCGCTTGCATTGGATGTCCGCCGTTGTCAAGAAACATTTGCCTTAGTTACCGCGGACATTGGATGTTGTCCCACGCCGTGGGACTTATGCAAATCACCAGCTTTTATTTTTTTTTGGTGTGTTGTGGGATTTATACTAATCAACAGCTTTTATTTTTTGTGTCCCATGGCGTGGGACTAATGCAAATCAACAGCTTCTATTTTTGTGTCCACCGTTGTTAAGAAACACTTGCCTTAGTTACCGCGGACATTGGATGTCGGCCGTTGTTAGGGAACCCTTGCTTTAGTTACCACAGACATTAAATATCCGCCGTTGTCAAGAAACATTTGAATTAGTTACCGCGGACATTGGATGTCCGCCATTGTTAAGAAACACTTGCCTTAGTTACCGCGGACATTGGATGTCCGCCGTTGTTAGGGAACCCTTGCCTTAGTTACCATGGACATTGAATGTCCGCCGTTGTCAAGAAACATTTGCCTTAGCAACTGAATAAAATGATTTTTACTTTACAAACTTGTAATGTTTATTGGTCGCTTATATAAACAGAGGGGTGGGGGCGAAGTGGATGACCTCTGTCTACCAGTATTTCTGAAAGATTTCGTCGTAGTCGTAAAAGTCAAACACAGGATAGCCGAGAGAGTGATAGACTCCATTTTTGTTACACGCGTAACAGAGCCCATTCCGGCCGCAAGTGACACATTTCCTACAAAACAAAACACTTGCGATTCGTCCTTGTTCTTCGCAGAAAGGCGCCTCTTTAAGAGAGTCATGCACCTCGTTCCAGCCCAGAGCCGCTCGCTGCCTCAGTTTTATGGCGAGATACTCCTTGTAAATTATTTCACAAAGATCTGGAGGGAGGTTATAAATGGCCTCAGAAAGTTGACAGTTGTTTAATCCCCAAACCATAGCCTCCTGTGGCATTTTTTGTTCCATTTCCGTGGATATATCAGGAAACACGTCTGTTTAATTAAAAATATTTTCCGTGACACATCCGCGCTGGTACTGCCTCCCCCCATCCTGCTTGCTTCGCTTTGTGCGCTGGGTGGTTTAAAAGAGGTGGTTGTTTGCCGGTATTTGTCGACGGGGCCATCGATCGGCACAATCAACCGAAGTAGTATAACCGGAATTAAATGAATACTGGCAAATTGTGGAGCATGAGACAACGAAACATCCAAAACCTGAGCGAAGTGAAGGTTTTGGATGTTTCGTTGTCTCATGTGACACAATTTGCCGGTATTCATTTAATTCCGGGTATACTACTCCTCTATCTATGGGTATATGCTTCCTAAAAGGGCACTGTGATTCAACTCGAAGTTTTTCCCGCCAAAACTACACGATGAGTCCGGCACAGTCCAAAGCAATTCCTTTTACAGCTTCCACAACAGGGCCAAATTTTGAGGAGCGAGCCAACCCGTCTTTTGCACACTCTCGCTGCCGAGGCAATCTGGCATAAAGCTCAGACGACGACACAACAAAACTATGGCTTGGTTGTCTGTTGAAGTCACAACCTCGCTTGGTGGGCTTCCGATGTATTGATGCTACAGTGTATTTCGACAAGAAAGTGGTGAAAATTTCACTCTTAGCAAATTCATCTTAAGCCTTAAGCCGTACGCAAGTTTAGTGACTACACACCAGTACTTTCCTGGGTCCCGATTATAGCCAGTAACTCTGGAAACATGCGGAAAGCGACCAAGGATACTCGGACGACGCGCGATCGACGCCATGGCTCTATTTTATCGAGCCTACCAGTGACACAGTAAACTCATTGTCCTCTGTAGATTGTTATTTCCGCTCAAGTAGAACATTAATGATTTTGTAACCTTTTAACTTATTAGTCTTCAACACTAATCAGATCTACGAATTGAGTCTCTTCCCGTGTAAAAGCTTTGTATATATTGTACATTGAAGTATGGTACATGGTAGACAATTGATTGTGGCCGGGAGGGATAATTGATGAGGGAATGTCATCAAACAGATCAAACTCAGGTCAAACTGATTGGCGAGCCCGGGTTGGCGAGTACATTATTAGTTGAAATTATGAATATATGACATTCATATATTTGAACTGCGGAATGAAGAAATAAATGTAAGGAAGATCCTCGCAGTTACTAACGCAACTTATGCAGTTGCGAAAAGAAAGCCTGAAAAAATCAGGCTTGCCGGGACTCGAACCCTGACCTCTGCGATACCGGTGCAGCGCTCTAACCAATTGAGCTAACAAGCCAACTGGGAGCTGGTCATTAAATTGGTTCGTAATATACCCGGGAAAGATGAAGATGAAATTATGAATATATGACATTCATATATTTGAACTGCGGAATGAAGAAATAAATGTAAGGAAGATCCTCCTTTTTTTCAGGCTTTCTTTTCGCAACTGCATAAGTTGCGTTAGTAACTGCGAGGATCTCCCTTACATTTATTTCTTCATTCCGCAGTTCAAATATATGAATGTCATATATTCATAATTTCATCTTCATCTTTCCCGGGTATATTACGAACCAATTTAATGACCAGCTCCCAGTTGGCTTGTTAGCTCAATTGGTTAGAGCGCTGCACCAGTATCGCAGAGGTCAGGGTTCGAGTCCCGGCAAGCCTGATTTTTTCAGGCTTTCTTTTCGCAACTGCATAAGTTGCGTTAGTAACTGCGAGGATCTTCCTTACATTTATTACATTATTAGTGTTCGGTGTACACCGGGTGTACAAAACGTCGAATTTCAATTTCACATGAAAGTTGAAATGCATCGCAAAATAACATCTTGTCACAAACAGAAATGTATGCGAGGTTCTATTTAACTTGTCCCCGTACTAAATACAGTAACTCTGTTTCCCAATGTATAGTCATTTGAAAACTATAAATAATGCGTACATCAAGGCATAGATTTTGTCGTTCGTTATGTAGACCGTCAATCAAAGCGGCCAAGTTTTGGTTTCAAAATATACCCGTTTTGTTACTGACCAAAGAACATAGTTGGCGAACTAGTGTATTGCCGACAGTGATTGCACAGGCATATGATTAGTTTTTTTTTCTTCCTAGCTTATTTACTTATAATTTTGTTACAATTGCAGAGACTACATAACCTCTCATCACGAGGTATTTTGTCGTATCTACCCGTTTCAATCCGAAGTTTGAGGGAAGTTGAAAGACTGATCGTGTGGATCATCCGTTTACACTTAACAATTATTCTACGAGGGCGCGCTGGATATCAAGTGATAGATAACCAACGAGGCGCGTAGCGCCGAGTTGGTTATAATCATTTGATATCCAGCAAGCCCGAGTAGAATAATTGTTTTATTAAAAACTTAACCACTATTAAAAAAAATTCAAGAAAGAATGGGAAAAAATGAGAAAAGAGATAAAAATGGAAAAAGAATCGATCACATGACTGAACGAAAAAGGCGCCAAAACCTTGCGAAGTGTTGCAGCATTTCATTGCAAAGCTGAATGAGTCAATGTGAACAAAGTAGCACGAGTTTTGGAAGAAATCCTCTAATTATTGGCTCTGAAATATGGTAAATGTTTGGTTTTTCCTGAACCATTGTTGTAATCATCGTTCAAAGCGGATTGAAGCCGTACAATTTCACCATATTAGCTGCTGGAGTTGAGACGGAACAACGTTGTTGTAATCTGTTCGCACAACGCGGAGCCATCATGTGCGAGTTTGACCGAACTGAAGACAGAACTAATTTAAACTTGAAGAGGTAATTTCTATGCAGCTCAGAAGCAAGATTGCTGTTGCGAGGAACATTAGAATTCACCGTTATAGTTTGTTAAACGCAAAGCACAAAATGTAGTGGTTCTCGGTTTAGAGGTCGCGGACGGAATGGTAAATTCAAACAACTGGAAAAGCGATTCAACTCTGTTTACATGGCATCCGATTTCTACCTGAGCATTTGGGCCTGTTGGAACACAGAGATGCAACGAGTGCAAGTAAACCAATATCAATTTTGCGTGTTAAAGCCGAAAAAAATCTCACCCTTCGTTCCTTCTTGGTAGTTTGCAGCTGTAGTTTGTTTAGTAAGCTTACTTGTTTAGACTGCTTCATGATTTTCGCACCCGCCGACTCGCCATGAATGTGTGAAAGTTTTTATTAAATGCTTCTGCCCATTTCACTGTGTCTTATTTTATGTCTTGTCTTGATATTTTGAAGTGGAAAGCCTTCCTGATAAAACCTACCGTTTGTTCAATTTTAATGACCGACGTGACGATCGAAGAAAGAAGTTAATTGTAAACGTAACGCTTAATGCTTAAGTTAAATTTATATTTCTCCACAGTTTCTTGAAACAATTTTGACTTGTGTTAGACGACGCTGTTAGAATTTCTGCTTAATTTAAATTCCCTGTCAAGTGATGTTTCTCGTCCATTTTTCTCGCCGGGTTGCTCGCGAGGAAAAAACTTTCAGCTCACTTTGTCATTTTGTTGTTGAATGTTCATTGACCATATTTGGTCGCAGCAGGTATATGAGCTGATAGCTTAGCTCCGTTCAGCCAATCAAAATGCTAGAAATCCAATATACCTAGTCCAGTTTTTAATAAAAGTTGTTAGTTAATTGTGACGAAATATTCCGCACCTGTTGCCCCTTATTTGGTAAAAATGCAGCCTGTAAAGCCAGATCACTCTCCTTGGTATTTATCAATATCCAATTACTGCGGTGAGGTGCGAATAATAATGTTAAATATATGCATAAAGAGCCCGATTACTGGTAATTAGGCCAGCGACCACGTTTTATTTATTTATTTTTTTCGGTTTTGGTTAGTTATTGCTCAAGCCTTCCTTACTGCAAAATGACTTGACCCATGGTCGTCCCGTCCCACTGTTTCCTTCTGATTTCATATCACAAGATTCTCTCTTTATTCTTCTCGTTTAATTTTCTTAGAGTTTTTTGGCGGGTCATTGATGTTGTAAACAATAGATGTTGATATAAATACACTATTAAGCGCTTTTGATGTGTTCGTTTTATCACCTTGTGAAAGGGCAATTATTTTAATAAAACGTTGCTAGATAAGGTAAAGCAGAGCTACGGAGAAAAAAATAATCATTTATAAAGCTGTTTGCCCTCGGCCAAAGCTGCTTTTTATTACTTCCCAACTATCTCACCTAATTCCTGACTAGTTTACAATAAAACACAGAAAACTGAATAATTATTGCAACTGAATCTCATTTTGTGGTGTCTGCTTCCGACATAAAATTATGCGTTTGAACCCTTCTCGAAAGTTTTTACTGCGAAAAGCGTACAGAATAGGATTACAACATAAGCTAACAGCGAATATGCAATCAACCACATTAGAAAGTGCATAGGACAACTTAGAGTCCATCTGATCTCCTGATGCAATAACTGTGTAAAAAGCTGCTGTTGGTGCATAACCAATAAGAAATCCCGTCGTTGCCAGGATAAATGTGATAACAAGTCCCTTTTTCGCAGAACTTCTTTCTCCAACAGCTTCTGGCCAAACTGTGTCGGTAAAGTAAAGCCCCCTTATCAACGATCCATAACAATAAAACATGACTGCCATTTGAATCCATCTAATGCTAGCGTTCGTGATCACATAAACTTTGCTTGCTTGATTCATAACGAAAGTCCATGGACCAATACACGTAGACTCTGTTTCGCTCCAATCTTTGAAAATGAATTCTGGAAAACATATGATAACGCTTGCGATCCAAATGAAAGCGATGGCCAGCTTACTGTTTTCTTCTGTCAACCGCAATCCTGTTCTGAAAGGCTTCAGTATAGCATGATATCTTTCAACCGCTAGAACAGTAAGAGTTATTGAGGAAACCATTATAGAGATTTCGACAAGGGCTGTGAGCTTGCAAACGAATTTTCCAAGTTCAAAGAAGTATAATGGCCACAACAAAATGGTGATGACATCGCTAACAGCCATGTTCGCTAACAGATAATTTGTTGGCGTGTGCATGTCGCGTGTTATGTGCACAATTCGTATAACCAACACATTTCCGATAAGTCCGACCATCAAAAATGGAATGGTCGTCCACAAAAGGATGAATTCTAGACTCTCCGCTTCAACCATAATTTCTGACTAAATAGATGCTCAGCTCTCTCATTCGACAGGGAAAGTTGAAAGACTGATCTTCTGGATTATCCATTTACCAAAAAGTTGTTATTAGTTTTTGGCCAAATATTCCGCACCTGTTACCCCTTATTTAAAAATGCATTGTTTAAAGCCACTTGAGTTATAGCCAGCATATCACCCTCATTCGTTACTTGTCAATCTCCAACATATTAAGCTGGTGATTAGGTGGGGTAAGATGAATAAACATGACATATATGCATAAATAACCGGACCACTGGAGGTTAGGCCTGCGACCACGTTTTTATTATCGCTTTTTTATTTCTCTTCCTAATTTAGAAACGACTTCATCGCTGGTCTTCCACTCCCATCGTTTCCTTCTGATTTTATACCACAATAATCTCTCTTTCTTTTTCTCCCTGTGATTTCCTTAGAATTTATTTGGCGGGTTTTTGAACAGAGTAAACAATGGATAGAAATCTAAGTAAACTTTTTAGCTCCCTTGGTATGCTCGATTTATCAACTTCTGGAAAGACAGACGCTCTTTTAACAACGAATTTTTCTATATTCTAAGTAAATGGCGTTCACTTCAAATGGGCAATGAACGTTGACAATCAATCAGGACAACGACCAGAGACTTATAACATCTACTGACGATTCACAGTTCACTTGACTCTGATGATGACTTCCGCTCAGGTTGTCGAAACGTCAGTCAATGTCACCTTAAACAGTCCTTCTCAGGACTACACTCACCCGGACGATCACAATGTACCGAATTATGGCAAACAACTTCGTTGACGTTTTTGCTTCACTTGACTCTGATGATGACTTCCGCTCAGGTTGTCGAAACGTCAGTCAATGTCACCTTAAACAGTCCTTCTCAGGACTACACTCACCCGGACGATCACAATTTACCGAATTATTTCAAACAACTTCGTTGACGTTTTTGCTTCAATGCAAAATTGCATTTTATTATATATGTAGCGAGAATTTTATACCGTAAACGTTGGAAATAGCATTCTATATTTGCTATATTTCACATGTGAAGAAAGCGATACGTCCAATCAGCTTCGCGTACATCTTTCTTCACATCTGAAAAATATAACCAATCAGCATCTAGAGTGGAGTCACCTGGCCAATCAGAGCAAAGCACTGAAATGGCTTCCGAGGCGCGCAGTTTCAAAAACAGCGCCTGAGCTCGAAGTTTGTGTTTCGAAAACATGGCTTCGGCTTCACGCTTTGTTCCTCTGGAATTGCCGTTAGATAAGTTTATTGAGGAGCAATCAAACAAAAATACGTTGAGTAAAACAAACAGGGACGTCTCCTTGCTCAAAGAAATTTTAAGAGCGAAAGAAGTCGATAAGAGATTGAAAACTTGGAAGCGAAGGAGCTCAATGAAGTACCGTGTGCATTTATCGTGGAAGTTAAAAAAAAGGACGGAGGAGAATACGAGCCAACAACATTGAGGTCGTTCATTTCAAGCTTTGACCGGTATTTACGAAAGAAGGGCTATCACACAACCATCATAGACGGAGGAGTTCAGAAAAACCAGAGAAACACTAGTTACAAAGCAGAAGGAATTGAAAAAGGCTGGCAAAGGAAACAAGTCAAAAGTGGTCGATATTCTTTAAGGCAAAAACCTTTTGGGTTCTTCCGTCTCCGGAGTCCTTATTAAACACTTTATGGTTGAAAAACACCCAGCACTTTGGCCTGAGAGGATGCCAAGATGATAGAGATATAAAGTGGGGCGACATTCAACTAAAAACCAGTGCAGATGGAGTCGAATTTCTCGAATATACCGAGCGACAGACAAAACAAAAACCGGCGCCGAACCCAAAGATATTCGCGCAGTTAAACCAAAAATGTTTTCTGTACCAGGCAGTGACAGAGATCCTGTACGAGCCTATCACCTGTATGCTTCCAAAAGACCAGAGCAAATAAAGTCAGACGACAGCCCGTTTTACTTGGCCATAAACTACACCAGAGTGGCCAATTCCTCAAAACCCTGGGCTCGCAACAAATTAAATTCACTCATGAAAACCATGGCTGAAAAAGCTGGTTTGAATGCAGAAAACCTGACCAACCACAGTGCCCGGAAGCGAATGATCCAGAAGCTGAACGACCACGAGGTACCTCCGACTCATATTATCCAAATCTCTGGGCATACAACCGTTCAGAGCCTCAATAAATACAACTCACTTTCCGAAAAACAGCAGCGGGATATATCCAACATCATGAGTGCTAGCACTTCAGCTTCAGGATCGCTGGCCATTCAAGAAACCGAGGAAGTCAGTTTGTCGACGGGAAACCACCAATCACCTCAGCAAGCATTATCTCTTTTCCAAGGCGCCAACATACAAGGAGGAACATTTAACATTTCGATAAACAGTGTAAGTCAACAGAGTCCAAATTTGTCTTTGCACAGCGCGAAGCGCCGCCATTACATGATTGAATCAGACAGTGATTAGGGACAAGCGAAAAGATACTACTTTTTGTATTTGTGAATTCAAACGTGTTTTTTATTTTTGTAAAAGGAGCTTATATCTCAACTTTATTCCGCATTTAAAGCCGGTTTTTATTACTCCCGGTGACTTAGATCAGTCTTGAGCTGTTTGAGTATATAAGCCGTTATGGTGTAGAGAGAGAAAAATAAAACTGATTTGCAGGCTATGTTTAATTCTCTTTGTACGGATTTTTATTCCCTCGTTGCAAAACGTTGGAAAACTCACTCGTTCGCTGCGCTCACTCGTTCGTTTTCCAAAGTTTTGCAACTCGTGAATAAAAATCCGTACGTCGCACTTTCTATGAAGTAATCTATATATATTTTTAAATTTTTGAATTGCTGTAAAAATTCCTTTGTTATTCATTATGCAAAAAGTTTTTCCAGAGAAGTGCATTCTTAGTTTCTTTCGGTGTCTTCATTTTTTTTTTTACATTTTTTTCCGGTAAAAAATTTTCAAAACGAAATTTGGAATTTTGTCCAGTACTGACTTGACTTGCTCTTTGTTCAGAAAAAAAGGACAAATAAAAAGGATAGAAGCTAATAAGAAACAATCATTAGAGAGATTAATCATCACGTTTACGGCAAACGCGAACGGCAAAAATACCACGTGATCATGAGTTTCCCGCCATTTTTCACGTTTGCCGTTTGCAACGTGAAGAGGCCTGTTCTCGCGTTCATCAACAACGCGAGTATGTCTTTAAGGTTTTCGATTCGTTCTGCTACAATTGTCAGTCTGTGCTTAATCCCAGTGATGCTTCATTTACTTTTCTACGCAAACTGTCTGGCTTATCGTCAGTGTTTACACAAAAGGGAAGAAAAAATGCGAGAAAGCGAGCTGATGTTTGGTTGTCACTTTCGCAAAGGCTGTCAACTGTTATATGAAAAAGGCGCTCAAATTATGCAGTACCTCAAAACATCCCAAGGAAACCACATTCAACCGGTAACTAATATTTTAGTTTAAAGTTAGAAAGCTGCTTTTTTGTGTATCCTAGCCTTTAATGAGTTTACACGAAGCTCAAGAAGAAATGGTCCTTTTTACAACGACAGACGGCAAGCGGCAGGTTGACGTTTGCCGTAAACGTGATGCTCAATCTCTCTATTATTGAGGACGTTTTACGCCGACAAAACTGGTTTGCATCACTGATAGCTTTGGTGAAGTGTTTATTAGCAAAAGATTAATATAAAAATTAAAGGCAGTTGTTTGTGGAGTTCCTGTTGGGACCAGCTTTATTAACTGAAAAAAAGCACTTTTGCTATTGGTTTTTCTTAAAACATGACACACTCTTCTCTCCTGTGCAGTCGGTAGGATGGCAGTCCGATTATGATCATCCGCCTATGTCAATTGCTTCGAACTTATTCCCCACCTGGCACTACGTAAACTCTGCAGGCGAACAAAAATATTTCACGTTAGTAAGGATTTGAGGCAGCAAGAATGAAGTGAAAGTTCGTCAGAGCTGAGCTATGATATATACCGACCTATCGGTGCTCGCAGATTTGCCGTTTAGGTTTCTGTATACAATTTTGTTATCCATACTCAAATTCATTCTGCCCTGTTGTTATATAGTTACATCACAAATATATACTAAATTAACTTCAGACCACTGAAAGTCACACCTTGCTCGTGTAAGCAGGGTATTGAAAATTCTTTTGGTTAGAGAAGGCGGCTGACTGATGTACTTGGCGACGGGGTATCAACTGAATGCAGCCGAGTAAAGTTAAACATATCACTTTCGTCAACCTTTTTATTTCTTGATTGCCAGCACAACAAATGATTAGTAGCCATTGTCAATTCAGCTAACGATAAAGACTCAGTATAGATACATACATAACTGAGCCCATCACATGCTTTTATGGGCCTGTAAGATAGTGGAGCGCAATAGGCCATTTCCGAGTTGCCTTGTACCTCTTTTTGAAAACGAGTCTTGGTGTAAAGCCCTTCATATGATAATGAGTTTCCATTCACATGCAGATAAAACTCATTTTTATATGAAAGGTTTTGCACAAGGCCTTGCTTTGAAAAAGAGGCACAAGACAATTCGGAAATGGCCTATTCAATAACAGCTCTCTGAAAATCCTTTTTTTTGAATAAATAAAGACTTTAAATATGCACAAATAATCCTTTTCTCTGTTTGTTTTCGTTATTGTGTTTTTGTTTGTTTTCGGTCTCGGTTTTCAAGTAAGGTATAATTTTTATTCAAGCGTTACCTAATTTTAATATGCCATCATCCCCACGCTTCGTTTTGCCTTTTTCCCTCCTTATTTTCCTCAAAATTTATATTGCTGCTTATTGATTTTAGGCAATATTGTTATTGACAAAGGTGTATTTTTTGAAATAGTCAACAAAAAGACCGTGGTTTTAGCTTCTAAAGTGCATCCGAACCCACTGAAATTCCTCTCCAAAGAAGGCCAAAATTCAACACGCGGGCCACCGTATTGAATCGTACTTAGCAGCCTGGCCGCTTGTCCGTGACGTCATTCCGTCCAACGTGAAACTGGCGGGAAATCTTAACGTAGCTGGTATAACAGCCAGTTGTTGGTACTGTTACAAATCGGCTGCATATGTTTCGTTTTCATTTTGTGAGGAGAAAATGCCAACGTGCTCAGTTCTGGATCGTAATAACAGGTTCGAAAAAGAATAAGAGGAATTACTTTTGACAACTTGCCTGTGAAAGAAAACACGATTATTTGGCAAAGCAGTGGCTTGACCAGCTTCACCGTGACGAGAGTATCGGCTTCCCGAAGCCTGAAAATGTATACGTGTGTAACAAGCAAACGATCTAAAGACTTCATGTACGTATACTCTGATGCAACAACAACAACAAGCTTTATTTGCATGGCTATAAGTACATACAGTATTGCAAAAGCGTAAAACTTAACTAAAGCGAAACTTATAACAATCATAATCATGTAATAGGAAAAAAAGCAATTATGTATGCGTTACATTACTTTCATTCGATAATTATCAGAATTCATTAATTTTTTGGTGGCTTGCATAGGACGTAATTGTGTTATGTTTGGTATTTGGTTCTCTATTTTTTTGTAAAATTCGTCTCTAAAACTGCAGTATTTAGTTCAATGGAAAAGTAAATGAATTTCATCTTCAATTTGGATTGATTTACACGTAGGGCAGAGTCTATTATCCCTTGGGATTTGATCATATCTGCCAGTTTCGAGCAATAATTTATGATTACTTATTCTAAGTTTCACTAATTCTTTCCTGTTATTTAGTTTTCTTGTAAGATCTAAATAGCAGGAAGGCGTATATTCGTCCCTAAAAGTGCTATAGAATTCTAATTTCTTAGAGTTTCGAATAGTATGTTGCCAGTGTGAAATATACTTTTGTTGCATAAGACTTACATCGTAGTGTTTAAGCTTAGCATCAGTTAAGAAAGTAGGGTCAAAATCAGGCAAATTATAATATTCAGATATCCTCATAACATTAGAGTAAAAACTATTTTTGCTGGTGTTATGAAGATCAGATGACATTAAAAAGATTTGTTTAACAATACAGTCATTTTCCTTATTGTGGAGATATAAGGTGTAATTAATTATTTTTTGATTAATAGCTATTATAAGAGGAAACGTTCCAAGCTCAGCTCTACAAGCTACATTCGATGCCTTACTGCTTACTTCTACGTAACGTTTACAGTACTGGAGATGAGCTTTTTCAATCTGTGAACTGTCCCAAAACTTGAAATCAGGTATGGTATATACTCCCCAGATTTCACTGTTGTAAGTTAAAATTGGAGAGATCATAGCGTCAAAAAGTTTATTTGCGAAGAATGGGGACAGATTGCTGATATGTGTGTGTTTTCTGAGGCTGAAAAGAGCGTGGAGAGCCTTCTCTTTCAATTTGTCAAGTGCCAATGAAAAGTTTCCTGTTTAAGAGATTAATGTTCCTAAGTAGGTGTAATTCTGAACAACTTCAATGTTTTCATTGTCAATATGAAAACTATACTCAGTACATCTTTTTGCGCGTTTTTGGAAGATCATAACTTTAGTCTTTTTAGGATTGATACTTAACATCCATGAATTGCAATAGGAAGATAACATATTTAAGCAATTTTGCAATCCTATTTTGGATCTTGATAATATTACTAGATCGTCCGCATATAAAAGAGAATTTAATTTCGCGCCGTTTGGTAAGACAAAGGGGTCAGATAAATTTTCTTCGAAAGAGAAAGGTATATTATTAATAAAAAGGTTAAACAGTAACAGACTTAAAATGCAACTTTGTCGTACACCTCTGGCATATTGAAAGGGTCGTGTTTGATTTTGTCCAAGCTTTATAGAGCATGTAGAGTTTGAGTACAAACTCTTAATCAAATTGTAAAAGCACCCTCCGACATTTATTTGTAACAACTTATATAAGAGACCAACATGCCAAATTGAGTCGAAAGCTTTTTTGAAATCTACGAAACAAGCATATATTTTCTCGTTGCGGTTATGCACATATTTATCTACTAACGTTCTTGTTGTGAGGACATGGTCTGCTGTACGATTGTTTGGTGGGAAACCAATCTGGGAATTGTGGAGAATCCCTGCATTTGCACCGCCAGGCCGTAAAATAAAAGTAGAAAAAACAGGTTAAAACCAAATTATAAGGCTCGATTTGAGCCCACTGTTTTAATTTAATGTATGAAGAAATTTACAGGCGTTAAAATAATTTCTATTCAAAATTAAATGGGATTACGATTACGTAGTGCCAGGAAGGGTATAATTATGTACCTTTCAGCTTGTTTTCCGATTCCGGATGCCAACACAACAAATGCACTCTTTTGGAGTTAACATTACTTCACATCTTTGGCAAGACCACCAGAATGTGCTCTTCAACCGCTCCTTCATTTAATTAACTTCACGACTATCATCATAGCGACATCGCGGACACGTTTTGGCTCAAAACGATAAAGTTCAAGAGCAGCCATCTCCTCTGATATATTCATAAACAGGGCAACCTCCGAGAAGACCCCGGAAAGGGACGGAATGACGTCACGGACAAGCGGTCAGGCTGCTAAGTATGATTCAAAATGGAAGCCCGCGATGCTTCTTTGGAGAGGAATTTCAGTGGGATCGTATGCACTTTAGAAGATAAAACCAGGGGCAGTAACTCAACTTAGTGTTATCTTTTTATTGGCACTTTTTAAAAAACACCGTTTCTGGAGTGACCTCCTTTAATATGTCCGCTTTATCACTTTGTGAAAAGACAGTTAAATGAATTTTTTTTCTTACAATAAAAATAACTAGTCTTTCGTTTATTAGGATCATGTTTGTACCAACAACGTCTCTGAGGCTTATCTAATAAACAGGTTTTTAATAAGTGGAGGCATGTCGATCAATAATTGCACGTAGGACGCACCGTTGACCCTTTAAAAATGCAGAATTTGAAGCGGGCTGGCCGGCGGTCAGGTAAACAGATCACTGTAACACCTCTCTGTCAATCGCTTATGTCTATGCGTCTATGCGTTGTTTTTCTTCAGGTAAACATATTTTGAAACCCGACTTTTAGAATTTGGTTTAACATGCATTAACGTTTCCGCGATTCTGAGAAATAAGAGGAAAATACCTCAAGCGGTTAGTTACAGATCTTTGTTAGAGAAGCTAAATAAGCTAGGAAGAAAAAAAAATCATTTTCAAACCGGCAAAAACTGCTTTTTATTACTTTCAGACAATCTAGTCTAATTCACTAGTTTACAATAAAACACAGCGGAAAACTGAATAATTACTGCAACTGAGTCTCATTCTGTGGTGTCTGCTTCCGACATAAAAATTATGCGTTTGAACCCTTCTCGATAGTTTTTACTGCGAAAAGCGTACAGAATAGGATTACAACATAAACTAACAGCGAATATGCAATCAACCACATTAGAAAGTGCATAGGACAACTTAAAGTCCATCTGTTTGTCATCTCCTAATGCAAAAGCTGTGTAAAAAGCTTGTGTTGGCGTATTACCAATAAAAAATCCAGTAGTTGCCAGGATGAATATGATAACAAGTTTCTTTTTCTTAGAACTTCTTTCTCCAACTGTTTCTGGCCAAACGTTATCAGTAAAATAAAGCCCCCTTATCAAGGATCCATAACAATAAAACATCACTGCCATTTGAGCGCAGTCGAGGCTACAAACTATGATCACATAAACTTTGCTTGCCTGATTCATGACTGAGGTCCATGGAACAATACACGTGGAATATGATTCACTCCAATCTTTGAAAATGAATTGTGGGAAACATAGAATAACACTTGTCATCCAAATAAGAGCAATGGCCTACTTAATGTTGTCTTCTTTCAGCCGTAATGCTGCCACAAAGGGCTGTAATAAAGCGTGATATCTTTCAACCGCTAGAACAGTAAGAGTAATGGAAGAAACCATTATAGACATTTCGACAAGGGCTAAGAACTTGCAAACAAATTTTCCAACTCCAAAGAAGTATAGTGGCCATGACAACGTGACGACATCGCTAACAGCCATGTTTACAACAGATAATTTGTTGGCGTGTGCATGTCTCGAGTTTTGTGCACAATTCGTATAACCAACACATTTCCAATAAATCCGACCACCAAAAATGGAACGGTCGTCCACGTACGAATAAATCCCAGATTATCCGCTTGAACCATAATTTTTCACCAATAGATATAACCTCCAGCTCTTTCTCAGTTGGATCAAGAAAGCTGAAAGGCTGATCGTGGGGATTACCCGTTTACACAAGTTAATAGTTAATTGTGGCGAAATCATGATTCCGCACCTGTTGCCCCTTATTTGGTAAAAGTGCCGCCTGTAAGGCCAGTTCATTCCCCTTGTTAATTGTCAATATCCAATTACTGCGGTGGGATGCGAATAATGATGTCAAATATATGCATAAAGAACCGGATCACTGATAATTAGGCCAGCGACCACCTTTTTATTTTCTTTTTCGGTTTTGGCTCATGCCTTCCTAATTGTAAAATGATTTCATCCATGGTCTTCCCTTTGATCGTTTCCTTTTGAATTTACACCACAAGAATCTCTTTTTATTGTTCTCCTTCTTTTCGTAGAGTTTATTTGGCGACTTATTGATATAGTAAACAATAGACATTGATCTAAATACACTATTTAGCTCATTCTTTGTGTTCGATGTGTTAAAGGACTCTTATTTAAATTTTTGCAATAAAAATGTTTCGATATTCTAAGCAACTGAAGTTAAACTAGAGTCCGACAAACATCGCTAAAGCGTCCAGTTTTTTAATGAAAGGTTTTTACATTAAGTCTTATTAAGTGGAGTTGATGTGCAGTAAATTTTCACGTCAAAACGCCATGTGTTTTTTTTTTTATGTAAAAGTTGTGAAAAAATTTTAAGTGCCGTCTACCCTAGTCTTCCCTTTACCTTTTTTTCCTCATTATTTTCCTAAAATTTATATGGCTGCTTATTGATGTTAGGCAGTATGGTTGAAAATAAGGAGGCAGTATGGCCGAGTGGTTTAGGGCGCTGGATTTCAACTCGGTCACCCCAGGTTCAAATCCCGCTCTGGACACTGGCTAAAGTTGTTCTTGGTAGCCCCGATTTCAATTCCTCGGTCATAGTTTTAAATAGCCAACTGGTTTGCCTCCGGCCAATTGGGATTCTCACTTGTTACACTTAATTGCAATAACGTTGTCATATAAAAATGAAAAAAGGGAAAGAAAATACCCAAATAGGAATAAGTTAGGTATGCTAACTGCATTCAGGGAATTGCTCTGACGAAGGGTTAAGGCTCAAAAGTCTTTAAGGTGGCCAATTTAACTTGTTTCAACTCATTTGATATCAAATTGAAGTATCGCACCGTCGTCCATAAATGCTTTGAGAATTATGAAGATCTAAGAAATAAGTTGCATGGCTAATTCCTATTTGGCTTTTTTCTTTATCCTTTTTTTCCATTTTTGTATGGCAACATTATTGCAATTAGGTGTATATTTATAAAACAATTGTTTCTGTCCTTATTTGTGTGCCGAAATTTAAACTAATGGGTCACCAGTGATTGTGACACCCCACTAAAAAGTTACCTTTTTTATATGTAAAAATATCTATTTAGTCCAATAAATGTGTCTGATTTATCACTTTGTGAAAACACAGTCATATAAACTTTTTACTAAAGAATTTTTCTTGCATTTTAAATAATTTGAGGTTTCTTCATAAGGGCTGTGTTGTTGCAAACAACGTGGCTGGGACGTCAGTTCTATTACAAAAGGGGGAGGGTGGATGCCGCCCCCAAAAGGCCCCCGTAAGTCCATCTGACCTCCTGGTGCAAAAGCTGTGTAAAAAGCTGCTGTTGGTGCATGACCAATAAAAAATCCCCTAGCCACCAGGATAAGTGTGACTACGAGTTTCTTGTTCTCAGACCTTCTCATTTAATGTGATCGTTTTATCACCTTGTGAAAAGACAATTATATTAAAGTAACTGGAGTTTCCTTTCTGAGTCAAACTTATAGATACAAACAACATCGTCGAAGAATGGCTTCTTTCATGAAAAAAGTTTTTATTAAATGGAGTTGATGTGCAGCAAATTTGCATTTCAAAAAATGCACGTCATGTGTTTTTGAATTTGTTTCAAAAAGATAACTGTAAAAATAAAAAAGCCGATGTGACCATTCATTTTTCCCGAGAATTTCGCAGTTTCTTGCTGCGTTATTTGAGGCCAGTACATCATTTGTTAAACACATAACTCTAAGCTCTAACAGGTCTCTGTCAGCCGCTTAACAGCTGACAGCTCTCTTTTAAATCAGTCTTCTTGTATAAATAAAGGCTTCAAATATGTTTTAAAATCCCCATCACACCCGTTTGTTTACTAGTGCATAAGGCAGCACGCTATGCTACCTATACACCGGTGGTAAACAGATCACCATAACAGCTCTCTGCCAGTTGCCTATGACAATGTGTTGTTTTCTTCAGGTAAACAAATTTGAAACGAAATTTGGAAATTTGGTTCAGCAGTAGCCTTTACGCGTTTTTGAGAAAGAAGAGGAAAATACCTTAAGCGTCTACAAAAAGTACTTTTTCAATTAATAAAACTTTGTTTGATAAGGTAAAGTAGAGCTACGGAGAAAAGATAATCATTTATAAAGCTGTTTGCCCTCGGCCAAAGCTGCTTTTTATCACTTCCCAACTATCTCACCTAATTCCTGACTAGTTTACAATAAAACACAGAAAACTGAATAATTATTGCAACTGAATCTCATTTTGTGGTGTCTGCTTCCGACATAGAATTGTGCACTTGAACCCTTCCCGAAAGTTTTGACTACGAAAAGCGTACAGAATAGGGTTACAACATAAGCTAACAGCGAATATGCAATCAACCACACTTGAAAAAGCATAAAACAACTTTGAGTCCATGTCTTTTACATCTCCTGATGCAACAAATGTATAAAAAGCTAATGTTGGTGCATAACCAATAAAAAATCCAGTAGTTGCCAGGATGAATGTGATAACAAGTTTCTTTTTCTCAGAATTTCTTTCTCCAACTGTTTCAGAGCAAACTGTGTTGGTAAAGTAAAGTCCTCTTATCAAGGATCCATAACAACAAAACATAACTGCCATTTGAACACAGGTAAGGGTAGCGTTCATAATCACATAAACTTTGCTTGCTTGATTCATTTCCATAGTCCATGGACCAATACAGGAAGAACATGTTTCACTCCAATCTTTGAAAATGAATTCTGGGAAACATATGATAACACTTGTGATCCAAATGCAACCGATGGCCAGCTTACTGTTTTCTGCTCTCAACCGCAATCCTGTTCTGAAAGGCTTCAGTATAGCGTGATATCTTTCAACCGCTAGAACAGTAAGAGTAATGGAAGAAACCATTATAGAGATTTCGACAAGGGCTAAGAACTTGCAAACGAATTTTCCAACTCCAAAGAAGTACAATGGCCACAACAAAATGGTGATGACATCGCTAACGGCCATGTTCGCTAACAGATAATTTGTTGGCGTGTGCATGTCTCGTGTTTTGTGTACAATTCGTATAACCAACATATTTCCGATAAGTCCGACCACCAAAAATGGAATGGTCGTCCACAAAAGGATGAATTCTGGACTCCCCGCTTCAACCATAATTTCTGACTAAATAGATGCTCAGCTCTCTCATTCGACAGGGAAAGTTGAAAGACTGGATAATCCATTTACCAAAAAGTTGGCCAAAAAGTTTTTGGCCAAATATTCCGCACCTGCTACCCCTTATTAAAAAAACAAAAAAAACATTGTTTAAAGCCAGTTGAGTTATAGCCAGCAAATCATCCTTATTCGTTACTTGTCAATCTCCAACATACTAAACTAATGATTAGGTGGGGTAAGATGAATAAACATAAATATATGTATAAATAACCGGACCACTGGAGATTAGGCCAACGACCACGTTTTTATTATCGCTTTTTTTCGGTTTTGGTTAGTTATTTCTCCTCCTAATTTAGAAACGACTTCATCGATGGTCTTCCCTTCCCATTTGTTTCCTTCTGATTTTATACCACAATACTGAATCTCTCTTTCTTTTTCTCCATCTGATTTCCTTAGGGTTTATTTGGCGGGTTATTGACAGAGTAAACAATGGACAGAAATCTAAGTAAACTTTTAGCTTGCTAAGTGTGCTCGATTTATCACCTTCTGGAAAGACAAAAGTTTTTTAACAAAGCATTTTTCTATATTCTTTAAGTAGCTTTAAGTAAATGTTGTTTACTTCAAATGGGTAATGAAAGTTGAAGCAAACAACTTCAACGAAGTTGTTTGCTTAGAAAAATATCGCCAGTGCTTATAAAAAAAGACGAATTATTTTTTCGTAAAAAGTATGGAAGCTAATAAGAAACAATCATTATTGAGGACGTTTTACGCCGACAAACTGCTTTGCATCACTGACAGCCTTGTAAATTGGCTATTAGCACAAGATTAATATAAAAATTATAGACAGTTGTTTATGGAGTTCCTGTTAGGACCACACTTGCTATTGGTTTTTCTTAAAACATTACACACTCTTCTCTCCTGTGTAGTCAGTGGGATGACAGTCATTATGATCATCCACCTTCGTCAATTGCTTTAAACTTATTCCCCACCTGGCACTACTTAAACTCTGAAGGCAAACAAAAATGCTTCACGGTAGTAGGGATTTGAGGCATGCGAGAATGAAGTGGAAGTTTGTGAGAGCTGAGCAATGATATATACCGACCTATCGGTGCTCGTAGACCTTCCGTTTAGGTTCCTGTATACAATTTTGTTACCCATACTCAAATTCATTCTTCCCTGTTGTTAATATATAGTCACATCACAAATTAACTTCAGACCACTGAAAGTCACACCTTGCTCGTGTAAGCGGGGTATTGAAAATTATTTTGGTTAGAGAAGGCGGCTGACTGATGTACTTGGCGACGGGGTATCAACTGAATGCAGCTGAGTAAAGTTAAACATATCATTTTAGCCTTTTTGTTTCTTGATTGGCAGGAGAATAAATGATTAGTACCCACTGGCAATTCAGCTAACGATAAAGACTCAGTATAGATACTTATATAGCTGAGCCCATCACATGTAGCCCGTAGGATAGTGGAGAGCAATTCAATTTTTTTATCATCGAAATGATTTTACGAATTACAAGAATTTTGGAACTCTTTTGAAGTCCAAAATTCGGGCCCTCCTTTCCCATTGTTCCTTTTTTGCCTGTATTGATCTTATCCATAAATTGCAATGATAATTGTTCCCTCGCCCATTCTAGCCGAAACACCCCGCCGAGTCTTATTTCCTGTAGAGTTTTTTCAAAGGCTATTGTTATTAAACAACAGATTATTTAGAAGAAATAGCAAATCATTTATCGGTGAGTTCATAAATTTGTTGTGCAGTTCACGGGAGAGTAAAGTTAAACATATCATTTTAGCCTTTTTGTTTCTTGATTGCCAGGGGAATAAATGATTAGTACCCACTGGCAATTCAGCTAACGATAAAGTTTCAGTATAGATACATTATAGCTGAACCCATCACATGTAGCCCGTAGGATAGTGAAGAGCAATTCAATTTTTTTATCATCGAAATGATTTTACGAATTACAAGAATTTTGGAACTCTTTCGAAGTCTAAATTTCGGGCCTGCCATTCGCATTGTTCTTTTTTGCCTATATTGATCTTACCTATAAATCGCAGTGATAATTGTTCCCTCGCCCATTCTAGCCGAAACACCCGAGTCTTCTTTCCTCTAGAGTTTTTTTTTTTCAAAGGCTATTTTTACTAAACAATGGATTATTTAGACCAAACAGGTAATTTAGAAGAAATACATTTATCGGTTAGTTCATAAATTTGTTGTGAAGTTCTAGAGAGAATTTATAGTGAATTTAAGCATGAGTCCATGGATAAGTTTAAGGGTGAGTAAATGAGTGTGCTCATGGGTCATTTCGTTGATAAGTTCGTGGGTGCGTTCATGGATGAGTTTAAGGGTGACTTTAGGGAGAGTTCATGGGTACGTTATGAGTGGGTTTGTGTGTCCGTTCATGGGTGCGTTCATGGCCGAGTAGACAGGTTCATGGGTGAGTTCGTGGATGTATTTATGGGTGCGTTCACGGGTGCGTGCACGCGTTCTTTTGAATGCTGAGTGTAGATTTCAACTAAGTATAGTGGCCCGCCCAAACCATCTGGGTGGTATCGGACTTTTATGGGAAAGAACAAATGCATCCCGACTGACCAATAACAAACGAGGGACTGTGGACCAATAGGAGCTAAGCCCGTGAATACATGTGATAAGTTTTATTACATAAAATGCGTAACTGGAGTATAATTAATTTGAACAATTACTTCTCACATTTTTAACTAAAGTTTATTCCTTACAGCGATGAAAGCAAACAACACTTTCTAGCTTTGTACTTTCTTTCGCCGCTACAAAGTAGATTGTTACATACCTGGAGTTTTCCCGCTACTACGCGTGTGTTCATTGACTAGTTCATGGTCACATGGCACCTAGTAATAACATAACTGTTCCCCGCCAAAAGCCCACAAGCGGGTAACATTGCAAAAACTATCACGCTGCACGTGAGCAGAGTGTGACTGAGGGTGGATTTTTTTTTTAATTTTGTTTTCTGCATAACGAAGTCTGTTCTGCGCTTTGAGGATTTAAAACGAAAAGAAGTTGGTCGTTCCATTGAAGTTAAAGACTCCAAAAATACGCAGCTGGTGACAAAAACTGCCTTATCTGCAATAAGAGCCCTCTGCGGAGGAAAAAACATTTGGCAACGAATGCACAAGATTTTGACTTCGTCTCGGGGATACATTCGGATTCTCAGGAAACAAAATTAACTGTCCCTCGGGACCAGTCATTAAGTGTTTAATTTTCGCTACATAACCGTACCTTTTTAATGCAGTTAGTTAACTTGTAAAGTGAAATGTTTTTAAAAATAATCGTGTAAAGCGCTCAGTTGCTTGCCTTTAGGGAAAGTTCATTTAATATGGAGGAAGGGGAGGGAGGGGTTGCATAAGGTTACAACATCATCGACCTGGAGAAAATTCGAGACCAGCCGTCACCATGCACCATGCATGTAAACAGAAACCTTCGGTTTCCCCAGAGTGAACTCGTTCGGAGAATGTTCAGAACAAACCTCTTAGTACAAAGTTTAACGTTTTAGCTAACACTGCTGCCGCATGAAGAAAGGTTTTCTCATAGAAAAGTATTAAAACCACAAGTTTTATTTGATGCGCTGTTTATGCATAATCTGTTCAAGACTAGGGCAGGCCGATATAAAATCACAAGACTACATTGAAACAAGATTTTACAAATGAGATCAACACTTACACGTACATATTGTAAGTATTCTTTTTAATTTACTGCTTTGGTAATTTTGTTGATTAGAAACTTCAAATGTACGCACTTCAAAAGCTAACCTTAGGGGTCAAATTAACTTGGCTGACGCAAACTGTATAAGTTATATCACTATTTTCACACGAGCTAAAACCCGAGAAAAAATGAATGATTATTGTAGCTGCATCTCATTTTGAGCTTAAATCTTTTGGAAAGTTTGTACTGCGAAAAGCAATTGGTTTACAACATAAGCTCGAAGCGAAGAAGCAATCAACCATACGATAAAGTACAAAGAACAACTTGAAGTCAATCTGTTTGTCATCTGCAGCCGCAACAATTGTGTAAAAGACTACAACTGGAGCATACCCAATAAAAATCCATGCAGTAGTTGCCCGAATGAATGTGATAACAAGTTTCTTTTCCTCAGAACTTCTCTCCCTAACTGTTTCGGAGCAAACTGTGTTGGTAAGGTAAAGTATCTCTGGTCAAGGATCCATAAAAATAAAACATGACAACCATTTGAATCCAAGTCACTGGATAGTGTGCTTATGATCACATAAACTTTGGTTGCCTGATTAAGAACCTACACAATATCTAAGAACCTACACAAGCGAAATTGGTTTTGCTCCAGTCGCTGAAAGTAAATATCTGGAAAGATATAAACCCACTTGCTATCCAAATGCAAGCGGTGGACAGCTTTTTGTTGTCTTCTTTCAGCCGTGATGCTGTTCTGAAAGGCTTCACTGAATATAGCGTGATATCTTTCAACCGCTAGCACAGTAGGAGTAATCGAAGAAACCATCACAGAAATTTCCGTTAGGGCAAAGGACTTGAAAATTAAATTAATCTTTCAAATTCAAAGAAGAGTGATAGCCACAACATAATGGACATGACATCCTTACAGCAATATTCGTTAAAAGAATATTTGTTGGCGTGTAATAGGCTGAAATGTCAGCCGCCTCCTCTCCCTAGGCGGGTACGGGGTAGATGTCTCGTGTTTTGTGTACAATTCGTATAACCAACACATTTCCGATCAATCCTGCCATCAAAAATGGAATGATCGCCCAAATAGGTCACATTTCAGACTGTCTGCTTCTGAGCCATGGTATTTGATTAAATATATCTTCCATCTCTTTCTCGCTTGAAGGGGAAAGTTGAAAGACTTATGGCTCGAAAAATCCGTTCCACCGTTGTTAATAGTTGGGTCGGACGAAATATTCCGTACCTGTTACCTCTTATTTGGTAAAGTTACATTATTTCATTTCCTCCTTGTTGTTTTTCAATCTCCAGGATAGCAAGGGAATGATTAGTGCCACAAGTTATGACGTCAAAAGACGTCAAATATATCCATAAAGAACCCGATCCCCATCGTTTCCCTTCGGTGTTGCATAGGACAGCCACCCCATTTTTTTTTTTTAAGTTCTTTTGGCTTTGAGTGCTTATTACTCAAGCCTTCTTAATCTTAAAGTGTCTTCATCCACGGTCTTCTCGGGGTTAATAATAATAATAATAATAATATTAATAATAATAATAATAATAATAATAATAATAATAATAATAATAATATTTTAGCAGGTAGCCCACTTAACCAATAGGTGCTCTTCAGCGGGACCCTGCATATAGTTAGAGAAATTAATCAAAGAAACTAACTACAAAAAAATTTAAAAAACTAATTGCAATTGATTAAAAAGGGAAAGCTAGCCGAAGGTGTTGATCAAAATGCACTACTTTTTATGGGTTCGTGTTATCAACTGGTAAAAAGACAATTACATTACATTTTTGCAATGCAGAATTTTTCGAGATGCAAAGTAATTTTCTTCTCCTTCATGTATGTCTGAATCAAATGTATGCATTGATGCAAACGACATCGCGGACGCTACGGTTCTGTTATGAAAAGTTTTATTTGGTGGAATTGATGTGCAATAACTTTGCTCGTCACAAAATTGCATGCCTTGTGTTTTCAAATTCATTTGGTTAAGAAAAAGAAAGAAAACTAGAAAAAGAAAAAGAAAAAACTACGGACCCTCTCTACGGAAACTTTAAAGGACATTGATCTTAATGTAAAATTGAAGTTTGCTTTTCAAAAATGGAAGTTAATCTTGTTAAAACGGATGCTTTTTTGTTTTTTGTTTTTTGAAAATGGAAATTGAAGATTTGAAAATGGAAGATTGTTTGTTTGTTTCTTAATATTATGGGTTGTGGCGCTGCTGGGGGACTGTCATGTTTATTGAAAGTTGGCTTGACCATCTGTGTGGGAACCAACTCCCCTTGTACTTCAGAGTTTTAGCTGAATAGATCTTCCTGTTCTTTGTCATGCGATGTGGAGATTTGACTAACTGATCGTTTGGATCATCCTTTTATACATGTTTGTAAAAGCCAATTGGTTTGTGGTAAACACATAACTTCAACAGCTCCCTGTCAGTCGCCTATAACGGCTAAAAGCTTTCTGAAAATCCTTTTTTTAAATAAATAAGGACTTAAAATATGCTAATAACCTCATGTTTGTAGTAAAAAAGTGGAAACCCAGATCTCACGCACACAGTGTTACAGTTTCTTTATACCGTACAGACTTCTGTTATCAGTTACTTTAAAATCACAATTGATATGAAGTCTGTGGCACTGGTATTTGCACAATAATATTTAAAAACTACCACGTAACCAGCGCCTTCCTGACCAGTAGCAACTGTTGTTTATTTGTTCAAAAATTAACAACTTACCAGCGGGTAATCGCTGGAAATTACGGCAATCAATGCAAAGAGCTGACACAATCGCAACTGCGCAGTGAACCGAAAGCCTATCGCCTTCAGCGAACATATCACATATCGTTTATATCACTTAAGTTCGTAGCATTCCGCGGCGGCCCCAACGCCAAACATAGCAGAGCTAGTGGCTTTTGGTTTCTTTCGTCCACAACCATTGTTTTTGCCACGGTTCGAACACATGTTCCAAGGAAAAAAATACCCGTGAGAGATAAGAGGCAAGAGATAAGTACAGAAATTACTACAGTAATGCAGCTGGGACAGCCTTAAGGCCTGCTTAGAGAGTGGTTCGGGTTAGAAGTATTGTCTATGTTTCCCACACCTTTCACGACTTGAATACATCAAAAATTTAAGAAACCGACGTGTTGGAATATGTTGTCTTTGAAGAAAAGGGAAATGAAGAGCTTTATTTACTTGCGTATAATTTTAATGTCACGCCATAATTACCTTCACGTGGTCACGCTGCTCGTTGCCCGGTTTGTATGATAACTGGGCCAGAACGTCATGCTAGCCACATATACGGCAAGAACGTCATGCTATGATTCCTGATTCCTGACTGCTGATTCCTTCCTCTGGCGAAGACTTGTTACATTAACCGCAAGCGGGGAGGGGAATATGTGATTGAGAGACTTTATGGGTACAGGTGGGACAGCACTGCAGTGCTGTAAGACCCATAGGTTGTCTTCATAAATTTCACCATATTGCGGAACAAAACGTCATTGACTGCCTATGTTTTTCCCAGACTTGGTGGGAGAATTTTAAAAATTGGCCTCGGGTGCACTGTTATTTTGGTCAGCCATTTTGTTATCGCCAAGTGATTGAAAACGTTTTCAATCTGCTCATTCTGCCACAAATAGCAGAATACCAGCCTTGTTCCAGTCGTCCTTGGCGCGGAATCAAATTTGACGTCACCCGACGAGCTCGGCAGAAAAATTCGCCTATGACGCCTCACGCTATCGCGTTCGGTTCCAAGTCTCCTCGGCTCACTCGCAGGCTGGCAGAATACATGGAATGGTGAATTGGCCTGGAGACGAGGCTGGCAGAATACATGGAATGGCATAAACTACCATTCTAACGATTCCGGGATGCATTATTTGAAGCCAGTTGAGTTATAGCCAGCAAAACACCCTTATTTCTTAGTTGTTAATCTCCAACATATTAAGCTGATGATTAGTAGGGTGAGATGAATAAACATCAAATATATGCATTAAAAACCCGATCACTGGTGATTAGGCCAGTTTGGTTTTGGTTTAGGTATTTCTCTTCCCAATCTTAAAATGACTTCATCCATCGTCTTCCCTTCCCATTTGTTTCCTTCTGATTTTATACCACAATACTCTCTCTTTATTCTTCTCTTATTTTCTTGGAGTTCATTTGCCGGTTATTGATAGAGTAAACAATGAATAGCCCGGTTCAAACGCCAAACTTCACATGAACCGAATCCAATTCGAATTAAGGTCGACTCAAACAAATTAATCCGGGCTGAGTTGATTCATACGGCGAACTCTACATGAACTTAATTCACTGAATTCGATTCGGCTCATGTGAAGTATGGCGTCTGAACCGGGCCTTTAGTGTGTTCAATCACCAACTTCTGAAAAGACAGACATATTAAAGTTCTGTTAATAAAGAATTTTTCTATATTTTAAGTAAATAGTGTTTCCTTCATGGTGGTCTAAGAAGCTTATTGACACAAACGACATTGACATAGCCTCTGTTCTTTTACGAAAACGTCTTTAATAGCTGGAACTGACGTGCAGTAAAATTGCTTTGTTTTTAAATTTCTTAAATACCTGTAAAAACTCCTCCGATATTGATCATGCAAATGGAAGTTTGTAGTTTCTTGCGGTGTTATCATATAAATTATATTTTTTCAGGTAAAAAATACGGAAATTTGTCCAGTATCAAACTTACGCTTTCTTCAGAAAGAATT
This sequence comes from Siderastrea siderea, assembly GCA_964030785.1. Lineage (NCBI taxonomy): Eukaryota > Metazoa > Cnidaria > Anthozoa > Scleractinia > Rhizangiidae > Siderastrea > Siderastrea siderea. Next base: position 68,490,687 of record OZ034966.1, on the reverse strand, counting down.
TGAAAACTCTCACTAGCACTTACTAAAAGAATAACTTTTCGTAAACAAAGTAAAGAAGCTAGTAAGAATGATTATCTTTAACACCATTGCTCCCCGACAAAACCTGCTTTGCATCACTGATGGCTTTGGTGACTTGATTATTAACACAAGACTAATATCAAAATAATAGAGAGTTGTTTACGGAGTTCTTGTTGAGAACAAATTTATTACCCACAAAAGCACCTGCTCCAGGCAAACGGAAAAATGCTCCACGTTTGCGCGGATTCGAAGTAGTGACGGCGTAGAATGTTGTCACATTTCGTGAAAGCCGATAGTCAAATAATATAAATCGCCGACCAATCCTTGGATTGCTCGCAGTTTTTCGGATGATCCCTTTTTATGGGCGGTTTAATTTTTGCTTTTTTTGTCTAATTTACTAAAAGAATGGCCGTAAGGTTCTCTTGCAGTAAGGTGGTTCAGCTTTGATTGTTAAATTGTAAGTCGTTGTTAGAGCAATTGACATGCCTTATTTCAGTCCGCAACCCCAAACGTACCTTAGTTCAATTACTTCAAAAAGGCAATAATTCATCCAGCCGGTACAAAAGCAGCTTGCACATAAAATCCTTGCATAGCTTATGTACCCCTCCTCCCCAAGGAACAAGTTGATGTAAATTAGATTTGTGCTTATTACTCCACCAGCTCAAAGTTCACCACCAAGCCTGACATTTGCAAGAAACTCTTTAAAAACATTGGGCAAGTTGACACTGATTTTGAATGAGTATTCCTTTCGACTTTTCGTTGCTTAGAAACTTCACATGCTCCCACGTCAAAAGACACCCTTGTGGGCCTTGCCTTCTTTCAAGCGCAATCCTGTTCTCAAATGCTTCAATAATGCAAGATGTCTTTCAACCGCTAGAACGGTAACAGTAATAGAAAAAACCGTTACAGAGATTGAAACAAGGGCGAACAACTTGCAAACGAGTATTTCAAGTTCAAGGAGTGTAAAGGCCACAGCCAAATGTACATGACATCACTGATAGCCATCTTTGCTAACAGATAATTTGTTGGCTTGTGCATGAGATGTCTCGTGTCTTGTGCAAAATTGGAATAACATTGTAAATCCGACCATCAAAACTGGACAACATAATTATTTGGTAAAAATACAGCCTGTTAAGCCAGATCACTCTCCTTTGTTATTTGAGTATCTCCAGCATATACATTGATGATTAGTTGGGTAGGTTGTGAATAATAATGTCCAAATGTATGCATAAAGAACCCGATCACTGGTAGTTAGGCTAGCGACCACGTCAAATATTCCGCACCGTTAACCTACCCTTCTTTGGTAAAATGCACCATTTGAGGGCAGTTGGTCTGTGATAGACAGATCAATGTAACAGCTCTCTATCAATCGCCACTGTCAACAGTTGCACGTAACATATCTTTATGTTTCTGAACAAAACTGAAAAAAAAAACCTGTTAAAACCCCCTCAATTGTGACCATTCAAATGAAATCATTCCCCGAGAAGTGCTCAGTTTTTGCGGTGTTGTTGTTTTTCTTCAAACACTTTTTAAAACGAGTTTTAATGTTATATAAAAGACATTATAAATCCTCGAATCGTCACATGAAAGAAAAAACTAATAATTTCCAAAGCCGTTTGCCCCCGGCCAAAAATGTTGTTTATTACTTCCAAACTATCTGTTCTAATTCACTAGTTTACATTAAAACACAGGAAACTAAATCATTAGTAGTAAAGGACCTCTGTTGGGCAAGATGAGCCTCGTTTTGATGTAAGGATGACGTCATAACCGGAACCGGAAGTCACGTGTTTTTAAGAGGGGAAACCGCTGACCAGTGGGAAAAAGGGATCGTGGGCTCATGCAACCGGAAGTCACGTGATTTGGAAGGGGAAACCGCTGACGAGTAGGAAAAAGGGATCGCAGGCTCATGCAACCGGAAGTCACGTGATTGGGAAAGGGAAACCGCTGACGAGTAGGAAAAAGGGATCGTGGGCTCAAGGGGAAGTAAAACCGCTGAGAAAACGCGGGCTCAAAGTCCAAAGTCCAATTGGGGGAACGGGGGTGGTCCTTGACTCCAAAAAACAAGAAAATAAAAAAAATAATTTATTGTCAAACTTTTTTTTCACAACAAGTGAGAGAAAACAAAAATGAGTCCAAAGTCTAAACTGGATATGGTGGCTTGCGACGATGTCTGGAGGCATGATTCCATGAAGAGAGGCCCCCTGGTAGAGGACGAGGGCACAATGACGAACTATGCAAGCCAGGCAGCGGCACGGAGTCCAAAGTTCAATGTCCTGGGAAGGAACACGCGCCCTGGGAAAGAGTATAAGTTGATCAGAAAAGTAATAATTTGCGAACAAATAATTCTGACCTAAAGCATGACCTTTGTATTTTAAAACGAATGAAGCGTATCCGTTTGCCAAACAGAATTAGAAGAACATAGCTTTCCAATTGACAGTTGTAAAACAGAATTAAATTTATTCACAGTAAACAGATTGAATTTACGGCAAAATGTGTCAAATGTGTGCAACACTGTGCAATAATCTGTAAACAAAACCAAAAGAGAATTTCTAGTAGTTTCGAAGCGAACACGCGTCTCCAATTACAAAATACAAAGCGACAAATAAAATAACAGCAATCAAAACAAATGAAAAATGCCGATCAACGATTAAATGAATTTGCCTAGCGAACTTAAAACGAATGAAGCGTATCCGGTCGCCAAACAGAATTAGAAGAACATAGCTTTCCAATTGACAGTTGTAAAACAGAATTAAATTTATTCACAGTAAACAGATTGAATTTACGACAAAATGTGTCAAATGTGTGCAACACTGTGCAATAATCTGTAAACAAAACCAAAAGAGAATTTCTAGTAGTTTCGAAGCGAACACGCGTCTCCAATTACAAAATACAAAGCGACAAATAAAATAACAGCAATCAAAACAAACGAAAAATGCCGATAAACGATTAAATGAATTTGCCTAGCGAACTTAAAGTGAAAGCACAAATAGATAAACTAGATTTGCTTGAATCACGAAACAGAATTATAACTCTAAGTTTATACTAAAATGATACGCTTAATAAAACTATACAGTAATTAACGAGGTCAAGTACCTAATTTATAGGCGACCGATGGTAACCGGTAGATATGGAGTTCCGCTTTTAGGCTTGGCTAAATCTATATATTTTTTTTAGCTGACAGTCAGAAAAAAATGATGCTTACTTTGCGTGGAGGTTTGCTTGTTGTTTTCAACAAGCCGCTCGCTTTCTTCTCGGCGAAAATACGAGTTGTCATCTCGTTTGTCTCACCGCGTTACAGTCAGCACATCGTTGGACTGTGGAAAAAAGAAATACAGAGAGTGAGTAAAAATAAATCAAATAGTCTTTCGGGTAGAAAAGGATTTTTTCACAACAACGCGGGGAATGGGAAAACATTGCGAGCTAAACAGAACCGCTTCGGTTTTCAATTTTTTTCGAGGCGACAAAAAATTAGTTTCATTTCGAAAAACAAAACTAGTAAACGAGTATTATAAGACACACTGTTTTTTAATCGAAAAGTTCGTCGTTGTGGGAAAAACAGGCTAAACACTTCAATATTTTTAGCCGGCAGCAAAACACAACACTTACCTCGTGTTAAGCTTTCGCTGTTTTCAAAACATCCATTCGGCGGCTTCTACAGATAAAAATCTCCCACATTTTTCGCTGAAATCTTAGCTGTCATCGTTTTGTTTGTAAAGCCGAGGGTTGCTGGGGTAAAGCGATGAATAAATCTGTGAAAAAACTGTCGTAAGTCTCCCTGACCTTCCTCCATCTTGAAAAAAAGAAAGTTCGGGGGTAATTTTGCTGCTTATATAGCTAAACAGTGTGACGTCATTTGGTTGTGATTGGTCAGTCCCAGTCAGGCCATGGTCAAGGTCCAAGGCCATGGTCAAAGTATCAGCCGATCAGAAGCAGAGTTTCACAACAACGCGGGGAATGGGAAAACATTGCGAGCTAAACAGAACCGCTTCGGTTTTCAAAGTTTTTTTTTTTTTGAGGCGACAAAAAAAAAAATTGTTTCATCTCAACTCTCCAGAAAAAGTCAACGGACATGACGTGGTTGTTTTTTTATAGAGAAAGCGAATCATTAATTAAATCCTGGAGCACGTGGGCTCAGAGGAAAGAAAAGAGAGGACATTTCGTGACGCTTACATGACGTATCAGAATAGGCCTCTGGCTAGGGTGGGAAACCGCTGACCAGTGGAAAAAAAGGATCGCGGGCTCAGGATGGAGCAAAACTGCTGAGGAACGCGGGCTCAAAGTCCACAGTCCAATTTGAGCATCGGGGGCAGGTATAAAAAGGTAACCAGAGGGGTTAGGTGGTGATTGTGACCATGAGTTTTTACATCACCCTTATCAGTGATCAAGCACAAGGCACGAATCAAAAATTTACTGCCAGACTTCCTCATTCACATTATTTGGTGGAAGATGATTGGGAAGCGGCCTTGGTTCATATCTCACACCCGGCTTTTTATCAACAATTGGGAGATCAAACCAAGCAGAATTGGACGCAAGAAGATAGTCAAAAACATTGGATGAAAACAGATATCAGATACATACCAAAACGTGCTGATGGAACGGCTCCCATTCAAGTGACCAAACAAATCCATTTACCGCCAGGGTATTACCACAATTTGAAAGAGGCATGGATTGCCATCGCTTACGAAATAGAAAAACAACACATGGAAGTCATGATGGATATAGCCAAAATGGACGTGGACGATCTAGGAAAACGACAACAACTAGCCGCTCTTAACCTGGCTCAACCCTACGTGAAAATCACCAATGCCGGCATCGCCTCCGAATTAGATTCGTTGTATGTACTCATACCAGCCAACATGCAATTTGAAATGGAATGGAAATTGGCCAGCCTGATGGGACTTGTCAAAGATGGAACGCCAACGCAGAGAATTGTCCAAGAAAAAAATTATCTGGTGAAACATATCGTGGATTACGACGATCGCCACAAATGGACACCCACCATAGGGCCTGTCAACAAATATCCACCGCATGGCATCGTCTCTGTCAGCTTTACCCACCCCGATTTCGAGTATGAGTTGTTCTTGGGTCCTAATCTCAGTCGACAACCATTTCCCACCACCCAAACCGTCAAACCGCAACAAGGACGACAACAACTCATGATTTACACGGATCTCGTCATTGACAGCGTGGTTGGAAATCAAGAAAAAGGTTTTTTACGTGCCATTGATGCTGGCAATACCGATCATCAGTTTGATACCACGCAACGGATGTATTTTCCTCTTGGCAAAACCATCTTTGACAGCATTGCCATTGACATTCAAACAGCGAATGGACAGCCGGCTCCTTTCAAACAAGGCAGTACCATCATTACCCTTCAACTCTCCAGAAAAAGTCAACGGACATGACGTCAGGGTTGTGAACTTTTTTATTTTAATTAAAAAAAGAGTTGATGTTTTTTACAAATGGTGGTCTGTGTTCTTTGCCACGCGGGTTGGGGTGCTCCTATTTACAATTGAAAAAAGCTATCTACAGTTTGAAAAAATAAAAAGGAAAAAATATTGAAAATAAAAAACTAAGAAATTGAAAAAGGCTATGTACAATTCCAAAAATAAAAACTAAGAAATTGAAAAAAAATGACTATGTACAATTACAAATGAAAGTCTTCCAGTTCCATACGTAATTGATCAATGTTCTCGGGTAGACAGAACGTGCGGTTGAACAAGGCTTGAATTTCGGCTCGGGTTTTCTCGTCCACATCCCGGGATCCCACAATAGCACTGCTTTGATGAAGGGTGGGCTTTTTAGGTCCCCAAGGGACAAATTGACTGCCAGTGACCAGGGTGGCGGCATTCTCATTGACTTGGTAGTAATGGTCCGAGCGGTACCATGATTGACTGGGTATGTCAAACAGGTAGACGGGTTTGCCTTGATCCATAGCCAATTGCACGGTCCAACCAGTGCCTCCTTTCACGCGTTTATGATCCGGTTCCAAGATGCCAAAGGCATAGATGGTATGGGCTTTTTTGGCCAATTGATAATTGCGTTGCAGCAATTGCAGGGTGTAAAAATGACTGGGCATTTGTTTGCCTAGTTTCTCCGCTGCCTGGTGAAGATGGGGGTTGGCCAGCATCAGGACTTCCACCGTAGAAGGGGTGACGAAAGTGGATCGAGGATGGTTCGGGGGGACCAGGACTTCTAGTTGCATCCCAAAGTGTTTGGCCTGTTCTTCCACGAGGGCATCCGTACCTTTGGCTCCCCCGGTGTAGACCACATGGCCATGACCTACTTGCAGTTCCAAGGCACCGAGATCTTGTTCTCCGATCATGTCAATGTCTGGGGGCATGGCTTTTGAGAATGAAGATCTAGAGACCAAGGGACCGTCTTAAATAGGGACAACGGACCAATGGGAAGACAAGAGGACCTTAGTTGGAGAGGCAAAAGCTGACCAATGAGAAGATAACAAGTCCTTATATGGGTAGGATAAGCTGACCAATGACAGTCAAGGGTCTAAGGTATAAAAAGGCATGGTCGGTAGGGGTGACATCAACCTTTGAGTACGATGTCTGTCGATCGGAAGAGAAAATCAACCCATCCCCCAGAGGGGAAGAAGAAGAAGAAGAGCATTCAACATATGACGCCCGTGGACTGTGATCCTGTGGTGTGCGACGTGGTGGAAGACACCCGAGCTGCTGTGGAAGATATGATGAAAGAATTGAATGACATGGTGGAGCAATCACCCCCATCACCTCAATTCACCTTGACGACCGTGTATGATCCTCCCAGTTCAGTGGACACTATGGTATGTCCTTACCATGAGGTGCGTTTGGAGGCCCGAGAATCTCAAAAGGGATGGAAGTATGTGAAATGTCCCATGCAACCGTGTTTGCTGTTTTGTGGTCAAGATAAAGTTCTGGAGTATATGAAAGGCGTGTATAGTCAACCTCATGTAGAAGTGTTGGACATGTGGGGTGGTTTACAATGCTTTTGCCGTGAACCCGCTACGCTTCAACAGAGTCATTCGACCCAGAACCCCGATCGGTTGTTTCTGACTTGTTCCAAGAAAACGTGTGGCTTCTTCCGATGGGCCGATCAACCCTTGGGTCCCAAGTACTGGACGTGGTTTCATGACAACCCTCCCAAAAAAGCCGACCAACAAGCTGAAGCACCCACCCGTGATGCTCAAGGATATCCCAAACGTGGAGTAGACATCCCTGGCCCTCCAGTCAGAAGGAAAGAGGACGTGGAACGAGAACGACCCCTGACAGACTATGAGAAACAATTGTTACGAGAAATTCAAGATCTCAAGAACCGTCAAGAAGTGATGGTAGCCCCGGCACCACCACCCCCCAAGTACAGTGACAGTGTGGAGAACTGGCAGAAAGGTCTAGAGACCATCAGTTGTGGCCGTCTAGGTCTCTTTTAAATGAGAGAACGAATAAAATTTTTTATCAATGTCACCATGGAGTCTGTGTGTGATGCGTGGGAGTCTGTCTTGTCCCTGGGGCAATGGCAATGTCATCAAACCCTTTGTCAAGTCTTATATGATCACCAACCCGGGTCCCAAATCCCCATACCCCCTTGTCCCGAGGACACGCATCCTCTCCACCTCTTTGAAGAAACCCATGTGGACCGCAACCTATATCGATGGGTGGTGTTTGTCTTATGGTTAAAAGCTCACCCAGAGGCATGGCGATGGTATCGAATCATTCAAAAGCAGCATCCCCACACAGTCCCCACCATATCGACCTTATGGGGTGAATGCCAGAACGTATGGCCCCTCGAAAGAAAAAGGTCTCCCAACCATGGTTGAGTCAGTACCACGATCCGAGAGCCCCCGGCAGTTTAGGAGGGGTGCAACGATTTGCTAAAGCCCATCGTCTCCCTTTGAAAAAAGCTCAACGGGTCTTGGAACGGGATTTGGCCTATACGTTACATAAACCTCGACGTCGTCGTTTTCCCACCGTCCCCGTGATCGTCGGGGGATTAGATGATCAATGGGTCGCGGATTTAGTGGAAGTGCAACCCTTGGCCAAATATAATCGGGGTATACGATACTTGTTGACGGTCTTGGATGTGTTGTCCAAGTACGCGTGGGTACAACCGTTGAAAGACAAAACCGGGGTGGCGTTGGTCCATGCCTTTGAGAAGATTTTGAAAGGACGTCACCCGAATCGATTGCAAACGGATCGAGGGAAAGAATTTTATAACCGGATTTTTCAACGATGGCTTGACAAGCAAGGGATTCAACATTTTTCGACGGAAGGGGATGCGAAAGCCAGTGTGGTGGAACGATTTAACCGCACCTTGAAAGAACGGTTGTACCGTTATTTCACCGCGGCCAACACCTTACAGTTTGACGATGTCTTACCCGAGTTGGTGCAGGGGTATAATGCCACCCGGCATCGAAGTATTGGTATGCCCCCTCAAGACGTGACATGGGACAACGAAGAAGCCGTGTGGAAACGATTGTATGCCCAACGGTTGAAAGACCAGAAAAAACCCAAATTCAAAGTCGGAGATCGTGTACGTCTCAATAAGATTCATCGTACCTTTGAAAAAGGCTATTTACCCGGTTGGACCGAAGAAGTGTTTGTGGTGCATCGTGTGATCCCGGGATCTGTGCCCACGTATAAGATTCACGAATGGGATGATACCCCCGTCCAAGGTACGTTTTATGAAGAGGATTTACAAAAAGTCCATGTATCCGAGGTGTTTCGCATCGAAAAGGTACTTAAGCGACAAAAAGATCGTTGGTTGGTCAAGTGGAAAGGGTGGCCCGACAAGTACAATAGTTGGATTCGTAGTCAAGACGTCACGTCTCTCCAACCACCCCAGAGGAAAAGCCCACCCAAACGACAACTGAAGATTAAAGAGACAAGCCCACCCAAAAGACGACGTGACTAAACAATGACGTTGGTGCCCAACTCTTCGTTTTACGTGACGTTGATGAGTCATGCGAGTACCAAAGAGTTTCCTGGAAACAAGAGTCATCATTTCAGAAACCGATTGCCTAAACCCATCCGATTTGTGGGACGAGGATGGATGGTGGGTATGGTGAGTTTATCCTTACCCACCATTCCCGTGATAGCTGAAGAAGGAGGCGTGGGCGATTCCCATCCTCTGTTGTACGTACGATGGCACGAACGGGTGTATGCCCAAGACGATCAAGGCAACGATCGATGGTGGCATCAACGTCGCGAACTCACTGTCTACGGTCGAGATATGAGAAAGGAATTGGCCTCCTCGACGGGATCGCACTTTTTTCATCAACTGGTGTACCGTTACGAGCAAAGCCGTGCCAAACAAACCGAACCCAAAAACAAATGGACCGAGGACAATGGCGTTAAATTATACCCGACGTTTGAATGGACCTCCGAAGGGGATTTGTTATTGAATACCACCAATGTGGATTACACACGACAAGTAGCGCACGTGTCATGGGGCAGATCCTTGGCCCTGAGAATGGGATGGATTGAACAAGCGTCCCCCGGCCAGTATCGATTGGGGCCGAATCTCCTGCAAGAATTTCAAGGCATTTCCACCATTCCCACCCCGACGGATGTCCGCGATGCCGCCAACAAGCCCCTCTTTTGGAAAGTGGAGGGGGATTATCTGAAATTGAGTCTATCGTGTCCTTGGCGGTTTGTGAATGTGAACCAGACCTTTCGTCCCTCGTTGGAATTTCCCTCGGTGCGTCCTTTGCATGTGTATTGTGATGTAGGCACCAGCAGCATGGTAGGGGGTCGTATCACCGATCTCTTACGAGAAATCAAGTACCAGCCTCAAAACACCACCCACTTTGAACCTCGGCATATTCAATATATCCCAGTACGCAACGAAGTGGTGGAAATCGTCGAAACCCAGATGGCCGAAACCAATGGGGATCTGGTGAAATTTGGTGAAGGCCATGCCCTCCTGACCCTCCACTTTAAAAGGGAAGTGGTGGTGTGAAGAACAAAGACAACATGTCGTTCTACGTGACGTTACCGAGTCATGCCAACCGACGTGAATTTCCCAACAACCAACCCAATTCCTTCAAGATTCGTTTACCTCAACCGTTACAGCTCACAGGGGGTGGATGGCAAGTGGGGTTGAGTGCCATTTCCTTACCGGACACGGGGGTCAACATTTTTAATCTGCTGCCATCGGATCAGTTCGTGTTTGGTACCTCTTGTTATCGATTGACCTCCTCCGCGGGACGTGTGGTGAAAAGCTTCAATATGAAAATGGACGATTTGAAACATGATGATTCCATTGTGGATGGCGTGACCTTCATGAAAGCCTTTTTGCATTGGGTGAGGCAACGTATGAACTATAGTTACCTGGACTACCATGGCGCACCGAATACGGAGCGGGGAAAGAAGACGTGTACCACCTTTGAGTGGGACGGTGAGGATTTGGTCATGAACAATCGCAATATCATGCGGTACAAGTACGTGCTTCCATACAAAGACAACGCGACGATGTTCGTCCCTCACTTGGCCATTCATCATCTCATGGCCGAAAAAATGGGATGGTTTAAAAAAAACGGCCAAGGAAACTATGTGTTGGGACCCAACTTGAACATGGAGTTCCGTGATGACAAGGTACCCAACAATAGCGACATTGAATTAAGAAATAGCAAGAACGACCCGGAGTATTATCAAGTGAGCGTGGATGGTGCTGGGACCACGTGGATTTGGTTGAGTTTCAGCGTGAATTGGCGTTTCACCAATTTGAATGTAGCGTTTCGTTCCGTGGTGGGTGACCCCACACGATCGTTGCACGTGTACTCCGACGTGGCAGGCAGCAGTGTGGTGGGCAATCGCGTGACTGATTTGTTGCGTGAAATCCAGTACAAGCGACAAGGCAGAGGCACCCTGTATTTTGAACCGTTGCACATTCATTACATGTCTCTTCGTAACGAAGTGGTGGAAATGATTCACGTTCAAGTGGCTGAAACCATTGGTAGAGGAGGAGACTTGGTCAAGTTTGGTGAAGGCCATACCATTGTCACGTTACACTTCAAAAAGACATAAAAAAGAGAGACGAGAAGGGAACCCAAATCAATCATGCCTCCGAAACGACGACGACGACGACGACGACGCCGACCACAGCGTCCACAAGCGGGGGAAGGGGTCAACGCGGTGATTGCCGGGATTCCTAAGGCCGCTTGGTCCATCACCAAAGGGGTAGAAAAGTTAGCCAAAAAGAATTACCTAAGATCAACGAAGAAACGTATGGAAGAAATGCGAAGTGGGAAACGCAAACGGTGGGCGGGGGAATCGTTTACGTGCAACGTCATGTGAGTATAAAAAGAAAACAAGAGTTGTGAAAACAAACAAAGATGCCCAAGACAAGAGTGCGTCGAAGAAGAAGGCAACGAGGGGGTCTCTTGCCCCTGGCGGCCCTCATTCCAGCCTTGATCGCTGGGGGAAAAGCTGTGGCGTTGGGTGCCGCAAGTGGTGCCGCGAGTTACGGGGCTAAAAAAGGGTTGGAAGCCGCTTTTCGGAAAAAACGACGATGACGGTATAAAAAGGGGAGTCCCATAAAGCCTAAACAAAACGTTTATCCCTGGTGAAGAAGGCACCATGCGTGGGGGAAGTTTGACACGATTTCGAACCGACGAGTGGTATGATCAACATGGTCAAAGTGGAAAAGGGTTGGTGACGGATCTGATGCGTGGTGGGTTCCAAGGCCTTAAAAGCACGCGAAATCCTTTAAAATTGCCTAGTAATATCAAGAGAGGCTTGGAAACGGGTTTGACACGAGGTATCAAACGCAAAGCCGAAGACGTCCTTAAAAAGGAAATCACCAAACAAGCCAAGAAAGCGTTGAGTCATAAGAACGTGAAAGACGCCGTGCGTGTAGCCACTGCTTTATTTCCCAAACAAACCAAACGTGCACGTGATATTTTGGGAGTCTAATGGAACCCGTGCATTCACGACCTCGACGGATTCGTAGTAATCGAGGGTTGTCTCAATGGGGAGGACTGTATCCGTTTTGGAAACTCATGCGACGACGACAACGTGGTGGATGGTTAAGTCCCGAGGTGATGAGAGTCCCCGGGTTTGATTTGAGACAACGTTTAGCCCGACGACGACGCTATAAAAACCCCTCACGACGACGACGGGGTACCACTCGACGACGACGCCGCTAAAATGACCGAAGCTGCCCCGGCTCACGCGCGTTCCGAAGGGACCGTCAACCCTGCCTTACGGATTTTCAAGGTGCCACCGACCGACATTAGCATCAATGCCTATCGCATGGTCACCATCCAACCCACCACCACGGGTATCAATCCTATGGAATTCATCATTCCAGGGTTGGACGATTTTGTGGATTTGGGACGCAGTTACTTTACCATGGAATTGAGTTTGAAAAAGGCGAATGGCGCGAACTTGGTGGCCGCGGAGAAATTGTGGCCCGTCAATAATTTGGCCCATTCCATCATCAAACAAATTGACTTGCAGTTGAATGGTACGTTGATCAGTCCTCAATCCGACACGTATCATTACAAAGCTTACCTAGAAAACTTGCTGAATTTTGACCGAGAAGATGGCAAGACCGTGTTAGGACCCCAAGGATGGTTCAATCAAGTGGATTTCCCACCCCAATGGACTGCCACCAACACAGACAAAGCAGGAAACCATCAACATTGGCAAGATCTGCCTGCTAATCATCAAGAGGCCTTCAATGCCTCTGCGGCCGAAGTGGAGAAGTATGCTGCAGGTGCCACCCACAGTCTAGTGTTTACCCCGCACTTGGAAGTCTTTCACACCGGCAAACTGTTGGTGCCAGGCATCGAAATCAAGATGAAATTTCATTTCAATGGTCCCAGCTTGTTTTTGAATGGAGTGGGTCTAGCTGGCCGATTGATGGAAGGCGATGTGAAACTACGGTTTCATCTCTGTCAACTGCGTTTGAATGACGCCATCTACCAGAGTATATCTGAAAAAAGACACACTGAAGGCCAAGTGGCGACTTACCCGACCGTCCGCAGTGAAATCCGGACCTTCAGCATGCAAAACAACCTGGTCCGCTTTGATATCCCTAACCTGTTTCAAAACAGAATACCTGACCGATTGATTGTGGGGTTACTGGACAGCCGTGCCTTCAATGGAGATGTGACCCGAGATCCGTTCTGTTTCCAGAAATTTGGTCTGAGTTCCATTAAACAGATTGTCAAAGGAGAAGAGTACCCTTATGAAACCCTGCAGTTAGTGCACAACAATGGCACCCGAGATAATCTAGGCTACTTCCGTTTTCTGCAAGCCAGTGGTGCTTGGTGTAAAAAGAAAGGCAATATGGTAGAACTACTGGATTGGGGCCAAGCTAAAAATTGTACCTTGTTCATGTTTGACAATGTGGCCAATGGATGTGCTGACAGTCAAAACCTCAACCCCAAGCAAACGGGAGATTTACAATTGGTGTTGGAATTTGGAGCTGCCCCCGGTGTCAATATAACCGTACTCGTGTATGGAGAATTTGAGAATTTGCTGGAGATTGACAGGAACGGAGCCGTGTTGTATAACATTTACCAGCACTGAAGAAATGGAACATGTGGCCTTGAATAATGTGCAATTGGATTATTTAGCCCGAGACGACCCCCAATTGAACCCGGTCTTTTACGGGACGGTGGCCTGTGATCGTTTACCCAAGACTCCTGTCAAGACCCAACCCCAAGGGTACATTGTGAACACCGACCCACACGATCAACCGGGACAACATTGGTTAGCGGTGTGGACGGATGGAAAGGTGTGTGAAGTCCTGGACAGTTATGCTTTGCCATTGGATACGTACGTGCAAGCTACCCCGTTACGAGATTGGATTGTCCAACATTGGAAGTATGTAGTGACCAATGGCAAGTCCCTCCAAACCATTTCAAGCAAGAGTTGTGGTGATTACGCCTTGTTGTATTTGAAAGCCAAAGCCCGTGGACGGACCTTGCAAGCGTTTTTAAATGAGTTTTCGGATCATGATTATGTTAGTAATGACCATCAAGCCGGTCAACGCCTTCAACAATTGATTGTAGGCCAAGAAGCCAGATGGTATCAACTCTGTTGTCATCCGTATCATCAATGTAATGCTTAAATAAAATTTGTTGGAAAAAAGTGGTGTCGGAGTCGTAGCTCAGTGGGTAGAGCCTTTGGACCTTTGATTCAGATAAGGATTGGGTCGTGCGTGGGTTCGAGTCCCACCGATTCCAATAAAAAGGTGCCTTTTTTTTTCTAAGGGGTAGTTCGTCATCATCATGCAAACGGGGAAACCGTTTCGTTTTCATACTCCCTCCTCTATCTTGGTGGTGGGTCCTTCGGGATGTGGTAAAACCGCGTTTACGGAAAAACTCTTGGTAGACAACCCCGAGTTGTTTGAAACCCCACCGACCCAATTGCATTATTGTTATGGGGCCTGGCAAGATCGATTTCAAGGCATGCAAGATCAAGGGGTGGTGTTTCACGAAGGGATTCCCGATCATGAGGCGTTAGTGCAATGGTTTCCTGAAGGACAGGGGGTCCTGGTCTTGGATGATTTAATGGATGAAGGCAGCCATGATAAACGCGTGTTGGATTTATTCACCAAACATTCGCATCATCAAGGGGTGACTGTGCTCTACTTGTGCCAAGACATGTTTCCCGTGGGTCGCTATGCGAAAAGTATATCCCGCAATGCCCATTACATTGTGGCGTTCAAGAACCCCCGAGATCAATTAGGGGTACGCAATGTCATGCTTCAATCGTTTCCGACCACTTGGAAAGACACGTTGGAGACGTTTCATCAAGCCACTACACGACCGTATGGCTATTTGGTCTTGGATTTACATCCCGCCTCGTCCGATCAACAACGGGTGTTGAGTCACTTGTTAAAAGACGAAGGATGGACTCGCACCTATCAAAAACGACTATAAAGGGAGCCCCTTGGAACATGTAAAAAAGAGAAAAGCAAACCATGGCCGATGATGATGACCGTCAACCTCCGCAATCGTACGATACCGTGTCCCCGGCAGGGGTGGGGGCGGCCAGCGGCAATCAAATGTCCCCAAGGGCCTGGCAAGATTTGTATTTCACGGGAGACCAAGGCCTTCTCGACGTCGCCATGGAGGAAATGGAAGCCGAGCCCCTCTTTCAGTTTATGGAAGCTCTCCCCATTACCGGTAGAGATGATTCGCCCCCTGCCCAGGCCTCTTCCCCAGCAGGGGTAGGAAGTCCAGGAAATCAATCATTCCAAAGCCCCCAGACCAGCCCGTTGTCTTCTGGTGCTCGAACCCCTGCGAGTCCTCTTAGCGTACCCTTGGCAGCGGGTGCTCGAACAGCAGCGGGTGCTGGGGGTAATGGTAATGGACGTGGTGGTGGACGTAGTGGACGTGGTGGTGGTGGTGGACGTGGTGCTGGTGGTGGTGGACGTGGTGGTGGTGGTGGTGGTGCTGGTGGTGGTGGTGGTGGTGGTGGTGGTGGTGGTGCTGGTGGTGGTGGTGGTGGTGGTGGTGGTGTTGCTGGTGGTGCTGGTGCTGGTGGTGCTGGTGGTGGTGGTGGTGGTGGTGGTGGTGGAGGTGGTGGAGGTGGTGGTGGTGGTGGTGGGGGTCGTCGTGGACGACGACCGAGACGAATACGAGGACGACGACGAAATACCCCCACTTCCCCTTTGACACCTTCCTCCAATCCAGCTACCCCTCGAGGATCTTGGACGTCTGGGAGTTCTGGCCGACAGCCTCGTACCTTGCGTCAAGCGGATTTACAACGACGTTTACGGATGCTGTTACAAGATCAAGAACAGTTGGCCCAAGGACGTGAAATTGCTAATGTCACCATGACCAATAGCATTGTCACCAGTTATAAACAAGGAGGAGCACCGAGCGTACAAACCTCGTCGTCCCGTGTTTCGCCGTGAGGATGAAAACCGTCGTGTCGTTATTGAATGGATCGAAACAGCATGGTCTTCCCTTCCCCCCGGAATTATTACAACGCATGGATTCCTTGTATGCTTTTTATCATCAACAATGGTGGTGTTATCGAAAAATGTTGAATCATTACAGGTGTATCAATGCCTTGTTCAATGGGTTGGCCTTACTCCTGATGGCCGCTGGTATGATTGCGGGCCCGCTATTGGAAAACAGTACGTTGGTAGCCTGTTTGGCGGCCGTGGGCACCGTGGTCAAAGGATGGAATGATTTTAAACAATACCGATTTAAAGTGACCATGAGTCGGTTTGCGTTTACCACTTATGCCAAAGCCTTGACCGAATTGAAAACCCATGTGCGGGGTATTCCCTTGGAGGATCTGGAACGATTTTTAATCAAGATGCAAACCTTGGATGATACCATTGTGGATTTCACCCCTCCGTTACCCAAACGATGTCTCCAAGATTACCATGGTCATTTTGTGTACCAACCCTTGGAAGGCCTATGCTATGTAGACGGATGTCCTCGTCCCTTGAGACCCAAAGACTATTGGATCCATAAAAAGCCGCTCCCTCCTAGTCCCACACTCTTAGAACCATGGCCCCCCGAAGAAGAAGACGAACAAAAAGAAAAAGAAGAACCCAGCAAGGAGAAGGCATACCTTGGTTCGTCGACGTGAAAAAGGGGTATGAAGTCACAAGTGATTTGGTCAAGGCGTTGAAAAAACCGCAAATGAGTGCTGCCCAAGGGAGAAAGATGGTCTCGGGGTACAAACAACAATATCAAGCGTATAAAAGACGAGGGGGTACCAAAGGGTACAACAGTTGGTTGATCGACAAAGGCTATGCCAAAAAACCCAACAAGTGTTGTATCCAATGAAGCGAGCACCCAGAAAACGAAGAAGAAGACCACGTCGTGGTCCTGTGCATGTGGGTGGAGGTATTCTTTCTTTACTGAAAGGCGCTGCGAAACTTGGCATCAAACTGGGCAAGAGTAAGGAGTATAAAAGAATGGGAGCCCTGGGTGTGGGAGGTGCTGTGTCTAATTTCCGGCGAAGACCGTGGGCAGTATGAAACGTCTTCGACGTCAATTACCGTTTTTACGGTCCATGTTACAAGAAGCCAATGGTTCCAAACGTCAAGAGTTGTTACAACATGCCAATGCCGATCAAATCAATGCTGTGAGTGAACTGGTGTTGAACTTTTTAAAAAACAAGATTCCTGTGACCCCACCCATGCTGGCTAAACTTCAACCCTATAAAAAGGTACTACGTGATTTGGGACGTCGTCGACATTCCGTCAAAAAACGTCGTCAGTGGTTAGTCCGACAAAAAGGACAAGGGTTGTTTCAAGGACTTCACGAGGTGTTATGTCAATGTGTTCGTTAACGTGTCAAGACATGGAAGCATAAATATCACCTGTTGTGACAGCTGTCGTGCATTGGAAGACCATGGACGAGGTCTACATGATTCCCCAAAAGGACTTGGAACAACTCATTCAATATTACAAAGGAGAACTCACCGAAAATGCCTTGTTGAACAAAGCCGCCACGCTCGCCGCCAAAAAACATGTGTTATTAGCCAACCCTCAATTACCCCCAGCCCTGGTCAATGCTCAAACCAAACCGTTGAGTCAAGAATTAATCAAGTTAACCAAACGCATTCGTCAATTTCCTGGCGGGGTGGGTGTGGGGGCGCCGGGTGCTCCACCAGGCGAAGAAGAAGAAGAAGCCGGGGATTTGGTGACGGGACCCGTGGAACAATGGTTGAAGCGCATGATAAAAGGCAGCCCGTCGACCCCCAAACCACCCATTACCCCTGCAACCAAGAAAGGCAAAGGAGCAGCCACTACCAGTAAGATTCCCATTGTCAAGAAAGGGAGCCCATCCACCAGTCGAGGGGATAGCCGGTCACGTTTAGAAGCCATTCGAGAACAGCGCAAGGCTTTGGAAAAAAAGTTAGCCGAGAGTCGCAAAGGCAAAGGACCCGCTCGTGAAGTGGAACGATTGAAACCTTTACCCGGTTGGGAAGATTGGGCCCAAGGTAAAAAGTTACGACGTCGATTGGATTACGACACGGACTAAAAGATGCCCACCAAGAGGAGGAGAAGGGGTATCAAACGGAAACGCACCCAACGAGGAGGAGCCTTGGATGTACAAAAATGGATTGCGAAAACTGGCAAAGAATTTCATTGGCCTGGCTATCAGTACATGGGGCCTGGCACCCATTTGGCCAAACGTCTGAAACGTGGGGATCCCGGGATCAATCGCTTGGACCAGATTGCTAAACAACACGACATTGATTACAGTCGTGCCAAGAATTTGCAAGATAAATGGAAAGCCGATACCAAGATGATCCAAGCCATTGATCGATTACCCGGCAAGAAAAACAAGACGGAACGGGTGGTCAAGAAAATCATGCAAGCCAAGAAACGTTTAAAATTGTAAAATTTAATAACATGTTGAGTAATAAAAAATGAAAATGTCAATCACTGTCTCATTTTTAGTTCTACCACAGTGATACAATGTTCTACCCCAAATCAAACAAGAAGCTAGTGGGTGACCCGCCGGACTAGACACAGAAGAACAAAGACAGGCCTACATTGAAAACTACTACAAGCATGAGGGCATCCGCTTGGGCTACGCTAACATCCAAAAGAATCCAGGGTTACGTACCCTTGCTAAAATGTTCTGCCAAATACTAAGAGATGTTCTGCCAAATAGTCATACGATTTCAAAAAAGTTCTGCCAAAATACTGAGACGATTCAATGTTCTGCCAAATACTGAGACGAATGTTCAGAGTCTAAGTCACTAAATCATACAATAAATCAACGCCCTCATCGGAGGACATGTCATGAACGAGGTCTTCGGGGGGCAGCAATGGTTCCAAATCAAGGGAAGAAGAATCCTCGACATCCTTCAGCACCTCGGCCCACTCGTCAGGCGATATGTTCTGCAAAAAGGAAAGGTCGTCCAAGTCAGGGGGTTCCGCGACTTGCATGGCCCCCGAATCCAAATCAAGCAGAGTACGAGAGTCCTCATTAAGGAGCTGAACAAAGGACTCCCTGGGCGATACGTTCGTATGGGCTGCCTGTTTCTGTCTTTCTCTCTCCTTTAACTTTTCTCCAAACTCCCGAATGTCTTCGTCGTCGAGCACACACTCCTCCTTCACTTTCTTCAAGATGTCTTCCACTTCTAAATCTTGTTCAAAGTCTTCGAATGCTTCGAGCAGCTTCTCAGGACTAGAGGCCATCTTGAGATGACTCACCTCGAGGTTCGATCTGTTTTATAGTCTCTGGGATCATTCCCCGCATTGCATAGTGGGTCATCTAGGGAGGGGGGAGGGGGGTCCCCCCACCCCTTCCCCTCCCAAAGCACCATGGGTCCTTTCTCTCATTGGTTCCTTACCCTTTCACGTGACCCTTTGTTTCTCTATAAAAAACGAGCACTGACCTCCAGCTGGTTCATCTGATCATGTCCTCTCACCAAGAGGAGGAGGAGGAACCAGGCCCAAGTGGCCTGACCACTCAAGAGACCTTGACGTTACTAGGCCTGAACACCTCGGACTCTGAGAGAGAAGAAGAGACGGCAGCGAATTCCCCTGATGAGATGGTGGACAGTGACGACATCTGTCAAGAGGCCTTGGATCGTTTCGAACGGCAACACGCGTTTCAAACCAATCTCCTTCAACAAAGTGGAGCAGGAGGTTTGGATGAGGGAACGTTTGACTTTGAACTCCAACCCTATGTCGACCGTTTGAGCAACCGTCTGGGAGTACGTGAACGTCATTTCAATACCCAGTTACGTCAAAGGGGGAATTTCATTCCCAATCAGAACATTACTCAAGCTCTAGAAGAGGGGTTACGTCGAGCGGTGAATCAAGTGTTAACCACCACCACACCTGAGCTCCACGATCAAGATCGCCTCTACTTAACCATCGGTTCAAACCGCCTGCACAACAACTTCCAGGGCTGGGGATTGCGAGCAGGAGAATGGCGTGAAGGCGGGGACCGTGTGGAGGCCTTGTTCCACCGTTTAGCCCAAGCCCTCAACAGCAACGAACAATTTGAAATGGACGATTCCTTTCAATTGTCCATTACTCAAGTCCATCATGCGCCTCAGGGAACCAAACCTTCATCAAAGCAGCGCTATCGTGGGATCCCGTGATGTGGACGCGAAAACCCGAGCAGAAATTCAAGCCTTGTTCAACCGCACCTTCTGTCTACCCGAGAACATTGATCAATTACGTATGGAACTGGAAGACTTTCATTTGTAATTTTTTAGTTTTTATTTTTTAGTTTTTATTTTTTCCAATTGTATATAGCTTTCTTTTTCAATTTTTATTTTTCCAATTGTACATAGCTTTCTTTTAGTTTTTTTATTTTTTTCAAACTGTAGATATCTTTTTCAATTGTAAAAAGGAGTGCCCCACCCAGCGTGGCAAAGAACACGAACAACCATTTGTAACATCAACTCTTTTTTAATTAAAAAATAAAAACTGACAACACTGAGTTTGCACGTGGATCATAAATAAATGTCTCTTGACTCACAGCAGCCTTGACTCACAATACAAAACTCAACAGGAATAAAAAATGTTCAAAGTCTATTTACAAAAACAAAACACGTCGCCCTTGGCTCAGTCGGATCGTGCTCTGTCTCCTCTCCCACCCCTCCTAGGGGCACCCTGTGCTCTGTTTGATCCTCCTCCCTAGGTTGATCATCCCTCCCCTAGGTACCCTGTTTGATCATCCCACCCTCTAGTTGGCCCAGCATGCTCTGCTTGATCATCCCCCCTCCTTAGTTGGCCCACAATACTTTGCGAGGATCTCTATAAAAAACCGCCTCCACTCCCCGTTTTTTCACTCCCAAGCCAGCAAGCAGTCAAGCAAGCAAGCAAGCAAGCAAGCAAGCAAGCAAGAATGTCAAGTAAACGGGATAGCGGTAAGCCTTTTTTATTCCTCATCTCTTTCAACAAATCAATCTAAGTAGTTAGCTTGTTCTGGAGCTAACCGGGCTATGTCCCACGTGCTCCAGGATTTAATTAATGATTCGCTTTCTCTATAAAAAAAAACAACCACGTCATGTCCGTTGACTTTTTCTGGAGAGTTGAGATGAAACTATTTTTTTTTTTGTCGCCTCACAAAAAAAAAAAAATTTGAAAACCGAAGCGGTTCTGTTTAGCTCGCAATGTTTTCCCATTCCCCGCGTTGTTGTGAAACTCTGCTTCTGATCGGCTGATACTTTGACCATGGCCTTGGACCTTGACCATGGCCTGACTGGGACTGACCAATCACAACCAAATGACGTCACACTGTTTAGCTATATAAGCAGCAAAATTACCCCCGAACTTTCTTTTTTTCAAGATGGAGGAAGGTCAGGGAGACTTACGACAGTTTTTTCACAGATTTATTCATCGCTTTACCCCAGCAACCCTCGGCTTTACAAACAAAACGATGACAGCTAAGATTTCAGCGAAAAATGTGGGAGATTTTTATCTGTAGAAGCCGCCGAATGGATGTTTTGAAAACAGCGAAAGCTTAACACGAGGTAAGTGTTGTGTTTTGCTGCCGGCTAAAAATATTGAAGTGTTTAGCCTGTTTTTCCCACAACGACGAACTTTTCGATTAAAAAACAGTGTGTCTTATAATACTCGTTTACTAGTTTTGTTTTTCGAAATGAAACTAATTTTTTGTCGCCTCGAAAAAAATTGAAAACCGAAGCGGTTCTGTTTAGCTCGCAATGTTTTCCCATTCCCCGCCTTGTTGTGAAAAAATCCTTTTCTACCCGAAAGACTATTTGATTTATTTTTACTCACTCTCTGTATTTCTTTTTTCCACAGTCCAACGATGTGCTGACTGTAACGCGGTGAGACAAACGAGATGACAACTCGTATTTTCGCCGAGAAGAAAGCGAGCGGCTTGTTGAAAACAACAAGCAAACCTCCACGCAAAGTAAGCATCATTTTTTTCTGACTGTCAGCTAAAAAAAATATATAGATTTAGCCAAGCCTAAAAGCGGAACTCCATATCTACCGGTTACCATCGGTCGCCTATAAATTAGGTACTTGACCTCGTTAATTACTGTATAGTTTTATTAAGCGTATCATTTTAGTATAAACTTAGAGTTATAATTCTGTTTCGTGATTCAAGCAAATCTAGTTTATCTATTTGTGCTTTCACTTTAAGTTCGCTAGGCAAATTCATTTAATCGTTTATCGGCATTTTTCGTTTGTTTTGATTGCTGTTATTTTATTTGTCGCTTTGTATTTTGTAATTGGAGACGCGTGTTCGCTTCGAAACTACTAGAAATTCTCTTTTGGTTTTGTTTACAGATTATTGCACAGTGTTGCACACATTTGACACATTTTGTCGTAAATTCAATCTGTTTACTGTGAATAAATTTAATTCTGTTTTACAACTGTCAATTGGAAAGCTATGTTCTTCTAATTCTGTTTGGCGACCGGATACGCTTCATTCGTTTTAAGTTCGCTAGGCAAATTCATTTAATCGTTGATCGGCATTTTTCATTTGTTTTGATTGCTGTTATTTTATTTGTCGCTTTGTATTTTGTAATTGGAGACGCGTGTTCGCTTCGAAACTACTAGAAATTCTCTTTTGGTTTTGTTTACAGATTATTGCACAGTGTTGCACACATTTGACACATTTTGCCGTAAATTCAATCTGTTTACTGTGAATAAATTTAATTCTGTTTTACAACTGTCAATTGGAAAGCTATGTTCTTCTAATTCTGTTTGGCAAACGGATACGCTTCATTCGTTTTAAAATACAAAGGTCATGCTTTAGGTCAGAATTATTTGTTCGCAAATTATTACTTTTCTGATCAACTTATACTCTTTCCCAGGGCGCGTGTTCCTTCCCAGGACATTGAACTTTGGACTCCGTGCCGCTGCCTGGCTTGCATAGTTCGTCATTGTGCCCTCGTCCTCTACCAGGGGGCCTCTCTTCATGGAATCATGCCTCCAGACATCGTCGCAAGCCACCATATCCAGTTTAGACTTTGGACTCATTTTTGTTTTCTCTCACTTGTTGTGAAAAAAAAGTTTGACAATAAATTATTTTTTTTATTTTCTTGTTTTTTGGAGTCAAGGACCACCCCCGTTCCCCCAATTGGACTTTGGACTTTGAGCCCGCGTTTTCTCAGCGGTTTTACTTCCCCTTGAGCCCACGATCCCTTTTTCCTACTCGTCAGCGGTTTCCCTTTCCCAATCACGTGACTTCCGGTTGCATGAGCCTGCGATCCCTTTTTCCTACTCGTCAGCGGTTTCCCCTTCCAAATCACGTGACTTCCGGTTGCATGAGCCCACGATCCCTTTTTCCCACTGGTCAGCGGTTTCCCCTCTTAAAAACACGTGACTTCCGGTTCCGGTTATGACGTCATCCTTACATCAAAACGAGGCTCATCTTGCCCAACAGAGGTCCTTTACTACTATCATTATTGCAACTGAATCTCATTCTGCGATGTCCGTTTCTGACAAAGAATTATGCGTTTGAACCCTTCTCGAAAGTTTTTACTGCGAAAAGCGTAAAGAATGGGGTTACAGCATAAGCTAACCGCGAATATGCAATCAACCACATTAGAAAGTGCGTAGAACAACGAAGAGTCAATGTCGTTTACATCCCGTGTTGCAAAAAATGTATAACAAGATACTGTTGGTGCATAACCAATAAAAAATCCAGAAGTTGCCAGGAGTAATGTGATAACAAGTTTCTTTTTCTCAGATCTTTCTCCGACTGTTTCAGAACAAACTGTGTTGGTAAAGTAAAGCCCCCTTATCAACGATCCATAACAATAAACCATGACTGCCATTTGAACAAACGTGACACTAATGTTTATTATCATATAAACTTTGCTTGCTTCAGTCATGACTAAAGTCCATGGACCAATACATGTAGAATACGTTTCGCTCCAATCTTTGAAGATTAATTCTGGGAAGCATATGATAACACTTGTGATCCAAATGCAAGCGATGGCTAGCTTACTGTTTTCTTCTCTTAACCGCAATCCTGTTCTGAAAGGCTTCAATATAGCGTGATATCTTTCAACCGCTAGAACAGTAAGAGTAACTGAAGAAACCGTTATAGAGATTTCAGTCATGGCTAAGAACTTGCAAGCGATTTTTCCAAATTCAAAAAAATTTAGTGGCCACAAAGAAATGGACATGACATCGCTAACAGCCATGTTCGCTAATAGATAATTTGTTGGCGTGTGCATGTCTCGTGTTTTGTGCACAATTCGTATGACAAACACGTTTCCGATCAATCCGACGATCAAGAACACAACGGTCGTCCCAAAAAAGCCCAATTCCTGGCTATCCAATCGCTCTTCAACCATGATCTTTGACGTACTGTACCCGCCAGTTCTTTCCCATTCGATGGGGAAAGTTCAAAGGCTTATCGTTGGGAACATCCGTTAACACAAGTTGTTAATTAGTTGCGGCGAAGTGTTTAACACCTGTTTACCCTTATTTGGTAAACCTGCGTCACTTAAACTCAGTTGAATTATAAACAAGCAAGGGGGTTAGTTTCTAAAGAAACTGTGGCGCTGCGTCGATGGGGACGTTAAACACAAAAAAGCAATCTCTTCACGGTGGCCAATTAACCTTATCAACTAAGTTGATAAATCCAAAAGTTTCAGTTGAATTATAGTCAGCAGGTCACTTTTTGTTGTCATTTGTCAATTTCCAGCATACAAATTGATGATTAGTGCAGTCAGTTATGAATAAAGATATCAAACACGGGCATAAAAATATACGATTTTTGGTAATTAGCTCAAGGGGTACACTTCCTAGCTAATTTTAAAATGTCTTCATCTATGTACTTCCTTTTTCTATTGTTTTCTGTTGTTGTTATACTGCAAATGATCTCTCTTTAGTCTTCCCCTTCAATTTTTTGCTCAGAGTCTATTTGGCGGAGTTTAGATAGTAAACAATGGATATAAAAGTAAATACACTATTTAGCTCGTTCAATGTGTTCCAAGTATCACCTTCTGAGGAGACATAAACATTACCGAAGCGTCGGTTTTTCGTGAATTTGAAAAAGTGCCGTTAAGGTGCAGTAGTGACGTACAGTAAGATGGCGCATCAAAAATTGCACGTAATGTGTTTTTAAATTTGTAAAATACCCGTAAAAGAAACCTCGGATACGACCACTCGAATGAAAAAAGTACTTAACTTTTTGCAATGTTGTTATTGAAATTTGGATATTTTGTCCAGTATTAAAGCTTACGCGATATTATGAAAGAATTTGGCCTACACCCAGAAGAAGAACGAATGGTATCCCACAATCCTTTGCCTCATGGAATTTCATGAAGATGGCGAATGTCTTGTGACACGGCGGATTTTGCCTGTTTTTGCTTTGGATTTTTTCACAGATAAAGCGTTTCGCTGAGGATAGCACACTTCAAAACACAAACTTGCAACTTACATCATGAAATAGATGTTGTTTCTTTTGAATTTAGCACATTAGAAATAGGTTTTTAAGATAATTTGAATAACAATGTCTCACGCCATCCGTTACCACCGCTTCAATGAGTTGCACGAAGTTAATGATAGGTCTCTTTATGCTGGAGTAATTTACAGAAACAGTTAAACTCTGAATAATTAGAAGGTATTTGGACAACTTTGTACTATAGTGACCCTTAGTGACCCGACAGTTTCAAATTTCTGAAGGTTCGAAAATGGTCCAAATTCCTGCAGTTTCGAGTATCACGTTCTAACTCACATGGCGATTGAGCCACGACAAATGTAATAGAGTAATAAACAGGGTTAAAGGAGTTTAATTGCGCTTTTTCTTTATTATGCTTTCCGTGCTAGCAAGGAGTGAATTCATTGCTTGTGCTTTGTTGGATAAGCTCAAAAGGATCCGTGAAGATTACCAGTTATTAGCCGTTGCTTTCTCCTCCAGTATGGTAAACTGGGTGAGAGGTATCACTATTTATATCTCTACTTGAAATGGTCGAAGTAGTTTGACACAAAACTTCGAGATCGCAAATTATTGTTCCAGTTAAGGAGGCTCGAAACAGTTTTGTTGGGCGCGCGCAGACTGGGTTCCAATTTACCCGTGAGACTCAAAAATTAAAACGAACAAACAAAAATGGCGTCGCGCTCTCGTCTGGATTTAAT
Organism: Siderastrea siderea; assembly: GCA_964030785.1. Lineage (NCBI taxonomy): Eukaryota > Metazoa > Cnidaria > Anthozoa > Scleractinia > Rhizangiidae > Siderastrea > Siderastrea siderea. The sequence goes on along the minus strand of OZ034966.1, from coordinate 68,464,653 downwards.
ATTTTGCGCCGGTCTTTTAAAAGCTGCGTGTAGGCAAGGTTGAAAACGACTGAAACTTAGGTGACAATTCACTTGAATCATTTCCTTTTCAATGTTATCAACGCGATCGTCAACTCAGCCGCATATGAAGCACAGTAAGCTTATATTCAGAGGCTGTGCAACTGTACTGTGCTAGAGAGGACGGTGACTTCAAAACTCTCTCATCTCGAGTGAAATCGTATAAAGGCCCTAGAATAGTCGCCTTTTTACCACTAGTTCCTTTCACTGGCTGTTTTGACCTCGGAAGCCTTTTCTACGTCCAGGTCGCAGAAAAAAGTCTGGCACCGTTTCCGTGCCAGGGCAAATTTTTCCCGAACTCCAATTCGTGTTTCTGAGAAAACATTCCCATTGAGAAAAAAGACAAAAAAAAAACAAAAAACAAAAAACAAAACAGGCACACACACACGTTTACGGTGTTGTTAGCAAAAACAATGTAGACTACAGTAAAAGGTTTTTATTGTCTTCACATCATGAAATAACAGGGCAAGAATTTAAAAGAAAAAAGTATAGTGTAACAAAATTAAACTTGCAGTGAGCGAAAAAAATACCCTGTGAAACAGACAGATTTTGACTCAATAAAGTGACTTATTCATGCCGAAATGTTGACAAACCAGCCGCTACAAAGAAAATATTACAGACAGTCAGGTGAAAGATTCGCTTTCTATTTTGCTTAAGTGGTAGTTTCAATCTCAGTTTCACCGTAAATCTGTTTACTTGCGAAACAAAATTAAAAAGCGTACAAGAGAATTTCGAAACAATTCATCGCGAGCTATATTTTTATCAGCAGTCGGCTCGCTAAAAACAAGTTAGTTTTTTCAAGTTAGTTTTCTGGGAAATACTCCAGATTTCCCGATAAAAGAAGTGCTCTCTTATTTGCTTAATTAAGTGATAGTGCGATAGTTTGGTGGTAATACGTTTTTTTTTCCGTAATGCAATAAGAAAAACCGACCTGTAGAATAATTTCAAAAAATTACCGCGCGCTATCTTTGTAAATTTGTTTGGTACGAAATACTCCAAATGTTTGGATAAAAGAAATGGTTTCTATCTTGCCGAAGTGGTAATATTGATAATTTGACTGTTATTGGTTTTTTCCTGGGACGAAAACAATTCTTCAAACCTTCAAAGCGGTTCTTTAAATTGAGTTTTGATCAATCAATCGAACAAGTTTCATCAACAGAAAATTCTTGACAACATTGACACGTATCAAAGATCATCAAAAGTAGTTTTGTCCTCGTTTGAATACATACCTCTACATAAGAGACTTCTTCAATGTATTGTTTTTATAGCCGGAAATGTTGTCTTTTTGTTAATTCTGTCCTTGTGCTCCTTTAAGACATATAATCCCGAAGTGGTGTCCATGTACGCGTTGCTCAATCCTCAACTTCGTTTGAAGGACAACCTTGCCTGATTGCAGTATTTTCGAAACTCCGTTGTTTTTAAGATTTTTAAGCACATTCCACTTTGGTAGAAGTATTTGCTCTCCATCGCATACGTTTCCAATCTGAATCCTCGTTTAGGTTAAGAATCGTTGACATGTAAATAATTGTACAGTGGTAAAAACAGTAAGCTAAAGTCCACCACCGCTTTCGAAAACATGATATTTGTGAACGAACGCTGCGAACGTTTGCAAACATTTGGAGATAAGTTCAGTTTTCACGGAGTTCAAATAGGCTCTTCAGGCAGACGATAAATCAAAACAACTACAGAAAGCAGCCTGTCTTGCGAGGATTAAGACAATCTTTGTTCCCAAGGTGTAAAAGAAGCATTAGTCGCCATTCTGAGCGAAGTGCAGATGAATTCACTTGAGATAGAATCAAACTGCACGAGCAGGAAAACATTCCGCTATATTTGGTGCCAAGGATCCAATGATTTGAAAACAAATGATGTAATGTTCTTCGACAAGCACCGATCCACCCAAAACGTCACCTTTTCAAACGTAAAGAAAGTCATCAGGGCGAAAGAAACGCCCAACGAAATAAACCTGGAATAAACAGACTTGAAACCGCGTGCCGAGAGTGGCGTGACAATTTCTGCGCATGCGCAATTGCCCATCTTGTCGTGTCGAAATTTTCAAAATTTTGTAACTTAGGAAGAACACAATTTTGCTTGCGCTCGGTAATTTTCTTTGATTTTTTGCATGTTAACTCTTATATGCCCAAAGAGTTTTTCAAGCGAGATTAAAAAAATTCTGTCGTACGGGAGAAAAGTTAAAGGTAAATTCGTGAAAAGGTGTTTTTTGCTGAGAGTTTTCGACAGAATTTTCTTTAACTTAATCCTTAGGTAGCTTACTAGAATCAAAGGCCGTATGCAAAATTTAAAGAAATCTCACCGTCAAATTTTCAAGCAAACTTAGGATATCTCTATTTTATGGTCATACTTCGAAACCCAACTTCGTTGCCATGGCAACAAATTTCTTAAGGAATCTACCAAAAATTGACACTTTGATATCATCATTATTTTGTAGCAAAATTTGATCATGATTGGCCAACTCTAACCTAACTATTTTAACTCCCAAATATAATGCATCGAAAAAAACAAGAAACCTTTCGAGCCACCTTGATAGTCCATTGTCCTGTGCATTTAAAAACTACTCGAGGAATACATTGCCTACAATCATCAGCAACATCCTCGGGTAAACACATGATACAACTCGCTGGATCTCGTCTTTAGCAACAAATTCGAAACGATGATCGGTACAGGATAATGAACAACATATTACTCACGGCGATGTCGCAACTGCGATTTATTTGAATCAAGTAGGACTGCACAAGCCGACGAACTGTTCTTCAACTGAGCGATCATCGATGTACTTCGAGGACAATCAGGCCCTTCATTTGGGCAAACTTTCGAGGAAACTCTAGCGAATTTCATTGCAATAAAGTGCAGTATAGGCAAAACCTTTCAGCCGAACACTAAATTCTTCCATTGATACGCAGTAGTACTAGAACAGACGCGCTATTACGAAACAGAGTATTCTGCGTCGTAACACGTTACAAACGAAGCTGCCGCCATTTGAGTGAAAATCATTCCATCGATCCCTCAAGAGACTGATGACGTCACTTCAGATTTTGATAATATAGTTGAAAATGCAAAGGATTGTGGGATACTATTCATTCTTCTTCTGGCCTACACCACCAGAATTTAAACTGTTACAACTTTCCTGGATAAATTAAAGTAGATAGGAAGAAAATAGTTATTTTAAAGCCGTTTCTCTCGACAAAGTTGCTTATCTTTACTGATAGCTTTGGTCGGGGACTTGGGATATATTAACACATGCTCAAGGTAAAAATGATAGACTCGTGTTTATTGAGTTCCTGTTGGGCACCAGAAAGCACCTGCTACTTAATCTAGGCCTTTCTTGAAAACACTGAGCATTCTTTTTTTCTGCGCTGTTACTAGGATCGCCAGCTATATTCGTCCAGTTGTTCCACAGGTCGTCAATTGTGACAAAATTATTCCGCACTTGTTACTTAGACTGTCAAGGCAAACGAAAAATACTTCCACGTAACGGGGGTTCGACCTAAAGAGAGTGGAGTTAGATATTGTCAGAGCTAAGAAATGATATAGAAACCGACTTATCGATGCTCGCAGATTGCTTTTTAAGTCTCAATACACAATTTGGACATCCATACTGTTATTCATTCTGCAATGTTTTTCCAAGTTTTTATGTAGTCCCATCATAAATATAACCTACATTTCCGCATTAAAACACAGTGTTGTCGTTAGACCACTGGACGTCACCCTTTGCTTGAGAAAGAAGGGCTTTCAAAATTATTGTGGTTAAGAAATCGGGTTGAATATTTTCCAGTAAAAAATTACAGATTTACGGTTTTTTTTTGTCTCATCGGTTACCAGTGTTATCCTGACAGACTGAAACAGTGTTTTCACCATATGTCATAGCTGTAGCATACAGCTACTTTTCCTGAAGGTTAAATCCGGTTTGCTTCACTAGATTTCAAATGATGTAATCAGAAGTAATGTCTTAAATATGCTCATTTTACACAGAGAAGCAACGTCTTTGTTACGGAAGCTTTTATTCAAAATCTGGCCAGAACGTCATGCTAGCCCACATATAGGGCAAGAACGTCATGCTAGCCCACATATAAGGCACTAATGTGAAGGTAAGTGAGTACAAGTGAAGGGAAGTGAGTACAAATGAAGGAAAGTGAGTACAAGTGAAGGAAAGTGTGTGTTAGTGGAGGTAAGGACAGAATTTTCACGATACCTCCGGCACCAGCGAAGCCGAGCAAGCAGGCATGTACTCTGCATGTAGTCTGTATTCTACAAATATATATGTAGAATACAGACAAAAGAGAAACTCCTGAAATAAATCGGCTGTCAACAAATGATGCGTCAATGAAAGGTTTGGAGACGAGTGCAAAAGTCTCCTATACTTTTATTTGTATTTCGCGCCTTTAAAATGATTCAATGCGCGTGAAATTTACAGGGATAGTTCTAGTCATGTTAGATTCGAGATCACAAGGCTTAAAAGAAAATTCATCGACTAGATTTAAGGCAAGAAGGTCATGGTAGCCCACATATAAGGCACTAATAACATTACAATCCTATATGATACATCAACTGATTAACGCACCTAGTACAATGGCAATTAACATAAGGCTTTTAGTGTCATTTTATTAAAATGAATTTTCGCGATCCCTCTGGCACCAGCAAAGCCGAGAAAATTGGAGAAAATTGCTGATATGCAAAAATAATCACGTCATCGTTTCGTTGCTATGGTAACACCGATGTCAATCAAAACTCCTTTTTTGACAAGTTCATTCAGTCTGTAGTAAATTTGTGAAGCAGCTTGCCCCACCGAGCTCAGACAGTAACGTATTAGCCGTTCAAAGTTGGGATGGTGTGCCTCGGAAAAACCCAGATGAGCCACCTTACATAAACCTTACTCATTTTGTTAAATTTATCATGATTTATCAGTGCGTGAGAAGAAAGTGACAAAAGTTTTTTTCAATATTCAAACTAAGCAGGGCTCCTTCATCAGGTCTGATTTTTTTTTTGTTTTGCTTTTAACGCAAGCGACATCACCGAAACGTTGGGACTTTAATCAAAAAGCAGTTTTTAATGAGCTGGTATTGAAAGTTTCAATGCGACTGTTTAAGCTAATATCTATATTAATAGAGAAAGCTAAAACTAGTCAGTTAAAGTTAACGAGAGTTTAATTGCCGCTCTGATGCGCCCCTGGTGACTCTCGCCCGTATTATTGTTTATTGTAATAATGGAAGATGTTACATGACATACATTGCAATATTTAACGCTTTATTTATTTTGAAATTGCATAACTTGCAAAAATCAACAATAATAATCTCAGTGTCACCTCTCACCTAATCGAGGTGTTTAAAGAAAAAGTTAGGGTTCGACCGTGCGCCATTCGCTTCCTCTTCTATAACCTCGGTGTCTACTAAGCTGGTATCGAACTGCTCGTGAATCGTAACACTCGTAAACGATAAATACTAACATGTTTTTCCAAATATGATCAACACTTACACGTATGTAAAAGAAGTATTCTTTTCAATTTTACTGCTTTGGGAATTCGTTGATTAGAAACTTCACAGGTGCACATTTCAAAAGCTAAGCTTAGGGGTCAAATTAACCAGGCTGGCGCAACTATATAAGGTATGAAATGATGAATATATGAATATCATACATTTGAACTGTGGGATGAAGAATTAAATGTAAAGAAGAACATCGCAGTTATAGACGCAACCTTTGCAGTTGCAAAAAGGAAACCTGAAAAAATTCAGGCTTGTACGGGATTCGAACCCTTGACCTCTGTGATTCTAACCAAATGAGCTAAAAAGCCAACTGGGAGCTGGTCATTAAGTCGGTTCGTTATAAACCCGTGAAGGATGAAGGTGAAACGATGAATATATGAATATCATATATTTGAACTGCGGGATGAAGAATTAAATGTAAAGAAGACCATCGCAGTTATAGACGGTACATCGCTATTCTCATGATGAGATAAAATCCGTAAAAAAATGAATAATTATTGTAGCTGAATCCCATTTTGAGGTATCTGTTTCCGACCCAAAATTATTATTATTATTTTTTTTTATTGCAAAACACAAAAAAAAGAAAAAGCTTATTTACAAATCAATTGATATAGTTACTTACATTACTTACAGAAAAAAAAAGACTAGTTACATAAAGATTACTTAATACACTACTTACATGACAGTCACTTACATTACCTTTTTTTTAATATAATAATACACAACAAAACTTACAAAAACAGTACTTACAAAACTTACAGAAACAGTACTTACGTAGACCCAAAATTATGCGTTACAAACCTTCTTGAAAGTTGTACTGCGAAGAGTGTAAAAAATGGGGTTACAACATAAGCTCAAAGCGAAGATGCAAACAACGTGAAGTCCATCTGTTTGTGATCTGCAGATGCAACGACTGCAGAATAACAATAAAAAAAACAGAAGTTGCCAGGATGAATGTGATAACAAGTTTCTTTTTCTCCGAACTTCGTTCTCCAACTGTTTCTGAGCAAACTGCGTTGGTAAATTTAAGCTCTCTTAGTAAGATCTATAACAATAAAACATGAGAACTATTTGAACACAGGTAAGGCTAGCTTTATGTGATCATTAACACAGACAAGGCTAGCTTATGATCACATATACTCTGAATGTCTGATTCATGTCTAAAGTCCATGGACCTACACAAGCGGAATTAGTTTTGCTCCAGTAGCTGAAAGTAAATGTCGGAAAAATATAAATACAATTGCGATCTAAATGCAAGCGATGGCCAGCTTAATGTTGTCTTCTTACTGCGGTAAAGCTCTTCTTGAAGGCTTCAATATAGCGTGATATCTTTCAACCGCTAGCATAGTAAGAGTAATCGATGAAACCATTATAGAGATTTCAGTTAGTCGCCCTCGTTCTTCAAATAGTACTTCAAAACGGCATGTACTTAAACCTGGAACGGTGGAACGCCGGAATGCCGGAACGCCGGAGCGCCGGAAGTACCAAAATCCGGAACGCCGGAATACTAAAACCGGGAACACCGGAATACTTAAACCCGGAACGCCGGAATACTTAAACCCGGAACGCCGGAATACTTTAACTCTAAATGACCGATTTAATGTACACAAAATGGCAGAAAAGACGAACAATTAAGGTTAAGCCACGCTACATTATTAACGTTACCTTCTGACCCCCGCCAAAACCATTTTCCTCACTATCTCCACCCCAAACCCCTGCCTTACGTTTTCCCGCCAACCGTAATTATTATAATTTATTCATTCCTAGGCTTTTGCGCGTTGGCAGCGACATGGAGGACGGTAAGCAAGCAAGGTAAGCGTATATAGCTGAAATTTTCTCTTTAAAGTTACGCATTTAAAGTATCATTTACAAAGTGATAAACTGTTATTCCCTTCCCTTTAGTCCCAGCCAAAGCCCAGAGAAAAAGAGGTAAAATCTTGAATCTTAACCAGTTTTATAACCCAGTTGACAAATGACAGGCACATGGCGTGGCTTCATGGAATGACAGCAAAACTAAAAATATCCAAGCGGTATAAATGCTCGTTTTTTTTTTGTGAGCTTGTGAAGACATATGGATCGTTAAATCTGCAGAATCTTTCACTTGGGGGGAAACGCTGGTAAATCAACAGCTACTTGACTCGAACTCTCGCGGTATGTCGACGCCATGTTTCTTTAATCTGTTCTCCACTATCAAACTTTCATTCCCCTCCATCAGTTGCCGCCCTGCACTCTTTGTTATCAGCTTTTTATCGTGTGGCCGATGTTATCCTTGATACTTGAGAAAAAATCGCTTGAGGAGTGAGCGAATTCGCGCTGTGAGTACGAATTAGACTTAGATCTATTTTAAAAGGGATAACAAATGTAAACATTGGAGTACTAGTGGGTTAGCGATAGGTCTTACAGTGGAGGTCACCGCTGCAGCCAAGGTTGTTGGTATACGTGTTGTTGAGACAGTTTACTCCCAAGAGCATTTATACTGCCTGGATATTTTTAGTTTTGCTGTCATTCCATGAAGCCACACCATGTGCCTGACATTTGTTAACTGGGTTATAAAACTGGTTAAGATTCAAGATTTTACCTCTTTTTCTCTGGGATTTGGCTGGGACTAAAGGGAAGGGAATAACAGTTTATCACTTTGTAAATGATACTTTAAATGCGTAACTTTAAAGAGAAAATTTCAGCTATATACGCTTACCTTGCTGGAGAGTCCTCCATGTCGCTGCCAACGCGCAAAAGCCCAGGAATGAATAAATTATAATAATTACGGTTGGCGGGAAAACGTAAGGCAGGGGTTTGGGGTGGAGATAGTGAGAAAAATGGTTTTGGCGGGGGACAGAAGGTAACGTTAATAATGTAGCGTGGCTTAACCTTAATTGTTCGTCTTTTCTGCCATTTTGTGTACATTAAATCGGTCATTTAGAGTTAAAGTATTCCGGCGTTCCGGGTTTTAGTATTCCAGCGTTTCAGGTTTAAGTATTCCAGCGTTCCGGGTTTAAGTATTCCGGCTTTCTGGGTTTAAGTATTCCGGCGTTCCGGGTTTTAGTATTCCGCCGTTCCTGGTTTTAGTATTCCGCCGTTCCGGCGTTCCCGCGTTCTTACGTTCCGACGATCCGGGTTTAAGTACATGCCCTTACAATAAAGCACAAAAAACTGAAAAGTTACTGCAACTGAATCTCATTCTGTGGTGTCTGTTCCCGACATAGAATTATGCGTTTTTTTTAAAACCCTTCTCGAAAGTTTTACTGCGAAAAGCGTACAGAATAGGATTACAACATAAGCTAACAGCGAACATGCAATCAACCACATTAGAAAGTGCATAAGACAACTTGCAAAAACTGTGTAAAAAGCTACGGTTGGTGCATAACGAATGAAAAATCCAGTAGTTGCCAGGATGGATGTGATAACAAGTTTCTTTTTCACAGCACTTCTCTCTCCAGCTGTTTTAGAGCAAACTGTGTTGGTAAAGTAAACCCCCTTATCAAAGTTCCATAACAATAAAACATGACCAACATTTGAACACAAGTAAGGGTGGCGTTTGTGATCACATAAACTTTGCTTGCTTGACTAAGGTCCATGGACCAACACACGAGTAACGTGTTTCGCTCCAATCTTTGAGGATGAATTCTAGGAAACGTACCATATGCAAGCGATGGCCAGCTTGCTGGTCTCTTTTCTCAATCCCAATCCTGTTCTGAAACCCCAAGGGGGGGGGGGAGGGGTCTACTCGATAAAGTTTTATACGGGGAGGCTCCGCCCAGAGGTTCAAACCGTTACCCTTTAATATCTTATTTTCTATCGTTCCTTGGTGTTTCGAATTGTAACGAATCTCTTGTATAATTCATTTAGTTCATTCCCTGAAGAAGTAAGGCCGTGCCTGACGAAATATTGGAAAAATATAAAATATACATAACCTAAGCTGTACAGCGAGCTTTTCTCAATAATTGCACGTACGGAGAAATATATTTCGCACCTTTGACCCTTGTTTGGTTAAATGCATCATCTGAGGCCACTTGGTCTCAAAAGAAGCAGATCGCTATAACAGCTGTCAATCGCCTATGCCAGCATTTGCACGCAACATGCCTTTATGGTTCTGTGAAAAATAAAAGAAAAAAAGATTTCTAATTTAAAACCGCTCAAATGTGTTCGTTCAAATGAAAGCATTTTCTGATCAGTGCTTAGTTTCTTGCGTGCTTGTTTTTCTTAAAGCAAACATTTTTTTTAAAACATTAAAAGTTATCTTTAATACGTGACATGCCGTGGCATGGAAAATCGCCCAAAACGGCCTCCAGAAGCTCGGAAAAGCGCTAAAAACACAGCATACACACAACAGGTAAGGTTTTCAAACTTTATTTCGATTTTATTCATGTATTTCCGATTAATTTTCAGCTCCATACAAACTCTCATGTTACGCTTTGGTAACCTGTGCTGTTTCTGGGCAGACTGTGATGGTAAAGTAAAGTTTATTATCAAGGATCGATAACAACAAAACATGACGGCCATTTGAAAAACGTGCGGCTAGAATCTATGAGCGCATAAACTTTGCAATTGACCGCTTGATTCATTTCCAAAGTTCATGGACCAATACACGTAGAATATGCAGTCCTTGAAGATGAATTCTGGGAAACATAGAATACTGGCACTCGTGATCGAAATGCATACAATGGCCAGCTTAATGTTTTCTTCTGTCAAACACAATCCTGCTTTGAAAGGTTTCAGTCCCGGGGTTTCAGTATAGCGTGATATCTTTCAGCCGCTACAACAGTAAGAGTTATTGAAGACACCATTACATCGATGTCAACATTTTCAGGGCTAAGAACTTGCAAACGAAGTTTCCAAGTTCAAGGAGGCATAAAATTAAATACATTAAACACTAAATATATTAACCATGCCAGACTGTAAAAACCGTGTTACGACCATACTTGTGTGACGTCGGATCATAATAGATCGTGATCAGTCAAAAACATAAACAAACTGTACTGGCTACAAGGCACTGCAAGGTCTTGCAGCCAGTACAGTTTACTAAATACATTATTAAGCTCGTTTGGTGTGTTCGTTTTATCACTTTGTGAAAAGACAATAATATTAAAGTAACTGGAGATTCCTTTAATATGCGTATCTGAATCAAATTTATTATACAACCAACATCGCCGAAGAATCGGTTCTTTCATGAAAAAAAGGTTTTTATTAAGTGGAGTTGATGTGCAGCAAATTTACATTTCAAAAAATTATACGTCATGTGTTTTTTAATTTGTTTGAAAAAAAGAAACTGTAAAAATAAAATATCCGATGTGACCATTCATTTTTTTCCTGGGGATTACTCAGTTTCTTGCTGTGTTATTTGAAGCCAGTGCATCATTTGTTGCCGGTAGGTTTGTGATAAACATATAACTCTAACAGCTCACTGTCAGTCGCCTATTACAGCTAAAAGCTCTCTGTTAATCTTCTTGTGTAAATAAAGACTTCAAATATGCATAATGCGTATGTATCGCTCCAGTCTTTCAAGATGAACTCAGGAAAACATATGATAACACTTGCGATCCAAATGCAAGCGATGGCCAGCTTAATCATGATGTTTTCTTCTCTCAACCGCAATCCTGTTCTGAAAGGCTTCAATATAGCGTGATATCTTTCAACCGCTAAAACAGTGAGATTAATGGAAGAAAGCATTATGGAGATTTCAACAAGGGCTAAGAACGAACAACAAAGAAGTATAATGGCCACATCACAATGGTAGTGACATCGCTAACACTGAGCCGTGTTTGCTAACAGAAAATTTGTTGGCTTGTGCATATCTTGTGTTTTGTGCACCGTTCGTATAACCAACACATTTCCGATCAATCCGATCATCAAGAATGGAACGGTAGTCCAAGAAAGGATGATTTTCAGACTATCTGCTTGAACCATAATTTTTGTCTAAATATCACTTCCAGCTCTTTCTCAGTTCGATGAGGAGGGTTGAAAGACTGATCGTGTGGATCATCCATTTACACAAGTTGATAGTTAACTGTGGTGAAATATTCCGCACCTGTTGCCCCTTATTTGGTAAAAATGCCGCCTTTAAAGCCAGATCAGTCTCCTTGTTATTTGTCAACCTCCAGCATATACGTTGATGATTAGTCCGGTGGGATGTGAATAATGGTGTCAAATATAAGCATAAAGAACCCGATCACTGGTAATTAGGCCAGCGACCACGTTTTATTTATTTATTTATTTATTTTCGGTTTTGGTTAGTTATTGCTCAAGCTTCCCTGCTAGCAGAGGCCCCTTTTCCTTTGTATTCGCTGAGCTGACGGTACGGGCGGGACGAAAAGCGACCTCTGCCATGGGTCGAAATGAACTGTGTTGAGCATGCGCCACGGTTACTTAGCGACCGAAACATCACGTGATGCTTTTAGCACGTGATCAGCTGACGACTCGCACCTTTACACCTCGCACCTCTACTAGCGCGCCAAAAAACACCTGCACAGTTCGTCTAGAGATAGTTGTTGTCTAATCTACGGTATTAAGACGGATTCCGCTCAACGTTCGAGCAATAACTGCAAAAAATATTTACCAAAAAACTACTCATAGCACGATAACATTTTCAATGCTATTTGAAACATCTCACTTTAATTCACTTCTCCAAGTGACCCCGTGATGAAATTCTCAAGCATTCTCGAGAAACTTAATGTCAAATCTCGTTAAAATGTGCTAAAAACGGGCGCCATTTTGTTTTGAACTGACATGAAGCATCTTTTTAATTGAAATATGGATAACTTCTAATCCAATATTCTCTCACGGGGTCAGCCTGGGAGCAAAATTAACGATAAGTTCTTTTTATCCATTCCCAAAATGTGACCGTGCTGCAAGTATTTTTTTGGTAACTTAATTTTTGCACTTATTGCTCGAACTTTGAGCGGAAATCATCTTAATTTCAAGTTATCTGGACAAGGAAGCTTTTTTAACATGACCACAACTCCAGGAATCAAAGAGAATTTAACCCATTGAAGGCTGCGTGTTTTATGACCGCTTCACTAAATTAGCAGTTGGTAGTAAACAACCCATGTGCAGTACGAAAGGACAATTTATAGGTTCGAAATAACAAAACTCACTTGATCTAGAATAGTTAAATTTTCTCACTTTTAAATAAAATACACCAGTTGTCAATTAAGAATTATCCAAAAATACAATCTCAAAGTCAAAATTTTGACAATTTCCGCAAGAGATTTCTCATGTTGTCTCGCGCGTGAAATCAAACCACAACAGAGCATTTGTGTCTGTTTAGGTCAGATTACTACTCTTCGAAATTTTTTGAATGAAGGTACACAGAAGAAGAGACAGTAAGCTTTTCTAAATAATACATTTATTAAAACACGCCTTCACTTGTTTCTGAAGACCAAACGCGTTCAATTCTTTCTTCGAGGGAAGCTACGCGCAAGCGATCGCTCGATGTGCAAGTTATTTTGAAGAGCATTTGATGATGAGAACTGTGCACGTTTTTCAAAACTTTTACAAAAGCTGTAAGGAATATGAAGAATCCCTCAATTAAAAAGCGATTTCGATACAAGTTTACAATCAAATGTGTAATTTACTCTACCGTAGACTCGTAGAAGTGCTGGAGCATTTCACAGAAAGTCCGTAGCTCGAAAAATCTTTGGAGGTGGAAGGTTGTCCTTCGCCTTGACAGATGTTTTCTTCGCTCTAAATTCCATTCCTTAACTTGTCGAGTGTTTCTTAGAGCTTCTTCTTTCGATTGTTTATCTTTCCGTCGTCCATGTTAACAAAAACGAGAGAAAGTAGACTTTGTAACTCTTCACGAGTTTTGCTTTCTTTCCAGGACGGCATGTTACTATGCGGGCTCACTAAATGACAGCGGAATAACTGTAAAGGAATGCGCGAGATACAGTGGGCTCAAGTCACGGTCAGCAAACAATACAGAGAGCATGCGTTTCGGAAACCGCCGCCCACGACCATGGACGGCGGTTGAATCAAAGGGAGTTTCGACCCATGGCAGAGGTCGCTTTTCGTCCCGCCCGTCAGCTCAGCGAATACAAAGGAAAAGGGGCCTCTGCTAGCAGGGAATGCTCAGCCTTCCTTACTGTAAAATGACTTCATCCATGGTCTTCCCTTCCCATCGTTTCCTTCTGATTTCGTATCACAAGATTCTCTCTTTATTCTTGCTCGTTATGTTGATCTAAATACACTATTTAGCTTACTTGATATGTTCGTTTTATCACCATGTGAGAGGACAATTATTTAAATTTTTGTAATAAAAAAATGTTTCGACATTCTAAGCACCTGGAGTTTAACTGCAGTCCGACAAGCAACATCGCCGAAGCGTTGATTTTTTAAAGGAAAGGTGTTTATTAAGTACAGTTTTTTTGCACGTCAAAAACGGCACACCATGTGTTTTTGAAGTTGTGAAAATGTTTGAAATGCCATCTTCCCTAGCCTTCCCTTTCCCTTGTTTTCCTCGTCATTTTCCTAAAATTTATATGGCTGCTTATTGATGTTAGGCAGTATGGTTGAATATGTGAAAATCTCTATTTTAAGCCCAATAATGTGTCCGAATTATCACTTTGTGAAAACACAGTCATATAAATTTTTCAATAAGGAATTTGTCTCACATTTTAAATAATTGGTGTTTCCTTTATTATGGCTGTGTCGTTGTAAACAACGTGGCTGAGACGACAGTTCTATTATAAAAAAAAAAGGTGTTTAATAAGTGGAGTTGGCGTGCAGTGTAATTGCACGTACGGCACAGTTGATCCATATTTGGTAATACTGCATCATTTAAAGCCAATTGGTATGTGATAAATAGATCACTATAACATTTCTCTGTCAATCGCCTGATTCTTTTCATTATTTTTTTACAGTTTATTTGGCGGGTTTTTTGGGGTTATAACTGGAGTGCGACAAACAACACCGCCGAGGCGTCGGTTTATTAATGAAAAGGTTTTTATTAATTAGTGGAGTTGATGTGCAGTAAATTTGCACGTCACTGAAAAATTGCGCGCCATGTGTTTTTAAAGTTAGGAAAATGTTTAAAGTGCCATCTTCCCTAGTCTACCCTTTCCCTTTTTTTTCATCCTCATTTTCCTAAAACTTATATGGTTGCTTATTGATGTTAGGCAGTATGGCTGAATATGTAAAAATCTCTATTTACCCAAGATTGATGTGTCCGATTTATCACTTTGGGAAAACACAGTCATATAAACTTTTTAATAAAGAATTTGTCTTACATTTCAAATATTTGGTGTTTCCATCATTAGGGCTGTGTCGTTGCAAACAACGTGGCTGAGACGTCAGTTGTATTATAAAAAAGGGTTTTTATAAGTTAAGTTGACGTGCAGTGTAATTGTACGTACGTCAATAGTTGCACGTACGCCACAGTTGACCCATATTTGGAAATACTGCTAAACAGATCACTATAACATTTCTCTGTCAATCGCCTTGTCTTAACATCCGTTTAAGTTTCTGAAAAAAAAAACTAAAAAAGACTTTTAAAAGTGTGACCATTCAAATGAAAGCATTTTCTGAGCAGACTACTAAGTTAATTGTGTTGTTGTTGTTGCTGTTTTTCTTCAGGTGAACAGACTTTGGAACCACATTTGGAACTTTGCTTCAGCATTAACCTTACAGTCTTTTGAGAAAGAGAAAAGAATTAACCTTAAGCGTTTGCCAAAAGTATTTATAATTAATAAAACGTTGCTAGATAAGGCAAATAAGCTAAAGAGAAATAAACTAATCATTTTCAAAGCCGTTTTCCTTCTGCCAAGACTGCTTTTTATTACTTCCAAACTATCTAATCTAATTCCTGACTAGTTCACAATAAAACACAGAAAACTGAATAACTATTGCAGCTGAAACTCATTCTGTGGTGTCTGTTTCCGACATAGAATTATGCGTTTGAACCCCTCTCGAAAGTTTTTGCTGCGAAAAGCGTACAGAATAGGATTACAACATAAGCTAACAGCGAATATGCAATCAACCACATTAGAAAGTGCATAGGACAACTTAGAGTCCATCTGATCTCCTGATGCAAAAACTGTGTAAAAAACTGCTGTTGGTGCATAACCAACAAAAAATCCCGTAGTTACCAGGATAAATGTGACTACGAGTTTCTTTTTCTCAGAACTTCTCTCTTCAACTGTTTCAGAGCAAACTGTGTTGGTAAAGTAAAGCCCTCTTATCAAGGATCCATAACAATAAAACATGACTGCCATTTGGAAAAGCGTGTGGCTGCAATCTACGATCACATAAACTTTGCTTGTTTGATTCATTTCCAAAGTCCATGGACCAATACACGTAGAATATGTTTCACTCCAATCTTTGAAAATGAATTCTGGGGAACATAGAATAACACTTGTGATCCAAATGCAAGCGATAGCCAGCTTACTGTTTTCTTCTCTCAACCGAAATCCTGTCCTGAAAGGCTTCAGTATAGCGTGATATCTTTCAACCGCTAGAACAGTAAGAGTAGTGGAAGAAACCATTATAGAGATTTCAACAAGGCCTAAAAACCTGCAAACGAATTTTCCAACTCCAAAGAAGTATAATGGCCACATCAGAATGGTAATGACATCGCTGACAGCCATGTTTGCTAACAGATAATTTGTTGGCGCGTGCATGTCTCGCGTTTTGTGCGCAATTCGTATAACCAACACATTTCCGATCAATCCGATCGTCAAGAATGGAATGGTCGTCCAAAAAAGGATGATTTCCAGACTATCAGCCTCAACCATGATAACTTTTTACTAAACATATCCTACAGGTTCTTGTTCGTTCGACGAGAAAGTTCCGTTTACATACGTTTATTTTAATTAAAATTAACTAAAATATTCTACACCTGTAGCCGGCTTGGCTACGGATGCATTGTTATTTTGGTCAGCCATTTTGTTATCGCCAAGTGATTGGTAACGTTTTCAATCTGCGCATTCTGCCACAAATAGCAGAATACCAGCCTCGTTCCCAGTCGTCCTCGCCGCAGAATCAAATGCGACGTCACCCGACGAGCTCGGTGAGAAAATCGTTTTCAAGCCTCCTCCGCTCACTCGCATAGCGCGAATTGGCCTGGAGACGAGGCTGGCAGATTACATGGAATGGCATAAACTACCATTCTAACGATTCCGGGATGCATTATTTGAAGCCAGTTGAGTTATAGCCAGCAAAACACTCTTATTTCTTAGTTGTTAATCTCCAACATATTAAGCTGATGATTAGTAGGGTGGGATGAATAAACATGAAATATATGCATTAAAAACCCGATCACTGGTGATTAGGCCAGTTTGGTTTGGGCTGGTTATTTCTCTTCCCAATCTTAAAATGACTTCATCCATCGTCTTCCCTTCCCATTTGTTTCCTTCTGATTTTATACCACAATAATCTCTCTTTATTCCCCTCTTATTTTCTTGGAATTTATTTGCCGGTTATTGATAGAGTAAACAATGGATATAAATCTAAATACACTTTCTGGCTTTCTTAGGCCCGGTTCAAACGCCGAACTTCACATGAGCAGAATCCAATTCGAGTTTAGGCCGACTCAAATTAATTAATCCGGGCTGAGTTGATTCAGGTGACGAACGTTACATGAACTTATTCACTGAATTCGACTCGGCTCATGTGAAGTACGGCGTCTGAACCGGGCCTTTAGTGTGTTCAATTATCAAGTTCTGAAAATACAGAAATTATATAAAATTCTGTTAATAAAGAATTTTTCTATAAGTAAATGGTGTTGCCTTCATGAAGGTCTAAGAAACTTATAGCCTGCGTTGCAGACGAAATTTAACCCTCGTAAATATATACCGGCGTTATATTACATCTGCGACGCAGGCTAAGAAACTTATTGACGCAAAGCATAGGCTGTTCTTTTACGAAAAGGTTTTTAATAGCTGGAACTGACGTGCAGTAAAATTTCATTGTTTTTAAATTTTTGAAATACTAGAAAAAAACTCGTCTGATGTTGACCAAGCAAATGGGAGTTTTTCCAGTGAAGTATTCAGCTTCTTGCGGTGTTATTATTTTAATTATATTTCTCCAGGTGAAAAATATGGAAATTTGTTCGGTATTAAACTTACGCTTTCTTCAGAAAGAATTTGAAAAAAATCACTAGCACTTACCAAAAAAACAAATACATGTATAACTTTTAGTAGACAAAGTAAAGAAGCTAGAAAGCCGGAAAACAATGATTACCTTTAACTCCGTTTCTTCCCGACAAAACCGCTTTGCATCACTGATAACTTCGTGACATCAGGGTATTAGCACAAGACTAATGTCAACATAATAGACAGTTGTTTACGGAGTTCTTGTGGAGAACAAACTTATTAACTGCAAAAAGCACCTGCTTAAGGCAAACGCAAAAATGTTCCACGTTAGCGTGGATTCGAAGTAGAGACGTCGTAGAATGTTGTCACATTTCGTGAGAGCTGAAAGTCAAATGATATAAATCGCCGACCAATCCTTGACTTGCTCGCAGTTTTGCGGATGATGGGTTTCTATTGCGCGGTTTAATCTTTGCTTATTTGTTTAATTTACTAAAAGAATGGCAGTAATGGCAAAATTTTTGTTAGAGCAATTGTTGCCTTATTTCATTCCACAACCCCAAACGTACCTTAGTTCAATTACTCCAAAAAGGCAGTAATTCATGCAAGCCGGTATAAAAGCCGCATGCACATAAAGTCCCTGTATAGCTTATGTACTCCTGTAGGAAAGAACCACCTCTCCTCCCCAAGGAACAAGTTAATGTAAATTAGATTTATGCATATTACGTCACCAGCTCAAATTTCACCAAAAAGCCTGACATTTGCAGGAAACTCTTTGCAAACATTTGGCAAGTTGACACTCATTTTGACTGAGTATTCTTTTCGACTTTTCGTTGCTTAGAAACTTCACATGTTCACACGTCAAAAGCCACCCTTGTGGGCCTTGCCTTTTTTCAAGCGCAATCCTGTTCTCAAATGCTTCAATAATGCAAGATGTCTTTCAACCACTAGAACGGTAACAGTAATAGAACAAACCGTTACAGAGATTGAAACAAGGGCAAACAACTTGCAAACGAATATTTCAAGTTCAATGAGTGAAAAGGGTACAGTCAAATGTACATGGCAGGCATCGCTAACAGCCATGTTTGCTAACAGATAATTTGTTGGCGTGTGCATGTCTCGTGTTTTGTGCACAATTGGAATAACCTAGAAAATCCGACCACCAAAAATTGACACAAAATTATTTGGTAAAAATGCAGTCTGTTAAGCCAGATCACTCTCCTTTGTTATTTGAGTATCTCTAGCATAGACATCGATGATTAGTTGCGTAAGCTGTGAATAACAATGTTCAAATGTATGCATAAACAACCCGAACGCTGGTAGTTAGGCTAGGGACCACGTTAAATATTTCGCACTGTTAACCTACCCTTCTTTGGTAAAATGCACCATTTGAGGGCAGTTGGTCTGTGATAAACAGATCAATGTAACAGCTCGCTTTCAATTGCCTTTGTCAGCTGCAATTGCACGTAACAAGTCTTTACGTTTCTAAACAAGACTGGAAAAAAAACTGTCAAAAAAAAAACCTCAAATGTGACAATTTATATAACAGCATTTCCTGAGAAGTGCTCAGATTTTTGCGGTGTCTTTGTTTTTCTTCAAATTCTTTTTTTAAAACGAGTTTTAGTGTTAAATAAAAGACCTTATAAGTCTTTGTCGCATGAACTAAATAAACTAGAAAGACACAGGAAACTGAATAATTATTGCAACTGAATCTCATTCTGTGGTGTCTGCTTCCGACAAAGAATTATGCGTTTGAACCCTTCTCGAAAGTTTTTACTGCGAAAAGCGTATAGAATAGGATTACAACATAAGCTAACAGCGAATATGCATTCAACCACATTAGAAAGTACATAGGACAAGTAAGAGTCCACCTCGTTTGCATGTCGTGATGCAACAAATGTATAAAAAGATACTGACGGTGCATAACCAATAAAAAATCCGGACGTTGCCAGGATGAATGTGATAACAAGTTTCTTTTTCTCAGAACGTCTCTCTCCAACTGTTTCCGAGCAAACTGTGTTCGTAAAGTAAAGTCCTCTTACCAAGGATCCATAACAATAAAACATCACCGCCATTTGAAGATATGTGAGGCAAGCGTTTACTATCACATAAATTTTGCTAGCTTGATTCATGACTAAAGTCCATGGACCAGTACACGTAGAATATGTTTCGCTCCAATCTTTGAAGATGAATTCTGGGAAACATAGAATAACACTTGTGATCCAAGTACAAGCAATGGCCAGCTTACTGTTTTCTTCTCTCAACCGCCATCCTGTTCTGAAAGGCTTCAATACGGCGTGATATCTTTCAACCGCTAGAACAGTAAGAGTAACTGAGGAAACCGTTATAGAGATTTCAATCAGGGCTAAGAACTTGCAAACGATTTTTCCAAATCCAAAAAAACTTAGTGGCGACAAAGAAATGGACATGACATCGCTAACAGCCATGTTCGCTAACAGATAATTTGTTGGCGTGTGCATGTCTCGTGTTTTGTGCACAATTCGTATAACAAACACGTTTCCGATCAATCCGATCATCAAGAACACAATGGTCGTCCCAAAAAGGACATATTCCAGGCTATCCACTAGCACTTCAACCATGATATTTGACTCACCGTGCCCTGCACTCTTTCCCATTCGATGGGGAAAGTTCAAGTTTCATCGTTGGGAACATCCGTTGACACATGTTAATTAGTTGCGGCAAAGTATTCCACACCTGTCTACCCTTATTTGGTAAAAATGCGTCACTTAAACCCAGTTGAATTATAGTCAACAGGTCACTTTTTGTTGTCCTTTGTCAATTTCCAGCACATAAGTTGATGATTAGTGCAGCCAGTTATGAATAAAGATATCAAACATAGGAATAAATAATGTGATCACTAGTAATAAGCCCAAGGTACACAATTTCGAAATGCCTTCATCTATTTATTTCAAATACATAGATGATTCTATTGTTTTCTTTTGTTGTTATACCGCAATAATCTCTCTTTAGTCTTCTCGTTAAAGTCTATTTGGCGGAGTTTAGATAGTAAACAATGGATATAAAAGTAAACACACTATTTAGCTCGTTCAATGTGTTCGATGTATCACCGTCTGAAAAGACGGTAACATTACGGAAGAGTCGATTTTTCGTGAAAAAGTGCCGTTAAGGTGCAGAAGTGACGTACAGTAAGATGACACATCACAAATTGCACGTAATGTGTTTTCAAATTCGTAAAATTCCGTAAAAGATATCTTGGATATGACCATTCGAATGAAAAAAGTACTTAACTTTTTGCAATGTTGTTATTGAAATTTGGATATTTTGTCTAGTATTAAAGCTTACGCGATATTATGAAGGAATTTGGCCTACACCACTAGAATTCAAACTGTTACAACTTTCCTGGATAAATTAAAGGAGATAGGAAGAAAATAATTATTTTTAAAGCCGTTTCTCCCGACAAAGCAGCTTAGCTTTACTGATAGCTTTGGCCGGGGACTTGGGATATATTAACACACAACCAAGATAAAAGTGATAGACTTGTGTTTATCGCCGAGTTCGCGATGGGCACCAAAAAGCACCTGCTACTTATCTAGGCCGTTTTTTTAACACTTTTTTCTGTGCAGTCACTAAGACCGCCAGCTATATTCGTCCGGCTGTTCCACAGGTCGTCAATTGTGACAAAATTATTCCGCACTTGTTACTGTCAAGGCAAACGAAAAACACTTCCACTTCGACCTAACGAGAGTGGAGTTAGATATTGTCAGAGCTAAGAAATGATATAAATCACCGACTTAACGATGCTCGCAGATTTGCATTTTAGGCTTCAATATACAATTTGGATATCCATACTGTTATTCATTCTGCAATGTTCTTCCAAGTTTTTATGTAGTCTCATCATAAATGTAACCTACATGTCCACACTAAAACACATTGTTGTCGTTAGACCACTGGACGTCACACTTTGTTTGAGAAAGTGGGGCTTTCAAAATCATTGTGGTTAAAGCTGGAGGCCGACTATGTATTTGGCAACAGGGTATAATCTGGATGCACCTGAGTAAAGGTAAACATATCACTTTGGCTTTTCATCTGTTAATTGCCAACAGAATAAATGAATACATTTAGTAATTTATGTATAGTCGACTAAAGACTCAGTACACAGACATAGATAAATAATCCCATGCAGGTGCAAAGGATAAAATGGAGCGCAATTTAAATTTTTTTACCATAAAAATATTTTACCAGTGACAGCCATTTTCCAACTCTTTCTACTCAAGTCTAGATTTCTTATCTATAAATGTCAGTGATCATTGCGCCCTCGCTAGTTCTTGCTGAAGTGTCGGTTTTTATTTTCTGTAGAGTTTTTTCAACGGCTATTGTTAGTAAACTAGCTGAATGGATCTACTTAAATAAACCTTAGTCATTTTGTTGGCTTTATCATGATTTATCAGTGCGTGAGCAGAATGTGGCAATAGTTTTTATTAATATTCAAACTAAGCAGGGCTCCCTTCATCAGGTCTGATTCTTTTTTTGTGCTTTTAACGTACGCGACATAGCAGAAACGTTGGGACTTAAATCAAAAAGCAGTTTTTAATGTGCTGTCATTGAAAGTTTTAATGTGACTGTTTAAGCTCATATCTATACAGAGAAAGAGAAAACTAGTTAGTTTACCCTATTCAGGCCGGGCTTTTTTTGGTCTTCTGGGTCTGGGGAGGGGGGAGGGCTGATTCGGCTCCCACCTCTCAACTCCGAGAATATTAAAGCTGTGACAACGAAACTTGGAGGACAGATAATACGTCCGAAAATATTTCCTTTGAGGTCTGAAATATGAGCTGATGACGTCATATAACGTAAAAATTACGTCAAGTTCTAAAATGGCGGCCATCTTGGATCCGCCATCTTGGATTTCTTGATTTTTCCAGAACCTTTGAAATTTGCCAAAATTGACCAAAAAGTAATCGAAATCAATAAAAGAACACGAAAATGATATAAAAACGTAAAACTTACTTGTGAAAAAATTAAAAGGTCAATGAAAAGGTGAAGATTTAAAAATCTGAAAAAAGCAACCTATCAAAAAGTGGTTGCCATGGTAACGCCAAACGTGATGGACAAACACTTGCTATTCCAAATTGTTCTAAGATAAATGTTAGGAAAAGCCACCTGGTTTGGTGATTTAGCTTACGTATAAAAAAAGTTATAAGCGTCCAAATTTAGTGCACGCACAATCGCCCCCTACCTCCCCCCCCCCCCTCCCCGGTCTGAATAGGGTTAAAGTTAACGAGAGTTTAATTGTCGATCTGATGCGCCCCTGGTATTGTTGTTTATTGAAATAATGGAAGATATTACATGACATACATTGCAATATTTAACACTTTCTTTATTTTGTACTGATTTAAAAGCCCCTCAACGGAGGAAACATCGTTGCGGAAGCAAAAATGTTTCTGAAAGAGAAAGGCCAGTCTTACGCACTTTTGTGGACGTTATGAATGAGGAGTTATGTTATAAGTAAACGTGTGAGCATCGTTAATAAGCACTCAGTAAACACCACAGAGGAATAGCAGGACCGAGGGATTATTAAATGTTCGTATAAATCACCGAGGAGTCCGGACCCGCCAAAGAAGATCAGACCCGCCGAGGAGACCAGTCAAAAAAAGCGCCGCCATCGCGAAACTTGCGGACCAGAAGAGCGAAGTGAGCAGGACAATGCGTACTACATTCAAAGCAACCACACTGCAGTTGACGCAGTTTATGAACAATATCTACAACCTAACAGAGAGTGCTAAAATTTCAAAGAACGCAGCCTAGACAAACACACGTAAGCTTCAAACAGAAAAGGATCGAACACCACATTTGACAGTTGGCTACCTTTGGGTAGCCAATAGAAATCCACGATTTTCGATCCGCACAGTGGGTATAAATACTCGACGGAAAATCTATGCCAAACAGAATGTCTTGTCATTCTCGCAAAGTACACGAGCTTGAATAAAGCATAACTCACAAAGCCAATCCCGGCAACTGATGAGACCCATGTGGAGGGTCGAAACCATGGTCTTACCTGTACATATTGGCATATTTGAACACGCAGTCAATAGAATTACTGACCGTAACAGGAGGAAAGATATCCAGCTCCTAGACACGGAACTCACAGTTTCAAGAGGTGTTAGTCAAGCATATTTGACTGAAGCCAAGTTCAGCCATCTATTACACGTTGCATAGCTCTAAAGAAGCTACAACTTCAGATGGGTCTATAGATCATACTCCGTGATGCGAAACCCTATATCCTGCAACAGAGTTTTTAAGACAATATTAGCCGGGCCTGGCGCTACAAACAAAGAAACTCGTCAAGTTGCAGATAATATTTCGGATCCTTTATTGTCAGAAATTTAAGCATTAGAGGCTGAAAAACCTATCAAGTCCGTAAACGAGCCAAATTCAATAATCTCATATGCCAATAACGGCATTAAAAAGTCGCTTTACAGACGATCAAAGGTCAAATATTACAAACAGGCGTAGAGCCGTAGGAGTCCATCATACAAATAGCAGGCATGACCCTTCTACAGTTACGGCTCCTATTCAGTCTCCATTTAAAAATCCTCCGTACTTAATCCACTCAAAAATACAAGAAGCTAAATTGGTCGAAAGACCGAGTGATCTAAGGTGCGGCTTACAAAGACGTGAAGTAGGAGTCGTGCAGGCCTTCCCACACCCTTTTATATATATAACTCTAGCTTTTTCTCAGTTCGATGAGGAAGGTTGAAAGACTGATCGTGCGGATGATCCGTTTACACAAGTTGTTAGTTAATTGTTAGTTAATAGGGTTGCGTCGTTGCAAAGAACGTGGCTTAGACGTCAGTTCTATTATATAAAAGGTTTTTAATAAGTTGAGTTGACGTGAAGTGTAATTGTACTTACCTCAATAATTGCACGTACGGAACAGTTGACCCATATTTGGAAATACGTTGACCCATATTTGGAAACACTGCTAAACGGATCACTATAACATTTCTCTGTCAATTGCCTATCTCTCAACATGCCTTTAGTTTCTGAAAAAAAAAAACTAAAAAAAACTTTTTAAAATGTGACCATTCAAGTGAAAGCATTTTCTGAGCAGCATTTTCTTGTTTTGTGGTTGTTGCTGTTTTTCTTCAGGCAAACAGACTTTGGAACCACATTTGGACAATTGCTTCAGCATTAACTTACAGTCATTCAAGAAAGAAAAAGGAATTAACCTTAACCGTTTATTAAAAGTATTTTTAATTAATAAAGCGTTGATACATAAGGCAAATAAACTAAAGGGAAAGAAACTAATCATTTTCAAAGCCGTTTTCCATCGGCCAAGACTGCTTTTTATTACCTTCAAACTATCTAATCTAGTTCCTGTCTAGTTAACAACAAAACACAGAAAACTGACTAATTATTGCAACTGAAAATCATTTTGTGGTGTCTGTTTTCGACATAAAATTGTGCGTTTCAACCCCTCTCGAAAGTTTTTACTGCGAAAAGCGTACAGAATAGGATTAAAACATAAGCTAACAGCGAACATGCAATCAACCACGTTGGAAAGTGCATAGGATAAGTTAAAGCCCATCTGATCTCCTGATGCAAAAACTGTGTAAAAAACTGCTGTTGGTGCATAACCAATAAAAAATCCCGTAGTTACCAGGATAAATGTAATAACAAGTTTCTTTTTCTCAAAACTTCTCTCTCCAACTGTTTCAGAGCAAATTGTATTGGTAAAGTAAAGCCCTCTTATCAAGGATCCATAACAATAAAACATCACTGCCATTTGAAAAAGTGTGTGGCTGCAATCTACGATCACATAAACTTTGCTTGCTTGATTCATTTCCAAAGTCCATGGACCAATACACGTAGAATGTGTTTTACTCTAATCTTTGAAAATGAATTCTGGGGAACATAGAATAACACTTGCGATCCAAATGCAAGCAATGGCCAGTTTACTGTTTTCTTCTCTCAACCGCAATCCTGTCCTGAAAGGCTTCAGTATAGCGTGATATCTTTCAACCGCTAGAACAGTAAGAGTAGTGGAAGAAACCATTATAGAGATTTCTACAAGGCCTAAAAACTTGCAAACGAATTTTCCAACTCCAAAGAAGTATAATGGCCACATCAGAATGGTAATGACATCGCTAACAGCCATGTTTGCTAACAGATAATTTGTTGGCGTGTGCATGTCTCGCGTTTTGTGCACAATTCGTATAACCAACACATTTCCGATCAATCCGATCGTCAAGACTGGAATGGTCGTCCAAAAAAGGATGATTTCCAGACTATCAGCTTCAACCATGATAACTTTTTACTAAACATATCTCACAGGTTCTTGTTCGTTCGACAAGAAAGTTCCCGTTTACTTACGTTTATTTTAATTAAAATTAACTGAAATATTCTACACCTGTAGCCGGCTTGGCCGCGGATGCGTGTTATTTTGGTCAGCCATTTTGTTATCGCCAAGTGATTGGTAACGTTTTCAATCTGCGCATTCTGCCACAAATAGCAGAATACCAGCCTCGTTCCCAGTCGTCCTCGGAGCAGAATCAAATGCGACGTCACCTGACGAGCTCGGCGAGAAAATCGTTTTCAAGCCTCCTCCGCTCACTCGCATAGCGCGAATTGGCCTGGAGACGAGGATGGCAGAATACATGGAATGGCATAAACTACCATTCTAACGATTCCGGAATGCATTATTTGAAGCCAGTTGAGTTATAGCCAGCAAAACACCCTTATTTCTTAGTTGTTAATCTCCAACATATTAAGCTGATGATTAGTAGGGTGAGATGAATAAACATCAAATATGTGCATTAAAAACCCGATCACCAGTTTGGTTTTGGTTTAGTTATTTCTCTGTCCAATCTTAAAATGACTTCATCCATCGTCTTCCCTTCCCATTTGATTCCTTCTGATTTTACACCATAATAATTTCTCTTAATTCCTCTCTTATTTTCTTAGAGTTTATTTGCTGGTTATTGATAGAGTAATCAATGGATATAAATCTAAATACACTCTCTGGCTCTCTTAGGCCCGGTTCAAACGCCGGACTTCATATGAGCAGAATCCAATTCGAATTTAGGCCGACTCAAATTAATTAATCCGGGCTGAGTTGATTCAGGCGACAAACGTTACATGAACTTAATTCATGATCACTGAATTCGATTTAAGGGCTCATGTGAAGTACGGCGTCTGAACCGGGCCTTTAGTGTGTTCAATTATCAACTTCTGAAAATACAGAAATTATATAAAGTTCTGTTAATAAAGAATTTTTCTACAAGTAAATGGTGTTGCGTTAATGAAGGTCTGAGAAACTTATAGCCTGCGTTGCAGAGGAAATTTAACCCTCGAAAATATATACCGGCGTTATATTACGTCTGCGACGCAGGCTAAGAAACTTATTGACGCAAAGCATAGCCTCTGTTCTTTTACGAAAAAGTTTTTAATAGCTGGACCTGACATGCAGTAAAATTTCATTGTTTTTAAATTTTTGAAATACTAGAAAAAAAACTCCTCTGATGTTGACCATGCAAATGGGAGTTTTTCCAGTGAAGTATTCAGCTTCTTGCGGTGTTATTATTTTAATTATATTTCTCCAGGTGAAAAATATGGAAATTTGTTCGGTATTAAACTTACGCTTTCTTCAGAAAGAATTTGAAAAATATCACTAGCACTCACCAAAAAAACAAATACATGTATAACTTTTCGTAGACAAAGTAAAGAAGCTAGTTAGCCGGAAAACAATGACTACTTTTAACTCCGTTTCTCCCCGACAGAACCGCTTTGCAACACTGATAACTTCGTGACTTCAGGGTATTAGCACAAGACTAATATCAACATAATAGACAGTTGTTTACGGAGTTCTTGTTGAGAACAAATTTATTAACTGCAAAAAGGACCTGCTTAAAGTGCCACTGGGACCAGAATTTTGGTATTCCATGTTTTTACATTTTCGAACATAGTTTGTGGTTCTTAGTCACCATGCCAAATTTGAATTCATTACGACGAATAGAAGTCGCTTTTTTCGGACGGTTTTTGTCGAGATTTTGCGGCCGCCATTACTGGCCCTTGTTCCGGAAGCTGGCTTGCGAATTAGCGGAAGTGACGTCAGAGGCTCACCTGAAAACTAGTGCCTTTACAATCGCCTTTACATGGTTACTTGCCACGGGAAATTAAACTGTCCTCGAGGAAAGATTTCTTGCCAACTGTTTGTTGCACGACTTTGAATTTTTCCTTGCTGCAGCAGTTATGACAGGTATAGTAGTACTTGTGCTGTACGATGCTACAACAATAAATCCAACCACCGAGCTAGTATTTCGCTTCATCGAAGCCCTGCGAGCGGACCCGATGGAAAAAAGGACAATGTTCGTACTCACACACAGTGTGAATTTCAACCCGAGAGGCATTTTGATCACTTCACGGACGAGTTTTTCCAGAGGGCCGTTCATGTCGCAAGATCCCAGAGGTCGATCGTTCCATTCTCCATTCCAACTATATGGAAAAAAGGACCGGAAAAAACATTATCTGCGCGAACAAGACGAAAAGTACCTAATCTTATAACGTAGTTCAAGTGATAGTTTGTTTCTTTTTCAACGCATCCACGACTGTGCAAAACTGATTTTCTTTTAACGTATTTTAAAATTTATTATCGTCGTGGAAAACCCTTTCAGTTCTGCCGTCTGCTAACGCGAAGATCCTCGGCGAATGCAGTCCTGACCGCCGTGATTAAGCCGATACAGTTTGTACTGCTTATCTTTTGCTTTTTTTTAATTGCGCGTGTGTTAATTTCAGAGCAGTAATCGCTTAGAAGCACGGACATTTATTTTATAACATACCATCCTGAATGTGGAGGAACTTTTCTCTCTTTATTTCCTGTCGGTGAACAGTCGATTGACATTATTGTTCGGGCAGTAGCAAAACTTAGGTTAGGTAATTACAACCTAAGAATTCAAAATGGAATACATTCCACCCCTAAACTTCCTGAGCATCTGAGAATTGAAAACGAAGTTGAAAACGAAGTACACTTTCTCTTATCTTGCAATAGATATGATGCAATTAGAAAATCTTTAATGGACGATATTCCTAGTAAATATTCCGATTTCGATTCTTAAATGCTCATGACAAAATTGCATTGACGCTTTCACTTGTAAAAAATTAGGTTACCTCATTTACGAAGCTTTTGCATTAAGAAATGCTTATGGATCAATAGATACAGGAATTGTAAATTAATCGATTTCGCAACTTTTTTTCTTTCTCTTTTCTATGTGCAATGGCATTTGTAACTGGGAATGCAAATAAAATGTTGAAGTTGGGAAAAAATATCACACGCCACCATTTGCTTAAGGGTTTAACAATGTTATTTCTTTTTACTGTCATAGCAATCTTAGTAAATGAACTACTAAGAAAAATCATGAAATATCAAGTTATTATTTTTACGCAGCGAATAAGGCAAGCGAAAGCTTCGTTTTCTTGGCGGTCCGCATGTTGTTGTTGAGCAGCGGAAAAGTTTCCTTGTGGCTTTTAATTTTGACTACAAATATTTAGATTCCGGTCACACAAGGCCTCCAGTTCATGAAAAAAAGGTTTTGATTTATTCCACTTCTTTCGGCTCAGAAAAGGAATTCTATAAAAACTGTTTACAGTATTTAGCAGCGCCAAGCGAGCACCTGTGTTTCAATGTGTTAAGTGACCACTGTACTGTGATAGACACGATAAGCTGCCTGGCAGCTGACTACAACAATTACGGTTTTTCAAGAAGGTTTCCCAGACTATGCCAAGAATGGCCAAAAATCTCAATACTCTTTTATAATATATAATGAACATAAACAACGGCAGACAAAGTATAGCTTCTTTTATTTTCTCCCACACCAACCATAACATCGATAGACCCATGGTTAAGAATTCGCGAGCATCAAAGTCTATTAAGTTTTTATAGGTGTTTTGTCTAAATTTCCACAGCTTAAAAGATCAACTCTTCGAATAGCCATGTCTATTTTCCTACAGGTTTATTCAGTGGATAAAAGTTACACAACCTACCTTGGAATGGACAACTTTATCCGCTGGATAGCGGCTGAACAGCTGGCTTGATAGCGCTATCTTTTAAACTTTGAACAACCGAGATGAAGCAAGCGATAAATTTTATCCGCTGGACGGCAACTTATCCGTTGAAAAAGAGTTACCCACTTTTTGAGCAACTGGAGTCTGAACTACAATCATTGTATAAGCATATTTCGCTTATGTTTTGAACTCCCGCCAAATAACTCAAATAATATGGCGAGAAAAAAAAACTTTAAACAGTTTGTTGACAAGTTTATTAGTTGAAACCTCACATCAGTTCTTACATCGTACGGTAAGAAAAATTCTTCATTTGCCGAATGAAACGAATCCTCAGATACTTCGGAAGCTAAAGACTGTTCCGAATCGTAGAAATACTCTTCGGAGGTTTCGCAGTCGACGGTAGATATCTTCAGTCAAAACACAAGGGAACGCGACTGAGGTGAGCCTCTGACGTCACGAGCTATTAAATTGCGCAATCACCAAGGAACACGTTTTCAGTAATGGCGGACATATTTTACGCGACTTTGGAGCTAAAAAATACTTGGATGGAAGGTTTTTTGTTCAGTTTTCTGGGGAAATGTGAACAAAACGCGATATTCTGCGACAGAATTTGGCCGAAATAAGCCTATGAATTTTCGTCCCAGTGGCACTTTAAGGCAAACGCAAAAATGTTCCACGTTAGCGTGGATTCGAAGTAGAGACGGAGTAGAATGATGTCACATTTCGTGAGAGGTGAAAGTCAAATGATATAAATCGCTGACCAATCCTTGGCTTGATCGCAGTTTTGCGGATGATGGGTTTCTATTGCGCGGTTTAATCTTTGCTTATTTGTTTAATTTACTAAAAGAATGGCAGTAATTGTAAGTCGTTGTTAGAGCAATTCATGCCTTATTTCAGTCCACAACCCCAAACGTACCTTAGTTCAATTACTCCAAAAAGGCAGTAATTCATGCAAGCCGGGAACAAAGCCGCATGCACATAAAATCCCTGTATAGCTTATGTACCCCTTTAAGAAAGAACCACCTCTCCTCCCCAAGGAACAAGTTAATGTAAATTAGATTTATGCATATTACGTCACCAGCTCAAAGTTCACCAAAAAGCCTGAAATTTGGAGGAAACTCTTTGCAAACATTTAGCAAGTTGACACTCATTTTGAATGAGTATTCTTTTCGACTTTTCGTTGCTTAGAAACTTCACATGTTCACACGTCAAAAGCCACCCTTGTGGACCTTGCCTTCTTTCAAGTGCAATCCTGTTCTCTAATGCTTCAATAATGCAAGATGTCTTTCACCCGCTAGAACGGTAACAGTAATAGAAAAAACCGTTACAGAGATTGAAACAAGGGCGAACAACTTGCAAACGAATATTTCAAGTTCAATGAGTGAAAAGGGTACAGTCAAATGTACATGGCAGGCATCGCTAACAGCCATGTTTGCTAACAGATAATTTGTTGGCGTGTGCATGTCTCGTGTTTTGTGCACAATTGGAATAACCTAGAAAATCCGACCACCAAAAATTGACACAAAATTATTTGGTAAAAATGCAGTCTGTTAAGCCAGATCACTCTCCTTGGTTATTTGAGTATCTCCAGCATAGACATCGATGATTAGTTGCGTAAACTGTGAATAACAATGTTCAAATGTATGCATAAACAACCCGAACGCTGGCAGTTAGGCTAGGGCCCACGTTAAATATTTCGCACTGTTAACCTACCCTTCTATGGTAAAATGCACCATTTGAGGGCAGTTGGTCTGTGATAAACAGATCAATGTAACAGCTCGCTTTCAATTGCCTTTGTCAGCTGCAATTGCACGTAACATGTCTTTACGTTTCTAAACAAAACTGGAAAAAAAAACTGTCAAAAAAAAAACCTCAAATGTGACAATTTATATAACAGCATTTCCTGAGAAGTGCTCAGATTTTTGCGGTGTCGTTGTTTTTCTTCAAATTCTTTTTTTAAAACGAGTTTTAGTGTTAAATAAAAGACCTTATAAGTCTTTGTCGCATGAACTAAATAAACTAGAAAGACACAGGAAACTGAATAATTATTGCAACTGAATCTCATTCTGTGGTGTCTGCTTCCGACAAAGAATTATGCGTTTGAACCCTTCTCGAAAGTTTTTACTGCGAAAAGCGTACAGAATAGGATTACAACATAAGCTAACAGCGAATATGCATTCAACCACATTAGAAAGTACATAGGACAAGTAAGAGTCCACCTCGTTTGCATGTCGTGATGCAAAAAATGTATAAAAAGATACTGACGGTGCATAACCAATAAAAAATCCGGACGTTGCCAGGATGAATGTGATAACAAGTTTCTTTTTCTCAGAACTTCTCTCTCCAACTGTTTCCGAGCAAACTGTGTTCGTAAAGTAAAGTCCTCTTACCAAGGATCCATAACAATAAAACATCACCGCCATTTGAAGATATGTGAGGCAAGCGTTTACTATCACATAAATTTTGCTAGCTTGATTCATGACTAAAGTCCATGGACCAGTACACGTAGAATATGTTTCGCTCCAATCTTTGAAGATGAATTCTGGGAAACATAGAATAACACTTGTGATCCAAGTACAAGCAATGGCCAGCTTACTGTTTTCTTCTCTCAACCGCCATCCTGTTCTGAAAGGCTTCAATACGGCGTGATATCTTTCAACCGCTAGAACAGTAAGAGTAACTGAGGAAACCATTATAGAGATTTCAATCAGGGCTAAGAACTTGCAAACGATTTTTCCAAATCCAAAAAAACTTAGTGGCGACAAAGAAATGGACATGACATCGCTAACAGCCATGTTCGCTAACAGATAATTTGTTGGCGTGTGCATGTCTCGTGTTTTGTGCACAATTCGTATAACAAACACGTTTCCGATCAATCCGATCATCAAGAACACAATGGTCGTCCCAAAAAGGACATATTCCAGGCTATCCACTAGCACTTCAACCATGATATTTGACTCACCGTGCCCTGCACTCTTTCCCATTCGATGGGAAAAGTTCAAGTTTCATCGCTGGGAACATCCGTTGACACATGTTAATTAGTTGCGGCGAAGTGTTCCACATCTGTTTACCCTTATTTGGTAAAAATGCGTCACTTAAACCCAGTTGAATTATAGTCAACAGGTCACTTTTTGTTGTCCTTTGTCAATTTCCAGCACATAAGTTGATGATTAGTGCAGCCAGTTATGAATAAAGATATCAAACATAGGAATAAATAATGTGATCACTAGTAATAAGCCCAAGGTACACAGTTTTGAAATGCCTTCATCTATGTATTTCAAATACATAGATGATTCTATTGTTTTCTTTTGTTGTTATACTGCAATAATCTCTCTTTAGTCTTCCCGTTACAGTCTATTTGGCGGAGTTTAGATAATAAACAATGGATATAAAAGTAAATACACTATTTAGCTCGTTCAATGTGTTCGATGTATCACCGTCTGAAAAGACGGTAACATTACTGAAGAGTTGGTTTTTCGTGAGAAATTGCAGTAGTGACGTACAGTAAGATGACACATCACAAATTGCACGTAATGTGTTTTCAAATTCGTACAATTCCGTAAAAGATACCTTGGATATGACCATTCGAATGAAAGAAGTACTTAACTTTTTGCAGTGTTGTTATTGAAATTTGAATATTTTCTCCAGTATTAAAGCTTACGCGATATTTCAAAGAATTTGGCCTACACCACTAGAATTCAAACTGTTACAACTTTCCTGGATAAATTAAAGGAGATAGGAAGAAAATAATTATTTTTAAAGCCGTTTCTCCCGACAAAGCAGCTTAGCTTTACTGATAGTTTTGGCTGGGGACTTGGGATATATTGACACACGCCCAAGATAAAAAATGATTTACTGATAGTTTTGGCTGGGGACTTGGGATATATTGACACACGCCCAAGTTTAAAAAATGATAACCTTGTGTTTATCGCCGAGTTCGTATTGGGCACTAAAAAGCACCTGCTACTTATCTAGGCCTTTTTTTAAACACTTTTTTCTGTGCAGTCACTAAGACCGTCAGCCATATTCGTCCGGCTGTTCCACAGGTCGTCAATTGTGACAAAATTATTCCGCACTTACTTACGCAAGGGAAACGGAAAATACTTCCACTTTGACCTAACGAGGGTGGAGTTAGATATTGTCAGAGCTAAGAAATGATATAAATCACCGACTTAACGATGCTCGCAGATTTGCTTTTTAGGCTTCAATATACAATTTGGATATCCATACTGTTATTCATTCTCCAATGTTTTTCCAATTTTTTATGTAGTCTCATCATAAATTTAACCTACATTTCCACATTAAAACACGGTGTTGTCGTTAGACCACTGGACGTCACACTTTGCTCAGTTGAGAGAGCGGGGCTTTCAAAATTATTGTGGTTAAAGCTGGAGGCCTACTATGTATTTTGCAACAGGGTATAAGCTGGATGCACCTGAGTAAAGGTAAACATATCACTTTGGCCTTTTCATCTGTTAATTGCCAACAGAATAAATGAATGCATTTAATACCCATTGCTAATTTTTGTATAGTCGACTAAAGACTCAGCACACCGACATACATAAATAATCCCATGCAGGTGCAAATGATAAAATGGAACGCAATTTAAATTTTTTTTACCATAAAAATATTTTACCAGTGACAGCAATTTTCCAACTCTTTCTACTCAAGTCTAGATTTCGGGTCTCCTTTTTTCATTTTTCTTTTGCCTGTATTGATCTTATCTATAAATGTCAATGATTATTGCGCCCTCGCTAGGTCTAGCTGAAGAACACGAAAATGATATAAAAATATAAAACTTACTTGTGAAAAATTAAAAGGTCAATGAAAAGGTGAAGATTTAAAAATTATTATTTTTTACCTGTTTAGTTACGTGATAGCTGAATTTTTAGACCTGAAATTTTTATTGTGATGGTTGCCCTTCGGCTGACAAATTGGGCAATACTTTTTATGAAGACCTCTGACTAGTTATTTGTAATGTTTTGTAACCTTTGTTTGTTCATTTCATTAGCACTTTTTGTAAATCCTTTGAATATAATGTAATGTTATGTAATCTTTGGCTGACAAATTATGTACTATTGTTTACTTTCTGCGACCTTTGACAAGTTACTTGTAATGTTTTGTAATTGTAACCTTCATTAGCACTATTTCATTAGCACTTTTTGTAAATCCATTCATTATTACGTGACCTTAAGACTTCGCAATCTACCACCCTTTGTACATATATATGATCTTGTAACCGACCTACATTGTAGCTTTACCAAGTATTGTCCAATGTCAACCATACACTGAAGAAGCCCGAAGGGCGAAACGTTTGTATTAAACATGGACCTGTGAGCGGTTTGCAGTTGACTTCCTTTTATATATATATATATATATATATATATATATATATAACAGTTAATGATTGCCTCAGGCCAACAGAGAATGCCACTGCGTCAGGAGGATCAAAGATTCACAGTCCAAGCCTCACTGCACGGAATTAAAACTCGTTGAAGGAAAGCGAGGACGGACAACTTCTGACGACTAAAAAGTTAAAAAATTTAATAAAAAATAAAAACGTTTCGGTCTTCGACCTTCATCAGTTACATGATAAATTGAACTTATCAAATCTACCTTAAATAAGATTACAGTACAAAACAAGACGCAAAATACAATTCAAAGCTATGAGTTACGTAACCGGCAAAGGAAAACTAAACAATACTAACAATTAAACGTAATTACAAGGTGTAGATACAGGTACAACACTAAATAAATGAACGATACAAGGCAAAAATTTAACAAAAGACCGGAAATATGCTGCTATAAAAATAATCAACAAAAGATGACGGATAAGACTAAAAACTAAAAACTACTAATTCGAATAAGATGACATTTGCAATGCGGCAAAAGAAAGAGCAGTCAAAAGGAAAGCAACCTACGTTTACGCAAACATGGATCATAACAAAATCCCAAATCGAGGCCCTTGGAGCCCCAAAGGGCCGATAGACAACAAAATCCCTGGGGGGGCCCTTAAACAATAATGACCGTAATAAGTTCCCCGGACAGGGCCTTTGAGTATACCCAACACCTAAGAGGCTGACAAAATCCAAGAAAAGGGCCTTTGAACGGCCATATATCGCGAACGAAGAATCGCAAAAAAGAAAATTATAACAAATTCTATTCCTAGAGTGAAATTCTTTTCTTTTATTTAAACCATGGGGTGCCAAAGAGAACAGCTAAGCACTCCAATAAGCCTCCTTTGTAATTGAAAGCCTGTCGATGTCATCCAAGTTATTTGGGGCCTGCACCTGATCAATACATTGAAACGAAAAATCATCTAAAATGTGTGGAGTTTTGTTGAAATGCACTGCAACTTCACAAGTTGTTTTGTTTGTGAGCATAGCAGACTTATGATTAAGAAACCTAATTCGAAAATCAGTGGTTGTAGATCCTATGTATTGCAAACGACATTTCTTGCAAGAAACCAAATAAATCACATTTTTAGAATCACAAGAAAGTCTTGAATGAATGGTGTATTTTTTGCCCGTCTGCAAGCTAAGAAATGATTTGGATTCAACAAAGAAATTTCGACAAAGATCGCATCTATTCCTTTCGCATTTGAAACAGCCATTGCTTTGTTGAATTGTTGGTCACTCTTCGGCGGTTTTAAAACGAGATGGTGCCAATAATTCTTTAAGATTTTTTGACCTACGAAAAGATGGTATGATAGAGCCTAGAGGGAAAAGTTCTTTTAATTTGGGGTTGGATTGTAAAATCGACAAATGCTTTCTAATTATGTTACCCACGTTCGGTAAATTTGGATTAAATGTCAATGCGAATGGGAATAATTTCTTCGCTTCTTTTCCACGTGTCCTGAGTAAATCATTTCTAGAAATGGCGGAGGCTTTGGAGAATTGATCATTAACTAATTTAGAGGGATAACCCCGGTTAACAAGGTATCCTTTGTACTCAGCTGTTCTCTTGGCAAGGAAAATTTCCTCAGAGCAATTTCTTTTCAATCTTGTGGCTACTCCAAAAGGAATAGCCTTGAAGACATGCTTGGGATGGCAGCTGGAAGGTGGAAGATATAAATGACTGTCTGTAGGTTTAGAACAAACGTCAGTCCTAATAAACCCATCGACAAGGTGTAGAGTAAGGTCTAGTACATGAAGCTCGTGCTCAGACAAAACTAACTCGAATTTAATAGTAGGATATAGAGAATTAATGTAATCAGTAAATTGATGTAATGCAGGAAGGCCTTGCTGCCAAAGATCAAAAACGTCGTCACGATATCGCCACCACAAGGACGGCTTTATCGAGAAATTACGGTCAACAGACCAGTACACCAGGAGAGCAAGAGAAGAATACTGGATCAATAAATTGAAGCCGGCAATAAACAGTTTAACTTAACCTAATTGTTATATTTTATTCAATTTGCTTTTTTTGTTTGTTTGTTTTTTTGTTTTTTTTTTTTCATGTCAATTTCCCAAGTATTTCTCTGTTTTGTTTCTATTTTCGAATTTTATTGTATGTGATATATATAGTTCACTATTGTACTACATCGCCACGTGCACTTAACTTCGTCGCACGTGAGCTTATGTAACCAATCACTATTGTAATTCCACATTTTAAATAATTCCGTTGACACTCACCGTTATACAGTCATTACGCTCCTGAAGAAGGCCGAGACGGCCGAAACGTTGAGCAAATAAAGCTGAAAAGTCTTAACTGGAGTTGGCTACTTGACCGTCACTAATATACATTCTGTTTCAATTATTCAAGTTTCCACGATCGCTTCTAGTGATCCTCCGTTACAGACTCCGTGGACAGCATTGTTTGTGGGACCAATTACAAGAAATTCAAATATATATACAGCTATTTCGAGAAACGTTGTCGGAAAAAAGCAAAAAACTGCACAAGCCAATCCCGAAAGGTATTTTGGGATACGGTCAATGAATTTTAATAAGTCAATTGATACATTAAACCCGCGATGCCCCGTCCGTACAGTGACGATCTTAGATGGCGAGCCATATGGATGAAGGAGTTTTTAGGTTATAGTGTGGATGATGTAGCGGCTACTTTATTCATGTCCCCAAGAACGGTGGAGCGCTATATTTCAAAATGCCTAAATACTGGCGAAGTAAAATGGGAGAAATTAGGGCGACCTTTGAATAGTTTTGCCATGCATCCACACGTGGAGTTCGTAATTATGGAAGCTGTTCTTGAACACCCGGACAAAACTCTTGCAGAGATTGCCTACGATGTCTACGAACAGACAGGGTCAGAAAATGTTGTTTCCAGCATATTGCGGTATTTGAAACGGAATAGTTTCACCCGCAAAAAGGTTTGTGAAATACTCGCTTTACTATAATAGGGCTTTTTATTTCGCAAATTTGCATCATTTTCCTGGTGTGTCAATTTAAGCGTGTTTTATCATTTTAAGCTGGCAAGAATTGCCCTTCAAAGATCTGAGGAAGCAAGAGTACTTTTCAGGTCCAATGTTTGTCTCCTGGATCCTGAAATGTTGGTGTTTTTGGACGAAAGCGGATTTGTAAGTATTCAATTGCTGTTTTACAACTTTTTGTACTCTTCAATTATTTTTCACAAATCACAGTTTTTTCGTCAACCTTTTACTTTTTTAGGACAAAAGACTTTCTCGCACCTATGGCTATAGTCTAGTCGGTAACAGAGCCACGGTCAAACGTCAGGCGCAGAACTGGGGACCGCGCATAACGGCCATACCCGTTATTTGTACGGAAGGAATGATAGAAGTGGGTATCTATCAGGGCAAGGTCGACGGGGCAAAATTTGAAGAGTTTGTGGATCAAAAGCTCTGCCCTAACTTGCTTCCATTTAATGGCATCAATCCACGATCAGTGGTCATAATGGGTAAGCATAAAATTTCTTGCAACACTACGATGTGGCGGTGGTTATGAAATTAAATATTTTTGTAACTCCTCAGATACTTCATTCCCTTC
This sequence comes from Siderastrea siderea, assembly GCA_964030785.1. Lineage (NCBI taxonomy): Eukaryota > Metazoa > Cnidaria > Anthozoa > Scleractinia > Rhizangiidae > Siderastrea > Siderastrea siderea. The sequence continues at coordinate 68,426,082 of OZ034966.1, read as the reverse complement.
CATTTGAAATTTAAACCCTCTCTGATTCACGCGATTAGCATCACATTAATTTATTTCTTCCTTATTTTTCATTTGCCACAGATAATGCGGCTATCCACCACACCGACGCCGTAGTTAACAGGATTCATGCCGCGGGAGCAATGGTTGTGTTCCTTCCGCCATACAGCCCGGATTTTATGCCATGCGAAGAACTGTTTGCCCAAACAAAAAACTGGATCAGGGAAAATGACGCGGCCTAGCAATTTTGCCAGGATCCCAAATTTATGGTGGAAGAAGCATTTCTTCAGGTTACTGATGAACAGATCAGAAACTACATTCAACATGCCGAATACCTGTGATAAATAAACAAATGAATTTTATTCAGTGTTAATGACGAATGTTTGATTATTATCGCATATTAAAAAACTACAAAGAATTCATTTCTTTTAACAGTTTATCCTTTTGCAAAGAAAATTCGTTTTCTGTAAGGACGTCATCGTCTTTCAATGCTTTGAGATCCTTGAGCTGCTGAAGAATGCTTGAACGCATACGCACCTACAAGTAGAAAAGCGTTTGGTTAAGAAAATAATACACATTTAAAGGTCGCTAGCATCTGCTAAGAAATGCCTCTCTTGCCTTTCTTTCAGCGCCATCCGTGGATTGTCCACTGACTTCACCTGATGTTTGACTTTTGAATGATTTTGAAGCCGCTTTCGAATTGCCAGTAAAAAATGGAACATTCGGAGGGTTATCTTCACTCTTGTGGGTTCCGTTAACCTGTAATGGAATAAAATGATACAAATTGAACTATTCCTGTTTTCAATAGTTATTTTTACGGACACCCGCCGATCTCAATTCGAGCTCATCAGAGGAGGTAAAAACAACATAAAACCTTGACCAATAATTATATTGGAGAAGTGTAATTCGTTGTTGCAAAATTAGCTCAAAACTTGTCCAAGGCATTTCAGTCTCAAGAACGTGCAACACGTGCGTTTTATGCTAATTTTTGTAGACATTTGGAAACAACTTCTGGCTGAAAACTCGCCTTAGAAAATACGAAGCAAACAATCTTATAAAAATATAGTCTGAAGGTGGATATGAAATTTAACTAAAGAAGATGAAAATTACTCTCGCAACTCAAATTTTCCTTACCACCATCCGCGCCCAGCAGCGCAATTTGAACTCGGGAAGAGTATGCTTCTCTCTAAGCCGTGAAAGACAAGAGTCGTAGCTGTTTTCTTCCTCTCCGTCCCCGCTATCATCTCGAGCACTACTGGGATTACCTAAGTCAGAATAGTGATAATCATAATCATTATCACTGAGAACAAGGGAAAAAATCTCACTTAACTTTTGGTGCAACAAAACGTGCAAAACATGGCTTATTGTGTTTCTTACCTTTTCTCTTTTTGCCCGAAGAACCCCTTGGAACGTCTTTATGTGGATCCACCCACAATGTTATCATCCCGTTTTTTACCAAAGAAAACGTTTCGGCGAGCTGGATTTCGGACGATATAGAGAATTTCTTGTTTCCGTCCGCGTAGTAGCCGATTTGGAAGGTCGTGTCGGTTGCTGGAAATATTTCCTCTTTACAATTCTGCAGAAAGTATTGCTTCAATTGCATGACTGTTGCAAAGCAAGGTACTTTCCTGACACTGTAGGTGTCGTACCTGTTTTTGTGGGCTTCTTTCAGCACACACAGACAGACGTCCATGGCGTCTCCCGCCATGTTTTTTAAAGATTTCACTGAAATGATGAAACTACCCAAAATACCTTTCGGGATTGGCTTGTGCAGTTTTCTGGGGTTTTTTTTCCGACAACGTTTCTCGAAATAGCTGTATATATATATATATATATATATATATATATATATATATATATATATATATATAAGATATATATATAAGAGAAAGCTAAGAGAAAAACTAAGAGAAAGCCTTTTCCCGTACATGATGGAGGCAGGTTTGGAACCGGAACTCCTCTGTGGTGGACGAGATGTCTTAGCTCAAGGCCTGCGTTGGGTTTTCGTTATTGACAAACGAAAACGTGAGCTGGATGATATAGCGGAAGGTAATTGCAATTAGAGGAGGTACTTCCCTGTTGTTATGTTATGTTCTCAGTTACACTGAGAAGACTATGAGATGTCTCTTTGTTCAGGTTTTTCTGTGGATTTGTATCTTTTCCCTCACTGATGACTTTGCGTGACTCAAGCATAACCAAAAATGGCTGTAAATACCTGTTATTTGACTGTTAAATGAATGGAAATAATTGCACGTCAAACTTTTTACGGTTTTCGTACTTGTAATGCTTCTATTGACGAATGGTTAATGGTGCGCAGGTTTCTTCCATTGGAACTTTTGAGTTTGGGAGCGCATTCGTTTTAAGACACGCACGAGGCGCTCTGTTAATATACTGTTCAAAGACGTACGTGGTTTCTGACTTTGCTGTCTTACGTTGGAACAGGAATGAATGCTGTGTCGATGCAGAGATTCCTGATCAAGCAGACGTCACTGTTAAAAATCGCCTTCCCATCTCATGCTGAAATACAAATAACCGCCTCTGAACTTCTGGCGAAAGTCACCTACGTCGATAAAATCAGAGACAAAGACGAACAAGCGAGGGAGTTCTTCGAGCGATACATCAGCGAAATGAACGAAAGAAACGAAGGTAATTAATTTTGACCAGAGCCTTTAGATTACGTCATAACTGCATGTTCGGGCAGGAACACATTTGCTTATTCTTTCCTTTCCTCTATTTATCATTTGCACAGCGATAGTTGTAGAGTCATCATACAAAGACGTTCCTGCTTCTCCTTTGTATAACTTTTTTGCCCCTAGGTGAGAAACCAGCAAAAGGGCAAAGTAAGAACGGCAGGAAAGGGTGTACCCACCCATACAAAGAGTTAGAAGAAACTACAATCCGCATCAAATACTATGAGATGGTATGATGATGGTGATGAGAAGCTTTGATGTCAGTGTCTAAGTATACCAGTGACAGGCAAGGATCGTTCATTTTTGTTTAAATGTTTTTTTTCTTTTTGAAATTTTCGCCCCATCGTGCAGGTGGACCACGACTGAACGACCTGTGCAGTTTCTGGAGTGGCTGGGATGTCCTGCCACCACGAAAGGAGATCTTAACAGTGAAGTTTAACAGCGACGAAAGAAGCAAGTCACCGATGTCGGAGACTTGCTTTTTGTCTTTAATCCTTCCTTTGGGTCACAACACTTATGAATAATTTAGGAAAGCTATGGATGGTGCAATTCGGTATGGTTCCAAGGGATTTTCTTTCGCATAAAGGTGTTTCCTGTGTCATCAGACAGGTTACATCAGACATGTAAACTGTTGATACTGTTCCAAGTTTTGTTTGCGTCTGCCGTTTTAAATATCCTATCAAAAGACAGATCTTAAGTCCTTCCAGCGATTGATTCTTGATTCTTGTATAACGTTCTGTCAGGGGCCGCTAATAATAGCTATGTGAACATTCATTTTAAACTCGGGGCTCCTAATATGGCTTGTTTTGGTAGATTTTGAAATTTTAAGGGGCTTAGCCGGAGCATGGCAGAATGAAATCAACTTTGCAAGTTCTTTTTTTTTTAATAGGTCCTTAGTCCTATTGCCAGAATGCACCTCACCCCACCCTACCAAAGGGATAAATCCTAGGCGGGAGTCGATAAATCAGGTCTCGTTCATCTCAGTTCAAGACAGAATTTCAAAAGGAAGCAAACACTTAAAGAATTGCATATCATTATTTAGAACCGTGGATACTCAGTCGAGTGACGTTGACCCCTTAGCTTTTGGCTGTTTATTAGTGCGTTCAGCGCATGGTTTAGCCCCTTTCCCTTTGCTGTTTGTTTGTTTATTTTGTTTTAATTAAAATGGAGGCTCTGGTTAATGCACCAAAATGAAGGCATTGCTCTTCAAAATAACAGTGGGTTACAATGAGTTCAGTGTAGCTGATACATTGTAAATCACCCGACTGAAAGATCATTAACCCTATTCAGACCGAGCTTTTTTGGCGGATTCCGCCCCCACCTCTTAACTCCAAGAATATTAAAGCTATGACAACGAGCTATGACAACGACAATGTTTCCATTGAAGTCCGCAACCTCGGCTGGTGACGTCATATGACGTCACAACAACGCTTTGTTCTCAAACGGCGGCCATCTTGGATCCGCCATCTTGGATTTCTTAAATTTTCCAAAAACCTCCGAAAACCGCCACAATTGATCAGAAAGTGATTAAAATCAATAAATCAACATGGAAATGATCTAAAATTGTAAAATTTGCTTCAGAAAAGTAACGATTTTTGATTTCAAAGTTTAGAAATTCGAAATTCTGAAAAGCAGCTTGTCAAAACGTGGTTGCCATGGTAACGTCAATCTTAGTAGACAAGGGCTTACTACACCAAATTGTTCCCAGTTAAATTTTAGGAAAAGTCACCAAGTTCGGTGGCTTTAACTCGCTTATTAAAAAAGTTATAAACGTCCAAAGTCCGTGCGGGCAGAATCCGCCGCCCCCAGTCTGAATAGGGTTGAGGATGTTTGTGCCAGGTCTCTTTTCTTGACCCTATGATCAAATCAGAAACTGCCAACAACTAGTTACAACTAACGACACAGAGGATGCAGGATTTACATGTAGCCAGTCCATCATTTGTAGCAGTTTTGCACATCACCAAAGAGAAACAGCAAAATACAGATGCCAAGTGAACTGGAGACAAATGGCATTTTTACCATCCGTCACAGAACATATTAAATTTTTATATTGTTAAAAGCAGATATCAGATGAATGAAAGGTAGGTTCCCATCAGAGCTGTTTTATGACGATTGTTATTTCAGCAAGAGGGAAATAAACATTTGAAGCTTCAGAAAACACAGTGGTTTATATCATCCTGACTTTTCCCTTATCTGTAACCAATTTTTAAAACAGCACACGAGGATCAAGCACTTTCATTGGCACGTTCCTGTCCTTGTACATATCCAGTGGTCTCATGGGTGTGAAACTGTGTTCGCAACTTATGGTATACACAGGATGGCAAGGGTCTGGTGTTCTTCCACCCTAAGGGTCCAAATAACCACCTTGCTAACCAACGATAGGACACGGCTCTAAAAAACCTATAGATTTGAGAAACCAAAACTGAGATTACAGAGTAATCTTGTTGAAGATAATGAAAAACCTAACTTAAATTACCACAGGTAGGCGGATCAAAGTGTTATTATAAATGGCACATAAACGATAATCGAGATGGCGACTAAGTCGTCAAAAATATTTCGATCTACAGCCGAAGACCACACTGAATAACTTTTTATCCTCGTTACTCAAAAAGGGCTTATCAGATGCAAGTGCGATGGACCAAAGCGTTCTGATAAAATGCACATAAACTGAAAACGGCCGTCTGGCTAAGGTTGTTTATGCGTAAACTTGAATGACTCGTTGTGAATGCGTGAGAAATAAAGCTTCATTTAAAACCAAGATGGCGACCGATAGGAAACAAATTATTTCGACCTAGAAGCTGAAGGATAATTTCTCTCTGACTTACATATATTCATAATTCTATGAAACAAATGCACTCTCGCCAAGTGCCACTGGAACTCACTTGTTTTCTGAAATATTTCTGCGGCGATAATGTTGGCCATCTTTGTCCGTGAGACGCGGACCAACTAGGTCGAGGACCGTTCGATTCGTCAAAGCAGAAAAGTCGGGATGATTTAAAATGCACTGGGCATCAAGCCCTATAAATGTAAATTTCCCTCTTGCCTGGTTTACGTCTGAGCAACATCTAAACTCGCGGGCTCCAACCAGATGCTCTACGGAACAGTTTCCACATGTACACTTATCAACAGACCTCACACAATTAAAATTCAGCCATTATGTGATACGACACACGGAAGAGTAACTGCTAACTCTCACCATCCATTCACAGCGACTCTTCCTTGGAAACGCTGCGCCAAAACAGAAGGCAAAATACCATCTTCGTCTCCTTCTTCTTCTTCTTCTTCTTCTTCTTCTTCTTCTTCTTCTTCTTCTTCTTCTTCTTCTTCTTCTTCTTCACCGTCATTATCCGCCATTTCGCCATGGGCTGCTAATGGTTCACCTTGATAAGGTGCAAAATTGCTTCTGAATAAAAGGCAACCACTAGAACCCTCTCCATCACTAGCAGACATTGCTTCGCTTCTTTCTGAAGACGAATCGCTCGAAGAATGTTCGCTACAAACACGCCGAAGCGAACGAATACAACCAGTGACGTCACCACTCCCCTGCACTCGGTTACAGGGCCCGGACATAGTTTGGGACAAAAATGCAGAGTTTTGGCGACGAAAAAAGGGACTTTCTACTTCGCCGTGACAAAAATGAAACATCTCATGCTCTTCAGCAACCTTGAAAGTACAAATTTAGGCATAAAACGCTGGTACGAAAATTTCGTTCCAGTAACACTTTAATAAGGGGGCTTTACTTTACTAAAATAGTTTGGCCAGAAGCAGTTGGAGATAGAAATTCTGAGAAAAAGAAACTTGTTATCACATTCATCCTGGTAACTACGGGATTTTGTACTGATCGTTTAGGCACCAACAGCAGCTTTTTACACAAACAAAGGGGTTGGGTTCTAAATAAACTGTGGTGCTGCGTCGGTGGGGACGTGAAACACAAACTCTTGGACTTTATCAACTGATTTGATAAGGTAATTTGTTGGCGTGTGCATGTCTCGTGTTTTGTGCACAATTCGTATAACCAACACATTTCCGATCAATCCGATCATCAAGAATGGAATGGTCGTCCAAAAAGGGATGATTTCTAGACCATCAGCTTCAAACATAATTTTTGACTAAATATAACTCTAGCTCTTTCTCATTTCGATGAGAAAGCTTGAAAGACTGATCGTGTGGGTTATTCGTTTACACAAGTTGTGAGTTAATTGTAGTGAAATATTCCGCACGTGTTGCCCCTTATTTGGTAAAAATGCCGCCTGTAAGGCCAGATCACTCTCCTTGTTATTTGTCAACCTCCAGCATATACGTTGATGATTGGCGCGGTGGAATGTGAATAATGGTGTCAAATGTATGCATAAAGAACCCGATCACTGGTAATTAGGCCAGCGACCACGTTTTATTAATTCTTTGTTTTTTTCGGTTTTGGTTAGTTATTGCTCAAGCCTTCCTTACTGTAAAATGACTTCATCCATAGTCTTCCCTTCCCACTGTTTCCTTCTGATTTTATATCACAAGATTCTCTCTGTATTCTCTCGTTACTTTCTTAGAGTGTTTTGGCGGGTTACTGATATTGTAAACAATAGATATTGATGTAAATACACTATTTACAGCGGTCTTACCCAAGCGAGTATAAGAGAGACATAATGTACGCATAGAATTCATTATCATTTCGATAGAAGACACAGTACGTTATTACTATGGCGCCACTGTGTTACTCTTCACCTATTCTCCACTCCATGGTGCCTCTTTCAGATGATTTTTGTTTTTCTGCCCTCCTTATCCCACCCCTTTCTTTCACTGGTTTGTACCTTTCATCTGAAAGAGGGCGCCAGATTCTCATAACTTAGAGGAGTGCGGGTAAGGCCGGTGTGAATAAGATACTATTGAGCTCTTTTGATGTGTTCGTTTTCATCACCTTGTGAAAGGGAAATTATTTAAATTTTTTTTATAAAGATTTTTCAATGTACTAAGTAACTGGAGTTTAACTGCAGTCCGACAAGGAACATCGCCGAAGCGTTGATTTTTTAAAGAAAAGGTTTACATTAAGTATAGTTGATGTGCAGCAAATTTGCACGTCAAAAATCGCACACCATGTGTTTTTGAAGTTGTGAAAATCTTTGAAGTGTCATCTTCCCTAGTCTTCCCTTTCCCTTTTTTTCCTCCTCATTTTCCTAAAATTTATATGGCTGCTTATTCATGTTAGGCAGTATGGTTGAATATGTAAAAATCTCTATTAAGCCCATATATATCATTAATGTGTGCGATTTATCACTTTGTGGAAACACAGTCATATAAACTTTTTAATAAAGAATTTGTCTTACATTTAAATAATTGATGTTTCCTTTATTAGGGCTGTGTCGTTGCAAGCAACGTGGTTGAGACGTCAGTTCTATTTAATAAGTGGAGTTGACGCGCAGTGTAATTGCACGTAGGGCACAGTTGATCCATATTTGGTACTAGTGCATCATTTTTAAAAAATGATTTTTAAAAAATTTTTAAAAAGCCTGTTGGTGTGTGATAAATAGACCAGTATAACAGCTCTCTGTCAATCGCCTTATTCTTCTCATTATTTTGTTAGAGTTTATTTGGCGGGTTATTGATATAGTACACGGATCATTACCAGTAGCTGGGCAAAGTCCCTTATGTAAATTCAACTTAAAATATTTATTAAAAACCACCTATGTAACTCGAGTCATCAAAATCGCCCTATGTAACAAACGCATATACAAATAGCTTTGTTTAAATGTCGTAAAAAAGCACAGCACACTTTCAAGGGTGTACATTTATAAAACAAATAAAGCAGTTAAAAGTGCAGCTTGTATGAGTCCTTTAAAGTCGTGCTTTTAAGAGTCTTTAAAAGTTGAAAAGCCGACTTTTTAAGTCTTAAAAGTCGAGCTTTTAGGTTCCTTAAAAATCTAGCTTTTTAGAGTCCTTAAAAATGTTTAGCTTTTTAGAGTCCTTAAAAGTCGAGCTTTTTAGGGTCCTTAAAAGTCGAGCTTTTTAGAGTCCTTAAAAGTCGAGCTTTTTAGAGTCTTTAAAAGTCGAGCTTTTTAGAGTCCTTAAAAGTCGAGCCTTTTAGACTCTTAAAAGTCGAGCTTTTTAGAGTTCTTAAAAGTCGAGCTTTTTAACGTCCTTAAAAGTCGAGCTTTTAAGAGTCCCAAAAGTCGAGCTTTTTAACGTCCTTAAAAGTCGCGCTTTTAAGAGTCCTTAAAAGTCGAGCTTTTAAGAATCCTTAAAAAGCTCGACTTTTAAGAACTCTAAAAAGCTCGACTTTTAAGACTCTAAAAAGCTCGACTTTTAAGGACTCTAAAAAGCTCGACTTTTAAGGACCCTAAAAAGCTCGAATCTTAAGGACGTTAAAAAGCTAGACTTTTAAGAACTCTTAAAAGCTCGACTTTTAAGGACCCTAAAAAGCTCAGTCGACTTTTAAGGACGTTAAAAAGCTAGATTTTTAAGGACTCTTAAAAGGTCGACTTTTAAGGACGAGAAGGACTGTGTGACAACATTGACTGACGTTTCGACAACCTGACCGGAGGTCTGTTGACTATAACAGAACTGGCCTCAATGTTACCAAATAAGGGATAACAGGTGTAGAATATTTCAATGAATTTTAATTAAAATAAACGTATGTAAACGGGAACTTCCTTGTCGAGCGAACAAGAACCTGTAGGATATGTTTAGTAAAAAGTTATCATGGTTGAGGCTGAAAGTCTGGAAATCATCCTTTTTTGGACGACCATTCCATTCTTGACGATCGGATTGATCGGAAATGTGTTGGTTATAAGAATTGCGCACAAAACACGAGACATGCACACGCCAACAAATTATCTGTTAGCAAACATGGCTGCTAGCGATGTCATTACCATTCTGATGTGGCCATTATACTTCTTTAGAATTGGAAAATTCGTTTGCAAGTTTTCAGCCCTTGTTGAAATCTCTATAATGGTTCCTTCCATTACTCTTACTGTTCTAGCGGTTGAAAGATATCACGCTATACTGAAGCCTTTCAGGACAGGATTTCGGTTGAGAGAAGAAAACAGTAAACTGGCCATTGCTTGCATTTGGATCACAAGTGTTATTCTATGTTTCCCAGAATTCATTTTCAAAGATTGGAGTGAGACATATTCTACGTGTATTGGTCCATGGACTTTGGATATGAATCAGGCAAGCAAAGTTTATGTGATCGTAGATTGCAGCCACACACTTTTTCAAATGGCAGTGATGTTTTATTGTTATGGATCCTTGATAAGAGGGCTTTACTTTACCAACACAGTTTGCTCTGAAACAGTTGGAGAGCGAAGTTTTGAGAAAAAGAAACTTGTTATTACATTTATCCTGGTAACTACGGGATTTTTTGTTGGTTATGCACCAACAGCAGTTTTTAATCAGGAATTAGATTAGATAGTTTGGAAGTAATAAAAAGCAGTTGTGGCCGAGGGCAAAAAGCTTTGAAAATGATTAGTTCTTTCTCTCTAACTTATTTGCCTTATCTAACAACGTTTTATAAATTAGAAATACTTTTAGTAAACGCTTAAGGTGAATTCCTTTTTCTTTCTTTAAAGACTGTAAGGTTTAAATGCTGAAGCAAATTTTACAAATGTGGTTCCAAAGTTTGTTTACGTGAAGAAAAACAGCAACAACCACAGCACAAGAAACTTAGCTAATGAAGGAAATACCAATTATTTAAAGTGTAAGACAAATTCGTTATTAAGAGCGCCTGTCTGTAAAAATCAGACAAAATCAAAATTCCGCGGCAAGGGTGGAAAATTCGATTTCTTTCATATTTTAATGTTAGATAGGTTAGGGTATAACTAAAATCTCTGGATACTTTTTTTGGCAAAATATCCTTTTATTTCAAAGAAAAATGCAAATAACGAACTGCCGTTAAAATCGCCATTTGAAGCGGTAAATTATGACATCAATTTGAGGTGTCGGCGTGCAAAAACAAATCCCTCTGTCGTCTTTTAAACACTCAATTTTACTTTTGCAATCTCTCAAGAGCTTCAAAACTGATTTTGGTAGAAACTGCGTTGTTCTTTGTGTTTGAAATAATTTAATTTTGAAAGTATACATTTCTCATCAGGAAAAGTACTTCGTGAATTAATTATTTTTCACCATGTGCTAAACCTTCAAATCGATTCATCTTCTGGCTGTTGAATTAAGAAAAGATGTTCTCAGGGTTGCTGCAAAAATTTCTTTGGGCAAATGATTGAGAGCGACGCGAGAGCTTTTCAAAGTTCGTTAAAATGCAGGTTATTTGACCCTTCTTGGCAACATTCCATTCGCGAGCCACGCACATATTTTAATGTGTTTCGACCCATATGAGATCGAAAACGTCAAGCAGAAAAACAGTTCGAAATGCTCTTACCTCATTTGCTGTAGAGGACAGGTCCAGAGGCCATTTCCGAGTGATTCTCTTGCCGTTCGACGTATTTTGGTCCTGTTGATGACGTCCAATGAACGTACACCGCCAACTGGGTCAGTGTATTGTAAGCGGTCGAACAGCTCAACAACAACCTTTCTTGCAAAACGTTCGACATCTTTCTACACTGTGACATGTTACTCAACGGTTCAGTTGCTGGTCAGTGTTGCTTAGTTGGCAATACACAAAAAGGTTTTTATCACTACATGTCGCCGCTAACGTGGCCAGAGTTCTATCTAGAGCCGAGTCACGCAATGCAAATCATCGGAATGGACATTTTACTAACCTGAAATCATGCCCTCCCTCCCTACTACTACTGCGAGGGAAGGAGGGCATGATACATTTGCTTGTCGAAACTCATGTAAAAAAACCAGATTCTGGTTTTTTTTCTGATTGGTCGAGAAACAATACCTATGAATCGATGTTTTCTGATTGGCCCTTTAACAATAGAGCTGTCAACGGAAGTAAATTATCGACGTGACTCGCTCACAATTTCGATGCGACCGCCATCGCCAAGGAACAACCAAGGAACAAGTCTGCCGAAGTAAAATGTGTTACTCTAATAAATTCTCGTCGTTCCAGGAGAATTGTTACCATTTCTTTCTCTCCTGAGTATGGCGTTCGGTTTGACGAAAGCTTTCTCTCACCTGGAGCAGAGAAGTACAGCAACAGTGAAGTATGTATTCCGTTTTATCGCATCGTGTCTCGGAATTTTCATTTGACGGCTTTCAGCTAGTATTGATAATTTGAACAGAGTAGTGGTTGTTTCCGCGTTTTACGAAACAAAAAGAACAGCAGACGAACAAGTATCTTTCGCCAAGAATGATCGACAACAAGTCAACGGATAATTCGGTAAAGTTAACGGTAAACTGATGTTTAGCGACTGAGCCGCAATCAAGTCGTAATAACGATTTTCAGTTTATTCATTCATTGTTTAATACTTATGTCGTTTTATTGATCTCTGACATTGACATCAAAGGATCTCACTACTTTCATAATAAATGTTCTTCGTTTTAAAATTCGCTGCTGTTTAGAGATAAAATTTGCTGCTAATCTCAAATATTTATCACTTCTGGAACTAAATTAAATTACAAAATACTCCTTTGTTTATAAACGGTTTTATTGATATCTTTATTCTAAAGAATGAAACTGAAGGTATTTCTCTTAATTGTCCAAGGCTTTTTACGTAGAAAATTGGTGACAAATGCGAAGAGAATATTTCCGGATACCACCTGAAATGGGAAAGGATTCAAGCATGCAGCATATTTTGGTACATGACAACCTCGTCGTATTTTGAATTTTCATTCAGTTTCAGCTCAGACAGAGCCACCATGTACAATACCGGAACCTTCAAGTTAGCAATCGTGTAAATTTGAGTGCTTAGGCCTACTCTGGAACCCAAAGTCGCCGTAACTTTGGGCGACTTAAGGCGACTTTAGGCGATTTTAGCTTATTTTGTCCAAAATTACGGGCGATTTTGGGCGATTTAAGGCGATTTTGGGCGACTTTAGGCGACTTTGGGCGATTTTGAGCGACTTTAGGCAATTTTAGGTAACCTTCAGTGACTTAATTGGAAATGCCAAGGTGAACCTAAGTACAGTTGTGGTATACATGTACATGGGAATCATCATGGTACACCATAATGCATTGTTACAGAAAATATCCATACTATCCCCATGAAAATGTTTTAGTTTGAGTGCTCCACCAACCCCCTATTCCACCCCACCCTTCTGGAAATTCTAGTTTGGTGGCTTTCAAGAGCCTCCACTGCCCCCACCCCCTTGGAATTTCTAATGACCTCTTGTGATGTTGGTATGGACCCGCACACACACATTAGCTTGAAGAATCAGGTGATTCAGGTGATTCTGATCGAGCCTGAGGATGAAAGTAGACAGACAGAAATTCATGAAGTGGAGCTAACTGCGATGCAGCACAGAAGAAGAGTTGTCAGAAATCCTGATGGTCAAATTTTGACATCATACATGGATCTCTCAAATCCTCAGTCTAAGAGACAAAAGCAACAGAGACTGCAGAATCTTAGTCAAGTTGCAAATGATGTTGAAGCTGAAAGAAATAGCCCTGAATTTGAAAGTTCTGGAGCAGACAAATAAACATTTCTATAAGTACTATCCACAAACATTGACACATTGCAGTGCTCAATACAGTTTAATTGACATGTTTAATAACCACAATATCGGTCAATGGTTAACTGGTAACCACTCCAAACTCGGACAACAAAACTTGATCTTCCATCCTCTTTGAGGAGTGAGTCTCGAGGTGAGAGCTTTGAGTTTCAATTTCTTTTCAAGATTAATAGAAAAATAAGTTATTCTTCATTTGATTTTCCTTGAGAGTGTTCTCTATTTACACGAGTGAAGGATTGAGGATCAAGTTTTGAGTTAAGACTGTCAATTTACTTTTTACCAGTACTGGGTGTAATGGCTGCAAGAAACATGGGCCATGTATATTTCAAGACAGTCATTATACTGCCTTTTTCCCAGAGTTTAATGCATGGACGATAACTTTATATTGCATGAATTACCTGGTTGCTTTTAACTCATTTAAAAAGTTTACATATAGGTGTACTCAAACTTGCAAGTTTTGAGTGTTACAGGTACAGAGCTCTTAACAATTGAGAGAGCTTATGTTAGTCATATTTTGCAACACATGCAAGGTTTGTTCAAAACAACCCCTCCTTAATGATTCTGTGACACAAGTGAATTTGGTTTGCTCTAGAGACTTCTGGGTTCCTTCTTAGTCTATTTTGCATGGCAGAAATTGTTGATAAATAAGAAATACTCTATTTTCTCTATGAATGCCAGGTCTCGAATAAATGCTGGGTTTATATATGCTGGTCTACCATGCCAAGTTTTAATTAAACACCTAGGCATTCAATCCAGAAAATATGGTATGCTTTATAGATCAAGTGAAAAAAAAATGTTTTAAGCTATCTTTCCCCATTGCTGTTGTTGTTATGGTATCCTTTGGGGGAGGAAATTGGGAATAGAGAAATGAGAAGATAAATCATTAGTTTGGAGGAAAAGCATAAATTGATCAATAGAAGAGTACATAAAATTTGTTCTATGGAGCATTACTGGAGCTGTTGGCTGTATGTTGAGGAGTTTAAGTTAATTTAGTTAGTTTAGTAATATGGAAAAACGTGGGCAATTTTCTGAGAATACCTACAGTCAAAACTCATCAACATGATCATGTGGCATAAAATGTGGTCCATGACGCTCTTTTCCTTAGGTGAGAAAATGACTGGAGATCAAATCATGGCTCCAGTGAATATGATTTCTTATTTTATCCAAATGAGACAAATACTGTGCATAATTCAATTTATAGCTTGAATTACGTGACTTTAGCCAGCCGAACGTGTTCCTAGGTCACGCGATGCGTAGAAGAGACGCACGTGCTTTGCTTTCAAGTCACGTGATAAAAACAGTTTCTTGGCCCTTGGCAGCCATCTTGCTTCGAATGGCGGGTCTCGTTTCCTAGCTTTTCCGCCAACAGCGGAACAACTTCAAAGTCATACGGGGTCTAATAAGGCGTTGCCTTACAAAAAGAGTCTTTTCTTGATAGAACAACAGGGCATTTTGTACCGTTGCTCGGATCTTTAACTTGAATTAACCTGTATCGATTTGGCTGGATGTGTGGTCTTTGTTTTAAATATGGTTGTACCGCTGAGGATGCTTTGAAATGTTTAGAAGTTGTTGGTGGACAAACTAGACGAGATGATCACTTCTTCTTCACCCTTTTGTGATGGGTAAGTTTACGGTTTACTCAGTAAATATGAAAGCTCCTTTATGACCAAAAACCTAGATATTTTGAAACTGGACTTTCAGTTGTACTTGGGTCCATGTTTTTCTGAATATAAAACTATGAAGTAGTCGCTAAAAGACATGACAAAGTAAATTATTGGTGTTTACATCTTTTATTCTTGTGAACTGGATGCCTAATATTTAATACATCTGCAATCAACTGTTTAAGTTGTGATATGCAGATGAGTTTGATGCTATCACTTGTGAGGTTTAAGGGGTGGTGAGTGGATGGGATGAGGAAATTGTTTCATAGAGAAGAGATTTGGGGGTAACTCTCTGTACGCTTTATACAGATTAGCCACCTGTATTGTCCATATTAGTGACCTTTAAATCAGAGTCAGAATGAGTGTGAGCATGCAGTGCTCATGCTTTAGATGATCAAATTGTAAAACCAATCTTGTTTCAACTCTGAGCCTCTTTTCTGCACAACATCAAGGAGAAGCGAGGGCTCTGGGAATATGTCTGGTTTGAAATTCGAAAGCCAGTCAGAGTCAATATTGTACTTGTACTCTGATCTGAAGGTCCCTATTGTAATGGTAGCCTTAGAACAACACCACAAGGACACATCTTAGGATACTGTTACAAAGTCAGTCCAGAAATAGAAAAGTTTATTACATTGGGTTAATTAAATAAATGAAATGAAATGAAATGAAAACTTTTTACGTGTCAATGTTTTTTCGCTTTACTGCTAATGGGGGACACAAACAATAAATTCAATGATAAAAAAAACTATGAATAAATAAACAATAAAAAATGAAAATAAACTATATTAAGTTTTACATAGTTTACTATTAATATGTAAACTATATACAAGGGATCTAAGGCGACTTAGAGCAACTTTGGGCGACTTTAGGCGACTTTGGGCGATTTTGGGTCCCAGAGTAGGCCTAGTGCTTGTGCCTAGAAGATATATCGTAGCCTATGATTTTCTTATTTTGCCGACATTTGCGTGACTTTTTGCGAATTACCGATATGGGAAATTTGCATACCGAGGATCGTGCAAGCAGGAGAAATTTTGATTGGCTGTTTTGTTGAATGTCAATCAATCAAAAAAGTGGGCGGTAGATGTTCCGTAGAAGAATTGTATCAGGCTCTATTTTTCGTTTCGCCCGTCCCGCCTGAATGTTTCACCGAGCGAAACGAAAATAGAGCCTGATCACAGGTTATCATTTTACTAGAGGGTAGGGGAAGGGCAAAATCTGCTCTGATTCTTTTTAAACGGCTCAGGTTTCGAGAAATGGCAGGAACTAGTAACGGACCAAAAGTACGAAACAAAATTAGTGCTACATTTAGGCACCTCAACCTCCCGTGCCAGAATGCAGAAAAAGTAGTCACCCCTCGGCGTGAGTTGTAGGCATGCAAATAACAATGTTCGAACACGAAAATTAGCTAAAAAGGGTACGTGTACTAGCTTAAGTTAAACACCTCTTCAAAACGTCGAGTCCAGAACATTAAAATCGTTTTTATCAGAGAAATTGCGATGTGACTAACTAGTTTGTGCTTATTGTTTTGGCTTAGAGGGGGGACCTCGGACATTTTTTTCACAAATCATACGTATTTACATACATGAATTGCTTCGTTACACAGAAGACGATTGTTGTTGGTTCCATTTTCTTGTTGTCGGAGTTTGTGGTTACAACACCAGACGAATCAAAAGCTTGAAAACAATTGTTCCCTTACTTTCATGCACCAAGAATACCCAGGCCCGTAGAAGGGGGAGGGGCAGGGGGGGGAAGTTGAAAAAACATTACAATAAATGAGCCAAAAAATATATAATTAAAACGAATTGATGTGCAACGAATAGTCTTAAATGCTGATGCTAAAAGTTCCTTTTATAATTTTACAACCTTTAACAGGGTTTGACTTCTGTTGAGTCACTAGCCACCGGGCAAGTGGGCTTCAAAAATCTACTAGTCCACCGCACGTTTCAGTCGCCAAGGTTCTTTACCAATGTCTTTCTTCACCCATATCACCTTGACCCTGGCAGTACTGATAGCTGTGAAGGACCTTAATGCCTTTAATAGCTAAGCGACTGCTGTGTATTTGCTGCGAGCTTTAAGCTCATCATGTTGTTTTGAAACAAGTCTAAGGAACAAAACTATTTTTATCTCACCAATCGAGTGATAAAAGTTACGTAAACGTTTACGAGAGTTAGGTAAAACAGGTCCGACATTCGTAGCTTGGCCGTCGAAATGTTTCAATTTTAACAAACCTTGTAACTTTAAGGGTACTTTTTTAAAACTGATGCTATAAAACTGGTGGATGTTGCCAACAACTTTGTCGGCGAAAAAGCAAACAGGAAGCAGCTTTTTGGCAAATTGTCAACGAACGATGTCCCCAAAAAGGTGTCGTTTTTGACGAAATCGACACAAACTGTGGCATTGTGAACAGAGTTAGTATCTATGTGAGTGTGTATTTTGAAGGGGGGGGGGGGGAGGCTTTGACTAGGCCAATTTGCTCGCAGCATTTATTTCAGCCTTGGTACGGGCCTGATACCACAAGTTACAAGTCAGTTTTTACGACGAACGCTTGAATACAATGACGATATGTCCCAGCCATCGTGCAAAACTTGGAATAGTGTCGAGCAGAAGCTGCAGCACAAGGGGCCGGGTCCCGGGTCACGGTAAGGAAAAGAGGAGTGGCCAAAAAGTGAAAGAGGACTGGGGAAGAAGGGATCTGAAGTTATCTTACGCGAGACTGGTTCACTTGTAGAAGTTGGATCAGGTGAGTTTTATATTCGCTTGTGGTCTATCCGAATATTAGCCAGGTTATCGATGGAAGCCTCACTCTTCTCTTCGTCCTCATTAAGGTGCATGTAGAACGTGAAAGAGGTAACAGACGTTTAAGGGCAAGATGCTTGACGTATTTCTGTTGTGATATCCCCATATCCAGTATGATAAGTATGTTGGCTGCTGTGAGAGATCTCGCTCACTGGGAACCTGTCTCAGTAAGATTCGTAAACAGAAATTCAGGAACAGAACCTCATTTTTTGATACCATGGTTACGTGCCATATTTCACAGTCTTCAAACAGCACTGGCGTGCTGTTGGAAGCCCCACTCATTAGTCAGGACAAACTAATGTAGACTATGTCAAACAACTGACAAGACAGCACAGTTAAAAACTTCGATCGCACCCATTTGTTATGAAGAGAGAACCCTTCCTGTCCAAAATTCCATCCAACCCTTTAACAGCGAGCTGACTTTCACTCCTGATATAACTGTGCCTTGTACCGGTCCTGTGCCAGCTGAGAACCAGCAGACTGACACCAATGATCATAGGTAGAATACCCGCTCGTCAATTAACAAAAGGGAGCCCCTTGTAGTTATAGGTTTTCCCCGTATTAAAGTTGGGTCTAGTTAATAATAGCGCCACTTCTGTTGCACCACTCAGCTGTAAGCTTGTACAACGGTTGGAATTGCGTTTCAGACTACTAGGGTAGCAAATACAATTTTTAATGGTTGTAACAACACTGGTAATAAGTAAGAAAGGCACACAACGCCATTAAAACCACAAATAATCCCTGCAATTAACACTGTATGTTATTTTACTTCCCCTCAAAGGTTTTGCCCTTCCGCTACCCCCTAAAATGCCTTTGATAAATACGCACGCGGCGCCATCCACGTTTGGTCCCAATTTAGCAGTCAAATCTGATAATGCTTTTGTTCACTGAAAACTGAGCAACACTCGTATTAAATCAACTGAACCGTTGAGTAAGATGCTGTAGTGCAGAAAGACGTCGAACGCTTTACAAGAAAAGATGGTGTCGTTGAGCTGTTCGACCGTTTACAATTAAGTTGACCCAGTTGGCGGTGTTCATTCGGTTCATTGGACGTCATCAGCAGGACCAAAATACGACGAACGGCAAGAGAATCACACGAAAATGGCCTCTGGACCTGTCCTCTACAGCAAATGAGGTTAGAGCGTTTCGAAGTGTTTTTCTGTTTGACGTTTTCGATCTGATAAGGGTCGAAAAACACATCAAAATATGTGCGTGACTCGCGAATGGAATGTTGCCAGGAAGGGTAAAAAAACCTGCATTTTAACGAACTTTGAAAAGCTCTCGCGTCGCTCTCAATCATTTGCCCAAAGAAATTTTTGCAGCTGAATCGATTTGAAGGTTTAGCACATGGTGAAAAATAATTTAAATCACAAAGTACTTTTCCTGATGACAAATGTATACTTTCAAAATTAAATTATTTCAAAACAAAGAACAACGCAGTTCCTACCAAAATCATTTTTGAAGCTCTTGAGAGATTGAAAAAGTAGATTTGGGTGTTTTAAAGACGACAGAGGGATTTGTTTTTGCACGCGAACGCCTCAAATTGTTGTCATAACTTACTGCTTCAAATGGCGATTTTAACGGCAGTTCGTTATTTGCATATTTCTTTGAAATAAAAGGATATTTTGCCAAAAAAAGTATCCAGTGATTTTAGTTATACCCTAACCTATCTAACATTAAAATATGAAAGAAATCGAATTTTCCACCCTTGCCGCGTTATGTTTGATTTTTACAGACAAGCGCTCTTAAAAAGTTTATATGACTGTGTTTTCACAAAGTGATAAGTAGAGATTTTTACGTATTCAGCCATACTGCCTAACATCAATAAGCAGCCGTATAAGTTTTAGGAAAATGATGAGGGAAAAAAAGGGAAAGGGAAGATTAGGGAAGATGGCACTTTAAACACTGTTTTCACAACCTTAAAAACACATGGCTTGCAATTTTTCAGTGACGTGCAAATTTACTGCACATGAACTCCACTTAATAAAAACTTTTTCATTAATAAATCGACGCCTCGGCGATGTTGTTTGTCGGACTCCAGTTAAACCCCAGTTACTTAGAATATCGAAACATTTTTAATACAAAAATTTCAATAATTGCCCTTTCACAAGGTGATAAAACAAACACATGAAAGCGCTAAATAGTGCATTTAGATCAACATCTATTGTGTACTAGGATCATTATCAGTAGCTGGGCAAAGTCCCTTATGTAAATTCAACTAAAAATATTTGTTAAAAACCACCTATGTAACTCGGCTCATCAAAATCGCCCTATTTAGAAAACGCATATAAAAATACAAAATTGCTTTGTTTAAATGTCGTAAAAAAGTACAGCACACTTTCAAGGGTGTACATTTATAAAACAAATAAAGTAGTTAAAAGTGCAGCTTGTAAGGGTCCTTAAAAGTGAAGCTTTTAAGAGTTCTTAAAAGTCGAGCTTTTTAAAGTCCTTAAAAGTGGAGCTTTTTAACAGGGCTACACTCATCCGACGTGGATTCCAGCAAATTATTTTCACTTAGCAATTTGACTTTGGCTGCTTTCGAATTGTCACTTAAAATTAGCAGCGGTATTGTTTTAAACAAGAGAAACAGAAACCTTGAGTAACATTTAACCCAGGGTTAGTGCTAATAGGCTTTCCGACAACCAGGCCCAGCATATAAGGTTGATGATTATTGTGCAGATACAGTGAGTTATCGAAATGCGACCTGTGATATCGCCGGCTACAATTCTTCGGTAAAAAGCAAAAATTTTACAGGAGAAAAAAGTGCCATATTTTTAAATGAAGAATAGGATATATGGTACTTTTTGGATTTATTTCTAAGTGCTTTTTCATTGCATGTTAGTAGTACATTGGGCCCGTATGGCCCAAATGCTGGCTTCTGATTGGTCGAGTGACGTCATCACCGGAAGTGAAATGGGAAACCGCTGACCAGGTGGAAAAAGGGATCGCGGGCTCATAGAACCGGAAGTCACGTGTTTTAGAATGGGAAACCGCTGACCAGGTGGAAAAATGGATCGCGGGCTCATAGAACCGGAAGTCACGTGATTTTGAATGGGAAACCGCTGGCGAGTGTGAAAAATGGATCGTGGGCTCAAGGGGAAGTAAAACCACTGAGAAAACGCGGGTGCAAAGTCCAAAGTCCAATTTTGGGAACGGGGGTAACCGAAAACCACACAAAAATGAAGAAATCACGTTTATTGTTATACGTTTTACAATAACTGAGAAAATGGTTTTTCCTGAGTGTTCCTTAATGTTCAATAGAGGGTCCCCACCATTGTTTTTGACATCGAGTTATTCTTCGCCATTGGTTGTTGTCACGGATCCATTGTTGTAATTGACGTCGAGGATTTCTCATTAAAGGTATGGCAAAGGAACTGTAGAATGGAGGTGGTGGTGGTGGCGCCCAATGTTCTCGATCACAGTGATCACAATCGACGATCTTGTTTGGGTTTTCACTGGTAGCCATAGGGGTAGGTCTTGAAGGTGCGGGGATCGATGACTCGTTTGTCATAGACCAGCTGGTACCATTTGTGTTGGGGTTGAGTGAGCAAGGTGTAGTTTTTCGGGTTCCGGACAATGTGGTGACTTTTGGTGACTTGGATTTCCCGTGGTTTGGGAAGGGGTTTCTGGATTTCATCTTGGACATTCTGACGCATGACGTTGTAATTTAACTGGGTGTGTCCTTCACTGTTGAGTCGGAAGCCTCTGACCTTGCATTCCACTTTTCCTTTATTAGTACTGTACCCATAGTTCTTGGGTCCTCCACTGACAAATTCTTGAATGTATTCATCATCAGCTAATTCGGAGGCGAAGTCCCCTAGATAGGAACCCAAGGTAGGTTGGAATTGAGTGGGTGTTTCTTCCAGGTAGATGACGGAGTCGGTGTCAAAGTAGAGGACTCTTTCCCCTAAGCGTTCCAGGGCGTCATACAATTTAAGGCGGGCGTGGCAGGTGGTGAAGCAGGCCACAAAAATGTTGAGGTTGGGTGAGACGCGGATGTCCTCTTTTTGGTTTTGGTAGTGGATCTCCACCATGTTGTGATTGATGACGGACACGTGACGTACGTCTAAGGCATCGTTATCCAAGAAACGGTGGAAGGCATGAGGATCATCAAAGGCTTGAATTTGGGTCTTGTTGAGGCGTTGTCCAAACTTGCCCCACATGGAGTTGAGCATGAGTTTAGCTAGGGTACGCAGGCCCGGGTTGTATTCGATCTTGTGATAGTCCAACTGGATGCCTTCATGCAGGAAGTACTGTTCGATGTAACGTTGCTTTTCTTCTTCTGTCATGTCGTCCTTAGGCCACCCACTAGCTTCTTGTTTGATTTTCAACCAGGTGTTGACATAATCGGCGAAGAGGCCCTCACAGGTTTTTTCAAAATGCCAAGCTTCATAGATGTATTGGACTTGGTACCCCAATTGGATGGCTTTCTTTAATTCAGGGGTACACCAGGTACTTGTGAGGGCGCGTTGTTCGTCGGTGTGAGGGCAATGATAAGATCTGTCCAAAAGAGGTTTGGCCATTTCTTCTTCCACACAACGGGCACAGAGTGGAAAGAGCAGTTTGTCGTCATGACGGTAAGGCAGCACGGGATGGTACAATTCACGGGGAGGCAGGATTTTGCATTGAATGAGGCCAAAGTACTGGTGTATGTCAGTGTGACCCGGTTGAGAATAGATGGTGGGATGTCCTTTGGGGTAGGTGGACTTCTTGTTGACCCACGGGTACAAGGAGGTGACATCGAAGTAGTGGATATTTTGGCCAGGGGTGATATGATGGTAGAGTTTGATGGCATTGGTACGACCTCCACAGAAAGCATCCCGAGGTTCAAGAGGTTGGATAAAGTTGAGTTCCCGGACGAAGGAGTCGATCTCTGGTTGGGTTTTTAGGAGGTGGTCCCATTGACATCCCCACATTTGAATGACGTTGTACCCTTGATTGGTAAGCTTTTGGACTTTGTCTTGGGTGGCGTCATAGAGGTCATGCATCGTCAGATCATAGTTGCGGGGATGTTTTTCGTGGCGATGGGGATAACAGGTAGGGCATCCGTGGGTGAAACAGCCTTGAAATTCGTAGACGGTGTGGGTGTCGGGGCAATAACCATCCACATAGATCTGGGTCCCGGGGATCTTATACTCGCCTTCATTTCGGACATGTTGGATGTATTGGTGATGATGATGAGGCTCTGGATTGGCACTGGCCAAGAGATCGTCGGGGTTGAGATTTTGGAGGGTGCGTTGACGTAGTTGGTGATCGCACCAGGTTAACCAGTGAAGGGCTGGGATGGACTGGTTGATGTTATTTCTCCACCCCTTATGACCGGCGGGTTCGCTGGCAATACTGTTCGGGATCATCCGGTTCATACGTAAATCTCGATTACAAGCGGAGGCAATGGTGACGTGATCGAAGGGATTGAAGCCTGTTAAGTCTTCAAACATGCGTTTGAAAGTCAGACATCCTTGTTTGAGGAGTCGTACATCGGAGCTGCAATAGGCCAATAACTCTTTTTGGAAATGAAACACCACACCCTGGTCGCGTTGTTCTTGATGCCAGGTTTCAAAGGCTTGTCTGCCTTCGAGTGACATGCTCTCAGGCATGTAGTAATCGCGTGAGGGGAGGATGCCCACGTAGTTTTGATACTCATCACTGGGTACGTTGAACTTGTGGGGGAAGTACCCTTTGCAGAGTTCTGTCAAACCAAAGGTTTTGGGAAACGCGGAGAGGGGCATCTGGAAGAAACTCATGGAATCAATGAACCGGATGCGGTCATGTTTGATCTCTAAGAGTTTACACCCGTTGCGGAGTTGTTGGACGATGCGGTTGTCCCCATAGTATTCTTGGATGATAAAGTACCCATCGTACCAAGGAAAATTATGAGCGATGACATTGACTTGTCTTGTGTCATAGTTGGTCAAGGTATCCAACCATTCCAGAAAGTCACGGATACAAGTGGGACCTGGGAAAGGCTTGGGTTCATGGTTGTCTTCGGTTTCGGCCACGACGAGATTGGCAATGTGTTCTTCGTGGGGTTGCATGGCTTCGATATCAAAGAAGACGTGTAAGGGAGGCAGGTCTTGCTCGTCCTCGGAGGAGGCATGGGGTTCCGCGGCGGCGGCGGCACCTCGTTTGGCGCGAGGACCTTTTTGACGGGTCCTCTTTCTCTTCTTTTCGTCTTGAGGTTTGGGGGCTTTTTGTATGAAACAACGGTGATGGTCGGCGTGGACGTACTGATGACAAGAAGGGCAGTCTATGTGGTAACAACGGTGACGTTGAATGCGGGACAAGCCCACATTTTGTTGATAACAGTCAGGGCATCGGTATCGTTGAGAGCACACGGAGGCCTGGAGGTCCGTGGCGGGTTTGCCCGCATGGGTCTTGCTGGAATGGGCTTCCAAACACGCGGGTCCGAAAAAGTCCCGATGACACGACTTGCAACGTTGAGTGGCTTTCAGGTGTCGGGGGTAAGCATGTTGAAAGTCTGGACAATCTTTCTGTCGACAGGCTCCGCACAACTTGGTCTTGGTGCATCGATGCAGTCCCTCGGTGTTGTAGGGTTTCCAACAATCCGCACACACATAACTGGACCCGAAAAACCCCGGCAATTTGGTGATGACATCATAATGGTCTTTGTTGTGCAACAGGATCAGTTGTTTGTCAGAAAGGGGTCCAAACGTCGTGATGTGGAACGATCGCTGCGCATCGACCAACAGGATCTGGTAACCGGTGAGGGATGGGGCTTTGCTGAAAGCCGTTAAGGCGTCATAGCTGCAAGGACCGAAGGGTACCTTGGCTTCATTCTGGAGGTCCCAAGCTAGGGTTCTCTGCAGGGGCCTTCCTTGTCGAATGGCTTTCTCTTTTGGGTGCTGGTCCACGTGAGCTTTGGCAACCACGAGGGCTCTGGCACAACAGAGTTCGTCATCGTTTGTAATTTTTATGACAGACCGTTTGTTACTTGTTAACATGGTCATGGTAGGATGGCCTGGTTTTCCGCGCCGTGGTTTGCCGGTGCCTTGAGGAGCATGATGGACTTGAGTGATGGAGACTTGAAAGGAATCGTCCATTTCAAATTGTTCGTTGCTGTTGAGGGCTTGGGCTAAACGTTGGAACAGAGCTTGCACACGCTCTGTGTCTCGGCGCCATTCACCTGCACGTAATCCCCACCCCTGAAAATTATTGTGCAGGCGATCGGATGCTATTGTAAAGTAGAGTCGATCTTGATCGTCGAGGTCGGGGGTGGTGGTTAACACTTGATCGACGGCTCGACGTAATCCATCTTGGAGAGCTTGGGTTATATTTTGACCGGGAATCAAGTTCCCCCTTTGACGTAACTGTGTCTTGAAATGACGTTCTTGTACCCCCATGCGATCACTCTTCCGATTCACAAAAGGTTCGAGTTCAAAGTCGAAGGCACCCTCTTCATTGGTATCCAATCCTGCACCACTTTGTTGAAGGAGTTGGGTTTGAAACGCATGTTGCCGTTCCAAATGGTTCATCAAATCCTGATAGTCTTCATCATCATCGTCATCCAGGATTTCGTGGCAGATCAAATCATCCTCGTCACTGTCCGCCATGTTTTCGGTGCAAATCAAAGGTCCCAAAGAGGAATTTGTGTCGTCTTTGTCAGAGAACATGATCAGATGAACTCACTGGAGATCGGGGCTCTGTTTTTATAGAGAACCAAAAATGTCACGTGGGAGGGGAAGGAGCCAATCACTAAACAGGGTGCCCCCTAGAGAGGGGGTGCCCTAGGGAGGGGAGGGACGGGGGTGGGGGGACCCCCCTCCCCCCCCTCTCTAGTTAGGACCCCTGGTGCATCACGGGAACGAATGAGAGACTATAAAACAGATCGCCCCTCGAGGTCAGTCATCTCAAAATGGACTCTAACCATGAGAAACTGTTAGAAGAGTTTGAGAAGTTCAAGTGGAAGAAATTTTAAATGAGGTTAAGAAGTGGAGGCTCAGCGACCAAGACATCAGGGAGTTTGGGGAAGAGTTGTTGGAAGAACGGAGGAAAAGGAGGCAGCTCGCCCAAGCAGCCCAAGCAGCACGCCACAAGTACATGGAAGAGCACTGGAACCCGGGCTGCTACCCCCAACTCAACACCGAGTGGTACATCCGGGGCCTCGACTTCTGTTGGACAAACTGGCATCACCAATTCAAGAGGCCCCGGACACCCCCACCAGCACCGCCCCCCTCGCCTGATGTCCAACGAAAGAGAGGGCCTCCGCCGCCGCAGTCACCGTCGCAGACCCCCAGTGAACTACAAAGAAAACAACGACGACGACGATGATGACCTTAACGACAGCGACTCAAACGACGATGACATCCTGGCAGAATTAGCAGAGCTCAGGGCGAAACAAGAGCGACGACGGGCGCAGCAAAAGGCTAGCAGAGCCAGGTGCAAGGCCAGAAAGGCAAAACGTAGTGAGACCCCCCTGGTAAGCGTTGAGGACGACGACGACGACGACGTTTACAAGGAAGTGGCCAAGCTCCGTGCCAAAGAAGCCCGACGACGGGCGCAGCGACGGGCTGAGAAAGCTAGGTACCGGGTTAAACATGCCAACCGAATAGCAGCCTACCAGAAACAGTACTATGCCATGAATGTAGAACGACTCCGGGCCTATAAAAGAGAATACTACCGTTCGAAAGCAGGTCAGCGGTGGCAGCAACAATACATGAGGAAAAAGCGTGAGGCCGCTGCCCTCACAAGGGCCATGGTTCAAAAGAGAACGGAGGAGAAACGCCAAGCCTTAGGGCCCCTCAAATTAACGGTCACGTTGGAGGATTTTATGCGGGACTTTTGCAATACCCTGTCGCCCAGCCCTGAGGATGCCATGGATCAATCTAGTACCCTCATGGACATGGATTCAGGGCTCCTTCATCCCCTGGATCATTCTGTATGGGACGATGGGAAAGGATTTTTAGACAATTTACTCGATGACTTGTCGTCGTCATCGGACGATTCTTTGTTTGACTTTTTAAATGACATGATGCTCCAGGAGGATCCTTCATTTGATTTGGATGACTTTGTCAGTTAAACCCCCCTCGTCTTTGTATTTTTTGACAGAATCGTTCCAGTCTTTGGAAGAACCCATCCGTGTCAGTATTTGGCAGAACATTCGTATTAGTATTTGTGACAGAACAATGAACTTGACAACTCATCAATCAAAATCACACAAGTGACATTGTTTTTTTTTTATTTTATCTGGATTAATGTTGTTTACATCACAATGGGTTTTGTCTCGCAAATCCTGTTTGAGACTCAACACGAACTACAGAAGACTACCGAACTGCAGAATAACAATGTGACATTTTTATTGTTTATTGACTCAACATGTTATTAAATGTTTACAATTTTAAACGTTTCTTGGCTTGCATAATTTTCTTGACCACCCGTTCCGTCTTGTTTTTCTTGCCGGGTAATCGATCAATGGCTTGGATCATCTTGGTATCGGCTTTCCATTTATCTTGCAAATTCTTGGCACGGCTGTAATCAATGTCGTGTTGCTTAGCAATCTGGTCCAAGCGATTGATCCCGGGATCCCCACGTTTGAGACGTTTAGCCAAATGGGTGCCAGGGCCCATGTACTGATAACCGGGCCAATGAAATTCCTTCCCCGTTTTCGCAATCCATTTTTGAACATCCAAGGCCCCTCCTCGTTGGGGGCGTTTTCGTTTGATACCCCTTCTCCTCTTGGCGGGCATGTTTATTCACTGTCGTACTGCAAACGTCTCCGTCGGGGCTGTTTGGGTTTCGTCCAATCTTCCCAACCGGGTAAGGGTTTTAATCGTTGCACTTCACGGGAGACTCCTTTGCCTTTGCCTTTGCCTTTACCACTCTCAGCTAACTTTTTTTCCAAAGCCTTGCGCTGTTCTCGAATGACTTGTAAACGCGTCCGGCTATCCCCTCGACTGGTAGAAGGTCTCTCTTCTGCTCGACTGGTAGAAGGTCTCTGTTCTCTCGCGCCTTCCCTGGTAGCAGGGGTAATGGTGGGTTTGGGAGCCGACGGACCTCCTTTTATCATGCGCTTCAACCATTGTTCCACGGGCCCCGTTACCAAATCCCCGGCTTCTTCTTCTTCGCCTGGTGGACCACCCGGGGCACCCGGGGCACCAACCCCCACCCCACCAGGAAATTGACGAATGCGTTTGGTTAACTTGATTAATTCTTGACTCAACGGTTTGGTTTGAGCATTGACCAGGGCGGGAGGTAATTGGGGGTTGGCTAATAACACATGTTTTTTGGCGGCGAGCGTCGCGGCTTTGTTCAACAAGGCATTTTCGGTGAGTTCTCCTTTGTAATATTGAATGAGTTGTTCCAAGTCCTTTTGGGGAATCATGTACACCTCGTCCATGGTCGTTGACTACAGTCGGGGCAAAGTTCCCCGTCTTCCTGGTCACGGCAACTCTTACAAAGACGGGCCCTCAAGATGTGTTGGTACTCTCGATACAACAGGTGATATTTATGCTTCCAATAATGACACTCGTCTTTCCACTTGTCGGTGGCCCGATTGGCCTCTTGTAACAG
Organism: Siderastrea siderea; assembly: GCA_964030785.1. Classification (NCBI taxonomy): domain Eukaryota; kingdom Metazoa; phylum Cnidaria; class Anthozoa; order Scleractinia; family Rhizangiidae; genus Siderastrea; species Siderastrea siderea. The sequence continues at coordinate 68,397,851 of OZ034966.1, read as the reverse complement.
AGTCATCCACGTGGCAAGGGTTAACGAACACATTGACATAACACCTCGTGAAGTCCTTGAAACAACCCTTGTCCTTTTTGTCGGATTAACCACTGACGACGTTTTTTGACGGAATGTCGACGACGCCCCAAATCACGTAGTACCTTTTTATAGGGTTGAAGTTTAGCCAGCATGGGTGGGGTCACAGGAATCTTGTTTTTTAAAAAGTTCAACACCAGTTCACTCACAGCATTGATTTGATCGGCATTGGCATGTTGTAACAACTCTTGACGTTTGGAACCATTGGCTTCTTGTAACATGGACCGTAAAAACGGTAATTGACGTCGAAGACGTTTCATACTGCCCACGGTCTTCGTCGGAAATTAGACACAGCACCTCCCACACCGAGGGCTCCCATTCTTTCATAGTCCTTACTCTTGCCCAGTTTGATGCCCAGTTTGGCAGCGCCTTTCAGTAAAGAAAGAATACCTCGACCTCGTTGTCGGGCATGTTGTACATTATCGGTGATGCCTTTCAAGGCTTGACCACCTAATTTGCCTAAAGCGAGTCCAAACCCAGGGGCTGGACCTGATAGAAACATACTCATGCCATGCGCTATTTTATCCACCAAACGGGGTTTGCGACGCATTAAAGCCCCTCCTCGTTGTTTCCTTTTTCTGCGTCGTCGTCGTCGTTGGACGGCCATGGTTCTAAGAGTGTGGGACTCGGAGGGAGCGGCTTTTTATGGATCCAATAGTCTTTGGGTCTCAAGGGACGAGGACATCCATCTACATAGCATAGGGCTTCCAAGGGTTGGTACACAAAATGACGGTAGTAATCTTGCACACATCGTTTGGGTAATGGAGGGGTGAAATCCACAATGGTATCATCCAAGGTTTGCATCTTGATTAAAAATCGTTCCAGATCCTCCAAGGGAATACCCCGCACATGGGTTTTCAATTCGGTCAAGGCTTTGGCATAGGTGGTAAACGCAAATCGACTCATGGTCACTTTAAATCGGTATTGTTTAAAATCATTCCATCCTTTGACCACGGTCCCCACGGCCGCCAAACAGGCTACCAACGTACTATTTTCCAATAGCGGACCCGCAATCATACCGGCAGCCATCAGGAGTAAGGCCATACCATTGAACAAGGCATTGACACACCTGTAATAATTCAACATTTTTCGATAACACCACCATTGTTGATGATAAAAAGCATACAAGGAATCCATGCGTTGTAATAATTCCGGGGGGAAGGGAAGACCATGCTGTTTCGATCCATTCAATAACGACACGACGGTTTTCATTCTCACGGCGAAACACGGGACGACGAGGTTTGTACGCTCGGTGCTCCTCCTTGTTTATAACTGGTCACAATGCTATTGGTCATGGTGACATTGGCAATTTCACGTCCTTGGGCTAATTGTTCTTGATCTTGTAACAGCATACGTAAACGTCGTTGTAAATCCGCTTGACGCAAGGTACGAGGGGGTGGAGTCCGAGATCCTCGAGGAGTGGAGGGGCTGGAGGAAGGTGTCCTAGGTGAACCGGGGAAAAGTCGTCGTCGTCTACCACGTCGTCCACCACGACGGCCACCGCCACCACCTCCTCCACCACCGCCACCTCCACCACCTCCTCCACCACCACCACCAGCACCACCAGCACCACCACCACCAGCACCACCAGCACCAGCTCCACCACCTGCTCCACCACCAGCACCCCCAGCACCAGCTCCACCTGCTCCACCACCAGCACCACCAGCACCACCACGTCCACCACCTCTAGTCCTAGGACCACGGCGTCCCCCACGTCCATTTCCACTTCCCCCACGTCCATTTCCACTTCCCCCTGCACCCGCTGCTGTCCGAGCACCCGCCACTGTTCTTCTTCGTGGATCGGGTGACACGCGTGCGCTTCCCCAAGTAAGGGGGCTGTCCACGGAAGACGGTGGGGTGGTTTGTATACTACCGAAGGATGGACTTCCTACCCCGGCTGGGGAAGAGGCCTGGGCAGGGGGCGCACCATCTCTACCGGTAGGGGGGAGAGCTTCCATAAACTGAAAGAGGGGCTCGGCTTCCATTTCCTCCATGGCGACGTCGAGAAGGCCTTGGTCTCCTGTGAAATACAAATCTTGCCAGGCGCTTGGGGACATTTGATTGCCGCTGGATGCCCCCACCCCCGCCGGGGACACGGTATCGTACGATTGCGGAGGTTGACGGTCATCATCGGCCATGGTTGCTTTCTCTTTTTACCTGTTCCAAGGGGCTCCCTTTATAGACGTTTTTGATAGGTGCGAGTCCATCCTTCGTCTTTTAACAGGTGACTCAACAACCGTTGTTGATCGGAGGAGGCGGGGTGTAAATCCAAGACCAAATACCCATACGGTCGTGTAGTGGCTTGATGAAACGTCTCCAATGTGTCTTTCCAAGTGGTCGGAAACGATTGAAGCATGACATTGCGTACCCCTAATTGATCTCGGGGGTTCTTGAACGCCACGATGTAATGGGCATTGCGGGAAATACTTTTAGCATAGCGACCCACGGGAAACATGTCTTGGCACAAGTATAGGACCGTCACCCCTTGATGATGCGAATGTTTGGTGAATAAATCCAAGACGCGTTTATCGTGACTCCCTTCGTCCATTAAATCATCCAAGACCAGGACCCCATGTCCTTGAGGAAACCATTGCACTAAGGCCTCATGATCGGGAATCCCTTCGTGAAACACCACCCCTTGATCTTGCATGCCTTGAAATCGATCTTGCCAGGCCCCATAACAATAATGCATTTGGGTCGGTGGGGTTTCAAACAACTCTGGGTTGTCTACCAAGAGTTTTTCCGTAAACACAGTTTTACCACATCCCGAAGGACCCACCACCAAGATAGAGGAAGGGGTGTGAAAACGAAACGGTTTCCCCGTTTGCATGATGACGAACTACCCTTAGAAAAAAAAAAGGCACCTTTTTATTGGAATCGGTGGGACTCGAACCCACGCACGACCCTCCTCATGTATTCGAGGGGATCCAAAGGCTCTACCCACTGAGCTACGACTCCGACACCGTTTTCCAACGAACTTTTTTATTTAAGCATTACATTGATGATACGGATGACAACACAGTTGATACCATCTGGCTTCTTGGCCTACAATCAATTGTTGAAGGCGTTGACCCGCTTGATGGTCATTACTAACATAATCATGATCCGAAAACTCATTTAAAAACTCTTGCAAGGTCCGTCCACGGGCTTTGGCTTTCAAGTACAACAAGGCGTAATCACCACAACTCTTGCTTGTAATGGCTTGGAGGGACTTGCCATTGGTCACTACATACTTCCAATGTTGGACAATCCAATCTCGTAACGGGGTAGCTTGCACGTACGTGTCCATGGGCAAAGCATAACTGTCCAGGACTTCACACACCTTTCCATCTGTCCACACCGCTAACCAATGTTGTCCCGGTTGATCGTGTGGGTCTGTATTCACAATGTACCCTTGGGGTTGGGTCTTGACAGGACTCTTGGGTAAACGATCACAGGCCACCGTCCCGTAAAAGACAGGGTTCAATTGGGGGTCGTCTCGGGCTAAATAATCCAACTGCACATTATTCAAGGCCACATGTTCCATCTTTAGTGCTGGTAAATGTTATACAACACGGCTCCGTTCCTGTCAATCTCCAGCAAATTCTCAAATTCTCCATACACGAGTACGGTTATATTGACACCGGGGGCGGCTCCAAATTCCAACACCAGTTGTAAATCACCCGTTTGCTTGGGGTTGAGGTTTTGACTGTCAGCACATCCATTGGCCACATTGTCAAACATGTACAAGGTACAATTTTTAGCTTGGCCCCAATCCAGCAGTTCTACCATGTTGCCTTTCTTTTTACACCAAGCACCACTGGCTTGCAGAAAACGGAAGTAGCCTAGATTATCTCGGGTGCCATTGTCATGCACTAACTGGAGGGTTTCATAAGGGTATTCTTCTCCTTTGACAATCTGTTTAATGGAGGTCAGACCAAATTTCTGGAAATAGAACGGATCTCGGGTCACATCTCCATTGAAGGCGCGGCTGTCCAGTAACCCCACAATCAATCGGTCAGGTATTCTGTTTTGAAACAGGTTAGGGATATCAAAGCGGACCAGGTTGCCTTGCATGCTGAAAGTCCGGATTTCACTGCGGACGGTCGGGTAAGCCGCCACTTCTCCTTCATTGTGTCTTTTGCTAGATATACTCTGGTAGATGGCGTCATTCAAACGCAGTTGGCAGAGATGAAACCGTAGTTTCACATCCCCTTCCATCAATCGGCCAGCTAGAGCCACTCCATTCAAAAACAGGCTGGGGCCGTTGAAATGAAATTTCATCTTGATTTCGATGCCAGGCACCAACAGTTTGCCAGTGTGAAAGACTTCCAAGTGCGGGGTAAACACTAGACTGTGGGTGACACCTCCAGCATACTTGGCCACTTCAGCTTTCATGGCGCCCAAGGCCCCTTTGTGATTGGCAGGGAGATTCTGGTAGTCTACATGTCCGGCATTAGCATTCGCTGTGGTGTTGGTGTTGGTGGCAGTCCATTCGGGTGGGAAATCCACTTGATTGAACCATCCTTGGGGTCCTAACACGGTCTTGCCATCTTCTCGGTCATAATTCAGCAAGGTTTCTAGGTAAGCTTTGTAATGATACGTGTCGGATTGTGGACTGATCAACGTGCCATTCAACTGCAAGTCAATTTGTTTGATGATGGAATGGGCCAAATTGTTGACGGGCCACAATTTCTGATTGGCCACCAAGTTCCCGGCATCGTCCTTTTTCAAACTCAATTCCATGGTAAAGTAACTGCGTCCCAAATCCACAAAATCGTCCAACCCTGGAATGATGAATTCCATAGGATTGATACCCGTGGTGGTGGGTTGAATGGTGACCATGCGATAGGCATTGATGCTAATGTCGGTCGGTGGCACCTTGAAAATCCGTAAGGCAGGGTTGACGGTCCCTTCGGAACGCTCGTGAGCCGGGGCGGTTTGTGTTCTCACGTCAGGCATGTTTAACGTCGTCGAGTGGTACCCCGTCGTCGTCGTGAGGGGTTTTTATAGCGTCGTCGTCGTCGTGCTAAACGTTGTCTCAAATCAAACCCGGGGACTCTCATCACCTCGGGACTTAACCATCCCCCACGTTGTCGTCGCATGAGTTTCCAAAACGGATACAGTCCACCCCATTGAGACAACCCTCGATTACTACGAATCCGTCGAGGTCGTGAATGCACGGGTTCCATGTTTACACTCCCAAAATATCACGTGCACGTTTGGTTTGTTTGGGAAATAAAGCAGTGGCTACACGCACGGCGTCTTTCACGTTCTTATGACTCAACGCTTTCTTGGCTTGTTTGGTGATTTCTTTTTTAAGGACGTCTTCGGCTTTGCGTTTGATACCTCGTGTCAAACCCGTTTCCAAGCCTCTCTTGATATTACTAGGCAATTTTAAAGGATTTCGCGTCCTTATAAGACCTTGCAACCCCCCACGCATCAGATCCGTCATCACTCCTTTGCCTTGTTGATCATACCACTCGTCGGTTCGAAATCGTGTCAAACTTCCCCCACGCATGGTGCCTTCTTCACCAGGGATAAACGTTTTGTTTGGGCTTCATGGGACTCCCCTTTTTATACCGTCATCATCGTCGTTTTTTCCGAAAAGCGGCTTCCAACCCTTTTTTAGCCCCGTAACTCGCGGCACCACTTGCGGCACCCAACGCCACAGCTTTTCCTCCAGCGATCAAGGCTGGAATGAGGGCGGCCAGGGGCAAGAGACCCCCTCGTTGCCTTCTTCTTCTTCTTCGACGCACTCTTGTCTTGGGCATCTTTGTTTGTTTTCACAACCCTTGTTTTCTTTTTATACTCACATGACGTTGCACGTAAACGATTCCCCCGCCCACCGTTTGCGTTTCCCACTTCGCATTTCTTCCATACGTTTCTTCGTTGATCTTAGGTAATTCTTTTTGGCTAACTTTTCTACCCCTTTGGTGATGGACCAAGCGGCCTTAGGAATCCCGGCAATCACTGCGTTGACCCCTTCCCCCGCTTGTGGACGCTGTGGTCGTCGTCGTCGTCGTCGTCGTCGTCGTTTCGGAGGCATGATTGATTTGGGTTCCCTTCTCGTCTCTCTTTTTTATGTCTTTTTGAAGTGTAACGTGACAATGGTATGACCTTCACCAAACTTGACCAAGTCTCCTCCTCTACCAATCGTTTCAGCCACTTGAACGTGAATCATTTCTACCACCTCGTTACGAAGAGACATGTATTGAATGTGCAACGGCTCAAAATACAGGTTGCCGCGTGCTTCTCGCTTGTACTGGATTTCACGTAACAAATCAGTCACGCGATTGCCCACCACCGTGCTGCCTGCCACGTCGGAGTACACGTGCAACGATCGTGTGGGTTCACCCACCACGGAACGAAACGCCACATTCAAGTTGGTGAAACGCCACCCACAACTCATACTCAATTGTAAATAATCCGGTAAAATAGAACGCACCGTCCAAAAGACCGCGTTCCCCTGACCGTCGGTGACATCGTTCCAATCATTGTCAGCGGGTTTTGTCATGTTGGGGATTTGATCCCCCATGAATTCTTGTTGTAAGTTGGGTCCCAAAATCAACCCACTGTCAATTTTACGTAACCATCCCATCTTGAGCGCTAACTTGGTGTAGATGGTTAGGGCTGGCGTGTCGGTGCCGCAATGGCAGATATTGGTGTTGTCGATGAGCAGATCCTCGCCTTCCCACTTGAACTTGACGTAGGTGTGTTTGCCTTGATCATTGGTAAACCGACCACCTTGAACGGCCGTTTCCATACGTTGTTGTTCCAAGTGAGCAATGATGGCTTTCATGAAACTCACGCCATCCACCACCCAATCCAAATCTTTCACGTCATTGATGATGCTTCGCGCGGTGTCTACTCGCGAGGTCATTTCCCCGTCTTTTGCACCCGGTTTGGGATAAGTTTGGGCCCAGGACACCCCCATGACGTACCCATTTTTCTTCACCAACTCATACAAATTGACACGAGCATCCGGTAAGGAAATGGCACTCAACCCCACTTGCCAACCACCTCCCGTGAGCTGTAACGGTTGAGGTAAACGAATCTTGAAGGAATTAGGTTGGTTGTTGGGAAATTCACGTCGGTTGGCATGACTGGGTAACGTCACGTAGAACGACATGTTGTCTTTCTTCTTCACACCACCACTTCCCTTTTAAAGTGGAGGGTCAGGAGGGCATGGCCTTCACCAAATTTCACCAGATCCCCATTGGTTTCGGCCAACTGGGTTTCGACGATTTCCACCACTTCGTTGCGTACTGGGATATATTGAATATGTCGAGGTTCAAAGTGCGTGGTGTTTTGAGGCTGGTATTTGATTTCTCGTAAGAGATCGGTGATGCGGCCCCCTACCATACTGCTGGTCCCTACATCACAATACACGTGCAAAGGACGCGTGGAGGGAAATTCCAACGAGGGACGAAAGGTCTGGTTCACATTCACAAACCGCCAAGGACACGATAGACTCAACTTCAGATAATCCCCCTCCACTTTCCAAAAGATGGGCTTGTTGGCGGCATCGCGGATATCCGTCGGGGTGGGAATGGTGGAAATGCCTTGAAATTCTTGCAAGAGATTCGGACCCAATCGATACACGCTCGTCGACACTTGTTCAATCCATCCCATTCTCAGCGCCAAGGATCTGCCCCATGACACGTGCGCTACTTGTCGTTTGTAATCCACATTGGTCGTATTCAACACCAAATCCCCTTCGGAGGTCCATTCAAAGGTCGGGTATAATTTGACGCCATTGTCCTCGGTCCATTTGTTTTTGGGTTCGGTTTGTTTGGCACGGGCTTGCACGTAACGGTACACCAATTGATGAAAAAAGTGTGATCCCGTCGACGAGGCCAATTCCTTTCTCATATCTCGCCCGTAGACAGTGAGTTCGCGACGTTGATGCCACCATCGATCGTTGCCTTGATCGTCTTGGGCATACACCCGTTCGTGCCATCGTACGTACAACAGAGGATGGGAATCGCCCACGCCTCCTTCTTCCGCTATGACGGGAATGGCGGGTAAGGATAAACTCACCATACCCACCATCCATCCTCGTCCCACAAATCGGATGGGTTTAGGCAATCGGTTTCTGAAATGATGACTCTTGTTCCCAGGAAACTCTTTGGTACTCGCATGACTCATCAACGTCACGTAAAACGAAGAGTTGGGCACCAATGTCATTGTTTTAGCGGCGTCGTCGTCGTTTGCGGGGTCGAAGGGATGTCACGTCTCCACGAGCAATCCAACTATTGTACTTGTCGGGCCACCCTTTCCACTTGACCAACCAACGACCTTTTTGTCGCTTAAGTACCTTCTCGATCCGAAACACCTCGGACACATGGACTTTTTGTAAATCCTCTTCATAAAACGTACCTTGGACGGGGGTCTCATCCCATTCGCGAATCTTATACGTGGGGACAGGGCCCGGCACCACACGATGCACCACAAACACTTCTTCGGTCCAACCGGGTAAATACCCTTTTTCAAAGGTACGATGAATCGTATTGAGACGGACATGATCCCCCACCTTCAATTGGGGTTTTTTGTAGCCTTTCAATCGTTTGGCATACAATCGTTTCCACACGGCTTCTTCGTTGTCCCACGTCACGTTTTCGGGGGGCATACCAATACTTCGATGACGGGTGGCATTATAGCCTTGCACCAACTCGGGTAAGACATCGTCAAATTTCAACGTGTTGGCCGCGGTCAAATAACGGTACAACCGTTCTTTCAAGGTGCGGTTAAATCGTTCCACTACACTGGCTTTGGCATCCCCTTCGGTCGAAAAATGTTGAATGTCTTGCTCGTCGACCCATCGTTGAAAGGTCCGATTATAAAATTCTTTCCCTCGATCCGTTTGCAATCGATTCGGGTGACGTCCTCCTTGTCTCACAATCTTCTCAAAGGCTTTCACGAGGGCCACGCCGGTTTTGGTTTTCAACGGTTCGACCCACGCGTACTTGGACAAGACATCCACGACCGTCAACAAGTAGCGTATACCCCGATTATGTTTGGCCAAACGTTGCACTTCCACTAAATCCGCGGCCCATTGATCATCTAATCCTCCTACGATCACGGGGACGGTGGGAAAACGACGACGTCGGGGTTTATGCAAGGTGTAACCCACATCCTGTTCCAACACCCGTTGGGCTTTTTTCAAAGGGAGACCCTGGGCTTTAGCAAATCGTTGCACCCCACCTAAACTCCCCGGGGCACGAGGATCATGGTAACGGTTTAACCATTGTTGCGAGACATTGGCCTTCTTCTTCGTTGACGAAACCTTGGTTTTCTTCAACCATGATGACGACGAACTCCAGCGTTGGGTTCTCTTTCGAGGGGCCATACTTTTTGGCATTCACCCCATAAGGTCGATATGGTGGGGACCGTGTGGGGATGCGCCTTTTGAATGATTCGATACCATCGCCATGCCTCTGAGTGAGCTTTTAACCATAAGACAAACACCACCCATCGATACAGGTTGCGGTCGACATGGGTTTCTTCAAAGAGGTGGAGAGGATGCGTGTCCTCGGGACATGGGGGTATGGGGATTTGGGACCCGGGTTGGTGATCATATAAGACTTGACAAAGGGTTTGATGACATTGCCATTGCCCCAGGGACAAGACAGACTCCCACGCATCACATACAGACTCCATGGACTAAATAAAAAACATTTTATTCCTACTCCTTTTTAAAAGAGACCTAGACGGCCACAGCTGATGGTCTCTAGACCTTTCTGCCAGTTCTCAACACTGTCACTGTACTTAGGGGGTGGTGGAGCTGGGGCTACCATCATTTCTTGACGGTTCTTGAGATCTTGAATTTCTCGTAACAATTGTTTCTCATACTCTGTCAAGGGCCGATCCTCTTTCCTTCGGACTGGAGGGCCAGGGATGTCTACTCCACGCAGGGGATATCCTTGAGCATCACGGGTGGGTGCTTCAGCTTGTTGGTCGGCTTTTTTGGGAGGGTTGTCATGAAACCACGTCCAGTACTTGGGACCCAAGGGTTGATCGGCCCATCGGAAGAAGCCACACGTTTTCTTGGAACAAGTCAGAAACAAGCGATCGGGGTTCTGAGTCGAATGACTCTGTTGAAGCGTGGCGGGTTCACGGCAAAAGCAATGCAAACCACCCCGCATGTCCAACACTTCTACATGAGGTTGACTATACACGGCTTTCATATACTCCAGAACTTGATCTTGTCCACAAAACAGCAAACACGGTTGCATGGGACATTTCACATACTTCCACCCCTTTTGAGATTCTCGGGCCTCCAAACGCACCTGATGGAAAGGGCATACCATAGTGTCCACTGAACTGGGAGGATCTTCGACATACGTCACCATGTATTCAGATGGGGATGTCTGGGGGGACATCATATCATTCAATTCTTTCATCATATCTTCCACCGCAGCTCGGGTGTCTTCCACGACCTCGCATACCACAGGATCACAGTCCACGGGCGTCATATGTTGAATGGCCTTCTTCTTCTTCTTCTTCCCCTCTGGGGGATGGGTTGATTTTCTCTTCCGATCGGTGGACATCGTACTCAAGGTTGATGTCACCCCTACCGACCATGCCTTTTTATACCTTAGACCCTTGACTGTCATTGGTCAGCTTATTCAATCCAAATAAGGACTTGTTATCTTCCCATTGGTCAGCTTGTTCAATCCAACTAAGGACCTCTTGTCTTCCCATTGGCCCGTTGTCCCTATTTAAGACGGTCCCTTGGTCACTAGATCTTCAGTCTCAAAAGCCATGCCCCCAGACATTGACATGATCGGAGAGCAAGATCTCGGTGCCTTGGAACTGCAAGTGGGCCATGGCCATGTGGTCTACACAGGGGGAGCCAAAGGTACGGATGCCCTCGTGGAAGAACAGGCCAAACACTTTGGGATGCAACTAGAAGTCCTGGTCCCCCCGAACCATCCTCGAGCCACTTTCATCACCCCTTCTACGGTGGAAGTCCTGATGCTGGCCAACCCCCATCTTCACCAGGCAGCGGAGAAACTAGGCAAACAAATGCCCAGTCATTTTTACACCCTGCAATTGCTGCAACGCAATTATCAATTGGCCAAAAAAGCCCATACCATCTATGCCTTTGGCATCTTGGAACCGGATCATAAACGTGTGAAAGGAGGCACTGGTTGGACTGTGCAATTGGCTATGGATCAAGGCAAACCCGTCTACCTGTTTGACATACCCAGTCAATCATGGTACCGCTCGGACCATTACTACCAAGTCAATGAGAATGCCGCCACCCTGGTCACTGGCAGTCAATTTGTTCCTTGGGGACCTAAAAAGCCCACCCTTCATCAAAGCAGTGCTATTGTGGGATCCCGGGATGTGGACGAGAAAACCCGAGCCGAAATTCAAGCCTTGTTCAACCGCACCTTCTGTCTACCCGAGAACATTGATCAATTACCCATGGAACTGGAAGACTTTCATTTGTAATTTTTTTTAGTTTTTACTTTTCAATCTGTACATAGCTTTTCTTTTAGTTTTTATTTTTTCCAATTGTACATAGCTTTTCTTTTACTTTTTATTTTTTCAAATTGTAGATAGCTTTTTTTTTCCAATTGTAAATAGGTGCGCCCCACCCCGCGTGGCAAAGAACACAGACCACCATTTGTAACATCAACTCTTTTTTAATTAAAAAATAAAAAACTGACAACACTGACTTTGCACGTGGATCATAAATAAAATGTCTCTTGACGCACAGTAGCCTTGACTCACAATAATCTCAACAGGAATAAAAATGTTCAAGGAAATAAAACCCGTCGCACTTGGTCCCGCATCCGCTCTCTCCTCTCCCGCTCCTCCTCCCGCCGCTGCTCTCGCTCCCTCGCCATGTCCCCGAAATAAACCCGGATCCGTTGCCATGCGTGGCCCCCATGAACACTTGGCAAATAAAGTTCCAGGTCATTGTCCACTTCATGGAAATGGTCCAAGGTCATTGGCCAGTGCCGTTCAAATCGGGAGCGGTGTCGCATCCGGTCCACCCACGGAATGATTTTATTCACCAGGGTGCCCAGCAACGCTTGCACGATCTCTGGATGGGGCCGGCCCTCTCGCTCCCCATTCTCTGTCCAAACCATACATCTTAAAAAGAGTTCGAAAAAGGCGGCCACGCGCTGCCGGGTGAGGGGGCGCCAGGTTTCCTGCTGTCTCTCCCTCATACGTCTCGTCTGCCGCTCCACTCCCGTCCTCTCTGGTCCTACTCTCCTCCGCAACACCTCTGGCCCACTCACATTCATTTCGCTGGCTAAAGAGCCCAAGGGCGTTCTCGTTTTAACCATTTTTTCGAACCACTAACTGACATAAGTTAACATAGACCGGCTCAAAGCTAAGAGTGACGTCCTGTGGCCTCGCTTGACTTATATACCCCCATTCGCGCAATGCACCATGGTCTATCTAAGGAGGGGGGAGGGGGGTCCCCCACCTCTTCCCCTCCCAAAGCATGATGGGGCCTTTCTCTCATTGGTCCCTTCCCTCCCACGTGACCCCCTTCTTTCTCTATAAAAAACCACCGTCCCATTTGATGTTTTCACACTCATCGATGATCTGGTTACTCCTTTGGTCTAATGGCTCTGGTTGATCCTTTGGTCTGTTGGCTCAATCCCCCACCATTGATGTTTACTTGGCATTCTTGCTTGACTGCTTGCTGGCTTGGATCTCCTCCTCCTCCAATTCGACGACTTTGACTAATTCGGGAGTACACCTCGTGGTGGTTAAGACCAAAATCTCTTCAGTCGTCAGTCCTAGGAGTTGAAGGGACTCGTGGCGGGAAAAGACCACTGGGAACACTCATATTATCAAAAAGGAACTCATCAAAAAGGAACACTCATATTATCAAAAGGAACACTCATATTATCAAAAGGAACACTCATATTATCAAAAGGAACACTCATATTATTAAATAGGAACTCATATTATCAAAAGGAACTCATCAAAAAGGAACACTCATATTATCAAAAGGAACACTCATATTATCAAAAGGAACACTCATATTATTAAATAGGAACTCATATTATCAAAAGGAACTCATCAAAAAGGAACACTCATATTATCAAATCAAGCAGAGTATGAGAGTCCTCCGTCATCTACTTCCAGAGACCCTCCTTTTCTTTCGCCTCTTATTCTGCTTCTGACTCAGAGTCCGAGGTGTTTAGTCCAAGCAATGACATGATATCATCCTGGCTAAGGAGCAGAGTAGAAGAGAGCTAAGGAGCAGAGTATGAGAGTCCTCCTTAACAGGTCATCATCGTCGCTGCGCCTCCGTCATCTACTTCCATGGAATACTCACCACAAACGTAATAGGATTACGTGACATAGGAACTCAAAGGAATACTCATCATAAAGGAACACTCATATTATCAAAAGGAACTTATATTATTAAATAGGAATTCATCAAAAAGGAACCCTCCAGTCCGCGATCCTTTTTTCACACTCGTCAGCGGTTTCCCATTCCAGTTGGACCCCTTTTATCTGATGTGATGTTTTACTTGACTGCTTGCTGACTTGGATCTCCTCCTCCTTCCCGTACATCAACAAGGAACACTCATATTATCAAAAAGGAACTTTAAAGGAATACTCATCAAAAGGAACTCATTAATAGGAACACTCATATAAACATCAGTGGTTTGGAGGAGACTTTATTGAAAGGAAATCTTTCCACAGAACCCACATGCGAGCAACATGGATTTCCACTATTTCATCGAAAACCATATCGTCTCCTCCCTTAAAAGACGCAATGCTTCTGCTTCCCCTTGTGACATGGAACTCTCATCATCTGCAAGCCATGGATTATATGATTTACATTAAAATATTTTCTTTCCAACTTATAAATGCCTTTTGCTTGAATTGCACTTGTGCCATATCAAAACCATATCAAATCCATATATGGGCCATATATGGGTCAAGGACCACCCCCGATGCTTCAATTGGGCTTGTGCCATATCAAACCCATATCAAATCCATATATGGGCCATATATGGGTCACCCCCCGTTCCCAAAATTGGACTTTGGACTTTGCGCCCGCGTTTTCTTAGTGGTTTTACTTCCCCTTGAGCCCACGATCCATTTTTCACACTCGCCAGCGGTTTCCCATTCAAAATCACGTGACTTCCGGTTCTATGAGCCCGCGATCCCTTTTTCCACCTGGTCAGCGGTTTCCCATTCTAAAACACGTGACTTCCGGTTCTATGAGCCCGCGATCCCTTTTTCCACCTGGTCAGCGGTTTCCCATTTCACTTCCGGTGATGACGTCACTCGACCAATCAGAAGCCAGCATTTGGGCCATACGGGCCCAATGTACTACTCATGTTATTACTCGGATTACGCCGACACGTCGAGGCAGGAAATGCTTGCGTGTTGTTTACTTTATGTTCTGGGCCCGAAATTTATCATATTTTAAAAATTGTCACAGCTGTTATAGCTATGTAGGTTACTGAAAATCGTTTTCTTGTACTGTAGGAAATACCAAATCAACGTTAATTAAATAATCCTAAAATAATGGCCTGGCAACTTCCGATGAAACATGCGGATGTTTTAGTCCGACAGTGGTGCGTTCGTAAAGTACTGTAATTATATCAATGTGCTTTAATTTCCGAGTTTCCTTCGCTTTTTAGGGTTTTGTAGTTCGCTGATGTTTTAATACCTATATAAATCACCGACCTATATCGGTGTTTGTAGATTCCGCCCTTGAGGTTTCCACATACAATTTGATTTTCTATACTCGTATTCATTCTGCAATGCTGTTCCACCATAAATACATATTAACTTTCTATATCCTATTGATCCCAGACGTCCCTTTCATTGGCTTGAATTTTGTGTCGCTTCACGGACCGTTGGTTTCACTCCGCGGTTTGAAAAAAATGATCGCGTTTAAGCTCATATCTATACAGAGAAAGCTAAATCTAGATAGCTAACCCTATTCAGACCGGACTTTTTTGGGGGTCTTCTGGGACCGGGGGGGAGGGCTGATTCGGCCCCCACCTCTCAACTCCGAGAATATTAAAGCTGTGACAACAAAACTTGAAGGACAGATAATATGTCAAACAATGTTCCCTTTGTGGTCCGCAATATGAGCTGATGACGTCATATAACGTAACAATTACGTCAGGTTCTAAAATGGCGGCCATCTTGGATCCGCCATCTTGGAATTATTGACTTTTCCAGAACCTTTGAAATTTGCCAAAATTGACTAAAAAGTAATCGAAATCAATAAAAGAACACGAAAATGATATAAAAATGTAAAAGTTACACGGGAAAATTTAAAAATCTGAAGAAACAGCCTGTCAAAAAGTGGTTACCATGGTAACGCCAAACGTGATGGACAAACACTTGCTATTCCAAATTGTTTTAGGATAAATTTTAGGAAAAGCCACCAGGTTTGGTGGGTTTAGCTTGCGTATGAAAAAAGTTATATTATAACTTTTTTCATGATAACGTTTAAAACGTCCAAATTTAGTGCAGGCACAATCGCCCTCCCCCCCCCCCCCCTCCCGGTCTGAATAGTGTTAAAATTAACGAGAGTTTAATTGCCGCTCTGATGCGCCCCTGGTGACTCTCGCCTGTATTGTTGTTTATTGTAATAACGGAAGATATTACATGACATACATTGCAATATTTAACGCTTTATTTATTTTGTGCTGATTCAAAAGACCCGCAAAGGAGGAAACATCGTTGCGGAAGCAAAACTGTTTCTGAAAGAGACATTTTTTAATTTTTATTGTTTTTTTGTTCTCTCGGATGCAAAACAATATTTTTTCTTCCTTTCGCTTGTTTTACATGTTTGGAATAAACTGAGCTAAGGTGAATTGTCTTGTCTTCAAATCAATTATAAATTGCATAACTTGCAAAAATCAATAATAATAATCTCAGTGTTAGTCAACCTAATCGAGGTGAAAAGCTAGAGCTCGACGTGCGCCTTTTCCTTCCTCTTCTTTAACCTCGGTGTCTACTACTATGGCAAAATGCCACCCTTACTTGTGTTCAAATGTTGGTCATGTTTTATTGTTATGGATCCTTAATGAGGGGGCTTTACTTTACCAAAATAGTTTGGCCAGAAGCAGTTGGAGATAGAAGTTCTGAGAAAAAGAAACCTCTTATCACATTCATCCTGGCAACTACGGGATTTTGTACTGATCGGTTATGCACGAACAGCAGCTTCTTACACAAACAAGGGGGTTGGGTTCTAGATAAACTGTGGTGCTGCGTCGGTGGGGACGTGAAACACAAACTTTTGGACTTTATCAACTGAGTTGATAAGGTAATTTGTTGGCGTGTGCATGTCTCGTGTTTTGTGCACAATAACCAACACATTTCCGATCAATCCGATCGTAAAGAATGGAATGGTCGTCCAAAAAAGGATGATTTCCAGACAATCAGCTTCAGCCATAATTTTTAACTAAATATAACTCTAGCTTTTTCTCAGTTCGGTTGAAAGACTGATCGTGCGGATCATCCGTTTACACAAGTTGTTAGTTAATTGCGACGAAATATGCTGCACATGTTGCCTTGCCCCTTATTTGGTAAAAATACAGCCTGTAAAGCCAGTTCACTCTCCTTGGTATTTGTCAACCTCCAGCATATACTTTGATATTAGCGCGGTGGAATGTGAATAATGGTGTCAAATATATGCATAAAGAACCCGATCACTGGTAATTAGGCCAACGACCACGCTTTATTTATTTATTTTTTCGGTTTTAGTTAGTTATTGCTCAAGCCTTCCTTACTATAAAATGACTTCATCCATGGTCTTCCCTTCCCACTGTTTCCTTCTGATTTTTATACCACAAGATTCTCTCTGTATTCTCTCTTTACTTTCTTAGAGTTTTTTGCTGGTCATTGATATAGTAAACAATAGATGTTGATCTAAATACACTATTTACAGCGGTATTACCCAAGCGAGTATAAGAGAGACATAATGCACGCATAGAATTCATCATCATGTCAATAGAAGACACAGTAGGTTGTAACTATGACGCCATTGTCTTACTTCTCACCCGTTCTCCACTCCATGGTGCCTCTTTCAGATGATTTTCGTTTTTCTGCCCTCCTTATCTTACCCATTTCCTTCACTATGTACCTTTCATAATATATAGATTTAGCCAAGCCTAAAATCGGAGCCGCGAAGGAATAAACTGGTGTTCGTTTCTCAAAAATAGTCCTGAAACTTTTCGGTCTGAAATATATTTCGGGGCTTTTTTTGGCTCATTCGCTTTCGAAAAGTGTTTCTCAAAAAGCCTAAAAGTGTTCCGAGGCTGAGCACAGCTTTATTTTTTTTTTTTCGGGCATCAAACTGAACACATTTTACTCACGAACCGTGTTGCTTGGTGTTTGTAATGTTTCCATATCCTGTTATTAACTGTCAAGGCTTGTCAAATCTCCTTGGATTATTGGCTGTTCGCTTGAATGAACTTGAAACGGCGCTCATTTACAAAAACAAAATAAAAATTATTCGACTGTTTAAATGGGTTGTCTTCATCGCGTTCGGATATTAACGAATAACATGAACTGCCACTAAATAAAAATATTACTCTGGTCAAAAATTTATACTGACATTTCACCGGCATTTTACTGGGATTACCCGAAAGAAAGGATCTGGGGAGCTTCGAAGCACTTGTAATAAACTTATCGAAGAAATGTCGCGTAGGTTTTAGCAGCCGCGAAAAAATTCAAACACTTTGAGGAACACACATTACTTACCGGATAAAATAGCTTTAAACTCAAAACTGCTTCGCTTATAGTTACTTAAGTAACCCTTATATTTCATTCTCTAACTTGAGACCATCGAGATTGGAAACAAACAAACAAACACCGTCCAAACATTTTTAACTCTGTGGCATAAGTTTTGCGGCTGCAAATTGTCTGAAATTAGAGCGCGTTTAAAAATGCACAGAACTGTTTTTGGAAGCTTTTCGGATGTAACAGGTTTAAACCGACAACTGCTTCGCTTATAGTTTTTCAAATAACTGTTATATTTCGTTCTCTAACTAGAGACCATGAAGATTCAAAACAAAGAAACACCAAACACACTTTAATTAAATTATGCCGGCATAAGTTTTGCGGATGCGAAGTAAGCCTATATAAAGTTAGGCGCTTTGAGGAACGCACAAAACTGTTTTCGCAAGCTTTTGGAATAAAATAGCTTTAAACCGACAACTGCTTCGCTTAAAAGATTATTACTATTGAAAACTTCTAGGACAAGAAAATCGACAGTTGCACAAACAGATGGACCGGACAGTCAAAATTGAAAGCAAAGCTTGTGCAGTTGTCTTGCGACTGTGCTTAGACCTACTGTTATGAATAAACAAACACAAAATAATGGACAGAGAAATCATTTTTGAAAAAAGTTTATTCGAAAACCCGTAAGTTTATACTTAAATGCAATTCGCGTTACACTTCCAAAATCGTAGGTCAGTCCACACTAGTGAAATCGGCTGAGCATGGAAAAATGTTCAAGAATCTGTCACAAATCTGAGCGCGTTTTCTAATTATTTTTTAAAGTCAAAAGTAAATGACACATTTCTAATGGCATAAATCAAATTTCCATTTCAAAACGTAATTTCTTTCACCGTAATACTCGAATCATGTACCTTAGACCCTTTAAAAACTTCACTTACTCGGTTGTGTTTCAGAACAGGGCAAACTCTCCGCCGTGAAGAAAACAAAGCCATGAAGTCCTTTGAAGGCAGCTTTCGTAACTTGAACTTTTCGCCTTCTACCAGTATTCTTTTGAACTTTTTCTTTCCATTTATAGATATTAGATGTCTTTTTTGTCAAGTATAAAACTTCAGTACTCTCGAACAATCGTTAAATGCCTAAGAAGCTTAAGCTTTTAAAGAAACCTCTTTTTCAAAAGCGACGATGGACATGCGATTTCCCGCCAAGAAAAACGCGGGTTGCCCAAAAGCACCGCGCGATTTCCCGCCAAGAAAAGATGGCATTCTCTACCCCTGTCGGGTTGTCTTGGCACTCCCCTCCCCCTCCCAGAGACTGTGCGGACGGACGGACGTACGGACGCACGGACGTACGGTCACGTGACTATTACGTCACAACCAAAATTTCTCGGCTTGATAGGTTACCAAATTTCCTTAGCAATGGAGCTCCGCTGGCGGGCTTTACCCGCAGGCTCCGCTATGAAAGAGGCCGCCAGGTTCCCATAACTTAAAGGAGTGCGGATAAGACCGGTGTGAATAGGACACTATTTAGCTTATTTGATATGTTCCTTCTTTTTCACCTTGTGAAAGGACAATTATTTAAATTTTTGTAATAAAAAACGTTTCGATATTCTAAGTAACTGGTGTTTAACTGCAGCCCTAGCCTGAATTTCAGCCGTCTCCTCTGGTCGCTCACTCCCGAGAGAGACGTCTGAATCAACGAGCCGCTAATGCCGTCCAGTGACGTCACTGTCCAAAAACTAGACAGCGGTGTTGATTGAATGATTCTCAATTATTCGCATAAATTATGTCATTAATTATTCAAAGTGCGAGGAATGTTTACAAAATGGCGGTCGCGGGGATTCCACTTTGTGCGAAGGCTTTCAAAGAAGCAGTATCGAATGTTTGTGCAATGTTGGGGTTAACTAAGTTATACCCCGAACAGGAAAACGCTCTCTTTCACTTCCTGTCGAGGGAAAGTGTTTTCGTTAATCTTCCGACGAGCTATGGCAGCTAAATTTTCCAGATTGCACCACTTGTTGCAAGTGAACTCTCCAAATCGTGTACACAATTTGAAGCACACTCTACCATTATTGTTATTTCTCCCTTGGTTGCTCTCATGAATGACCAAGTTGCTTCTCTTTAGAACTGCAATATCGCAGCAGCTTCTGTTTTTTTCAGAACAAGATGCGGAGGTTCTGAACGAATAATAGTCGCGATGAAAGACATAACACATAAGCAAAACAAAAGGTACTTGACCATCGAGCGACAGGCGTGCGTCTATCATCGACTCGAGGGCGGCAAAAGCTGAATTTTTCGTGGGAACAGAAGTAGTTCGCATAAATTAACATTGATTCGCCGTTACGTCACTGGACGGCATTAGCGGCTCATCGATTCAGACGTCTCTCTCGTGAGTGAGCGACCAGAGGAGACGGCTGAAATTCAGGCTACCGCAGTCCGACAAGCAACATCGCCGAAGAGTCGATTTTTTAAAGAAACGGTTTTTATTAATTCAGTCGGGGGAACAAGTGCCATTTGATGGCGAAATATTTTCTCCGAGAAAAGACTGAGCCCGCGATTTTCGGCATTTGGCCAGTGGGTTACTCAGGGCCTCGATCACCTCGAGTGAAATACCAAAAAGGGCTCCATTTCTAAAACTATTTAACGTGAGGACCAGTTTATTCTGTTGCTTTCAAAAGCGGCTACTCTCAACTTGGAAGAAAAAGCACAGACCGTTAAAAAATATTTATCAGGACAAACTACGCGCTCGCTATTAAATTTGGGTGACATCTATTTTAAGAATTATTTGTGACGGGTCGACGAGTACAGGTAAGGGCCAATATTATAAGTCGGCTGGACGAGTGGTCTCTGAAATATCGTGAGCATGGAAGGGATGGGGAAACTGACTAGCTCTCAGCAAACACGACAACGAGAACGATTTCGCCGTCGTGCTATTAATAAATCCGTGCGTAATCCGTTGTTTAGACCCGACTGATTGATATGCTCATGGATTCAGATTTGTATTCTTATTCTTTTCAATTTTACACTTTATCACCATTTCAGTCTTGATAATGATGTCAGCGATATCAAAACGCTGTCTCATCTTGCTTTAATTTTTGTATTTATGGCAAAATGCTTGACCAAATGAGCAGTAGTTTGTCTTGAAACCAAGAATTATGAACCGTATAATAATACTTCAGTTTCAAGTCAGAATTTGTGGGTTTCTCAGTCGGTTCTTCAATGTTAATTCCTTCTGAGCTTGAATAATAAAGAATTACAGATGCGTTTGTCTTGGAAGGCGTTTCTCAGTGGGTCATAAACGAAGTCAGTAATGCTAACAAACAGTTGAGAATTATTGACGAGAAGAATCAATACAACATGCGGACCGCTGAGGAAACAGCAAATTTAGCTCTTGTTTTTGGTTCAGATAAAAAAGCGCGTTGTTTCAGCAGTTTTTTTTAGTAGAAAATTAACCTGGATCAGAATAGTGGTCACTGGGAATAACACAGACTTAATAAGGCTTTTAAAGCTTTGAAAATAGAGAATTCCTTTGTTCTCCTCCCGGCAAGTGCAAGAAGACTTTGATGCACTCAGCTGTTTTCCGCTCCGTGAGTCAACTTTTTCTTCAGATTTTGCATGAATGTGAATAAGGACGGGGAAAATATTTAACCAGTGCAGTATACTCTCTTATCTTTCGTGAAGAATACTTGCTTCACCACAGTAATCAGCGAGGTGTAAATACAGTTCGAAGCACTTTTAATATAAGCTTAAGCTTAACTATTTCTTTTCTCGCGCCTTCGTGGAAAGCTGTCTTGACTCATGTCAAAACCACGGGTGAACCACGCTTCACCCGAGCTTAACTGCCTTTCCTAAGATCAGGTAACCCTCTTTTCTATCGGATCTTTTAACGCGCTTTGAACAACGCTATATTTCAGCCTTGGAAAGCCGTAAAAACAAAATATAATTTGGCAATTCAGTGTTGCGCCCCGGCGAGATTAATGAAGAACAATCTAAATATGTGACCAATTAAGCTTCAACAGACCTATCTTTAACCATTATTCAACAGTAACGCATAAATTTCAGAACTTCCAACAGCCAAACTTCTCGCTGATACTGGCAAAGCATGTCTGGAAGTAAGTTTAAGGCCTAAAGATTCCTCCGTGCTAGGGACGCCATGTTTAAAACTTGAAAACATTCCGATTCATTTTTCTGCGCGAGTTCGTAGTTCTCTCTGATTGGACAATATAAATCGGAGCTTCTTCGGACCCCTTCGGGCTTCTTCGGGCATAGATACGAAAACTGACCAAAACAAGTACTTGTTCCCTTGACTGAATTAGAGTTGATGTGCAGTAAATTTGCACGTCAAACATCGCACACCATGAGTTACGTTTTTGAAGTTGTGAAAATCTTTGAAGTGTCATCTTCCCTAGTCTTCCCTTTCCCTTTTTTTCCTCCTCATTTTCCTAAAATTTCTTTGGCTGCTTATTCATGTTAGGCAGTATGGTTGAATATGAGAAAATCTCTATTAAGCCCAATTAATGTCATTAACGCGTGCGATTTATCACGTTGTGAAAACACAGTCATATAAACTTTTTAATAAAGAATTTGTCTTACATTTTAGATAGTAACCTTTATTAGGGCTGTGTCGTCACAAACAACGTGGCTGAGACGTCAGTCCTATTATAATAAAGGTTTTAATAAGTGGAGTTGACGTGCTGTGTAATTGTACGTACGGCACCGTTGTTGTTAATACTGCATCCTTTAAAGCCAATTGGTGTGTGTTACACAGATCACTATAACAGGTCTCTGTCAATCGCCTTATTCTTCTCATTATTTTGTTTAACTTTATTTGGCGGGTTATTGATATACTACACAATAGATGTTGATCTAAATACACTATTTGGCGCTTTTGATGTGTTCGTTTTATCACCTTGTGAAAGGGCAATTATTTTTAAAATTTTTGTAATAAAAGTGTTTTGATGTTCTAAGTAACTGGGGTTTAACTGGAGTCCGACAAACAACATCGCCGAGGCGTCGATTTATTAACTCTGAAACGGTTTTTATTATGTGGAGTTCATGTGCAGTAAATTTGCACGTCACTGAAAACTTGCACGCCATGTGTTTTGAAAGTTATGAAAATGTTTAAAGTGCCATCTTCCCTAGTCTTCCCTTTCCCTTTTTTTCCTCCTCATTTTCCTAGAACTTATATGGCTGCTTATTGATGTTAGGCAGTATGGTTGAATATGTAAAAATCTCTATTTATCACTTTGTGAAAACACAGTCACAAAAACTTTTTAAGAACGAATTTGTCTTATATTTTAAATAATTGGGCAGTGTCGTTGCAAACAACGTGGCTGAGACGTCAGTTCTATATTATTAAAGGGGTTTTAATAAGTTGAGTTGACGTGCAGTGTAATTGGACGTACGCCAATAATTGCACGTACAGCACAGTTGACCCATAGTGGGAAATACTGCTAAACAGATCACTATAACATTTCTCTGTCAATCGCCTATGTCTAAATATGCCTTTAATTTTCTGGAAAAAAAAAAGGACCAAAAAAAAATTTTAAAATGTGGCCATTCAAATAAAAGCATTTTCTGAGCAGACTATTAAGTTTCTTGTGCTGTGGTTGTTGCTGTTTTTCTTCACGTAAACAAACTTTGGAACCACATTTGTAAAATTTGCTCCAGCATTAACCTTACAGTCTTTAAAGAAAGTAAAAGGAATTCACCTTAAGCGTTTACTAAAAGTATTTATAATTTATAAAACTTTGTTAGATGAGGCAAATAAGTTAGAGAGAAAGAAACTAATCATGTTCAAAGCTTTTTGCCCTCGGCCACAACTGCTTTTTATTACTTCCAAACTATCTAATCTAATTCCTGATTAGTTTACAATAAAAACAGAAAACCGAGTAATTATTGCAACTGAAACTCGTTCTGTGGTGTCTGCTTCCGACATAGAATTATGCGTTTGAACCCTTCTCGAAAGTTTTTACTCCGAAAAGCGTACAGAATAGGATTACAACATGAGCTAACAGCGAATATGCAATCAACCACATTAGAAAGTGCATAGGACAACTTAGAGTCCATCTGATCTCCTGATGCAAAAACTGTGTAAAAAACTGCTGTTGGTGCATAACCAACAAAAAATCCCGTAGTTACCAGGATAAATGTAATAACAAGTTTCTTTTTCTCAAAACTTCTCTCTCCAACTGTTTCAGAGCAAACTGTGTTGGTAAAGTAAAGCCCTCTTATCAAGGATCCATAACAATAAAACATCACTGCCATTTGAAAAAGTGTGTGGCTGCAATCTACGATCACATAAACTTTGCTTGCCTGATTCATATCCAAAGTCCATGGACCAATACACGTAGAATATGTCTCACTCCAATCTTTGAAAATGAATTCTGGGAAACATAGAGTAACACTTGTGATCCAAATGCAAGCAATGGCCAGTTTACTGTTTTCTTCTCTCAACCGAAATCCTGTCCTGAAAGGCTTCAGTATAGCGTGATATCTTTCAACCGCTAGAACAGTAAGAGTAGTGGAAGAAACCATTATAGAGATTTCAACAAGGGCTAAAACCTTGCAAACGAATTTTCCAACTCCAAAGAAGTATAATGGCCACATCAGAATGGTAATGACATCGCTAACAGCCATGTTTGCTAACAGATAATTTGTTGGCGTGTGCATGTCTCGTGTTTTGTGCACAATTCGTATAACCAACACATTTCCGATCAATCCGATCGTCAAGAATGGAATGGTCGTCCAAAAAAGGATGATTTCCAGACTATCAGCCTCAACCATGGCAACTTTTTACTAAACATATCCTACAGGTTCTTGTTCGTTCGACGAGAAAGTTCCCGTTTACATACGTTTATTTTAATTAAAGTTAATTGAAATATTCTACACCTGTTATCCCTTATTTGGTAACATTGAGGCCAGTTTTGTTATAGTCAACAGACCTCCGATCAGGTTGTCGAAACGTCAGTCAATGTTGTCATAAACAGTCCTTCTCAGGGCTATTAACTCATCCGACGTGGATTCCAGCAAATTATTTTCTCTTAGCAATTTGACTTTGGCTGCTTTCGAATTGTCACGTAAAATTAGCAGCGGTAACGCTTGTAAACAAGAGGATCAGAAACCTTGAGCAACATTTAACCCAGGGTTAGTGCTAATAGGCTTTCCGACAACCGGGCCCAGCATATAAGGTTGATGATTATTGTGCAGGTACAGTGAGTTATCGAAATGCGACCTGCGATATCGCTTGCTACAATTCTTCGGTAAAAAGCAAAAATTTTACAGGAAAAAGAGCGCTATATTTTTAAATGAACAATCGAATGTATGGTACTTTTTGGATTTATTTCTAAGCGCTTTTTCATTGCATGTAATTACTCGGATTACGCCGACACGTCTAGGCAAGTCATTAGTTACTTTACGTTCTGGGCCCGAAATTTATCATATTTTAAAAATTCTCACAGTTGTTATAGCTATGTAGGTTACTGAAAATCGTTTACTTGTACTGTAGGAAATACCAAATCAATGTTTAATTAAATAATCCTAAAATAATGGCCTGGCAACTTCCGATGAAACATGCGGATCTTTTAGTCCGTCAGTGGTGCGTTTGTAAAGTACTGTAATTAGATCAATGTGCCTTAATTTCCGAGTTTCCTTCGCTTTTTAGGGTTTTGTAATTCGCCAATGTTTTAACTGAATGCAGCTGAGTGAAGGGAAACACATCACGTCAGCCTTGTTATCTGTTAATTGTCAGCAAAATAAATGATGAATAGCTATCGCTGCAATTAAGACTCAAACTCAGGCTCGGACTCTGTTATACATTTTACAGGTGCATAGGATAGTGGATATTTCAACAGTAACTACTATACAATTGATCCAGAAGAAATAACGAGACTTAACCAAACGCGTTCGTTGTATTTGATTTGTCAGTTCGTGAAAGTAAGTTATAAGAGTTGTTTTAGTTAAGAATCTTACTATAATCAAACTAAGCAGGCAGGGCTAGCATCCTTCGCAGGACTGAATTTGATTTTTTTTTTTTTATTTTAACGCAGGCGACAACGCAGAAACGTCGGTTCTTTAATTAAAAAGAGGTTTTCATGAGCTGGTGTAAGCTGGTATTGAATTGTCAATGTGGCTGTTTAAGCTCATATCTTCATAGAAAACACTAAAACTAGTTAATAAAAGTTAACGAGAGTTCAACTGTCACTCTGATGCGCCCCTGTTGTGAACTATTACAAACAAAGATTTTACCGGTCATAAATGTTATAAAATTGTAATAATGCTATCAGTGTATTTTTTGGTGATCTAAAACCCCCGCAAAAGAGGAAATATCGTTGCAGAAACAAATTTTGATCCCCGTAGACAAAACATATTTCTGAAAAAAACAATCAGATTTTTTTTTGGGTGTTGTTTTTCCGAGACAAAGCTAGGAAAGGTTTCCCCAACAATGCGTATAGTCTTGCTCCAAGTTGCTCGTTCTGATTATGGAAGGCACGTGCATGGTCCACGAGCGTGAATCAAAATGGCTTCTAGTCCACAAGTGTGAATCAAAATGATATGCAGTGCGGAGCATCGTGCGGAGAGTAAGGGTTGATACGTACGTTCGTATACAGCGCGAGATAATTTTCTTCACGCGCCCGAAGCAAATCAGTGAACGCACGTATCAAACAAACACACAAATTTACAACAACAACTGGTGTTAAGTAGCTACATCCTAAGAATATGAATTTATATCCCTAATTTTCCGCCAAAAAAAGAAATGGATAGTAGACCTGTGTACACCATAGCAATGTCGTTTCTCACTGATGTACATCACGGTCATTACAATTGACCGATATCAAGCGCTTGTGGCCGAAGACGAACTGACATCATGCATTGTTGTGGACGATAAACGGGCTGCTGAGCCTAACTATTGGCTAAACGGTTTTCGCATTTTCTCAACTTTTACAGCTGTGAATGGTTTGAACCCAGGAGTCATATCGGTGAAGTCGGTGACGAATCCCAGGAGTATGAACGTCCGGGTGAGTGAAGTCCTGAGAAGAAATGTTTGTGATGACATTGACCAGGATTGACTGAGGTTTCGACAACCTGAGCGGAAGTCACCATCAGAGTCAAGCGAACTGTGAATCGTCAGTAGATGATGTAAATCTCTGGACGTTGTTCTGATTGGTCGACAAACTCACGATGTTATTGGTTGTCTGTCAGTTAAACCGTGATGTTATGGGCTGAGAACACTGTAAAACGTGATTAATGCGTTTCGATCCGTCTTTTTTCAGTCAAATCTCCATTGGTCTGTTGTTTGTTAAATAAGTCGGTTTGTCTATTGTTTGTCTGTTTTGTTGGTGTCGTCAATAAGTCTTTTGTAAGTAATGATAGGTTTGTGAGCAACATGGATGTTGTAGGGTTGTAGGATCAGGGCGATAGTTTCAGGAGTCCCTTTAATTTGATGTAAGCCATAGTCGCAGTAGTAACAGGTGTCGATTTAGTGTTCGTAAAGTTAGGTTCAGAGTTCTTGTAAGTGTTGCGTCTAATAAAGTCCTGGCTGTAATTGTTCTTCATAAAAACTTTGTCCAAATACTTGATTTCGCACGTTATTATACTGTAGCTGTGTCACAAACTATTTGCACTCGTCTTGTCAAGGTCCGTATAGTCGTTGCCTTGTGAGTAGGGTTGTAAGATCATTGGTCGGTATGTATCGGTTTTCTCTAAATTGTCGTTCGCAAGTTATTATTGTCACGGGAAACTAAGCAGTCTAAAAAAGGTATTTTACAATTAACCAGATTTATAAACCGGCGGTCGCCATGGGGACGGCCGGTTAATAAAATCAAAAATCTAGTATGGGATCGAGTTTCAGTTTGAATATTTCATTCTTCATTACAAAAGCGGCTTATTGAAACAAATAATGAAATCAATGCTGCAATAATCAACATCAAATTTTTATTCTATGGGGGTACACTTGACTGGGCTCGACTCTAACTCGGACAAGATCTATTTGACTCTGATTCTTCTTCCACTGATGTCTGCTCTGGAAAAAACTTAGTAAAAGCACGTCCCCGCCAATGTTTACATAAGGTGCGCTGTGATTGGTTGGAAGTTGACATTGACAGGACGTGCAAGCCACACGCGACAGGAAGGGGCGTTTCAAAAATCTCATGGGGCTGAATGTAGGCGGTTTTCCTTCCCTCGTCTTCTCCCCTACTCACCTTCTCGTTTGACCTCGGTCCAGCTTTCGCGCAGTCGTTTTATTGATAATTTTTACTTCTCGCGAATTACCTTTCGAAAAACAGCCCACCCCAAACCGCCTGCTACGCAGCCTAAGGCTGGGCTAAATAACGTGACTGATCTGTAAACTTTCGATCTTTCCTTACCAACGTCGCTTTGGAAGCTCTGATCATGGTTTGCTATAAAATTACTGTCACTATAGTCGTTGACAAGGCCACCTATCTGAACTGTTAAGAGCTCCGAGTTCAAAACCAAACGCCACATTTTCCCTGTATATATCCCTTTGTAATACACGGTCAATGACTTTTCCCTTCAAGCATGTTTAACATTTGGTATTTAAGTGGCCGTCTCCCTAAGATCCTCATAACCCAAATTGGTCCCAAAATAGATTTCCTTCAAATCTTGTATGTAAATTACACTTTGTCTGGGTACTTTAAAAACACTTTTCGTTTGGGCTCTAAATGCTTTCTTCGACAGTTTAAAGGGGGGTCCCCTGGTGGACAAAAATGGACATTTTATTGGTACAAAAATGCCAATTTTCAATAACTTTGGTAACTCCTCACAACACTTAAAATTTTATGCAGGACAAAATTCTACTGTTGATTGATAAGTAAAACCCTTCCTTACCATACAGTGTTACTGACATTTCCATGTAGTTGTTTTGAGTAGTTTCAACAGTTCATTTTAACAACCCAATTTCACAACTTTTAAAACAGTAGGAAAAATGGGTAAACAAAAATACATGTTAACAAAAAGTGAGACCTCGTAAAGCCAATTTTTTGCAGTCATGGAAAGTTGAAGACTTGGTCTTAATTATAATAAAATAAAATCGTGCGGCCAGACGGTTTAAAGAATGTGGCGCCGAAACACCAGTACTTCTAAATTGTGCAAATTACGAACCACAACCTATGCGTGGAATTTAAGAGCAAATGTGATGCGAGCAATGCTCCCTTACATCAGGAAAACACAAAAATAGTTTCAAACTACAGCAGGACACAAATGTAAACCGGTAATATTTCGCATATAGCTTTATTTAAATTGTACAGCATTCAAATAGCTCATTAAATATGCTCAATTCACAAGATAAACGTGTTATAAAGTACATGACACTCGATGATTGCTAATTACGCTTAGCACGTAACTTTGCAAAACAACCTTGATCTAGAACTATTAATCTGAGAATAAAGCAATAAAAGCAAGTCATATTGAGTATATCACAGCCTGTGTTTGCAAACTTATTTAGCGAACACTTAGTGCCTTGCAAAATAATGAAATCAACGAAGAGCATCTTGGTCTGTTTACATTTGCACCCATTACCTCAATTTGCTGTCATCTTCGATCAAATATAGATCCGTGCGTTCAGAGATCATCTTCGAAACGTCAAACAGTCGGTTTTTGAGAAAATTCTTCGTTCTAGAACAAGCTTTTCATGCATTTAGTTCTCTCGTGTCATATTATTCAGGCAGTAGCCGCTGACCACTAACTAATGTCAACAACAACACCTGGTACTGCTCCGTTTTGCACTCGCGTTTCTCTTAGCTATCTAAAATTTGAATTCATGATCCTTGACCAATTAATAGTGAATTTATTTGAAAATAAGAGTTGTGGGGCAGGCCTCCATTAAACTCCGATAGCAATAAAGCAATGAAAATGAAACTTAGAGGGTCAAAGGTATGTCCAAGAATTTTGTCCAAGAATGTTTCCTTTGAGATCGGCAAGGGCTGCTGATGACGTCACACGACGTCAGACTTCCGTCATAATTTCCAATTGGATCCACCGTATTGGATTTCGTGATTTCCCTAAGACTTTGGAAAGTCAGCCAATGACCAAAAAGTGAACAAAAATAATAAAAGAAGTCTAAAATTATCTAATAACATGACACCTACAGTAAGAAAGTCATTTTTGTTTTCAGTTAAAACAGTAATGTACCAAATAATTTCAGAAAAACACGTCTGTTAAAGTTTGATTGCCTTAGCAACGTCAATCTCACTGTACATTGACCTACCACACTAATTTGTTCCCAAATAATTTTTTAAATAAAAGTTTGGCGGTGCTTGTTCACATATTAAAAAATAATTAAAAAGTTTCAAGTCCGCAAACGCCGAATCCGTGCACCCCTACCCCACCCCCCCCCCCCCCTCCCCCACTGTAGGATTAATTTAGAATAAAGTAGGGTTTCAAGGAAATGAAAAATTCCTTAGGCAAAGCCAGTAGTAAATGACCGGAAACAGTATTCAAGAGGAAACGAGTTTCTGTTCTAGGTAACGGGCGTCTACTATACTGTACAGTTAGATTAAGAGTAGTCTAGTAGGGATAGTACTTATAGTAGAGTAATTTTTGTCGAGCTCGCGTATCTCACCCGCTATTCAATCCCTAAAAAAATCTGAGGTTACTCGTAATTCCCACTGATTAAGCCTGGTATTGATACTACCCAGGCTAGTCTGTGATCAACTCGAGAAGTGACATTCACTATGTTTGGCCCTGATGCGCCCCTGGTGACTCTCGCCCGTATTGTTGTTTATTGTAATAACGGAAGATATTACATGACATACATTGCAATGTTTAACGCTTTATTTATTTTGTGCTGATTCAAAAGCCCCGCAAAGGAGGAAACATCCTTGCGGAAGGAAAAAAGTTTCTGAAAGAGAAAACATTTTTTTAATTTTTAATTTTTTTTTGTTCTCTCGGAGGCAAAACAATATTTTTTCTTCCTTTCGCTTGTTTTACATGTTTGGAATAAACTGAGCTAAAGTGAATTGTCTTGTCTTGAAATCAATTATAAATTGCATAAACCTAGTCGAGGTGAAAAGCTAGAGCTCGACGTGCACCTTTTCCTTCCTCTTCTTTAACCTCGGTGTCTACTACTATGGCAAAACGCCACCCTTACTTGTTTTCAAATGTTGGTCATGTTTTATTGTTATGGATCCTTAATAAGGGGGCTTTACTTACCAAAATAGTTTGGCCGGAAGCAGTTGGATATAGAAGTTCTGAGAAAAAGAAACCTGTTATCACATTCATCCTGGCAACTACGGGATTTTGTACTGATCGGTTATGCACCAACAGCAGTTTCTTACACAAACGAGGGGGTTGGGTTCTAAATAAACTGTGGTGCTACGTCGGTGGGGACGTGAAAGACAAACTTTTGGACTTTATCAACTGAGTTGATAAGGTAATTTGTTGGCGTGTGCATGTCTCGTGTTTTGTGCACAATAGCCAACACATTTCTGATCAATCCGATTGTCAAGAATGGAATGGTCGTCCAAAAAAGGATGCTTTCCAGACAATCAGCCTCAGCCATAATTTTTAACTACATATAACTCTAGCTTTTTCTCAGTTCGATGACGAAGGTTGAAAGACTGATCGTGCGTATCATCCGTTTACTCAAGTTGTTAGTTAATTGTGACGAAATATGCTGCACATGTTGCCTTGTCCCTTATTTGGTAAAAATATATGCCTGTAAAGCCAGTTCACTCTCCTTGATATTTGTCAACCTCCAGCAAATATATGCAAAAAGAACCCGATCACTGGTAATTAGGCCAGCGACCACGCTTTATTTATTTATTTTTCGGTTTTGGTTAGTTATTGCTCAAGCCTTCCTTACGGTAAAATGACTTCATCCATGATCTTCCGTTCCCATCGTTTCCTTCTGATTTCATATCACAAGATTCTCTCTTTATTCTCTCGTTAATTTCTTAGAGTTTTTTTGCGGGTCATTGATATAGTAAACAATAGATGTTGATCTAAATACACTTAATTTACAGCGGTATTACCCAAGCGAGTATAAGAGAGACATAATGTACGTATAGAATTCATTATCATGTCAATAGAAGACACAGTAGGTTATAACTATGGCGCCATTGTCTTACTTCTCACCCGTTCTCCACTCCATGGTGCCTCTTTCAAATGATTTTCGTTTTTCTGCCCTCCTTATCTTACCCATTTCCTTCACTATGTACCTTTCATATGAAAGAGGCCGCCAGGTTCCCATAACTTAAAGGAGTGCGGGTAATACCGGTGTGAATAGGACACTATTTAGTTTATTTGATGTGTTCGTTTTTTTTTTTTTTTCACCTTGCGAAAGGACAATTACTTAAATTTTTGTAATAAAAATGTTTCGATATTCTAAGTAACTGGTGTTTAACTGCAGTCTTAGCCTGAATTTCAGCCGTCTCCTCTGGTCGCACACTCCCGACAGAGACGTCTGAATCAACGAGCCGCTAATACCGTCCAGTGACGTCACTGTCCAACAACTAGATAGCGGTGTTGATTGGCTAATTCTCAATTATTCGCATAAATTGTGTCATTAATTATTCAAAGTGCGAGGAATGTTTACAAAATGGCGGTCGCAGGGATTCCACTTTGTGCGAAGGCTTTCAAAGAAGCAGTATCGAATGTTTGTGCAATGTTGGGGTTAACTAAGTTATACCCCGAACAGGAAAACGCTCTCTTTCACTTCCTGTCGAGGGAAAATGTTTTCGTTAATCTTCCGACGAGCTATGGCAGCTAAATTTTCCAGATTGCACCACTTGTTGCAAGTGAACTCTCCAAATCGTGTACACAGTTTGAAGCACACTGTATCATTATTGTTATTTCTCCCTTGGTTGCTCTCATGAATGACCAAGTTGCTTCTCTTCAGAAGTGCAATATCGCAGCAGCTTCTGTTTTTTCAGAACAAGATGCGGAGGTTCTGAACGAACAATAGTCGCGATGAAAGACATAACACATAAGCAAAACAAAAGGTACTTGACCCTCGCCATCGAGCGACAGGCGTGCGTCTATCATCGACTCGAGGGCGGCAAAAGCTGAATTTTTCGCGGGAACAGAAATAGTTCGCATAAATTAACATTGATTCGCCGTTACGTCACTGGACGGCATTAGCGGCTCATTGATTCAGACATCTCTCTCGGGAGTGAGCACCAAGAGGAGACGGCTAAAATTCAGGCTACTGCAGTCCAACAAGCAACATCGCCGAAGCGTTGATTTTTTAAAGAAACGGTTTTTATTAAGTAGAGTTGATGTGCAGTAAATTTGCACGTCAAACATCGCACACCATGTGTTTTTGAAGTTGTGAAAATCTTTGAAGTGTCATCTTCCCTAGTCTTCCCTTTCCCTTATCTTCCTCCTCATTTTCCTAAATTTTCTTTGGCTGCTTATTCATGTTAGGGAGTATGGTTGAATATGAGAAAATCTCTATTAAGGCCAATTAATGTCATTAATGTGTACGATTTATCACATTGTGAAAACACAATCATATAAATTTTTTAATAAAGAATTTGTCTTACATTTTAAATATTTGGTGTTTCCATCATTAGGGCTGTGTCGTCACAAACAACGTGGCTGAGACGTCAGTCCTATTATAATAAAGGTTTTAATAAGTGGAGTTGACGTGCTGTGTAATTGCACGTACGGCAACGTTGTTGTTAATACTGCATCCTTTAAAGCCAATTGGTGTGTGTTACACAGATCACTATAACAGGTCTCTGTCAATCGCCTTATTCTTCTCATTATTTTGTTTAAGTTTATTTGGCGGGTTATTGATATACTACACCATAGATTTTGATCTAAATACACTATTTGGCGCTTTTGATGTGTTCGTTTTATCACCTTGTGAAAGGGCAATTATTTAAATTTTTGTAAAAAAAGTGTTTTGATATTCTAAGTAACTGGGGTTTAACTGGAGTCCGACAAACAACATCGCCGAGGCGTCAATTTATTAATGAAACGGTTTTTATTAAGTGGAGTTCATGTGCAGTAAATTTGCACGTCACTGAAAACTTGCACGCCATGTGTTTTGAAAGTTATGAAAATGTTTAAAGTGCCATCTTCCCTAGTCTTCCCTTTCCCTTTTTTTCCTCCTCATTTTCCTAGAACTTATATGGCTGCTTATTGATGTTAGGCAGTATGGTTGAATATGTAAAAATCTCTATTTATCACTTTGTGAAAACACAGTCACAAAAACTTTTTAAGAACGAATTTGTCTTATATTTTAAATAATTGGGCAGTGTCGTTGCAAACAACGTGGCTGAGACGTCAGTTCCATATTATTAAAGGGGTTTCAATAAGTCGAGTTGACGTGCAGTGTAATTGGACGTACGCCAATAATTGCACGTACAGCACAGTTGACCCATAGTGGGAAGTACTGCTAAGCAGATCACTATAACATTTCTCTGTCAATCGCCTATGTCTAAATATGCCTTTAATTTTCTGGAAAAAAAAAAGAACCAAAAAATAATTTTAAAATGTGACCATTCAAATAAAAGCATTTTCTGAGCAGACTACTAAGTTTCTTGTGCTGTGGTTGTTGCTGTTTTTCTTCACGTAAACAAACTTTGGAGCCACATTTGTAAAATTTGCTCCAGCATTAACCTTACAGTCTTTAAAGAAAGTAAAAGGAATTCACCTTAAGCGTTTACTAAAAGTATTTATAATTTATAAAACGTTGTTAGATAAGGCAAATAAGTTAGAGAGAAAGAAACTAATCATGTTCAAAGCTTTTTGCCCTCGGCCACAACTGCTTTTTATTACTTCCAAACTATCTAATCTAATTCCTGATTAGTTTACAATAAAAACAGAAAACCGAGTAATTATTGCAACTGAAACTCGTTCTGTGGTGTCTGCTTCCGACAGAGAATTATGCGTTTGAACCCTTCTCGAAAGTTTTTACTCCGAAAAGCGTACAGAATAGGATTACAACATGAGCTAACAGCGAATATGCAATCAACCACATTAGAAAGTGCATAGGACAACTTAGAGTCCATCTGATCTCCTGATGCAAAAACTGTGTAAAAAACTGCTGTTGGTGCATAACCAACAAAAAATCCCGTAGTTACCAGGATAAATGTAATAACAAGTTTCTTTTTCTCAAAACTTCTCTCTCCAACTGTTTCAGAGCAAACTGTGTTGGTAAAGTAAAGCCGTCTTATCAAGGATCCATAACAATAAAACATCACTGCCATTTGAAAAAGTGTGTGGCTGCAATCTACGATCACATAAACTTTGCTTGCCTGATTCATATCCAAAGTCCATGGACCAATACACGTAGAATATGTCTCACTCCAATCTTTGAAAATGAATTCTGGGAAACATAGAGTAACACTTGTGATCCAAATGCAAGCAATGGCCAGTTTACTGTTTTCTTCTCTCAACCGAAATCCTGTCCTGAAAGGCTTCAGTATAGCGTGATATCTTTCAACCGCTAGAACAGTAAGAGTAGTGGAAGAAACCATTATAGAGATTTCAACAAGGGCTAAAACCTTGCAAACGAATTTTCCAACTCCAAAGAAGTATAATGGCCACATCAGAATGGTAATGACATCGCTAACAGCCATGTTTGCTAACAGATAATTTGTTGGCGTGTGCATGTCTCGTGTTTTGTGCACAATTCGTATAACCAACACATTTCCGATCAATCCGATCGTCAAGAATGGAATGGTCGTCCAAAAAAGGATGATTTCCAGACTATCAGCCTCAACCATGACAACTTTTTACTAAACATATCCTACAGGTTCTTGTTCGTTCGACCAGAAAGTTCCCGTTTACATACGTTTATTTTAATTAAAATAAATTGAAATATTCTACACCTGTTATCCCTTATTTGGTAACATTGAGGCCAGTTCTGTTATAGTCAACAGACCTCCGATCAGGTTGTCGAAACGTCAGTCAATGTTGTCATAAACAGTCCTTCTCAGGGCTATCAACTCATCCGACGTGGATTCCAGCAAATTATTTTCACTTAGCAATTTGACTTTGGCTGCTTTCGAATTGTCACGTAAAATTAGCAGGGGTAATGCTTTTAAACAAGAGGATCAGAAACCTTGAGCAACATTTAACCCAGGGTTAGTGCTAAATATAATAGGCTTTCCGACAACCGGGCCCAGCATATAAGGTTGATGATTATTGTGCAGGTACAGTGAGTTATCGAAATGCGACCTGCGATATCGCTTGCTACAATTCTTCGGTAAAAAAGCAAAAATTTTACAGGAAAAAGAGCGCTATATTTTTAAATGAACAATCGAATGTATGGTACTTTTTGGATTTATTTCTAAGCGCTTTTTCATTGCATGTAATTACTCGGATTACGCCGACACGTCTAGGCAAGTCATTAGTTACTTTACGTTCTGGGCCCGAAATTTATCATATTTTAAAAATTCT
This sequence comes from Siderastrea siderea, assembly GCA_964030785.1. Lineage (NCBI taxonomy): Eukaryota > Metazoa > Cnidaria > Anthozoa > Scleractinia > Rhizangiidae > Siderastrea > Siderastrea siderea. Next base: position 68,361,729 of record OZ034966.1, on the reverse strand, counting down.
CACAGTTGTTATAGCTATGTAGGTTACTGAAAATCGTTTACTTGTACTGTAGGAAATACCAAATCAATGTTAATTAAATAATCCTAAAATAATGGCCTGGCAACTTCCGATGAAACATGCGGATCTTTTAGTCCGTCAGTGGTGCGTTTGTAAAGTACTGTAATTAGATCATTGTGCCTTAATTTCCGAGTTTCCTTCGCTTTTTAGGGTTTTGTAATTCGCCAATGTTTTAACTGAATGCAGCTGAGTGAAGGGAAGCACATCACGTCAGCCTTGTTATCTGTTAATTGCCAGCAAAATAAATGATGAATAGCTATCGCTGCAATTAAGACTCAAACTCAGGCTCGGACTCTGTTATACAGTTTACAGGTGCATAGGATAGTGGATATTTCAACAGTAACTACTATACAATTGATCCAGAAGAAATAACGAGACTTAACCAATTGCGTTCGTTGTATTTGATTTGTCAGTTCGTGAAAGTAAGTTATAAGAGTTGTTTTAGTCAATAATCTTACTATAATCAAACTAAGCAGGCAGGGCTAGCATCCTTCGGCAGGACTGAATTTGATTTTTTTTTTATTTTAACGCAGGCGACAACGCAGAAACGTCGGTTCTTTAATTAAAGAGAGGTTTTCATGAGCTTGTGTAAGCTGGTATTGAATTGTCAATGTGGCTGTTTAAGCTCATATCTTCATAGAAAACACTAAAACTAGTTAATAAAAGTTAACGAGAGTTCAACTGTCGCTCTGATGCGCCCCTGTTGTGAACTATTACAAACAAAGATTTTACCGGTCATAAATGTTATAAAATTGTAATAATGCTATCAGTGTAATTTTTGGTGATCTAAAACCCCCGCAAAAGAGGAAATATCGTTGCAGAAACAAATTTTGATCCCCGTAGACAAAACATATTTTTGAAAAAAACAATCAGATTTTTTTTGGGTGTTGTTTTTCCGAGACAAAGCTAGGAAAGGTTTCCCCAACAATGCTTATAGTCTTGCTCCAAGTTGCTCGTTCTGATTATGGAAGGCACGTACACGGTCCACGAGCGTGAATCAAAATGGCTTCTAGTCCACAAGTGTGAATCAAAATGATATGCAGTGCGGAGCATCGTGCGGAGAGTAAGGGTTGATACGTACGTTCGTATACAGCGCGAGATAATTTTCTTCACGCGCCCGAAGCAAATCAGTGAACGCACGTATCAAACAAACACAAAATTTACAACAACAACTGGTGTTAAGTAGCTACATCCTAAGAATATGAATTTATATCCCTAATTTTCCGCCAAAAAAAGAAATGGATAGTAGTCCTGTGTACACCATAGCAATGTCGTTTCTCACTGATGTACATCACGGTCATTACAATTGACCGATATCAAGCGCTTGTGGCCGAAGACGAACTGACATCATGCATTGTTGTGGACGATAAACGGGCTGCTGAGCCTAACTATTGGCTAAACGGTTTTCGCATTTTCTCAACTTTTACAGCTGTGAATGGTTTGAACCCAGGAGTCATATCGGTGAAGTCGGTGACGAATGCCAGGAGTATGAACGTCCGGGTGAGTGAAGTCCTGAGAAGAAATGTTTGTGATGACGTTGACCAGGATTGAGTGAGGTTTCGACAACCTGAGCGGAAGTCACCATCAGAGTCAAGCGAACTGTGAATCGTCAGTAGATGCTGTAAATCTCTAGACGTTGTTCTGATTGGTCGACAAACTCATGATGTTATTGGTTGTCTGTCAGTTAAACCGTGATGTTATGGGCTGAGAACACTGTAAAACGTGATTAATGCGTTTCGATCCGTCTTTTGTCAGTCAAATCTCCATTGGTCTGTTGTTTGTTAAATAAGTCGGTTTGTCTATTGTTTGTCTGTTTTGTTGGTGTCGTCAATAAGTCTTTTGTAAGTAATGATAGGTTTGTGAGCAACACGGATGTTGTAGGGTTGTAGGATCAGGGCGATAGTTTCAGGAGTCCCTTTAATTTGATGTAAGGCATAATCGCAATAGTAACAGGTGTCGATTTAGTGTTCGTAAAGTTAGGTTCAGAGTTCTTGTAAGTGTTGCGTCTAATAAAGTCCTGGCTGTAATTGTTCTTCATAAAAACTTTGTCCAAATACTTGATTTCGCATGTTATTAGACTGTAGCTGTGTCACAAACTATTTGCACTCGTCTTGTCAAGGTCCGTATAGCCTTGTGAGTAGGGTTGTAAGATCATTGGTCGAGTAGTCTGTCGGTATGTATCGGTTTTCTCTAAATTGTCGTCCGCAAGTTATTATTGTCACGGGAAACTAAGCAGTCTAAAAAAGGTATTTTACAATTAACCAGATTTATAAACCGGCGGTCGCCATGGGGACGGCCGGTTAATAAATCAAAAATCTAGTATGGGATCGAGTTTCAGTTTGAATATTTCATTCTTCATTACAAAAGCGGCTTATTGAAACAAATAATGAAATCAATGCTGCAATAATCAACATCAAATTTTTATTCTATGGGGGTACACTTGACTGGGTTCGACTCTAACTCGGACAAGATCTATTTGACCCTGATTCTTCTTCCACTGATGTCTGCTCTGGGAAAAACTTAGTAAAAGCACGTTCCCGCCAATGTTTACATAAGGTGCCCTGTGATTGGTTGGAGGTTGACATTGACAGGACGTGCAAGTCACACGCGACAGGAAGGGGCGTTTCAAAAATCTCATGGGGCTGAATGTAGGCGGTTTTCCTTCCCTCGTCTTCTCCCCTACTCACCTTCTCGTTTGACCTCGGTCCAGCTTTCGCGCAGTCGTTTTATTGATAATTTTTACTTCTCGCGAATTACCTTTCGAAAAACAGCCCACCCCAAACCGCCTGCTACGCAGCCTAAGGCTGGGCTAAATAACGTGACTGATCTGTAAACTTTCGATCTTTCCTTACCAACGTCGCTTTGGAAGCTCTGATCATGGTTTGCTATAAAATTACTGTCACTATAGTCGTTGACAAAGCCACCTATCTGAGCTGTTAAGAGCTCCGAGTTCAAAACCAAACGCCACATTTTCCCTGTATATATCCCTTTGTAATACACGGTCAATGACTTTTCCCTTCAAGCATGTTTAACATTTGGTATTTAAGTGGCCGTCTCCCTAAGATCCTCATAACCCAAATTGGTCACAAAATAGATTTCCTTCAAATCTTGTATGTAAATTACACTTTGTCTGGGTACTTTAAAAACACTTTTCGTTTGGGCTCTAAATGCTTTCTTCGACAGTTTAAAGGGGGGTCCCCTGGTGGACAAAAATGGACATTTTATTGGTACAAAAATGCCAATTTTCAATAACTTTGGTAACCCCTCACAACACTTAAAATTTTATGCAGGACAAAATTCTACTGTTGATTGATAAGTAAAACCCTTCCTTACCATACAGTGTTACTGACATTTCCATGTAGTTGTTTTGAGTAGTTTCAACAGTTCATTTTAACAACCCAATTTCACAACTTTTAAAACAGTAGGAAAAATGGGTAAACAAAAATACATGTTAACAAAAAGTGAGACCTCGTAAAGCCAATTTTTTGCAGTCATGGAAAGTTGAAGACTTGGTCTTAATTATAATAAAATAAAATCGTGCGGCCAAACGGTTTAAAGAATGGCCCGATTTATACTAGAGACGGATCATCCGTCTGGGACGAACTTGGGCAAAGAACGGTAGTTCGTCTTATAATTCGTCTGTGTATAAATACGGGCTTTCAGACGGATCATCCGTCCAGACGAACTATCACGGTAGTTCGTCTTGACAGACGAACTACCGTGGATAATTCGTCTGGACGGATGATCCGTCTGTCTGTATAAATACGGGCAGAAGACGAACTACTCAAAAATCAGGATCTCGATACCTAAAGCCAGCGGTCGTCTTGCAGTGAAATACAAAGGATTTGACTTGTACCCATGCCTTTTCGTCACGCTTAGACGAATTATCCGCCTAGTGTAAATAAGGGACGAACTACGAGACGCAACGATAGTTCGTATCATAGTTCATCCCGTGTTTATACTAGATAGATGATTCGTCGTGACGGATGATCCGTCTGGACGGATGATCCGTCTCTAGTATAAATCGGGCCAATGTGGCGCCGCTTTGAAACACCAGTATTTCTAAATTGTGCAAATTACGAACCACAACCTATGCGTGGAATTTAAGAGCAAATGTGATGCGAGCAATGCTCCCTTACATCAGGAAAACACAAAAATAGTTTCAAACTACAGCAGGACACAAATGTAAACCGGTAATATTTCGCATATAGCTTTATTTAAATTGTACAGCATTCAAATAGCTCATTAAATATGTTCAATTCACAAGATAAACGTGTTATAAAGTACATGCCACTCGATGATTGCTAATTACGCTTAGCACGTAACTTTGCAAAACAACCTTGATCTAGAACTATTAATCTGAGAATAAAGCAATAAAAGCAAGTCATATTGAGTATATCACAGCCTGTGTTTGCAAACTTATTTAGCGAACACTTAGTGCTTTGCAAAATAATGAAATCAACGAAGAGCATCTTGGAGCATTTGCACCCATTACCTCAATTTGCTGTCATCTTCGATCAAATATAGATTCGTGCGTTCAGAGATCATCTTCGAAACGTCAGACAGTCGGTTTTTGAGAAAATTCTTCGTTCTAGAACAAGCTTTTCATGCATTTAGTTCTCTCGTGTCATATTATTCAGGCAGTAGCCGCTGACCACTAACTAATGTCAACAACAACACCTGGTACTGCTCTGTTTTGCACTCGCGTTTCTCTTAGCTATCTAAAATTTGAATTCATGATCCTTCACCAATTAATAGTGAATTTATTTGAAAATAAGAGTTGGAGCTCATGGGGAGAGGAAACAAATTTTTGTCTTTTTGTCCTTCCCTGGCCTTCTTTGGTCTTTTGTGGCCGTTGTGGGGCAGGCCTCCATTAAACTCCGATAGCAATAAAGCAATGAAAATGAAACTCAGAGGGTCAAAAGTATGTCCAAGAATTTTGTCCAAGAATGTTTCCTTTGAGATCGGCAAGGGCTGCTGATGACGTCACACGACGTCAGACTTCCGTCATAATTTCCAATTGGATCCATCGTATTGGATTTCGTGATTTCCCTAAGACTTTGGAAAGTCACCCAATGACCAAAAAGTGAACAAAAATAATAAAAGAAGTCTAAAATTATCTAATAACATGACACCTACAGTAAGAAAGTCATTTTTGTTTTCAGTTAAAACAGTAATGTACCAAATAATTTCAGAGAAACACGTCTGTTAAAGTTTGATTGCCTTAGCAACGTCAATCTCACTGTACATTGACCTACCACACTAATTTGTTCCCAAATAATTTTGTAAATAAAAGTTTGGCGGTGCTTGTTCACATATTAAAAAATAATTAAAAAGTTTCAAGTCCGCAAACGCCGAATCCGTGCACCCCCTACCCCACCCCCCCCCCCTCCCCCCACTGTAGGATTAATTTAGAATAAAGTAGGGTTTCAAGGAAATGAAGAATTCTTTAGGCAGAGCCAGTAGTAAATGACTGGAAACAGTATTCAAGAGGAAACGAGTTTCTGTTCTAGGTAACGGGCGTCTACTATACTGTACAGTTAGATTAAGAGTAGTCTAGTAGGGATAGTACTTATAGTAGAGTAATTTTTGCGCGAGCTCGCGTATCTCACCCGCTATTCAATCCCTAAAAAAATCTGAGGTTACTCGTAATTCCCACTGATTAAGCCTGGTATTGATACTACCCAGGCTAGTCTGTGATCAACTCGAGAAGTGACATTCACTATGTTTGGCGGTATATTACTAATCTGGAGAAAGCGCAGCAAAACTAAGTCGAGGCGAATTTTCAAAAGCAAGACGTTCTTTTGGGTATCGTAGGTTCACGTTTGGTAGACCAGTACCCCACGATCAGGTGGTTCTGGGGGCTACATATTTCAAACTGGATCACAACCATTAAGCCGTCATGGACCAAGCTCCAACAACTGTTTTACCAAACAGAAAGTATTCGACGGAGGTTATTTCTATCAAGTAGTAATATTTTTGCTAATACTGACGTTTCGCCGGGGTCAGATTGCAAAATTTAACACCTTGGATGAAACTAGAAGTTTATTTTCAAGCATGTTAAGATGCGCCCCTAAAGTCCGAGTTATCACGTTGTTTCACCTTGCTAAAAATACAAAAAAAATAGCAGCCACGTCACACACTGTAGTTATATGCTTGCAGCTCTAAATTAAGGGCAAAAATTTGCATTTTTCCTCATGAGCTCCAACCCTTATTTTCAAATGAATTCACCCTTCATTGGTGAGCGATCATGCATGCAAATAGAAACGCGAGTGCAAAACGGAGTAGTACCAGGTCTTTCTGTTGACATTAGTTACTGGTCAGCGGCTACTGCCTGAAAAATTTAACACGAGAGAAGTAATGCATGGAAAGCTTGGTCGAAATGAACGCTTTTGAACGAAGAATTTTCCCAAAACCAACTGTTTTGACGCTTCTAAGGTGATCTCTGAAACGCACGGATCTGTTTTTGATCGAAGATGACAGAATAATTGAGGTAATGGGTGCAAATGAAAACAGAACAAGACGCCCTTCGTTGAGTTCATTATTTTGCAGGACATTAAGTGTTCGCTAAATTAGTTTGCAAAACACAGGCTGTGGTATACTCAATACGACTTGCTTTTATTTGCTTTATTCTCAGATTGATAGTTCTAGATCAAGGTGGTTTTGTAAAGGTACTTGCTAAGTGCAATTAGCAATCATCGAGTGGCATGTACTTTATAACATGTTTATCTTGTGAATTGAGCATATTTAATGAGCTATTTGAATGCTGTACAATTTAATTAAAGCTATATGCGAAATATTACCAGTTTACATTTGTGTCCTGCTGTAGTTTGAAACTATTTTTGTGTTTTCCTGATGTAAGGGAGCATTGCTCGCATCACATTTGCTCTTAAATTCGACGCACAGGTTGTGGTTCGTAATTTGCACAATTTAGAAATACTGGTGTTTCAAAGCGGCGCCACGTTCTTTAAACCGTCTGGCTTATGATTTTATTTTATTGTAATTAAGACCAAGTCTTTAACTTTCCATGACTGCAAGGAATTTGCTTTACGAGGTCTCACTTTTTGTTAACATGTATTTTTGTTTACCCATTTTTCCTACTTTTTTAAAAGCTGTGAAATTTGGTTGATAAAAGAAACTGTTTTATCTACGCGAAACAACTACATGGAAATGTCAGCACTGTAGGATAAGGAAGAGTTTCACTTAATAACCAACAGTAGAATTTTGTCCTGCATCAAATTTTAAGTGTTGTGAGGAGTTACCAAAGTTATTGAAATCTGGCATTTTTGTACCAATAAAACGTCCATTTTTGTCCACCAGGGACCCCCCCCCCCCCTGTAAACTGTCGAAGAAAGCATTTAGAGCCCAAACGAAAAGTGTTTTTAAATTACCCAGGCAAAGTCTAATTCACATACAATATTTGAAGGAAATCTATTTTGTGCCCAATTTGGGTTATGAGGAACTTAGGGAGACAGCCACTTAAAATCCAAAGGAATTTGGCTTACAACTGAAAAACAGAAATCCAAGTTGTATTTTCGCACACTCAGGAATGAAAATGAATGTGATGCCTAGCAACTTGCGAGTCACTGACCAGTGCTATATAATTTCCAGCTGGATTTTAATTCTCAGCTCTGATAAGCATTCTTGTTTGGTCAATCACAGCATGCAGAGCTTCCAGTGTGCTAGTCTGATAAATTTTGATAAAGCATTGCTTTTAAGATTATTGGAGCGCACGCTTCTTCCTACTATATCAAAAAAAAAAACAGAAAAAAAAAACAATATAACTGGTGTGGTTCAATTTTATCCTTGGTTCAATTTTTATTTTCTTTTGTTTTATATTCATTATCATATAATTACATTAAAAAAAGAACAAATGAACATAAAAATTGAACCAAGGATAAAATTGAACAACAACATAACCAATACAAATATAGAAGACTTTTGTTTGTTAGCCTCTATGGAAAATAATTTACCAAGAAAGCATTTATTCTTTTCTGAACATTCATGACTTTGTTATTTTTCGCTAACATTGGCAAAACAGATGAAAATTTTTTTCGGGTAATAATTATGCGAAATGCGATTAACCTCACACAAAAATTGAGAAAAGTACACAGCTTTCAGTCTAACAAATAAAGTCTCATTGTCAATTCAAAATGCAATAACAGTGTTGTGGTGAACGATAAACAACTTTGCCTTTTCTCGTGTGGATTATTTACGACCATGGCTTTAATTTGTGCGTGGATATGCGCGCAATCTTCATTCACATTCGCCGCAGTAATTATGCATCAAAAGTAATGAATTTAATCAGCTGTCTAAAAAACTCAAGTGGCTTCAATGTTCAAGCACTGATTAATTATTACTTGTGAACATGGGGATCCTAACAACGAGTATACATGTAACTTCCTTCATCGAATAATAGAGCTGAACGAGATAGTGAGACCAGCATTATGATTGAAGCCGAAAGCTTGGAATTTTGCCTTTTTTGGGCTACCCTTCCATTCTTGGTTGTCGGATTTATCGGAAATGTGTTGGTAATACGAATTGTGCACAAAACACGACACATGCACACGCCAACAAATTATCTGATAGCGAACATGGCTTTTAGCGATGTCATGTCGATTTTGTTGTGGCCATTATACGTCTTTGAAGTTGGAATATTCGTTTGCAAGTTCTTAGCCCTTACTGAAATCTCTATAATGGTTTCTTCCATTACTCTTACTGTAGTAGCGGTTGAAAGGTATCACGCTCTATTGAAGCCTTTCATAACGGGATTACGGTTACAACAGCAAAACATTAGGTTAGCAATTGCTTGCATTTGGATTGCAAGTGTTACTGTATGTTTCCCAGAATTCATCTTTAAAGATTGGAGCGCAACACATTCCAAGTGTATTGGACCATGGACTTTGGACATGAATCAGGCAAGCAAAGTTTATGTGATCATAAATTCCAGCCTTACGCTTTTACAAATGGCAGTCATGTTTTATTGTTATGGATCCTTGATAAGAGGGCTTTATTTTACTGACAATGTTTGGCCAGAAACAGTTGGAGAAAGAAGTTCTGAGAAAAAGAAACTTGTTGTCACATTCATCCTTGCAGCTACTGGATTTTTTGTTGGTTATACCCCAACTGTAGTGTTTTACACAGTTGTTGCATCAGGGGATGATGGACAGTTGTATTCTCTCCTTTCCGTAGTGTTCGATTTTGTATTCGCTTGTAGTTTGTGTCTTAACCCTATTTTATACGCTTTTCGCAGTAAAAAATTTCAAGAAGGTTTCAAACGTACAGTTTTATGCCGGAAACCTGAGTCACTACAGAATGAGATTCATTTAGCATAAGTTTTTAATTTCCCAGAGAACCCTGTGCAACTTTACTCCGAGCTGTTTGCAGGGTATTGTTACAAAATTTTGTACCGGAGGGAAGAGTGAGGGTAACTCCCTCCAGCGCAAATACAAGGGGACTTTTTCCAGCGACATTCCGATCGATTTGGTCTGTGATTGGCTCGTTTATTTTATGTAAATTTGTAATCTGGTGGAAGGGGCTTGTCGGTATTACTGGGAAGCAGAATAGACGGACTGGGGGACACGCTCAAGTTGGGAACAAGTCCATCATCCAGGACTAGTTCCTTCGAATCGAACCAGTTTGAATGAGTAAAAAATTAAGAGAAGAGATAACAGATCTAACGCAACAAAAAATTGTTTGGTCTCGAACTTTTCGCTGAAAGCTCAACGAAATTCTGGAACCTTTGACGACCCTTTACCGTAACATTTAAGATCTTAATTAATCAATGACTGAAACACGAACTTAGCGCATAGTCATATATCAATGTGCGTAATGTGAATGAGAAAAACTGTGGAGGTTTTGGACTTGACTTACTGTGATTGAAAGAAGGGAAATGCTTATTCTATGCAGTTAAGTGGACGAAAGATAAAAACAGTTTTGATCTTAAAGTTCTAGTAGTTAAAAGTTCTTAACGAATTTGATAGTGTTAATAATGAAATTCAGGAGCACCCATAGGGAAAATTTTTGAGAAATACTTCAAATATCATTTTCTACTTCGTAGATGGTTTCAGAGCTTTTGCAAGGCATATTTTTGTAAGCTCAGACAGGTGAAATTCTAGGCCGCAGAACATTTTAGGAAACAACAACTTTGTAGGTGCCGATCCTAATGCAAATTAGCAAAAACAATAGCTTTTACTCATTTGTATTAGGTTTGGCAGATATAAAGTTCGACGTTTAAACTGGGCCTAAAGTAATCAGTCCCCTTGCTACGAAAGTCTGAGGTGATGTTAACCATAGAAATTTCTAGTTTTCACTGCAATTACTGTAAATCCAAATATCTCAGGCGATTTAGGCCTCACCGAACGGATATTCTCCGAAACGAACCGTTGGGTGCCCTTGGAATTTTCTATAGAGGTTTGTTGATAAAGATACAGCACATACAGCTTGTTTGCCGATAAGCGGGCAAGTGAAATAAATAAAAGTTATTATGTTGATAATTCTAAATATGATCGAGTTACTTAAAAGTGAAGCCTTATTAGGGCTGCGGTTAATAACTTTAATATGAGGAAAGTGCAAATGTTACGTTGTAGGAATAATTAATTTGTCACAGCAATGATATTGTAATGAGTGCATAGTAGTGGATGTACAATATGGCAACAATTTCTTAGCGGCCTGTTGTCAACACTGTTGTTGTTGTTGCTGTTACTTTTTGTTTTGTGTTGTTGTTGTGCCACTCATGGTAATTAGAACACTTGATGACTCGAACTGGTTTTCATTTCCTCTAAGGAATCGATCAAGTTATGGGAATTTTACATTATAATTGCATTAGTTGAAGAAACGCTTAATATAAATATTGCAATGTTAATTAAAGGCAAAATGAATTATACAAACTACAATGTCTAGGATATAACTGGAGTTACGGTAATAGCTAATCCATATGGACTATCTAAATAAAGTATCCTCGTTCGTGTTGTTAGTGGAGGCCAGTAACAGAGTCCTTGGGAGTTAATAGCGGCGTGTAATTTAAATCAGTCCATATACCAACGACCGTTCGGACGCCAGGTCCACTAATTGAAGAAGCTGGAAAGTATCAAGAAGTATGCAGACGACAACAATTTCTCTATTTGAGTTTAGCCAATGACCGCGACTCTATTTTAGATGCTGCTAACAGAGGCCTAACTGCTCCTGCCAGGAACCATCACAATAAAAACGAGAGGCTGACCATGCAATAAATCTCGTTGCAATAAAAAACAACCTTTTAAAACCACATCAAATCTAGACTTTGTTGCATATTCAGCCAGTCGGAGGTCGTATAAACAAATGATGACTGGACATCGCATGGTTTTGTGACAAATAAAGTAGCTTATATCTTTGTCCGTAGTTGACACTGACAGATCTAACGGTGTGCTATTCGTCATGCTGATAGGAGAACTACCGTCTCCTGTTGTCTGGCTTCAGGCTGTTGTTCCTCGATAGATTCGTCCAAAACACTCAGAGATTTCGAGCCAGTTCCTTCCATTCCCACCATTACGTTTTCCGACATTTCATGACCAGTACACCTGGTTTCAACTAATGAGCGACACTCGTCAACTTCATTTAGAACAACAAACAACAGTTTCACATTCCGCTCATGAACCTTGGCAAAAAATTTCTTTCTCCTCATTAAAGCTTTTTCCTCGCATGCTGTAAATCTGGGCGTCTTAACTTCCATATCTGCATTTTCTTCATTTTGGTTTTCTCTGTTTTCGCGATGAACGTTCCTGGATTCTTTGGCTTCGACTTTTGCACCTACTTCATCTTCCCTGTGGTTTGCTTGCATTGCATCAAAATACTTTGTTTCGCACTCAATGACCGTGTCCAGCATTGCATGAAAAGTTGTAAACTGCTGTAACAGCTCATAAAAGTTTTGTCGGCTATCCTCGGTGCAGATTCCCCTTATGAAGCGCAATTTCCACAGAATAACTTCGTTGTGCAGTTGAGTTTGAATTTGTTCCATTTTAGTTAACAGTTCCCTGGCAGTTTTTGCTGCGCTCGTGCACTTTAGGTCCGTACAACACCGGGGGACATCCGCATTCTGAAGGATAAAAAATCTTATTTTATTGTCACTTGCATAGGGAATAATACGTGATAGCGCAAAGATATGACATTTGTGCCTTCTTGTCTTTTTTTCAGCTCTGTTTTGGAGTTGACAAATCACGAAATGTTATTTGAAGCTTCTTGTTGAGTGACTGCATCCGGGCTCGTGCAATGAGGTTGCATTAGGTCATTTTAACCCCCTTCCCCCCTCCCCTGCACCCCCATAGCACTTTTAGCTGTTGTCTATCACTCAAAGCCGACTTTCATCGAGTGAAGACATGTTTGATTTGTCCACCTCCTTCCCATATCTAGCCTGCGTTATATTACGTCTGTGACGCAGGCTACCTCATATCCCGCCTTCTATGCACTCATCTGTGTTGGGTCTTGTGTTTGGACGTTGTTTCTTACGTACCCTTGCCTCAGCTGACCCGAAATTTGAATAAAGGGCCAAATATCTGGATAATTACCAGCGAATATGATTTTTTCTTTGAGTCTTATTGACTGTAAGATGAATTAAGCGATTTAAACATTGCCATGAGAACTTACAACATTTTCCAAAAATTGTACAAAGGTAATATTAACGCCTCCCGACATGTTGCTTTAGACAATGTATATATATCAACGATTGCCGAGATGGTTTGACTAATGGCTATTAGTTTGCCATGTTAGCGAATATTTTAACGAACGTCTTGACCTCTCTCCGAAGACATCGTAAAAGAGTAGTCGGGTTCTAAGCCTTAGGGATTTTTCTTTTCCAGTAGTTTTACTATGTTCTACTTAAAATTGTCAAGCAAAAATGTCACTCAAATGTGAATATTATTCTTAATGATAAATAATCAGGAGGATGAAAAATGCTAGCATAATGTACAAAAGCAGGACACAAACATCACGATATCCCCCTTTGCAGAGAAGAAATAATAGGTGCTTTTACACTGCAAAGATACGATGTTTTTCAGTGGGGGAAACCTTGAATTTCAATGAAGCTTTCACACTAACTGATTTAAAATACAACTTAAAGTGCTAAAATTTCCATTGGACGTTTAGAAAAAAAATCGAAATTAATAGAAAAAAGCCAGCCAAAAAGGAATACGCATGGTAAGAAAAAAATCGGACAGGACTAAAACGGATTACTATCGAACAAAAGAGCTGACTTCTGTCGGTCCCTCAACAAATAAAGTTTAAACATCGTTCTACGGTTAAAATATTACAAGACTGCATAAATACTCTAAGCTCGATTAACGCAAGTTAGAAATGCAGTCGTCTCAGTCTCGATCACGGCAGGTGTTTTTTCATCCTTTCAGTCAGTAAAGCCATCAACCTCTTCCGACCTCATATTGATCAATTTTAATTCTCTTGTAGTTGAGGATCCTCTACCATAACGCTCAGATTTGAGTACTTCTCAAATCAATTAAGTTAGGCGTTTCTATTGGCTGCGCTTAATAGGCAATAAGAGCATTATCGCCGTTTCCTACCATAAATTCGAATTGACATTGTTAATATTTTAAACTACAAATAAAAAATCAAAGATAGGCTTTAGAATTCTACGTAGTTTTTCACTTGAGCTATCGTACAACGCCAAGATGTTGGGCCAAAAAGTGTGCCATGAGGCATATATTAAATATAATCCAAAAAGTGTGATATTAACTGCAAAATGTTACAAGTAATCCATATTGGATTATTTTCCATTTACTTGGCACTTTCATAAAGAAATGTTTGGGGAATAATAAATTATAACGAAACATTTTTTCATAAGTCCTGGTCCTACCAAACTCAGAGCAGTTCTAAAGCTAATTTCGGCGTTGTGACTTAGCGAAAAGATATCGTTCTGCTGGGAAACTTTTTTTCTTTCCCTTGAGTATGGATTCAACACACTGAACGGAACCGTTTGTATCAGCTGTTTTAAGATTGTGCTAAAATACTAAATAAAGTTTATTAAAAATTCACTTAAGAGATAAGCTTATGATTCTAACGAGCTCAAGAAAGCTCAAATCTCAGTTGAAAACGTGAGCTCAGGTTGGCGTTCGAAATTATGGGTTTTTTTTTTTTTTTTGTATTAATGTTGGCTCCACTGATTGTAAATATGTTTTCCTGAACATGTCCTCCCGGCAACAATTGAAAAGACACACTTAAGGGAATACTCCTCGACAGCTTTCATCTGAATGAACACATTTTAGAATTTCATCCACAGACTGAAACTTAACATTTTAGTTTAGGAGTGCAACTTGAAGCTAAAACATTGATCAAACTCTTTAAGTGGGGCCGGAAAGAGCAAGAAGTGAATGATTCCGTAGCTATCAATTTCTCAAAATTTACCTTCACCTTTGAGTCGGAATCCAGTTGGGTCTCTGATTTCTTTCCTGCTGAAAGAGAAATTCTGCAAAAAACTCTTCGAAAAATTGACATAACTATTCCCATGTTAACTGGAAATCCAGTGGTCCCGGCAAGTTCAACATACAGCTGACGAGGAAATATTACATTTATGGACTTCAGCAACACCTAAAGAAAATCGTGCGAGATGAGCCGGCGCAGCTCATAAAGAATAAATGCACTTTGCTACTTATAAATAGCTATGCACATTAACAAAAGTAAGAGATTATCATAATAACTTGCTTAAAGCAATATTTATCTACCATTCACCTACCATGCTTTATAATTTGAATGCCAAAAAGTATCACTTTGCTTATCCAGATTTTATAAGCCCCTTGTATATTTCTCTACGTCACTCAAGTGATAAAGATGAAATTTATCTTGGTTAGATACAGGAATGCAATATTTACTTCACTGTTTTAACATGCACACTAGCTACTTACAGACAGCGCAAATAAAATGGACGGGCGAGCAAAACCTAACATAGAGTATCTGAAGGTCTGCGGTTGCCGTACGTTCAGTCTCCAGCCGTGAGTGTCTCGATGCGCCCGCGATTCTCGCCACCTTCACAGCTGGGCGCACGGGTTTGGCTATTGTTTAGACTGACCAATGAGGGACAAGCCCCCTGAAATTTGCGGGGCAGAATGCGGGCATAATTTGGCGGGATTTCGCGCTATTTTCGATAATTATCCAAGATGGTGGACGCTGCGAGGGTTGACCGTAATTTTCAGAATGCTTGCTCATACACTCTTCACGAGTTTGCTCTTTATCGTTTCAAGGAACAAGAGCGTCTTGCTATGAATTTGTAATGACGTCACGGACATGCCACCAAACCCGTGCGCCCAGCCGTGAAAGTAGCGAGAATCGTGGGCGCATCGAGACACTCACGGCTGGAAACTGAGCCTACGGTTGCCGCGGAGCGGTTTTTGCTAGCTAGGGAGTATGATTTCACCGCCATGGATAAAATAACGCTACGCCGAACGAGGAATTTAAAGGAGGGGCAAGAGTGAAGAGACTTTCTCGACAGTCTCGCTTTCGTAATCGTAAACGCAAACGCATGGTTTGAAGATTTTAATAGCTACTATTATTATCAGTTCTCAAATTTACCACATTCGCCGACTCTTCGCTCGGTTCATGAGAACCAACAATATTTCAAACATTCAGCCAGCTCTCATGCGCATGCGCTTACTGTTTGTCCATGAGATCCCATGAGATCTTGTCGACTCTCAGGCACTTTATATTTATAATGCAGTTGAATCTCCCGTAGACGACACGATCACCCAAAGTGTCAGGCTAGCCTAAAGCCGCGGCTACACGAGCGATTTTTTGCTTGCGATGGTGATGCGATTTTTTTTGAAAATTGTCGCGTCACCAGCGCGCGGAGAAAATCGCATGTGTAGCCACCCTCGCACAGGTGATGCGACAGCTGAAAAAATCGTAGAAAAAAAATCGCGAGAAATTCAATGAGTTGAATTTTTTTCGACAAGATCACGGACTTCGTCAGAGGGTGGCTACACAGGCGATTTACTAGCACCAATCATAGGTGGCAAATTAAGTCTCCATTTAGTAGCGAAATCGGCTGTAAAACTTATCGACAAGTTCCAACTATTTCTCTAGAATTCCACCACTAGATCTTCTTTATGCGCTCTCTATTAGATGTGTTTTGTTTCTTCTCATCGAGTTTCAACTCTCGTTTTCATCTGATGTCGGTTTTAAATCAGTTATTCCCTAAGTGGTCAACGCTCTTCGCCATTTTAGGTTTGATTACGGATTTTTAAATTAAGAAATTAAAATTTTGATGTATGATTGCTGAAAGAACATCCGCATCGACCTGCAGGAGACTACCAGCGGTCAATCTACATCATCTCAACTCAGGGCTACAGGATTATAACTTCAGCAAAAAGGTTGCAGTGGAGATGATAGCCTCTATTTTTAGGCGTTTATTTACAGACGATATTTCGTGCATAGATCAATCCGCGATCTCCATGTTTAACTTCAGCGCCATAACAACCCGGTTACACTGCCTCCAAGCGGCCAGCTGTCTCGAATTCAACGTAGTCCTTTGGTGTTCTCTTCATTTGCAAACCAGCTTTATGAGAGGGTAAGGTTCTGGGAATAAGTTGTATATCACTTCGACCCAAAGAACCTGGAGCCCCTTCCTCGGCCCTCGATAACTTCCCGAAAACTATTTTATATCCACAATACAAGTTCTTCAGCAAAGATTCGATGTTATGCTTTGTTATTTTGAAAGCTAAGTTTTTAAATCTCTATACTTTGATGGAACCACCTGACAAGTAAGCACTAATCGATAGAAATCGATAGAAATCGGACTTCAAAAAATACTCTTCGCGCCCGGTTTGGAGCCCGGGAAGTTATCTGGCGTTTTGAGAAACGAGCCACTGGCAAGACTGTGACGTCATGAATTCGCTGGTCAAACTCAAGTGAGCGGGCACTAGTTTCCCCTAAGAAACGAACTTCAGGGGAAGAAACCTTGCCTATTCAATTCATTTAACAAAATCTTGCTTCATCAGCTCCAGTGTGTTCTGAGTGGTTTATGACAATGGCCGTGAGTTTGCAAAACAGATGATATTACTGCCATATTAATTATCAGTACACGAGAGTGAAACAGTGACAAACACCTGAAATACACAGGCGTTAATTCGAAGCTGTTTTAAAATTTCATAATAAGCAGACTATGGAGAAGTTGGCATCATAATAGATACCTCTAGTAGTAGTTTAGGATAGTTCGACTGACGTATTTGTGTCCCAGACTTTACACTTAGCTTCCCTTCTTATTTTGTTCTACGATCTGCTTTAGAGCGCCTTTGCAACAGGTGGCCATATTTGCACAATCATTTTTCATCATTTTGAGCCGTCAAGAAATTTTATCCATAGGCCTAGCTGAGAGAGCAAAAGCACGCTTTAATTCCAAATAATTCTATAGCAACTGAACTTACACGTTTCATTTTCAAGGTTGAATTTACAATAGTCGTTGTACATGGCAAAATATTTTTATTGGCCTAAAAATTTTAAGTGATAACACATTAAGTAAATATTGCAAGTTATTAACCACGCATGGGTTTCGTGAGCATGTTTTTTAACCAATGTTGAAAACTGAGAAAATGAGTACTTTCGTTCAGAATTTAACGATTGAAACGATTAAAACGCAAGCTTTTGTTTTTGCTTTCCAAGTAAACAACCGCTTCTGGTCTTATGCCAAAAGACCACACCTTAACATTACCGCTGACATCGACGCACCCTTCCAAATAAACTCCAGCTCAAAAACGCAAGCTATTTACTTGTGCCCATGTGGTGTCACAGGGCTGATACTTCAGGGCGTATTAACTTAACAGTCAATAACACCGCACATGTTCAACACGATGACTTCATATCATCAGGCTGTTAGTGTGTCTATACAGTTTCCTTAAAACCACTCTTCAAAGTAGTTGAGACCTCCAACTAAACTCAATCGGCAAATAAGCGCGGTTATTCACTAACAAGACGAATAGGAGAACGGTTTTGCCAGGCCATTCAGAGACAGCTAGCAAAGCACAGGCTCCGACCAACATCCTTCAAGTTTTCGGTTCAGCTATTTTGTTCAAATACAGCGGACAACTAGATATATATTTCTACCCTCAAAGACAAACATTGCCAGGTAAGAGTTTTTCACTCCACATAGTCCAAGCCCAACTCAATCAATGTTGAGCTTAATATCTGGTTGCCTTAGAATTTCAGTGTTTTTTAGCGCTCCTGGATCGTATATGTCAGATATTTGCAACGCTTGCAGCAATTTGTGCTGAAGGCAGTAATTTTCATTGAAGATTTTATTGCAAACATCGAAATAAACAAAGTTGACAGATTTTCTCAGTAGCTTACCAATTGCTTCAGCAGATGTTTTTCGCTTGCTTTAAGCACACACACAGACACAAAAAAAACGAGATGAGCTATATTCATATATTTTTCTAAATTGTCTACGGAAAAACTTCTGAATTTATTTTGCAACTTAGCTCACATGCAGGAGCTATAATTACCAAAAAAACAGACCTTCCTTTCTCTACAGGTTATAGATAAACGTTAGTTAGAAATCATCCCAGGAAAATATCTGACAATATCCGTTAATTCCGAAACGGGTATCTTCTTTGCCATCTTGGCAGAATTTCAAATGGGTGAAGTATTTAACAAAATCTGGATAAATTTAGTGCCTTTTAACTCGTAAAAAAGCCTCGATAAATTTAGTGTATTTTATTTAAGTCGTAAAAATAATTATGGCTGTCGAATTAGTTTATCAACATTCTGTTTTGTTTTTCTATTTCAGAATAAATTCAAGGAAAGTTGCTTTTCTTAGCCAAGCCCTGTTGCCATGGGAACAACAATGAGCTCCGTAGGCTTGGCCAATAAACCACCCGCTCTACCACCTGTTAAACAGAATAACAACACGGTTTGTAGTTTTGACTGGATAAACTTAACGTTCACATTTCAAAAGGATTTAAAAAACGAGAAAAAACCTAATCGTTTAATTTAGTTTGCAAGGTCATCTAGAGTTTTGCAAAAATCCAAAGTCTAGAAGCAAAGAAAACGAAGGCCCCCTGTTTAAAGTTTGAGGTTGCGAGAGATATTTTGTACTATTTACCTTTAATTATCTTCCACAGTTATATTTGGATTTCGCTCTTCAAATTTAACTGCCTTTTTTGACCTCTCTGAAAAGCTCTGACAGAGTACAAATTAAGTGGGCAATCTCGACCAACAGTTCCAAATAAATGGGCAACTCTTTATATCCAATGGTGCCTTTCTGTTCTGGAGAGTGAAATTTGCACTAATCATTTCTATACTAATTATTTGTTTTTTAATGGTATTTTTGTTTGTTTCTATTTCTCGTGTTCCTAAGGACAGACAGTTTCTTGTATTGCGCTTCAATTACTGTTGTAGTTACGCGCATTTGAATTTTACTTGGTATTTGCGTAATACAAATTCAAATTATGATGTATTTGTTTTATTTTTTTCGTTCCTTGTCTTTATGGCTTTTGCAGGGAGCTTTTCCCCTGTATCAGTTAACACCGTGCACTTTTATGCGGCCTCTTTTCAGTTCCACTTTCTTTGATGAGCTTTCTTTTAACATGATTTGTTATACTCAGTTCTTGGAATTGAAAGGGAAAGATTTATCTCATCATATGTTTGCGTTGTAACGTGATGTCTGTATTGAAGTTGTGTGTTTCAGCCACGTCTGTGTTCATTCTATTACTGACTGACTGACCAAAGACAACACAAGAAGAAGACAGCGACAGTGTTGTGTGGACAGTTCTAATAAGTGTTTCGTAATGTTTATGTCTGTCTGTTTTCGTTTTGTACCGTAACACTGTTAGAGGTGAGTCAGAGTTTAAGCCCTTGTGTCTCGACAAAACTTCTCACAAGTGTTCAAACAATTTGAACATCTTGAATGTCCTGTTAGTTGTTGATTAACAGAACTGCTTACAGTCAGTAGACGCAAGATTAAAGAAGAGACGACGACAATGGCGACGAGGACGTCGTTGGTTCCTTAGTTCAGCCAGTTTCAAATGGCAATTTATACTGAGTTGCGCAGTATGAATACAGGGGACGGTTGAAAATATACTGCAATATTACACACTAAACTATTTTCTAAGAAATTTATTATCCTTCATTTTCATATTTTGTTATCATTTAGGAAAATGACACACGACAAGCTATAATGACAGAAGCTTGTTCAGATTAAAAAAGCCCTTCAAATTATCTTAATTCCAGAATATAGAAGGGAGCTTCATATTCATCAGATTGGAAACTTTTCGGTATTCTTCGGTAATTGCCTCGAAACCTTCTAAAACCTCTACAAATCCACTTATTCGTGGATTGGGTTATCTCAGAAGAACTCGTAAAGTTTCGGGTAAGCTTCGGTAGCCTTCAGAAATTTCGATTGAACCTTAACGATAAAGTGTTTGAGATCTCATGTTGTCTTCCGTTCAGGGACCGTTTTTCAGATTGAAAAACCTGACAATGCAATTTGTAACAGCACAAATGTAAATGTGGTGTGATGTTTGTACTCGCTTTATGTGTAATGTGCACAATACTTAGTGGAGTTTGATGCATAACAAGCCTTGGATTTGGTCATTTAGCTGTACTAGGCACACCTTGCGACGATATCAAATGAACAAGTGCTGGGTTTGAAGAAGGCACGTGAAAAGAACGGCGTAAATTTTGATTCTTAGTTTGTAACTTCTACCCTTTTTACAACAGGTACAAGTATCCGTTCAATCTCCACCAGACTACAAGTTTGAACACTTCACCAAACTTTGCCAGCATTATCAAGAACAGAAAAAGATCTTACAGGTAATTAGTAGTTCTTAATCTATAGAGATACACTCATTCATTCTCATTCTTGAGTGTGTCATATGGATAAGCTCTTTATTTCGCCAAGCATCATTCGTATTGGAGTCAGCACCCTTAAATTTAGCTTTCTTGAAAGTTCAGAGTACAACTGACTAAAATACTGACGTATTTTATGTTCTTTAATTTTTTTTTTCCACGGGGGTTACTTTCTTAATTGTGGACTCCAATAAGGTGTGTCTGAACTAGGATATTGATTTTTCCCTAGTTGGATTAAGGACAGGGTTAAGATTTTAGAGGTTACTTAGGTCTGCGAGTAATGTAAATGACGCCTACAGCAGTTTGTGAATCTTTCAACAGTCGAACAGTAGCAAACTAGAGAATTGTTCGGCCATACTATGCGCTTTCTATCCATCTATATTAAGCCCCGTTCTGAATACAGCCAGAGCGACCAGTGTTGACGAGTGTTCAAACTCTTTACAGGCGGAAGGCAGCCAGTGAGAGTACATGAGAATTCAAGGCCTAACTATAGAGCAAGAATTTGAAAGTCAGACTCTATAAGTTTTTAAGGCCAAACGCGTGTGAAAGTTAAAACTCTCGCCGCCTCTCGTCCTAATTTATTCCGCGCTATTTTTACAGATTAACCAGTTTTATAAATGTTGCTTGTCTAATAGACTACACTCAAACAATTATATTGCTCACTGTTGATTTCTGTCGACTTTCGGCCTTGATTATTGTTAATTAGCGTCTCAGGCGCTCAATTAAATCGTTATGGCATGCATCATTTTTCAGGTACAAATCAGAACTGAAGTACATAACTGGCAAAAAGTGGCAAAGAATGGCGACGAGGGAACGGAATGCCGCGAGAGAATTCTTGGGTTACTCAGCAAATTTCGCGAGGCACAGAGGCAACAAGACTTGCTAATAGAAAAGGAAAAACTTCGGCTTGACGCGTTCAGAAACTGTATCAACGAGGATACGACTAACAGGATAAAAAAGAGGTTAAATTTCTTTCAGAAACTAAACAAACAACACGAGGCTCTGCTAGAACTCGTGCGACAAGACATCCAGGATTGTAGGACGATTTGCAAGAAGTTTAACGACTCAAGCGGAAGGTAACTTTCGGTATTTTTGTTTTTTCTAGTTGCCATATTGCCAACAAGGGCCATGCTCAAAGTTTTAAAACTACGAACAGCACCACGTGAAAGTACTGCTAGTCGCTTTCACATGCGAGATTGCGGCCTTTCCCTTCATCTCGGCATTTGACTCGGAAAACCGTAGAGAGACTGAACACCAAAATCATCTTTTATATTCGTACTCTTAATTCTAATGTAAACACAGAACGGTTTTCATTCAGCTGATATAGTCATAGTTTTTGAGTTACATGTCTCCACCAATAGCGTAACCCCTTCCCTCCATATACGTACATGTACCACCCACAACCCATAATCCTTTGATTCGCTCTGCGTAGGGCTAGCGCTTGAATCGTCCCAGTTGACGCAGTACTCTATAGAACTAATACCTCCTTCTCTTGAAAGGTCATACTGTAAACGCAAACAAACACGGTTTCTCCAGCCAATTCAACACTGTTTGTTATGGCCAATATCTGTGCTAATCAGTAATATTTTTCACTTGCACCTCTTTTTATTACATTAACTAGTTTGTCTCTAATTCTTAAGTTCCATGATCTTTATTTACATATTGAAATTATGCATAGGCCAGCTTTTAACTGTTGCAGTCTTCTCTTCCAAGATCAAAAGGATTTGAGACTTGGATAAAATGTCCTGCAAGCCCAGCCTATGATTACGGAAGCATTGGAAGTTTATGAGATGACACGTTTTAAGTAATGTATTACTTCCTTCAGCTTTCTTCCATTTAATGACATGTGGCGAAACAATCTTTTTGCGGGGCTTAGAATGCGTGAGAATTGTGTAGAATTGTCAAGTAGAACTTTTGCGTACAGGCGTTTTGCCATGGACGGTGGGTCTTGTAGTAAACAATAACAAAAAACAGAAACAAGTACAAACTTGGGCACGAAAGTAACGAAAAAGGAAGGGCAGCCTTTTGCTAGACGTTCTAATTCGAGGAGAAGTTACAACAGCAAAAAGTACAGAAAAGTGGATTCTCTAGCCAGTCAGACTGCGACTAGTATTCAATCCATATTAGTAAACATTCACCATGGTGTATTGTGAATACGCGAATATGACTGGCTTAGTCGCCATTGTCTTTTCTCTGAAAGACAACAATCGCACGCCAAGTCTTTGAAAGGAGAAATTTCTGCTAATTTACTATTTTAAAATGCAACGTAAATATCGAGGTTTTTCGATTGCAACCAGTAGCTGTTTACCAAAGCAGTTACACTAGTAGTCCTCATTTTCCACGAGTGATTGTCATCTTGGCTGAGCTTGGTCGACTCTTCGCTTATTTAAAAAAATCTACTCCGTAGTCCAACCGTTAAGTTAGATCATTAACTTAAATTAACCAAAGTTCCTTTTTCCCACAGGTTTTAAGGACTTAAAAATTCCCGTTGTATGCTAGAAGATGGGTAGGGAGACGTGTCAAGCACATTTGAAAAGTACAAACATAGAACAACCCCCTTAAAACCAAGCAGAGGAATACGTCTTCACGGGACCTTCTTCAAAATAACACGTGAAAAAAAATATACTAATTGTGAAGTGCATTAGACATTGTCATGATGAAATTTGTTCCACGAGATCGTTCAACCCACAATCAAGTCAAAGCTCAGCATGAATTAGAATTATGAAAGAGTTGTTAATAAAAATACCTCACCTTAGTTCTGCGCTCTATTCTTTTTTGCTTCTTCTTCATTTCCGTCGTCATAGAGGGAGGACTACTGTAAAGGTCCTTAGAAACTGTATGTGGGGAAACGCGTCTGTCAACCACAAATACAGCCTGCAAACTTACGAATGATAAGGAGAAATTAAGCGTCTGCTAAGCATCAAAAACATCAGTACAGTGCTCATACACGCTACTGGTAGCCTGTCTGGTGGCCCGATTGAATTTCTGCGATGTTGCATTTTGTAACGGTGATATCGTTTTTTAACCTTGTTCTTCCTCGTATCTCTTTCCTGATCTTCTATCGTCTCGAAACATTACTCAGGGTTTCACGGAATTGCATTTAGTCCGCTTATATTTCCAGCCAATTTGCAATTTCATTTTAGTTATCCAAGAATGAAATGCTTCAAGTGGAAATAGATTGCTTGGCAACTAAGCATAACATATGCATTTTGCAGATTAAAAAAAAACATATTTTGTTTTCACATATGATAAGGACTGAAATGTGTTAAAAATTTCCATCGTTTGATTTGCTAAGTTTGATAGAATATTATTCCTGTTTGCACTTTAGCTTACCTAGTTTAGACCGTTGTCTGGCTTCGTGGTAATTGTTCACATCCTGCGGATGCCCAGCCATTTTGCCCGATGAGCTTGCAGCATTTCCCAGCTATGAGATTTAAGTTTCAACCATGCGCATGAATAAGTTTAGACTTCCTCCTATCCATTAACCAAACTATACAAAATCGAGATTTTGATTCTCTTTCGAGATCCCAGACTGTACGAGAAAATAGTCTCCACGTAAAAATGGCAGAATTGCTGTAGTTCTGTCACAAAACGTCTTTAACCTGGACGCCATCTTGGCACTGAGATATAGGAAACGTTGCCATGGCAATTTTGTAATTCCACATGTGAAATTATAAATGAACGCTGAAATTTCGCGCCAAAATTAAGGGGATTTTTCACCCATGAAACGCCCAAAGGCTCGGGAAATTATTAGAATTATGACAAGACGCGCGTGAAATTATTTCCGTATTTCACTCATCACCATTTGGCACAGCAAACTGCACCAGAGAAAGTATAACTGTTTCATGTTTGGTCACTCTCCAGGGTTTCATTCTCAGATACAAAATTAAGAACTGCCTTAAACACCATAAAAACAGCACCACAGGAAAGTACAGCGCAGCTCAATAGCTTTCGTTGAATGGTCACACCTTAAGATTTCTTTCACAGACTCAAAAGTTAGAACCACCTTGTATAGCATAATAAATAGCACCGCAGAAAAGTATGGTCAGTATCTTTCATTTAAACGGTCAAAATCTGGCTGAGCCTGAGGATATTCTTATTTTAGCCCATACAGTTTCTTAAATTTGGGGGTAAATCTCAGCCTCAACGTTCTTTAAAAAATGGTTCTTATAAAAAAAAAAGAGAGTGTAGCATAACTTCTGGAAACTACTGGCAATAGCTTTCATTTGAATGGTCACAGCACGATTTCATCGACAGACTCAAAAGTTACAGCCATCATGTATGGCATAATAAACAGCACCACAGGAAAGTATTGCTCACGGAGCTTGACGTCAGTAGTCACACTGTGGGGTTTCCTTCATGAAATCAGAGAGAAAAGGCTAATTTGACTGCTAATGCCAAACTACAATCCACAAACTCAAAAAGCCTGTAACTTTTATTATTGCTATTCTTTCAAAACTCTGGCAAAATACAAGAAAGGCTAAATTGCAAAACTTTTCACTCCGAACTAAGATGTTACATAAACGAGTCATCTTGAAACCTCCTTGACGTTATAATATATAGTTAAATTCATCGACGAAACGGCTGTTCGCCTTAATTTAACATATCGTATACACTAATACTTTAAGGTTGTGTACACTCCAAAAAATCATCTAAATTATCACATAGCAGTTAGTGGCAATAAGAGATAAACAAAACTTGCGTATATTAATATGAGATGAACAAGGCATACTATTTCAGAGCGATGCCTGGCACATAAAATGGTCAAAATATGTCATATATTGGCAAAGCCCTAATCAGTACTGTTTTCTATGGCGATAAAACGGTTTAAAACTTTTTATACGGCCTATAGATAAACACAAGTCAAAAATTAATTTGAGGTACCTTTAGAGACTATCTAATACTACGGTGCTCCTTTTCCTCAACTTAACTATCATAGGGTCTTCTCTGCCATGAGACGGGGGACTAGAATGAATTAAAAAGATTTTCTACAGTACGCTTGCACAGTGTCAAGATTTGATTAACTGTTAGATTGTTTGGTAGTTTGCTGATCTTAGCAGTATGCAGGACGCGTGTCACCACGAAGTCAGTAAATATGACCTTCTCGCCACGAGTCTCCCAGTAGCTCAGTGGTTAGAGCGTCCGACCGGTGTACGGAAGGTCATGGGTTCGATTCCCGTCGGGGACTCAGATTTTTTCTTTCTCCCACGCTCGCGACATGCCGAATATTCCACCTTTTCTTTTTTTCTAGTTTGTTATTAGTTGTTTGTCTGTTTGTTTGTTTGTTTGTTTGTTTGTTTGTTTGTTTGTTTGTTTGTTTGTTTGTTTGTTTGTTTGTTTGTTTGTTTAAGCTTCTGTTTTTAATTTGTTCTAAGTGTTGGATGCTGGATGAGTTGAAAGAAAAACGGGATACAAAGCAACCAAGCTGGGATCAGGCACTTCAAAACGTTTCTCAAAACTTCGGAAGACATTTCTGCACACTGCGTACTGTAGACAACAAAGCGCGCTGCTTTCTTTTATTTTCTATTCTCTTTCTATTTTCTGTTTCTTTACTCTAAAATGAACAACAGCCTACAAATTTGGAACAAGTCAGGAACCGCGGTCAAGGAGTGTGTCTTCCTTAGTCTTTGTTTTTCTTTTTATCTTTCCTTCTGGGGCGGGTTCGTCTGTTAATCCATCGTATATAACTTTCGATACGCGTGTAGACACCATACTTTCCTTGTGTTGCACATCCTTCTCCCCATCTGGATAAACCAACCACGGCCCAGCTGTCACGGTCATCTGAACGTCTCACCTGCAGATAAGCGACATAATATTCTGGGAATATTGCTATTTCTGACACATGAGGATTTTAATTGCTTCACAACTTTCATGAATATGCCTAAATACTGATGCCACTGCACGGATTAAAATAAGCTTAGATTAAAGGCAGCTTACGCGTTTGAAGTTAGTCCCAAGTGCTACTGAGACCCTGTATGTATGTCGAAATAAGACCTCTTTGGCATTTTATCACATTTTACGTTTATCCGTGAACTGATATTTGAGCTCAAGTTGAAACTTTCACTTCTTAGTTTTTTGGAGCTTTTGCCTTTATTTCCAGCAACCTCTTTGATTGACAAGGTCTCAACACGCGTACTCCACCCAGCAGCTATTTAAAATTAACAAGATCGACGTACACTATAAGATTCAGGCTCCCAAAGGGGTTTAGCCGGTGTACCAGGGATTCGGCCAGAATCAGACATATTTTCTGGTTCCAAGCATAGTAATTCTTGAGCCCTCACACTACAGGTGAAACGTTTAGGACTTCAGAGCTCCAAGGACCCCCAATAGGACACGACAATTTGACTGGTCAGCGGAAGGCTCCTTTACATGTTACGCGCAATCATTTGGTGATCGGTTTCTCTGTCTATTAATACCACCAAGTGGAAATCGACCTATTCTCATCCTTACTAACGCTTGTTTGGACAAATTCGGCTGAAAAATCATGGAGTGTAAAAAGGCCATAACTCGTAAAAACCTACCACAAGAGGGGAGCCACTGTCACCTTTGCAAGCATCCCTGTTCCCACTAGAGTTGCCAGCGCAAACAACTTTGTCTGTTATGGCGGCAGGATTGGTAGCATTTTCGCGGCACCGCTGGTGAGATGTAAACTTTACTTGCATTTGCTGAAGAACAGGTAGCGGAGCCCCTGCCATATCATCTGAAGGAACCTGAAAACAAATGAAAAATGTAGCGATAAAACCTGTCTAGCTTCAAAAATGGTAGCTTATCAGAACGGCGTTTTTTTCGGGGCAGCATAGCAGAAACATAGATAAACAGAAATCCCGGTCCGAAAATGGAATAAAAGTCCAGTGTCAGAGATTAGTTCCCAGCAGTACTCGTTTTTGCTCTTCTTGATGATTGTTAGGCTGATGACTGGTGCATTTTGTAACTTTTTTGTCTCCAATCATGTCAAGATAGATCGTTCACTCCTGTCATGTAAATTTTCCAACCAGATGGTTTGTATAAATGGGAAGCTTTCCATCTTTGGTGATCATTTCCTTAATTCTCAAGACCTGTATGTGTTATAATGCGTTGATATGATTAGGAGGAATTTGATGCTGATCACTATTTGTCTTAAAGGGTTAGGGTCTGTCTGTTTATCCTACACCTGGGAACAGACGTTCACGAAACTACAAAAGTGGTTGTTCAGCGTCACGTCAGTTTTCGAAATGAGAATTCGACTTATCAGTGGGGCCGTCTGTAGAACATTTTTGTGGTTTATATAATATAATTGCTGTTATGAAATTATTTATAAGTGACTGAGTCTTCTGTAGGTAAGATAGTCGATATCAACTGACCAATCACAGCAAGCGTAGTATTTTAAAAAGACAAATCGCTTACCTCTTGAGAAGAACCCCATCCCGCTATCAAACAAAGCTTTCCTGGTCTCACGTAGAACACGTCACTCGGTTGAGGCAAACAAACTGTCCTGACAAATGGCGAAAATTTCACTGCATGCCCTAGGCGTACCAGGGCCAAGTCATCTTCTACACGCACCGTGGTAGCGTTTGGATGGATAAAGAGTTTCTTAGCCCGTATGTTCTGCTCTGTTCCCTCTTCTTTAAACCGGTCATGCTCACCTAACGAATAGAAATAAAAGAAACAGTGGCCGTATTTATTTTAGTATTGGTCTATTGAAAATTGCTACGGAGCCGCAACAGGCCCCAAACGGTTGTATTGGTCCAGTGCGTTTACCGTGTCCGTGGTAGCATTCGAAATCCACATTTTTGCTATTGAAAGTTGCATTTTTGAACCAATCTCAGTGTACAATACTAAAAACTACAATCCCAACTTGTTAGGATGAGTATTGAAGTTCGTTCAATTTAGCAAATAAATCAAGTTCAATAGTGCCGGTACAATTTGTTCAAACAGAGACCAGCAGAAGGAGAGGTTCTGTCCTCCTCCCCCACCAGCCGGTGCAAAATTTCCCCAAATTTGTCCTATTTTCCTTCGAACTTTGACAGTTTGTAGCCTGTCTGCAGATAGGATGCTTGACATAAAACACAAACGTTGACGATATGTTTGCTGAAAATCAAGTTGTTACCAAGAACACAATTGCACGCCAGAGGTGATCGCTCTGGACATCAGTAAATCGATCAAACAGCACACCATATGTTATTAACTATTATGCTTGGATATTTCTTACCCATTCGAACAACAACGTCTTTGGGTTCCACCTTGCCGTCATGAAAAAAGCATTGAGCTCCAGTTAGAACCCAGTTCTCTTTAATAAGCACGCCTCCGCATCGGAAATTACTTTTGACGTACACAGCCGCTAGCCAAGGCCAGGCGCCGGGTTTGGCCTCGCTGCCACCCACAATGCGGAAGTCATCTCCCTCGTCGTTTCTAAGCTGGGTGTCCCCTGCGACACCACATTCACTGTAATCTGAATACAGATCAAAAGTAGTGGCCCTTTAGCTACAAAACAATAGAAGAGTCGGCAATATTGACCGAAATATCGTGACTTTGTCAGTGGCAAACCGATGCGAAAGCCAGAGACATAATTGATCTTCTAGACACTGACTGATCACGATATTTTACGGAAACCGAGTCCGATAATGGTTCTATCATTCAAGCCGTGAGTTCGCGGTGACAGTAAGTTTCTCACTCTTCAGATCAGTCTCATTCGTCAAGCTGACTTACTTGAACACTTGATATTTTATTAGAAGGCCGCAGGACTGTTAGTGAACTTCTACACTATTCAGTGTCATTCTAGTTAAAATAATACGTAATTACCATTATTCGAGTTTGAATAAGAGGAAAAGTCCAGAATTTGAGTTGCATCCGGTAAACTAGTTACGATAGAAGCGGAACATTATTTGCGGCAAACAACCTAATATCATAATGCACAAGAGCAGGCAGTTATTCGTAGTTAGATATTTTGACATGAACAGACAATTATTCAGTAGGTAGTTTTCTTGTAGTGACAATCGCAATACTAGGGAAAATAAGCTGAATTTTAATACCATTTAACATTTCCTCCAAGAATCTTTCAGTGCTAAACCAACTAAAATTAAAGTAGTGATAGAAGTGCCTATTTTACGCTGGAAATAAGGGTAGGGGAATTAGTTGTTTTATAATGTAAACGTCACCCCTTAGACTTCACATGCTGGACCATTCCTTCTATTCAGACTCTAACAACAATAAAGCCTTATTTAACATGGGTGGCACTCAACAGTGGGAGTGTACTAAAAAAGCTTGTGGCCCTCTAATAAAATGGTAAAAATTACAACTTCTTAGGTTTAAAAATTTACCAAAAGCATTTTTACAAGATAAAATCACCATCCCTCTCGCTGTACCCAAGATACCTACACATAATGGAGAACACCAGGAATGGAGAGTAGCAGCTGTTATAGCACAAGGTAGACTAGCATGGAAAAGGATAACCAAGGATTTTTTCTCTTTTTTACCCAAAGATTAATGTAATATTACAAAAAAACAAAAACAGAACCAAACGAGAAAAGAAAATGATGATGTTTAGTCAAACAAGAAGGTAGATAGGAGGAAAATAAAAGGAAATCTTGAACACTGAACATTCTTACCATTTCCTTTGGCAGTTATGAGCTCCTTCAGCTTAGTCAAATCTTCGAACTTCTCAAGAAGATGGACATGGGTCCTAAATGGTTCGGAGGCAATGCTTCGCAGCTCTTGTTCATCCACGCTGTTTGTCACGCCAATTGCGTAGATTTCAAAGTCGCAGCTGTCACGCAATATCATTGCATCAGGTGTAGGATCACCGCCGATATTGGATCTGCCGTCTGTGATAAGGAAAAGTGCTTTCTTGCTGTTGTTACGAGTTTCGGGTACAATTTCCTCGATGGTCCTATTCAGCGCAAGACTTGTAGCAGTGCCTCCAGCAATGAAGTTCAAGTTTTCTAGACAGTTGAGAAAAGCATAGTTATCATAAGTTATTTGCAGTATCTTCCTATTGAATTGAGTCCCTGTTGTGTGGTACAAAGTCCGATAGAAAAAGCTTTGCATTGCTCTTATTTCGTAAACTCACTCAAACACTCGGCTCTACGTTAGCACAAAGAATTTATTTTAAAAATAAAAATACTTCCTTTTTCGGATTTCTTCTATTTCCTTATCCATGTATCTTCTTAAATTTTATACAAGTTAAATTTGCTCCAGCAAATTTGTCCAATCATTAGACCAAAGATTCCTTGAATGCTAATTAATGAGAGGTTAGTTTTGTGCTCCTCAAAGCATTTGTCTCGAGTTTTTTAAGTCAAATGCCTAAGCACAATAAACCTCTATTAAAATTCAAATTTGTCGGCTATAATGGGGCTGTTTTCATTCACGGTCGAAAGTAATTTGCGTTTGATTTGGTATACTTTACTATACTGTACTTCTCTCAGTGATTGGTTTAAGAATTTACGCCACTTTCTCAACCAATCAGCAATAAAGAAATTACGGTAACCAATGTTGAGTTGCGCGCACGCGTTTTCCCCCTGTTGACGTTAGTTTTAATACGTGTACAGTAGAACCCCGGTAACTCGAACTCGGATAACTCGAACTCCCCCGCTAACTCAAACTCCCCCGCTAACTCAAACTCCCCCGCTAACTCAAACTCCCCCGCTAACTCGAACTCCCCCGCTAACTCAAACTCCCCGCTAACTCAAACTCCCCCGCTAACTCGAACTCCCCCGCTAACTCAAACTCCCCCGCTAACTCGAACTCCCCCGCTAACTCAAACTCCCCCGCTAACTCGAACTACGTCCCATTTCCCTTAGATTTGACCCCACTTTTCAGTCATTTTTACTCGGTAAACTCGAACTCCCCCGCTAACTCAAACTCCCCCGCTAACTCAAACTAAGTCCCATTTCCCTTAGATTTGACCCCACTTTTCAGTCGTTTTTACTCGGTTAACTCAAACTCCCCCGCTAACTCAAACTAAGTCCCATTTCCCTTGGATTTGACCCCACTTTTCAGTCATTTTTACTCGGTTAACTCGAACTCCCCCGCTAACTCAAACTAAGTCCCATTTCCCTTAGATTTGACCCCACTTTTCAGTCGTTTTTACTCGGTTAACTCAAACTCCCCCGCTAACTCAAACTAAGTCCCATTTCCCTTGAATTTGACCCCACTTTTCAGTCATTTTTACTCGGCTAACTCGAACTCCCCCGCTAACTCAAACTAAGTCCCATTTCCCTTGGATTTGACCCCACTTTTCAGTCATTTTTACTCGGTTAACTCGAACTCCCCCGCTAACTCAAACTAAGTCCCATTTCCCTTAGATTTGACCCCACTTTTCAGTCATTTTTACTCGGATAACTCGAACTCCCCCGCTAACTCAAACTAAGTCCCATTTCCCTTAGATTTGACCCCACTTTTCAGTCATTTTTACTCGGATAACTCGAACTCCCCCGCTAACTCAAACTAAGTCCCATTTCCCTTGGATTTGACCCCACTTTTCAGTCATTTTTACTCGGTTAACTCTAACTCCCCCGCTAACTCAAACTAAGTCCCATTTCCCTTAGATTTGACCCCACTTTTCAGTCATTTTTACTCGGATAATTCGAACTCCCCCGCTAACTCAAACTAAGTCCCATTTCCCTTGGATTTGACCCCACTTTTCAGTCATTTTTACTCGGTAAACTCGAACTCCCCCGCTAACTCAAACTAAGTCCCATTTCCCTTGGATTTGACCCCACTTTTCAGTCATTTTTACTCGGTTAACTCGAACTCCCCCGCTAACTCAAACTAAGTCCCATTTCCCTTAGATTTGACCCCACTTTTCAGTCATTTTTACTCGGTTAACTCGAACTCGGATAACTCGAGCTCCCCCGCTAACTCAAACTAAGTCCCATTTCCCTTGGATTTCACCCCTCTTTTCAGTCATTTTTAATCGGTTAAAGGAACTATGTCACGGCGTTTTCATTCATTTTTCTGATCTGACAAAATTATATTTTCTCATTAACGGAAACCTCAAAATAATAGTTTCCTAAGGTAGAAAAACGCCAAAGAAGTAATAATTAAGCAAAACTAAACAAGGATGGTTACGACTGAGGGAGATTGAGACGGATTACGAATGACAAACTTGAAAAAACTTGCCAGCTTTTTCAAGTTGCGTTATCCGTGACGTAGCTCCTTTAACTCGAACTCCGATAACTCGAATTCCCCGCTAACTCGAACTAGATTTCGTTTCCCTTGATCAAAATTTACCCCGATAACTCGAATCTGGTTCTTGCAAGTCACCACGGACGCCCATTGAAATATTCCATTAGCTCTTCTTGTCCTGTAATCGGATTTAAACACTAAAACCAACACTAAAGCAATTTGAATTTAATTAGTGCAACGAACAGATCACGTATTTGACAGTCATTTCCCGATCATATCATCTTGGGTGTAACGGAGTTACATTCACAGTACTGTATTATCATAAGAATGTATAATCGTGTTACGGTTTCTGACGAGATAAGTTTAATTTGCACTGTACTGTATACTGAGGTGCTGAAAAATCAGTTAACTATCAATTATTAACATGACAAATTGAATATTCAATCGACCCCGATAACTCGAACCCCCGCTAACTCGAACTGTTTTTCGTTTCCCTTCAGTGTTCGAGTTATCGGGGCTCTACTGTATTTGCCTCGAGTTCTGATTGGTTCATTTTGTTAGCGTCTGTTGTGACTGGTCGTAATCCTTACTTTGGTTTTGGTTTCACAAGTAGTCAAATGAAATCAAAGCAACTTGCAGGGGACAAAGAAAAATGATAGGTCAAATGAAACCGGATGCTAGAAGCAGGAGGGCTTACCAAGAGTTGCAATAGCAACCTCCTTGTTTGGCATAGCATTCGTTTGCAGATTAAAGATGACTTTAGCTGTCGAGCTGAACGTAACAACAGCAACTCTTGTCCCCGTCGGAGATGCCGAGATTCCAAACTCGTCGATAATTGTTTTGGCAAAAGCTATCCCTTTCTTGAAGTTCGCTTTTCCGACGCTTGCCGAGCTGTCAAACACGAACACCAGGTCGAGGCCATCAGCACCCGAAGATAAGCCTGCCCGAGCTAAGCTGTCGCTTGTCTTCCAGCTGAGTTTGTCGATAAAATGACGACGAAGGCTCAACGCGACCCTCTGTAGGTTTTTCAAGGGATCTGTAACAGGTGGCTCTTCGTTAGTGACTTCAAAAGTAGTATGAATATTGTAGCAAATTTGTTAATATGCAAGGGACTCATTTAGCATTTGGTAGTTCGCGAAATTTAAGAAACTTCATCAACATATGAATCAGCTGTCGTTACCTATTTTACTGCAGGTTGGTGTAGTGCCATTCCATCGCACCGTCTTGCATGAAACACACAGGCGAACGCATCTCAGCGCGCTGAGGCCGTCCAGTTCATATCCATCGTCACAGGAGAAACGAACTTGAGTTCCTTCTAAAAACAAACTTCCAACACGGCGGCCGTTCTCAGGGATACCTGGAGCTGGACACTTTATCTCTGTAAAATAAAAAGGTGATAAAGTGATTGACTACATCACCAATTGACTGACTGACTGACTGACTGACTGACTGACTGACTGACTGACTGACTGACTGACTGACTGCCTCACTGACTCATCGACAGAGCGACCAACCGACCGACGAAACCAACCAACCCACCGAAAGCCCGACTGAATGACCAACCAACTGAATAACTAACACTAGTACCTGACCTTACTAAAGCACTGACTTACTGTTCCCTCACTGTGTGATTCGCTGACTAGCTAGCTTGATGACCGATTAAAAGACGTAGCAAATGACAAACCGACCAACCGACTAACTGACTGACTGACTTGCTACCTACTTGGGACGTCCGTCAGCCCTTTCCTTTAAGGTGATTCCATCGAAAAAGAAGTTGTAATGAGAATTTGTTGAAACTTTGCAGAGTTACTAATTACACCCTGTACATTAAAAAAATAAAATAAAAAGAGGGGGTCACTGTGTCTGATTTCACGCTACGGGGCTGTAGTATATAGGTACTTTGCTATCTTTAGACAGCAATATTAAAAAAAACCTATCCTTGTACTAGAGACACCCATTACTTCAACAAAGTTTTAACTGGCAATGAAATATGAGCATTATTCTTATGATAGAGGTACAATGTTACAGTAAAACGTCTTAAAATTGCCATAACAGTGAAACTAATTTGAAATAATAGGCAACTCGAGCGTCTGCACGGTTCCAGTGAAACGCCTAAAATCTGACTGTAACGGTGAATCAACCGGAATATTTCAAAATTGAATAATGAAAAATTCTTCAAATTTGAATATATCATGTAAAGTCGTATTTTCCTTAAATAAATGGAATAAAAAATTGGGGTCACAGAGTTTGTTTGGGAGAAAACGACCATTTATTTCTCTGAACAGGTCAGTTTCCATAGAAAACCTATCAAGTTCCAAACGCGCACTCGCTTGTGCGCGCGGTAATCACGCAATAAATGATGCGCAGAAAGGATGCGCAATGCAATTGAATGGAATCACCTTAACTAAGTGCAATCCTTTAACTAAGTACAAAATTGCTAAAGATTCTTCTATTCAATTACTTTTTGTGCAACGGGGTGATTTGTGCGGTTGCCATTTTCCTTTGTCATTGCATTTCAGTTGCGGATTTCCTCTGAGGCGGTACTTATCGTTGCAGACGTATTTGATAGTGGAACCCACACTGTAGCTATCTCCATAAGGCTCAAACTTTCCGTGCCTAATATTTCGTGGTCTGCCACACGATGGCGGGGGTTTTCCTTTGAGTAAGACAAAGCACATTCGTGGTGGTTTAATCAGTTGCAAATAAATTGTTCTGTACCTTCATCAACCTATCGACCATGCTTTTTATCAATAAGTTTTGGAAACATTCGATACAACGTCAACAACGCCCCTCAGGTATGGGAAATGATATCTTTCACGAGAACAACTATAAGAGGGTTAAATTGACAGCTACGAGTTTCCTAAAAATCTTATGGACCTTTCCTCTAAGATTAAAACCTCCCTGAGGCTTAATAATTTGACGAGAGTTTAACCGTCTAGTCTGTGGTTAATATTCTAAGTATGATTATTAAACGCTTGCATTCTGTCAAGCAATTTTTTTACTTGAGGTCTCCCTTGGTGCAGCAATATTTTTCTATCTGAAATGCCACATACTTTCAATCGAGAACTTGGAGGCGTTTGAAACTGAAACAAAAACAAAAACAACAAACTGAACAGTGACTTACTTGTCAACAGACAAGTGGGAGATTGCCCCCTCCACTTGCCTTTCTTGCATACTCTTAACCGAATCCCTATTGTCTTGTAGCCTTGGTTGCAGGTGTACCAGGCAGATGACTTAACAATCCTTACTTTTCCATTGGAAATACTTGGAGGATCCCCGCAACCCCCTATACTCTTCTCACAGGATGTTCCTTTGAAATCAAGCAAATAAGGTGTATTTAGTTTTTATTACTTGAATGGGTGCTAACATGCAACAATTCCCTGGGGCTTAGTACTGAGAGCATCTGAACGCTCTGCGGAAAGTCATGTTTGAACGTTTGAAGCTCATGACAAGGACTTTATAGAGTTAGATTACCTAAAACGTCCTTGCCAAGCTCAACATTTACGATCTTTTTCCTCACCAATGCACAAGACGCACTGGACGTAACAGTTTCTAGTACTAGCGGTAGGAGGGGGGGGGGGTACACGAAATTTTATATTGAGTAAAACCATCGCTCGTGACCTCACCGAATTTAACTTAAAACATGTTACTGTTCTTTTAACACACCAGGCATACTTAATATTTTTTCTCTTCCCCCCTTGGCAAAAAAGCGTTAGGATATTACAAGGGACCCAAGCAATCGATGCTTCCCTTTGCAGTGGATACAGTAGAAGTTTTTCCTGAGTGACAAGATTGTGGCAACGACTGAAACCAGTTAATTAACAACTACCAGTTTCAACACTTAATAACATCTTTCCTCTCTAACACCTGTAAAACCACTTGGACATGTGCATATGAACTTGTTGATGCCATTTGTGCATGTACCCCCGTTGTGGCATGGACTCGAGGTACAGTTGTTCACAGAAGACACTGGAGAAAAAAAAAAGGCCAATATCAAAGAAATCACACTTACATAGACTTTCACCGTGATCTACTGTGAATGTACGAACGCGCGACCTCTACACTCGCATTAATTTCTTTCACTGAGGAATTTCGCTTCCTATTTCCCTATTCTTAACTATTTTTCCTCGATTCGCGTTAATTGCAAATATCTTAACAAACACAAGCGTTAATTTCCTACAATAGTTTCTTACAATGATTCTATTCACGCGGCCTGGGCAATAGTTATCTTGACTCATTCTCGTTACTTTTCATCCGGGATGAAAATATATCACTTACCTGCACCAAGGGAATCAGCAAAGATGAACATCTGAATAAGTAGAGCCAGTAAAGAGGCCATACCAACTACAGAAAAAAAACAACGCAGTATTAGAAAGTTAGAAAATAAAGAGAGTAGAAAATAAATTACAAATTATAATTTAATATATTCAATACTTATAAAATTTATAACTCAGGGTATAGCTTGCTCTCTCGGAAAAGTTCTCATTCACATCCATGGACTTGTTCCTTGTTCACTTAGCCTGTCAGATGGTCCTAAGTCCCGGGCTCCCTTCTCTAAACTGGAGTTTCCCACAGGTTGGTCGAACTTAATTTGAGTGCCAATGCGTTAACCGTCCAACAGCCATATACAATCAACTAACAAGAAGCGCACGACAAAACAGCGAAAAAACACTTATTTCTTTAACGCTTTGAGTTGAAGCGCCTTAACTTTTTTCACGTGAAAAGCGCTCCAAGGACGCTGTCAATTTGCATAATTATTGGTTTCTACACAAAAGACCATTTATGCGAAAAATTTTTTCGCACCTTATCGGATCAAAATATCCGAGTGTTTTAGCGTCTATTCGTTTCAACCAATCAGCTTCTAGTTTTAATAACCAATCAAAAAACTGCTTCTGAGTGGCATACTATAAAAGAAGACTTGAAAATGAACACGGCACTTGTTACTGATGATGCCAATGAGACATCACAAATTGATTGTAAACACTGGTAGGGAAATTGGCCTATTAGCTATTTATAACGTGTAACTTATATTCACACGCGTCCCAGTTTTGGTGGATGCCCACCCTATGTATCAACGAAAAAAATGTTTAATTTAGTTTTCATTATCCCGACTAATTTATCAGTTCCCAATCGTCTCTTTTGCGAACATCGTTAGCCTAATAGTAGCCTAATAACAAAAAACAGCTTTGGTTTTTTTGTTTGTTTGTTTGTTTGTTTGTTTCCCCCCGTCCCACTCAGGGTTTCTTTTCCAGAAATGCTTCTAAGAACAATGAACAAACGGAAGAAACTTTGATTTTAGGCACTCCTGGGAGTGAAAGGGTTGTTTCCTTTGTCCGAGTGGTGTGACTTGGTTTTCTTGGCTTATTGCCTTGTCGGGTTAAGTTAGAGCCTTTCGATTCCCACGCTCCCAAACCTGTCTACAATTGTGGTATAGTGTAAGGTATGTGAAAGCGTGTACGTTAGTTGGGGACGATGTAAGAGTGGTGAGAGTTGTTAGTTGGTTGAAGAAGAAACTAATTCTGTCGTCTCAACTGAGTGCAAGTGAGATGCTCGTCAACCGGAAGTTACCCTTGCGATACCTGATGTTGTTAAGGAAGGGTTCCATGAATGTCCATCTTCTGTTGAAATTGGAGACAATTTTTCCCCAAGAAAGAAATTAGGAGATCGCGACAATGCCTTTAAGGTGACAGATAATCGTGGACAACACAGTGGGCAACGCAAGTGGTCACTTATACCAGAGGAATTTCGTCAAGTCGAACCGCTTTGGCGATTTCGTAGGCAGTGCTTTTCAAATTTGCTTCATATCACTTATTCAGTTGTTGTTCTAGCACGGCTTTTCAATTTGATATGTAGCTCAGTTTTCTGTTTGCTTGCGTAAATCTTGTCTCGCATGTTGTTCCTGCTGTACACTGCTAATCGACAATTAGTTCACACCACGATACGGTAGAGAACATTTAAAAGTGTTTTTTCATCGAAATAAAATGATTTCCTGGTAGTTCCCAAAAGTAATAAAAGAAGCCCTCCCCCCCCCCCCGAATGCAGTTACCCCTCCGAATGTTAAGGACAAAGGAAATAAACAATGTCGCTAGCCACATGTTATTATCATCAAGATAAAAGATATGATTACAAGGCCAAACAGTTACTGCTCTACAAACTAGAACCAGATGGTTAGGCAAATTATTGATTCCATGACGTTCCTATCAGGCACTTGCCAATATTTCAATTACTTGAAAGATCGCTGATCATCGCTGGACAGTCAATGAGCACACTAGAACGACTTTGGGTACTGGGGGGAGAACCAAGGGTCCTTGGCCTGTACGGTATCGTACTCAAGAACGAAATGTCGATTTTACGAAATCAACGAAAGAGAGACCAAGTTCCCCAAAGCGTCATCCCGGCAACCCGAAGCCCAGCTCAGATGAAACAGCTTGACATTTTAAAAAACAGATGGCCAGTGTTGACGACGTACAAGAGTAGATAATTCGGTTGAGTATTCTGTTGTTGACTACTGCCTTGCAGGTCAATCAATGAAAAGTCATACTACCTCAAGAAACTCTGATACAGAGCGTTGACTTAAAGGATTATATCATGGTTCGGGATTACTTAGAATTGTGCATCCATTTTGTAGAATTCTGATGATATTCTGTACCAGGGTTGAGGATTGTAATAAATATACTTCGCTCAGCATAGCTAGTGTGGGGGAAAGGGAGAACATTTTTTTTTGGGGGGGGGGGAGGGAAGAGGCTCAAAGAAGCACATTCAGTAATTGATAGTCAACAGAGATGACCCTGCAGTCGCTACAGAAAACGGCTGATCGATATGATCTTTGGTACAATAGGATAAGGTAAATTAAGCAAGCAGTAGAGTAGCCGTTATTTTATCGCCGATGCGTATGTGCCATTGACAAAATTTAATCTTGTGTAAGATTATCTCGAATTATCAAACAAGCGCATTACAAACAGATGTGAAGGACTTTAGAAAATAGGAAGTAGATATAAGGCTTTAGAATCGTGCACTTAATATTCGGATCTCACGGTAAAAGAAATGTCTCTCCCCCAACAAGACAAATGTACTTCGATTATCTACTGAAAGGGTGTCCTCCTTTGCAGACTAATTCAGCAGCTGAATTCGTCTACCTCAAGCATCTGAAAAGATGAAACGTCAAGGGTTTCGTCTCCCGGTTGATAGTAATTAAATTGTATACATAAAAAAGCGGTCACAGGATATATTTAGTCGGCTGTTATCATCAAAGATCTTGAACACCATTTTTGTTTACTTTCATTCTGTTCCCATCGCAGCAGCAAAGTCATTCACATGTTTTTGCACCGTCGCTGAGTTTACGACGACATCAATGATAAATCGTGATTACCATGTTGTCTATAGGTATATAGATGTTCACTTGACAGTTTGTGTACAATAACCTTAACTTACCGCGTTTACCTTTTGTTTGTTCCCAAAGGTGTAAAATGTTAGTCAAGCTTGTTTTCAAACTGAAACATCGAAAACGTGAGCGTTTTAGCTTCCTTCAGCGATAGCGATGACGCATTTGAGCTCAATCAGGTTAGAGGTTCTAAAACATGCGTCACGTCATCTTTGCTTAAACCGGATGCTAAAACGCCATACTATATTAGGTAGAGGGACCATGTCACGGGTACTTTTATGGCTTAGGGCTAACGCATTTTTTACATACAAAATGGTCTTAGAACTCCAAGAGGAAGACATCAAGTGTATTCTTAAAAGAAAAATAAAACATCATCAGCTAACAATGGTCTTTGCTCGACCATTTTTATCATCCGTGACCAAAGGCTCAGTCTAAACAGGCTCCTTAATGGGAAATAGGGGCGCAAGGAAAATTAGCGGAGGGGGGCACGAGATGGTCACAATTAAAAGGAATATAAAACGAACAGTCATGGCGCGTTTTCACGACACGGTATAAGTTCGCACACCAGGGTGAAAATCTCGAAATGAGATTTTTGACCGTTGCCATGTAAACGAATAGAGAGCCATATCAGGGAACAGGTATGAACTCGTACCGATATCAGGTAAATGTCCCCCTAATTCCCTTCCCCCGTCCGTTCTTAGCTCACTGGGTTGTCGTATAAGAATTTTGCTAAGGAGCCTGATCAGAAGCTCCGTTCTACACTGAATACAACGTCCTTCACCCATGTCTTTGAAAATTAAGACCAAGTTTGCAGACGAGCTGACTCTAAAAACTGATTTCCGTCGACCCAACAATAATGTGTCCACCTCACGACCACGCTCATGTTGCTGTGATCCTTAGCTAAAACCAGTTAGGAAGTATGAATTTGCTGGTTCCCTTTATATTCATGCTGCTTACTAAAGAGCTGAATCTAAGAACTGATTTCCGTCGGAACAACAAAAATGTTTTTTGGCCTCAAGCTCATGCTCTATGTTGCTGTGACTCTCAGTAAAACCAATAAGAAAGCACGAATTTGTTCGTCAGCCCTCAACAAAGGTTAAGAAACACTTGCGCTTTTATCGTTGTTACTAGAAGGGAACTTGTGCTCTGTCGTTTTAATGTAACATTTACTCGGGAAAAACAAGAAACGCCTACCGGACAGTGTTTAAAACCGTAACCGATGCGCCCGATATCCACTACATTCGATTCACAAGTTCAAATTAGTACTTAGAAGGCCATCAGCCGATGTGGGTAGCCAGCTGAAGAGAAGCTCCGTATAGCATGAACTTGTTGAGGAAGTTTTGGGGGATTGGGTAATACGTAATGTTTCAGGTTTTGCGGTACTCTTCTGAAGGGATTTATATATGACATTCCTGTAATGATACGTCACCTATAAAATTATCAAAATTTCACACAGTTAAAAACTGTAAGAATTTTGATAAATAATTTATTTGGTCATTTTTCGGCCTGTTTTTATGTTTGCTCATCACAGGAGTTTGGGTAATTGTACTGTTGAATAATATTTATGTGGTAATTGTACAAGGAAGTAAAGTTAATTTTGCATAAAATAGTTCATGAAAATCTAAGCAGCCTTTTAAGTATTGATGAGAGCTTACTACAGATCTAATTGATTTGGTCGTTATAAAAACGATATATAGGGGGGGTGAATCCTCGACAAATCGTATCGACACTTGTTTAGATTAACCCAGTTGTCTTCCTTCCTCGAGGCATTTTAATTTTATGGGCGGATCCAATAAAAATGAGAGGAATAAAAACTTTTGTCGATCGATCGCTGGATCGATCGATCAATAAATCAATCTGTTTTTTTTTTTGGCCCTTTCCAGACTGATTACCAGAGGAAATTT
The DNA here is from genome assembly GCA_964030785.1 of Siderastrea siderea. NCBI lineage: Eukaryota > Metazoa > Cnidaria > Anthozoa > Scleractinia > Rhizangiidae > Siderastrea > Siderastrea siderea. The sequence continues at coordinate 68,319,468 of OZ034966.1, read as the reverse complement.
TATATACTGTAAAATTCCGATAATAAGCCCTGGGCTTATATTTGTCCAAGAGGCATTTTAATGGGCTTATTTGGAAGGATTTTGCGTCTGAAAATGCTCCGCCAGAAGGAATATGGGAACAAGGTGAAAGTACAATTGCAAATGCTATGTACGCTTTATAAAATTCAGCAAGGGCCAACCGGACAAAGCAAAGATGTCAGATCCTGCTGGATTTTCTTCGTCTATGTAAGTATTATGTGTATGATCGAAAATTTTAGATTTTGTATTGTATGGCACCCTGTTGTGTTAAATTACCCGTCGTTGTTGTAGGTACAGTATTCAGATTATTACGGTAGTTTTTGTGGTGACCGGTCAATCGGAGGAGTTATATTCCGGGGGGGGGGGTTATTGTTGGAGAACTTGTCAGCAAAAGAGATACGGGGGCTTATATGGGTTCCCTTAATGCTCTAATTGTCTTTCGGAAATTGTTTGAAAAGATTATTGTTGTCCGAATTAATATTGTTGCTCCACGGATGTCCCTGTCATTGTTAATAAAGAATGAGAGACCGAGAGACTCAACTGAGAGACTCAGTTATCCTCTAAATTATATCTTGAGCTAATTGCATTGTAAACATAAAAAAATATATAAATAAAAAATAATTGCATTGTAAACATCTTCACCATCTATTTTAGCCTGTTCCAGGCTCTCAGGTAGCAGGGATGGCGCGAAAATTAGAAAGAGAAGGCGAAAATAAGACGCGTGGGATCTGGAGAAAGGGGGCGGTAGCGAGAAAAGCACCTTGTCTCTTCCCAGCCCTCACGTGTTTTTCGCGCTCGTTTTCTCAATTCACGCTTTCCCCACTATCCCGGAGCCTGGGACAGGCTACATTTAATTTAATTTAAAAGTAGAACAGAAGAAAGGAGTCAAAAGCCGTTTGTTCACAGAATTGTAGTTTAGCGAGACTGAAAAAGACTGAGTCGTACAGTTCAAATGTCAATCCGAGTACGAGACAAATCTTAACTGAGAAGCCAGCGGGTTTTGACATGAGCTTAGTAAAATTTTGCACTCTAGCAGGAGCAGATCGGAACGAACTGGTTTTAAACATCTCGGTACTGTTCAAAAGCAAAGCAAACAAATTATGAACATATAAGCCGAGACCCTCCACTTGTATAACATCCCGGTTTTAGCCGGACTGTTACAAACCAAACCACATAGCCTGAATATCCCAATGATGAACACTGATGAAATGAGTGCAATGATCTTCGCAGTGCATAGCAATTTAAGCAATTGCTTTTAGCCTGATTTCAAGGCTAAAACGGGATTCGAACCCATGAACTCCGCGATACCGGTGCGTTGCTCTACCAACTGAGCTTTGAAGCCTTGAGAAGTTGGGAGCAGGTCAATTTTGGGTTCTTATATCCCGCATGTGGAATGGATGACGTAATGAATTCATGAAAGACATTATATGAACTGCGGTATTAACATGAAATGAGTGGAATGATCTTCACAGTACATAGCAATTTAAGCAATTGCTTTTTAGATTGATCGATGGCTTATTAATATCCCACAGTACGAGGGTGGGGATAGACGCGGGCATTTGTCTCAGTTGATTCAAAGACTTTACTTACATCTTAATCAGATCCACACTGGACGCTAAAGACCACCCCAAAAGCGGGAAAATCCAGTTGAAACAACTGATGACTTTTTGGAGAATATCCAAGGGGGTGCATTTGTGGCAGTGTACCTAATAAATTGCAAGAAAGTTCCAGTAATTGGAAAGGTACTTGAAGTTACAGAGGACAAAGTTAAGATCCATGATTGGAAAGGGACATTCAAAGGAAGGTGGACGCCCCACAATGCTCCCAGGAGGCAGGATTTATGGGTCGATGAGCTCCCCGAGAATTGTATTATTTTGTGTTCTTATTCTTTGACTGAAGATAGCAAATTGTTCCCATCTACGAGGAGACATCTTCGGGAAGAGTATTTTTTTTAATTAATTTATACATATAGCTAACTTTATGAAAGTTAAATGGTCATTGTAAAAGTTAGGCTTTATGCTGGAGCATAGGCACAAACTTGTGTTAGGTGACATGATTTCATGTCCTAATTCCTTCTGAAAGGTTCCTGATGTGATAAGGTCTGGTATGTAGCCCAAAGAATAAAATGAGACCTGGAGAACCACCTGTAATTACAGGTCAAAAATTAACCTCCTGGACATGTCATTTGACTCCCACTTTTTGTCATGGGACCATACATTTATTTTTTTGTTTGTTTATTAATTAATTTATTCGTTTTAAGACTACATACATACTTACATACGTTTTAAGACTAAAAATTAGCGACAAAACACAACGTTTCCCTTTTATGATGATAGTCTTTTTATTGGACATTCCTAATTTTCCAAACTTCTACAATCTGAGATAAAATATACCTGAGCTTCACCATTTCATAGACAAACATTTATATGTTTTTCTATGTATTTCAAAGAAACGAAAATTAGAGAGTGTAAGGACATGTATTATTCTCTTTTTTATAAGAACTCATATAATTTGGCTGAGCCTGAGGATGTTCTTATTTTTGCCCATACATTTTCTTAAACGTTGGGGCAAATCTCAGCCTCAACGTTCTTACAAAAATGGTTCTTATAAAACAAAAAGAGTGTATACTGTCAAAAAAATAATTTACTTGCTTACTCCACTAATCTAAGATGCGTCCGACTTGTTTCCTCAAATATACAGTTCATGATATAAGCTATATAACAAAATAATACATGACTGATTGTAAGCCTTTTTTATTTGTTAAGGACGGTGCCTCCTAATACAGATGTATTTTTGCAAAGGTTATGACTATGGGGGAAAAAGTAGATCTTAGGCAGGGTTATTGGAATCCAAAAATAAAAATGTGGGTAACCACGCATTTTTCAGAGATAATTAATCAACCATAATTCTAAAAAAGCGTTAAAATACAAAGAATGTATGGCAATTTCTTTCCAAATTTAAGCTCAATTATCTCTGAAAAATGCGTGGTTACCTCCAATTTTCTTTTTGGATTCTGATAGCCCTTGCTAAGAACTGCTTTTTCCACATAGTCGTAAACTGCGTAAAAATATTGTTGTATTAGTGGGCAAATTCCTTAAGAAACCCGAATATCCCGAGATGCGCAGAACGCATGCGCAGTAACAAAAGGAGGCACCGTCCTTAAATGTACTAAAAATAATGAAAGCTGCTTCATTCAGTGATGGTGTTTTTTTCCTATATTCTCTCCTCAACCTTACTTACGGGGGTCAGAAATTCCAAATTCTCTGCCGAGTTTTTTATGGGGTCAGGCGGAAATTCGGAATTCTCAGCTCAGCTCTTTAGGGGGGTCAGAAATTCGGAATTCTCTACTGAGCTCTTCATGGAGGTCAGAAATTCGGAATTTTCTCTGCTCAGCTTTTAATGGGGGGTCAGAAATGCGGAATTCTCTACGGATCTCTTTATGGAGGTCAGAAATTTGGAACTCTCTGCTGAGCTCTTTATTGGGGTCAGAAATTCGGAATTCTCTGCTCAGCTTTTTATGGGGTAAGAAATTCGAGAATTCTTTCCTGGGTTTTTAAGGGGATCAGAAATTTGGAAACCTCTTTGGTGTTCTTTGTTTCAGACATTTGAAATGCAGTTTCGCTTGGAGGAATGTTTTCGCTCTGCACAAAAAGGGAAATTTTTCTGTCGGTTTTAGACTAAAATTTTGAATTCAGAGAAAAAAAGGAAAACTCTCGTTATAAAAAAACAGGTGATTCTCCTTTTCCGTTAAAACTGGTTGTTAAATTTAAGCCTATTTTCCACAATTTTTCAAACAAAACTAGCCTACCGTTGCTACTTAAACCGGAAAATAAGCCATTTTCAAAGGATAACTCTGTATTTATTCGGAATGTTTTTAAATCGTAAAGCCACATTTAAGTTTGGAACGCGAGTGCGACACGGAATGGCCGCCTATGCATTTCTTCCGAACTGAAAGTTGATATCTCTATACAGAGCAGATTATTTTGATTGAGCTGTTGATGAGACTGATTTTACTTCGCAGCTTTTTGAAAATAATTATTATGATAGATTTTTCTTTCTAATTAAGATGCTATTCGAGGTAAAAAATAGATGAACTTCACTTTTCAAGCGAGGATAGCGGCCAAGGCAAAAAAGACAACAATCACAGCAGTTAGATGGAGAACCATGTGCTCGTGATATCCGTAAAATTCACGTTTTTGTCCATGTAAAAGATTGCAAAAAGATTGCAAATGACGCAAACAGGATGGTGATTAAGTTGTGGGAAATTTGTTTCACCTTATACATGAGGTGAAAACAGCTAACTCTAACGTTCACTGTCCATAACCGTTAACTGGCCATACATATGAGGCCTTGGTTCAGTTGGTTAGAGTATCACACTTGCAGCGTAAAAGTCACGAGTTCAAATATCGTCCAAAGCGTGGAAATTTTTCAAGCGTAATCACTGCGAGGATCATTCTTCATTTGATTTCACTTCCGCAGTTCTTATACGATTTATCATGTATTCAATGTCATCTCAATCTCTAATCTGTTCTAATTGTCCTTTTTGGCCAAATTTCTTCTTCTGATTAATTTTTCGCGGAGACCGTGCCAAACTAAACATTTTGTTTCCTGAGTGGAAATTTTAATCTTGTCTGGCTTTCAACTAAAAAGCCAGCTATATCTAGGGTAAACAGTAGTGACTTCTTGCTATCGCAGACTGGCTATCAGCTTTTACAAACTTGTCAGATTAGCACTGATTTTATTTCACTTGCGTGCTCGACGACGGATCTTATTACATAGCCAGATTTGATCTCATACTTTGCGGGTAGGTAAAAATTTAAAACGGCTCAAGAGTGCCCAGGTCTGTCTCTTTCCAGAGATTAGAGACCACATAGTTACTCTGTTGAAAGGGAGCAGATCAGAACGAACTGGTTTTAAACATTTCGGTTATTCGGTACTGTTCAAAAGCAAAGCAAACAAATTTTGACATATAAACCGAGACCCTAAACTTGAATAACATCCGGTTTTATCCGGGGCGTTTTTCACTAGCCAAGTTTTCAAATATCCGCTTACTAAAAACTCCAGGTTCCTGTAAATATCTTTTTAAGTTGTGCCACATTCATGGCGTGGAAGTCGCTCTTATTCTTCTGCTTTGACATTTTGAACCTGGAACTATTCGAGTTTCAAAGACTTCAAGTAATGGAAAAATTACATAGTAACAGGAACTTGAAATAGCGACTTGTGAGTCGCTATGTCCGAACTTTCGAGGTTTGTTTACATCAAAAGTCACTTGACACTACACGCGAAATCTAACGTACTCAAATTCCGTCAGTGTGCTATAAAAACAGTTACACTTGAGCGGTAAGAAAGTCATTCCTGCGTGCTAATGGAATAACCACTTCTACGGTTCCAACTGCAGTCACACCTTAACTCGTTAGATTACCATTACTTCTCCTGACCTCCCTTGGGATTTTACAGTCAACTACAGCCATGAGGCTATTTGTGATTTCCGTTTTCTCTGTCTACGCGAGTATAAGCATCCTAGGCAGAAAGTATCTTCATGTCAAGTGTACCTCTCTGCCCACGAAGCAGCTCAATACCCCAGGTAGCCTGAACGTCGTTTTATTCACTAATGATGATATACATAAGAGATGCCATTTTATGATGTGTGCATGCGGGTAGACTTTCATTCGTCTTCAAAAACTCGAGAATTATCTTCAAATTATACAATTAGCGCGCATACAACCACAGGGTAGGGTTACTATTCACGGAGTCCATTAAAAATTGTATAAAAACTAAAAATCCAGTTGTATCCCCGGTAAATTAACAACTGTCATTTTATAAACCAGTCAACTTTTGCCACACTCTCCAGAATCTCATTTTTAGGGCTTACTAGTATAAACAGGAAGGACTTCTTCTGCAACCAGATCTAGAGTACATGTATGCAAAGCCAAAGTATACGCCGGAATTGCTTTCTGTATTGCGCTTAGAAATTAATGGGTCATAACAGATTCTACGCCATAATGGGAAATGTGTATATTATTTCTTCTATATTTAGGGTGCGGAAGTTGTTTAGGGGAAAGACTGTCGATTTAATCTCAAAGAACTAAAATGAGCTCTAAGACTTAAAATATTTTTCGGAGGAATTTCTACCCCAGTGGAGAGAAATATAGCGCGCTAAAATCTTTGGATTGTCAAACTAAGACTATTGTTTTTATTGCAATGCTTGGGTTTTTGATACAACAGTCTACATAAATCAATGAGAAAAAAGTCAATAATATAACAAAAAACAGACACACACTCACCCATGGAGACACTATTTTACACGTTACTTTGAACAATATTTTTAAAGTAGTATGCCGAGCCCTCGAGAGTAGAAGATACATTATCAAAGTTTATCTATCGCCTTTAACAGTTATTTACGTATTTGCCCCATTTCAATTTGTTGTTCGATTTCCCGGAATTTCGGTTTCTATTTGATAAGTCAATTTAACTCTCCAAATAAACAGCTTAAGACATGGGGTGGCTGTATTGCTCTGACAATATTACAGACTGCTTTGCGATGAGGAGGTTATAATCAAGAAAGAGATCGAAAGAGAAAATCGTCTTATGGTTCCACATACTGAACAATATATCGATGTCCCAGATAGAGCTAACAAGTTGACGTTTTGATTCTTAAGCCACGTCGTAATGTCCGATCAGTACTAAAAGATGTAGGGGCTAGAGATTTAAAGAGATGTTCAAGGGATCCTTCAGCGTCTTTGCACAGCCGACTAGGCTGAGGAAGGTTTAACACCAACCTTACTGAGAAGAGTATTTTGACTAAGTACCTATTTAAAATTTTATATTTGAAACCCTCGTGTTCAGTTGCGTCTTTATTGCGACACGGAATGGCAGCCTTTGTATTTCTTTCCAATCAAGGTTGTTATCTCTATACAGAGCAGATTATTTTGGCTGAGCTGTTAGTGAGACTGATTTTACTTCGCAGCTCTTTGAAAACAATGATAGATTTTTCTTTACTAATTAAGATGTTATCCGCGTTTCAACATAGATGAACTCCACTTTTCAAATGAGGATAGCGACCAATGCAAAAAGATAACAGTCACAGCAGTTAGATCAGGGGCACCCAACGAGAATATAGTTCAAAACCACTTAACTTAGCATTATTGAACGTATTTTAGTATTTAAATGGTAGATATAGGCGTATTTTTATCCCCTAAAAACTTTTCATCTGTTCGGATTTCTTAGCTGAAAGTCTAGTGATCCGAAAATTATAGGGATCAAAACTTACCTTTTCGAAAATTTTAGCCAGAAAAAGGCTCCCGAAAATTCTAGGTGACCTTTTAAGGGTAGAAATCCGTTAAAAAATGGGCAATAATACCATATTTTAGATGTTCGAAAATCCTAGAAGAGGCAGGCAAGCAAGAAATTTTACAACAAATGTTCCGAAAATTCTAGATCTCAAATCGTCTTCCGAACAGATATTTTCCCGAAAATTGTCGTTGGGTGCCCCTGTTAGATGGAGAACCATGTTTCACCTTATACACGAGGTGAAACCAGTTACCTCTACTGTTGACTGTCCATTACATAATAAGGCCATCTAGTATACAACGGGGGGAGGGGGCACGCACTGGGACAAATTCCCGGACGATTATATTTTACATGGTGACGCAGAACACACTCGTACGCACGGATTTACTGCTTGTCGTTCATTTACCAAGAAATACCGGGCGTTTTAACCCAAAACGTACCTTAACACCATATGGGTCGATTTTGAGGGTTTGCGTGTGTTGGAAATGTTATTGGATCGTCTATATATAATAGCCCCGAGACACGGAATTACTAGTTGACAACTTCCTGAAAAATCTCCACTTGAAAACAACCCGGGTGAATTAGTTTATTCTTGAAACAACCAGAACCGTAAGTCACCATGTTTACTTTGTAGGGCCCACTCCATTGAACAGACGGTTTCGGCTGAAAGTACTGATGGCCGCCCCAATTCAATATAGCTGCAACGGAAGCCTATGGCACACCTTTGTACACACATTTCATCTCTCTAGCTATGCAGCAATACGCAACTCGATGCAGGTCGCGTTTTTTACTATAGGGCGGTCGGGCTATAAAGCGGGGGTAATATTTCTGCTTTAGTATTCCGCCATTTGAATAAGTTTGAGTTTCAGCTCCATCTTCCGTAGACAAAAGGTCTTATTATAATTTTACATTAATCCCTACCCTCAAATAAAGAATGATCCTCGCAGTGATGCATGCAATTAAAGAAATTGCGATTGAACCTGAAAAAAAAAATTCGAGGCTTTGGACCGGATTTGATTTGATTTGATTTCAGATGTTGGGATTTCACTTCCACGTACAGTTTATATATGATTTATCATATATTCATTGTCATCTCATTTATTAACTTAACGATGTATTTGAACTCACAATTGACCGCTCCCAACATATGAGGCCTTGGTAGCTTAGTTGGTTAGAGCATCACACTAGCAGCGTAAAAGTCGCGAGTTCAAATCCCTTAATCACAATTTCTTTAATTGCACACATCACCGCGAGTATCATTCTTCATTTGCTTTCATTCTTGCAGTTCATATATAATTTATCACATATTCATTATCATCTCAATCCCTAATCTCTTCCAATTCTCCTTTTTTGGCCAAATTTCTTCTTCAGATGGTCGTAATGAGACCTGATTAATTTTTCGCGGAGACCGTGCCAAACTAAGCATTTTGTTTCCTTAGCGGAAATTTTAATCTTGTCTGTCTTTCAACTGAAAAAGCTAGCTATATCTAAGGTAAACAGAAGTGACTTCTTGCTATCGGAAACCGGCTATCAGCTTTTACAAACTTCTCAGATTAGTTTTGATTTTATTTCACTTGCGTACTTGAATTGCGAAGACGGATCTTATTACAGAGCCAGATTTGGTCTCATACTTAGGTAAAAATTTAAAATGGCTTAAGAGTGCCCAGGTTTGTCTCTTTCCGGAGATTAGAGAACACATGCTCTGTTGACAGGAATGAAATAAATGCGTGATAAAACAATAAACATTTCACAGTTCTGGTATCGCTAGCTCTGCCATCAAAATGATCTGAAAAGGCAAGCTCAAACGACAGTGCTATCGCGTACATACGCAGTGAAAAGGTTCCTTGCGTCAATCACATTCTGGTGGACCCCAGAGGCTCCAGAGCCTCACTGATATACACACGCACCTTAGTTACTGTTTTCCAACCTTTCCTTCATTTCCTTAGTTCCTGTTACTCCCAAACAAAACTGCAAGCTGTCTTCCTGGTCATCGTGGAGTAGGTGCCTGGGCACGTGTGGTCGAGGCGGCCGATTTCGGTCGCGTACAATTCTGCGAAAAGAGGGGCCTGGTGGAAAGCCCTGCCCAGACTTCTACTCGCTTACAAAATGGTGGAGGTGTAAACTTCCCAAGTGTCCCGTGGAGAAGAGCAACGGTATGGCTACACTGTTATCTATCATAGCTCGGTAAATTACGATCGTCCGGGTGAGTGTAGTCCTGAGAAGGAATGTTTGTGATGACATTGACTGACTTTGCATCAAGCTTGAATAACTATTTTCGAACTAGCCCAATGCAGGTTTCCTGCTGCGTTTCTACACTTATCGTTTGTGAAGTCTGTTTTTTAATTGCGTGTGCAGTTGTAACCTTGAGAAAGATGATCTGAAAAGGCAAGCTCAAACGACAGTGCTATCGCGTACATACGCAGTGAAAAGGTTCCTTGCGTCAATCACATTCTGGAGGACTCCAGAGGCTCCAGAGCCTCACTGATATACACACGCACCTTAGTTACTGTTTTCCAACCAAGCAGCAGTAAACTTGAGAAAGATGTTATTATTCAGTTAGTGACACACAGGCGACTCGGAAAAGAAATCCGACTTCTCCCAACAGGAGTCGAACCTATGACCTTCTGGTTACTAGTCTAGATGCTCTACCACTGAGCTACAGGAGACTCGCGGGAGCCAACTGAAGGCCATTAAACTACAATTTGTAGGGTCATGTGACAAAGGTCCTGCATACTGCTGGGACTGAAACGTCGATAGGTGGCATATTCGCAATGATATAAGTGTGATGGGGAATTTTAAGCCTGGTGAATACATGAGAAAGATGAGAAAGATATTGAGAGATATGTTGCTACCTTTCTGTTTTCTATTCCCTGATTTCTCATTAAATTAATTTTCTTACTCCTTTTCTTTTACTCTATTTTAGATTGCATTGTAACAGGGTGGTCTCCTTGGACACCATGTTCAAAAAAGTGCAACAGAGGTAAAAAGTTTCGAATAAGGAAGATTATAAAAAGCGAAAAGAATGGTGGGGTGCCTTGTCCGACAAAGCTTGGAGACAGAAGAAAATGCGTCGCCGCAAAATGTCCAAGTAAGAATTTTAGCTGCAGTACACACAGTATGCTCATGGTGCTAATTCAACACAAGTCAAGGGTTGACTTGCAAACCTTTTTTCGGACGTTACTGGATGCCTTACCTTCGAAATCAAAGCGAGGCTATCTTGCACCAATTACAATCCTGACTGCAGGATCGCTTGGACATGCCGCAGGTTTTCGTGATATTAGCTGTTTCTGGTCAAGCTTCTTGACAAGCAGCATGTCCCGCTTCAATGGTATTTTCATCCCATATCTCGTCATTAAAGTTCCTAGTATTTCGTTTCCCGCTGCGATTTCAAGCCTCGTACCGGTTAAACGGTAATCGCCATAAGTTCCTGGGCAGTTCTCAGAACTCAGTAGACTTCCCAGACTTACCAACAGAGCTTTCCTCTATCCCACTTAACCAACTCGCCATTGGAAAACTGAGTCTTCTTCATCGCCAGTTTCAATTTTTGTTTTTTGTGTCTAAATTCTTGAAATTCGCGTTTCAAAAGACTGACGTTTTTCTTGGTTGGACACCAAGCGTCTCACTCGATTTACAAAACATTCTCGTGGACCTTCCTTTCGTCTTCTGTAGTAATCCTGTTCCAGGATGACCTTCAACTCCATTTCCTCGTGCTCAAATTAAGGTTCCATCTTGCGTTTCTCCTTCTTAAAATGTTGATCTTTCGTTCTGTCTTGACAAGGTTTCTTTGAGCACGGCGATTGTTGATCTCTGGATGGCTTTTGCAGCTTGTCATCACATAAGTTCTTGCTTGTTTCTTTCGAGCCTCTTCCTCAAATCGGTTATTTCTGCCTATTGCCTCCTCTCTTATCCATCGTTCGTGCCTAATCCCTCCTATAGACTTTGCCACCACGAACGCTTAACACGCGCACAATAATACATCCTAATCCCGGGATCCTAAAAATAACTTATTTACTTGCTACCTTCCTTTTCGCAATCGGTTTAAAAAAAACAAATGCATGAATATCAAACAGACTATTAAAACAAACTCCCTTACTGTCGCCATTAAAAAACGTCCAGACAATTCAACTTTGCTAAACACAATACAATCGAGCCAATCCTTGCAACAAAAAAACTACTATACACAAACCGTGCCACAAAAAGAAAAATTCAATAATTTGACCTAAATTCCTTTTCTAACATACTACAGTCATTACATAATTTCGCCTTCGCTTCCTCTTTACTAAACAAATATTTTAAAAATGCGATTGAAACGCTTTAAAACCTCCGGGAAAACCACGTTTACAATATTTCGTCTAAAAGAATTTCATCTCGTAAGTTTTTGTCTTTACTTCTGACTCAACTACTGATCAAATTCCATACAAATACAGAAGCCCAAAACCCAAACAACAATACATACAGTATTTTAATACCGCCTCCTGACCCTGGACTTCCTGTGCAACAACCACGAGATCTCACCCGCGGAGGGATTATTATGAATAATAATGACAGGGACATCCGTGCAGACAACAATATTGATTCATGAGACAACAATGAGCTCCTCAGGCAATTTCAGCTTATTACAGCTTATTTTTCAGTTAGCGCGATTTTCTTTCTTCTTTTCAGGGGAATATATATTACATAACCCCAGAAGGTGACATAACCCTTGATTTTTATTCAATGCCCTAAAAGGTTGTGGCGGCGGGCTGAAACAATAGTAAAACACCGCAATGTATTCCCTTAGGATATTCCCCTCCACATATTCCCTTCGACTTAGTCCCCCCAAAGAATAATTACAACATAACACCGAAAAGGAAACGGGACAATTTTACCAATCACATTAGGTTAAAGAACCAAATTGGTGGCGACCACTAGCAAATGCAAAGAAACTTTTGAAAGAATCATACATCGATTTAAATTTCTATTCTTCAATAATGTAATACGTCTCGCCTTGGCATTGAACTTGATGTTTTTTTTTTCTTTTCGCTACAAAACACACTGTTACTGTCACTGTCACTTTATTCCTTCAGGTTATTCCATGAAAAGTTCATAAATTCCCGGGGAGGGAACACTCAGCAGATGCTCGGGTAGGGAGGTGCGGCCCGAGTGTTTAAACCCTGACCCTGTTTAAGACACAAATCTCTGATTTTGCTACCCTATTTAAGACAGAATCTCAAATTTTTCGTACCCTGTTTAAGACATTTAACCCAACATCATACCCCCTTTCTGGCTAGAATGGACTAGTCAGAGACTGTTTCTTTTTTCAATACACTGTGCATTGGCAAACCTGTAAAAATTCGGCTTGTGGTGAGGTTTCTGTAAGTTAACGAATACATAAGGTCGTCAGTAGCGTCACCCTGTTTAAGACAAAAATTGATGAAATCGATACCCCGTTCAAGACAAAACCCTCTGAAAACCATACCCTATCGGGCCGCACGTCCCCGTTAAGGCCATATAAGGGAGTACTTCCCCCCCCCGGGATAATGTTCGACTTCATCACGTGCAACATATCGTGGATTGTTGGTACTCTGGAGATTACCAATATTTGCCCTACAACTGAACCCCAGCAACTGAAAAGTAAGCATGTTATTTACCTGTCCCTCGAAAGTATGTGATATGTTCACCTAATGGGTACCAGGTGAATATATCACGTACCCCCTCGCTCCAGGTAAATAACCTGGGAAATACTAAAACGCAAAACCAGCCAAACTGATCAACAGAAAGACTCACAACGACCCAAAACGAGCCGAGTATGGCAAACCTTCCTGTGTACATCGAATCTTGTATAAATTAATTGTCTTACAATTCTTGCGTTACAATTTAGAAATGGATGCTACTATTGGACGGTCGTCATCGTCGATTAACACTAACAGCCCGATGTTACTGAACTGTGCATCCCCATATTTTTCAAACATTCTTCGGCCACGATTAGTTGATATACCGAAATTCAGTTTGAAACAACTGAATTTCCCAGAACCTTCAAATGGAAGTAATAGCAGATTTCTTCTATTTAAAGTCCCTCATGCCTCTATTAAGGCACTCCTACTGTTCTCCCAAATTGTGCATTTCATATGTTGGCTCCAACTTTGAACAAACAGTTTTTAATAAGTCTGTCTTTCTGCTGCTCAGGAATGTGTTAGCTGAATGCTCAAGCTTCATATTTTAGTGTTAAATCTCCCCCGGCGAGGATTTCCAGCCAATTGTCGTATCAGATCAGGCGTTGTGGTCTTTGCTGATCTTTCTTTGTGTCCCTCATTTGTATCAGCCAATGGGTTGTTTCAGCACGCAATGAATAAACATGATGGTGCCCATATGGAGCCCGAGAGATCCGCGCGCGATCCCCACGCGATACCGCGCGACACATTCGCAATCCCCGCTTCATAAATTCGCGCGAGGAATAAGACGAAGAGAATTTTAAAAAAACGAAGCAATTAAAAAAAAGGTGCGCCGACAGCTGTAATAATAATTTATGTATTAATATAAACTCAACGAGGTTTCAACAATTATAACATAGTCAATTGTACACGATGTACCCAGGAGGATTTACCGTACTCGACTTGTTTTGGGTTGTTTCGGCCGTTCTGCGTCGTTGTGGGTCTTGTTTTTGTTCATCAGGTTCGGTGGTTTTGGGTCGTTGTGGGTTGTTGTGGGTCGTTTTGCCTGGTACCGCGATTTAATACCTAAACGATACACTTTGGCAGTGTCTAGATACGCAGCAGCCGAGTACGTATGCTTCAACTGGCTATAAATATCCGGCAGTCCGAAATTTTCGAAGGATTTCGACGGAAAGGCTTATTCTAACGTTCTCAACGTATTCTATATTTGTTTAGAATTGCCAAGCGATTTAGAAAAGTATTTTCTTGGTTTCGGTAGTTGACTGGGACGCGTTTTTCGAGCTTTCTACTCGAGATCGAGACAAATACTCTTCCAATTCCCCTTTCTCGATTTTGATTTTTTTCCATGGTACTTGGCCCTTGCCCGAACTTCACTGGAATTCACACCAAGCTCGCTATCAAGGGCTGTGCGATCGCCCTTCATTCGTGCCTACTCCTTCGATAGTCCTCAGACAGTCCTCCAGTGCGTGCTCCGAGGCCATATTAGCGTAGCCCGCACGCGTAGCGCCCCAGCGGAGCCCCATTGCGAAGCAAATTTGGTAACCTATCAGGCCAAGAAATTTTACTAATGACGTAATAGTCACGTGACCGTCCGTCTTACCGTCCGTTCACACCACAGGATCACCAATATGAGGTGGCATACACTTGGGATAACCCTGTGCTGTATCCCGCGTTTTTGGCACGAGATCGCATGGTGACCCACGTTTTAGCAAAGACAACAAAAGTCAAAAACAATTTTATTAATGGAAAGAAAAAGCTCAAAAAATACTCAGTTGTCTTTTTGATGGAAGGCAAAAAGTTCAAGTTACGAATTTGCCTTCGAGGACTGCTGCGAACTTCGTCGGCACAACGCTTGAGTTCGCAGCATTTCGCAGCGGTCCCGACGCCAAATATAGAAGAGCTAGTTCCTTCTGGTTTTTTCTGTCCACAACCATGGTTTCTGGGCCCGTCCGAACACATTTTCCCAGGAAAAACACCAGCATTTTCATGTGGATAGGCATCTTGTCAGGGGAAAAGAAATAAGTAGTAAAATTAACTTCTACAAGTAACGTTAGCGTTCGTGGCCTCGTGGAAGGATGCCGGCCTTCGACGCCTGTTATGGATACTCACTTGGAGTCGATGCTTAGCAGAGGCGTGAATTTTTTTTAAGGCGTCCGTCGTGCGCATGTGCAGGTCGCGCCGACTCGTTAAATGAACGTTTTCTGTTTTTCATTTTCGTCGTCGTCGTCGTCGTTGTCGTCGCTTGTAATCGTCCGTCACTTGACTTAGTCCTCTTGGTGTCGCGCGGCCAACAGACACAACTGCACATCATAGCTTGTTTTGCTAGATTTGAATCTCCATTTCAGAAAAGAAGGCACTGGATTCAAGTGAATATCTGAATTTCACTGCCTTTATAGTGATGAGGTGAAAATTGACCTTTGAACGACAATTGCATCGCTGTTATAAAAATAGATTGCAAGTAGCCTGCTCTCGTGACGTTAGGATCCAAATGGAGCCCTTGCCTGAAGGCTGAAACATTTGTCGTGAATGCCTAGGGACCGTACTTCACGATATCACGGTTTAAGAACGATTTATTTCTCCAGGTAAAGCTACAGGGTTGTCTCTCTCTCTCTCTCTCTGAAAAGCGTCTTGCTAAAACTCGTACAAAGGTCACCGATTACAAAGCAAAACAAAGTTCTCAAGTTGCTAGTGATTTTATCAGTTTTCAAAGGCAATCTGTCAAATACGGGACATTCTCCTCGTCAATAGTCATCTGTGACCGGTAATATGTTTACATACATTTATTTCCTTACATACCGGAAGTGCAAATTGTCCATAACAGGACACCGGAAACCACGAACTACTAAAGTTTTTTTTTTCTTTTTTCTGATGAAACCTTTTTTTCCTTAGGAAAAGGGGAGGGGGGGTGAAAGAGTATCGGCCGCCTGTAAACTCTTCAGAATTTCTTGTTTTAATTTATGTTAACGACTTGAATGAGAGTTCTTTTCACAAATTCACAAGTACAAGCAAAAAAGAAATGCAGAGCTACGCTTTTAACCGTCCGCTAACAGGGATGCCACTTGGAATAAATACCGTTCACATGCAGATCGCTGGAATCTTGGCTCACCTCTGAGAAACGCCCGCTTCGAATTTCGGAATTTGGCACGATCAACGGCTTGAAATAAAAAGTTTGGAATGAAAAGAAGGATCCTAACTTTTTGTTCAACGAAAAGTCACTTAAACCTTCCCGTAGGGCACCAAGCCTAAAAATTTATGTTCGTTCACTCTTCGAGGGAAATATTGCACAGATTTAGCCGTATCGTTCGCGTTACGAAAGACTAGAATATTTCAAGTGTCCAGGGTATTTAGTTTCATAGTCTGAAAAGAATGGCCGTTAGCACTGGGGTCAAGCTCTTTTAAAGTTTTGCAAAGTTGTTGAGTTGCGTGGCAGGGCATAAGAAACGTATCGAGCATCGTTCGTGAACAGCTGTCCGGTCTCACCTTGCAACATGCGAGCGTAGTGAAATGGAATAATGTAATGTAATACTTTATTTAACGTGGAACTCCACTTAGCTAAGAGCTAGTCCTCATTGACTATAAGAGTGTTCAATAGTTAAACTAGAGCTGTGTAAGTAGATAAGTTAAAAAGTATGTACATGAAATAATACGTATTACAAACGACTATCGACAAAAAATAGATATATAGATATAAAAGTAAATTCTAAAATCTAATTATTGATATATTTATGTCATTATAACTTAAGTTTAAAATTGTACGCGACGAATCTTACTTGTGCCGGCCATTGCACGTATTGTATCTGGCAGCACATTCCATGCCTTTGCGGCAAAGTAACGAAAAGACCTAAGACCATACTTAGTGCTGCTTATTTTAGGTAAAGAGAGCATATTTGTGGCCCTTAAATTATAATTGCTCTTCTTTGCTTTAAATAATTCAGCAATAGTCAGCGATAGCAATAGACCATATTGTTTTAAGGTTATTTTCCACCTGGCTTTTGACGGCTTTCCGGCTCAACACCGCGTACTTGTTTATCTCTTGCAGTCTCCACTTGTACTGACGGTTACTGCAAAAATGGTGGAACTTGTTCATCTTTTCTGGGAAAGGCAACTTGCAGGTAACTAGAGTGCCCTTTGAGGCAAGCGATAATCCATTGTTTTCGTTTTTGGTGGAATTCCAGATGATGCACTGGACACGTGAATTCATGCCCGCAGAATTGTCCTCTCACTGGGCGATTACCGGCTGTTGGAGGTGTACAGAATTCCCTTAAATTGATCAAATCCCCACTTTCAAACAAAAATGGCAAAAAATCAGTGTCATATGGTCCGAAGGCCAAACATACATATATACAGCTGTATACGCTTCTGAATAAACCTTGTGTCAGACCACAATATATGAAAAGCTGTAGCCTTTCGCATCGCATATCGTTGTATACGTGTACTTCAAGCTTACATAGTTTGTAAAAACCAGTTAAATGCAATGCTACTTGAGGTGATATAACATGACATATTTCACGACTGATTTGATTTTTCAGTATCCACTCCAGCTTTCAGGCAAGTGAGTAAGAAAATGGGCAAATCACGAGTGGAATATTCGCGATGTAACCAGAAAAAAAAGCTATTTTTAGTACCTCTGTGATGTTGTACAAGCCTAGCAA
The DNA here is from genome assembly GCA_964030785.1 of Siderastrea siderea. Lineage (NCBI taxonomy): Eukaryota > Metazoa > Cnidaria > Anthozoa > Scleractinia > Rhizangiidae > Siderastrea > Siderastrea siderea. The sequence goes on along the minus strand of OZ034966.1, from coordinate 68,301,857 downwards.
ACTTGAAAATTGTCAGAAATGTTCGAATATACCTGCATTAAATTTCAAGCTCGATCCACTATTTCTGTTGCCCTTAGCTTGCTGTGCAACCCCGTGATGAAGATTATGTCCCCTGAATCAATCAGTCAATCAATAAACTTTATTCAGACACGTGACATTAATGAGGCTGACAGAAAAAGGCTTGCTACAAAAATGTACGTGTATCTAGAACAATTATAAATTAAGAAAATAAAGTAAGAGCAAGAATCAAAAATGGATAAGGGCACTAAGATAAAGTATGAAATGATGAGAAGAAAACTATTCATAAACTATCTCTAATTACAACAAAATATGTGCGGCTTGCCAGCTCTCTGGTTGACTGTATTCCTCGTAGCAAAGGAATGAGTTAAACAACTTCAAGGCTAAACTGCACTGATAATTTTGTCCTGTTGATTATTTGCAGCTGTCCTGCGAATTTTACTGGAGCCACTTGTGATGTGGATGTTGATGAGTGTCTGGTGCTGGCCAATCCATGCCAAAATGGAGCAACTTGTACAAACTTTTATGGGGGCTACACTTGTCGCTGCATTAAAGGCTGGGAAGGAGTTGACTGTTCCATCAACACGGATGACTGCTTTGTTCCATTAGGTGGGAGTCCCAAATGCCTCAGTGGTGGAATGTGTTTTGACCAAGTGGGAAAATTTGATTGCATTTGCCCGCCGAACAAAACAGGTAAACCCGAGAGGTAAACTTTGGCTAAACGCATAATCCCCAAGGCTTCCAATAACTTAGGATGGTATCACAGCTAACGAAATTTGGTAAACTATCTGAAATATCACGGCAGTGTGCATGTGCAGGTTATTCCATGGATGGATTTCCTACGGATGAATTTCCTTCGTCACTGATAAGCCACGATTAAATCATGTTTGAAAAACGTCAGTCTGTACATAACAGAATACGTGTTTTAGTGATAATAGTTTTTATCTGTTATATATCAATCGATTAAAAAGGTCCATGTCTGTCAGAATAATTGTCTTAAAAGTAGACGCTGGGAATTCCTATGTGTAATGCAAGGTCACAAGTCTAATTTTTAAAAACTTTTTCTTTTTTATGTAACAGGTGTAATTTGCCAGTTTGATGATGAATGCGTGACACTGAAACCGTGTTATGGGGATGCAAAATGTACAACGAATGCCTTTGGACATTATAGTTGTCTTTGTTCAAGGGGATGGACTGGACATTGCCATCTTAATGTACAAAGTAAAAAATGAACTCTGCCCATCTTATGTGCAGGATCTGTTTCAAAAGAATAACAGTAGGTATAATTTGAGAAACAGTGATTTTGTGATACCTAGGTATAACACCGTTTCTTATGGTAAACATAGCATAAAGTACCTTGGTCCGATGCTCTGGTCCAAATTGGATAAAGAAATTAGAAATTCTAATTCGTTAAATAGTTTTAAGAACACTATTAGAAAAAAGAATCTCGAAGCGTTACTGGAGGAAGGATGTCACAACTGTCCTCTATGTAGTAATTAGTGACTTTTGATTTTCTGAACATTTGGGGGTTTTATCACTATAGGTTGATGTGATATTATATTTTATATTTTATATTGTATATATTGTAATATTTTATATATTTTTACTACTTTAGATAGGTATAGATAGGTGTCCCCAATTAGCTTACTTTAGTGTAAGCTAGATATTTTAAGACACGTTAATAAAGTTTATTATTATTATTATTATTATTAAAGAGTTGTAGCACCGACATTGATGAGTGTGCTTCCAGTGATAATTCACCTTGTTATCATGGTGCCAGATGTGTAAATACTCCTGGGTCATTTTATTGTCAGTGTGTTCCAGGATACACAGGTAATTTTTATTAGCATTTAAGAAGCACTCTTCTGAACGGTTATTCAAAAACAATGAATATTTCTGTCAGTTGCATTTTAGTTTAAGTTGACTCCATAGAAAAAGAAGTTGTAATGAGAATTTGTTGAAACTTTGCACAGTTATTAAATACACAGAGAGTATTGAGAAAAAACAAACTAAAAAGAGGGGGCACTGTGTCTGATTTTACGTTACGGGGCTTTAGTATATAGGTACCTTGCTAGCTATCGACCTATCCTTGTACCAGGGACACCCACTACTTTAACAAAGTTATTATTAGCAATGAAATATAAACCTTATTCTTGTGATAGCAAAACAATGTTACAGTAAAACGCCTTAAAGTTGCCGAGAAAATGAAAGTAACGAAATAATAGGCAAATCGAGCGTCTCCACACTTCCAGTGAAACGCCTAAAATCAGATTGTAATATTGAATTAATCGGAATATTGAAAATTGAATAATGAAAAATTCTTAAAATTTGGATACATCATGCAGAGTCGTATTTTCTTCAAATAAATAGAATAAAAAAGTGGGGTAACCGAGCCGGTTTTGGAGAAAACGACAATTCATTTCTCTGAACAGTTCAGTTCTCATAGAAAACCTACCAAGTCCCGAACGTGTCCGCACTCGTGCGCGCGCTAATCACGCAAAAAATGATGCGCAGGAAGGATGCGCAATGCAATTGAATGGAATCACCTTAACACGGTGTCAGGGACTACAGCTATGTCGGCTATGCATTGAATGATCGGTCTCAGAGAATACGTGTTTTAGTGATAAAAGCTTTTATCTGTTTTCAATCGATTAAAAAGGTCCTAGTCTGCCAGGATAATTGTCTTAAAAGTAGACGCTGGAAACTCCTAGTAGGTGTAATGCAAGGTCACAAGTCTAATTTTTGAAAGCTTTTCCTGTTTGATGTACCAGGTCCAATTTGCCAGTTCGATGATGAATGCCTGACACTGAAACCGTGTTATGCGGATGCAAAATGTAGAACAAATGCCTTTGGACATTACAGGTGTCTTTGTTCAAGGGGATGGACTGGAAAGAATTGTAGCACTGACGTTGATGAGTGTGCTAGCAGTGATAATTCACCTTGTTATCATGGTGCCACATGTGTAAATACTGCTGGGTCATTTTATTGTCAGTGTGTTCCAGGATACACAGGTAACTTTTATTAGCAATTTAGATACACTCTTCTGAAGGGTTATTCAAAAACAATAAATACTTCTGTCAGTTGCATTCTACTTTAACACGTTGTCGGAGAATACGGATATGCATTGAATGATCGGTCCCAGAGACTGAGTTTGCGTTAGGTGAATTTTTGCCCACATGTTACTCCCGAAGTTTTTCAAAGTTTGTTGGATTGCCCATTTTCTGGCCAAAAGTGCCATAAGCATTGTGGGTTGCGTTGTACTATACCTGGGTAACAAGCATGCAGTTACATGTTTTGGTTGATAAATTTCTGTACATGTATTAGTATGTACCAGTGTGTATGGGCAGCCGCTTCAGAGTTTCCGTGAGGTAAATGCGAAATCTAATTTCAGTTTATGTAACTATATATTTTTTTTATGTACTTGCTTGTAGGTGAACGATGCGAAGGGATAGTGAACGAGTGCAAATCTAATCCCTGCAAGAATGGAGCTTTATGCCTTGATCTTATGAATATGTTTTCATGCCATTGTACTCCTGGATGGACAGGCGTGTACTGTCATAGCGAGATTAATGAATGTCTTAGCTCACCTTGCTTAAACGGTGGACAGTGTCAAGATTACCTCAATCGGTACCATTGCACCTGCAGGCTTGGCTATAGTGGACCAAATTGTCAGATCAATATTGATGACTGCGACCCCAACCCTTGTCAGAATGGTGCTACATGTATTGATGGCATTGCGTATTACACATGCTCCTGCCCGACGGGCTTCAGTGGTAAACATTGCCAAATAAACATGAACGACTAGCTGTCAGCCGTTGCCTTGTAAAACCTAATGTCAGTTTTTTTAACAATTTTTCTCGTATCAGTACTTGCTTGTTAGAGGAAATCTAGTCCCATTGCTGTAATAATGGAGCTGTAGGCCTTGATCTTGTCAATACCTTTGAATCCCATTGTCTTCCTGGATGGAAGGGAGTGTCCTGTGATAAATATGACAAGATTTTGTGATGTTGTGAGAGTGAGAGTTAACTTTGTAGTGACGCCAGTTGTAGTAGTGTAAGAACATTAAAAACCTTTTGGCCATCTGATAAGAATGGTAGAAATTCCCATTTTAAAAGTTTAAACATTTTCAATACATAGACTCTCTGTGTGTCCAGGATATCCCAGACATACGGTAGGTTACACTGAGAAAAGAAGAGCAACGGCCGCCGTAGTACGAAAAAGGATATTTTTGTTTTGTATTTTAAATGTTATATTAAAAGCATATAAAATCCCAATGAGAAAAGGACAATTTTAACTCCGTAAGGAAACAGAAACAAGGGGAATAACAAGGATATCGTAAACACCAAACAGTCTCACCATTTCCTTTCGCAGTTACGAGCGCTTTTAGCTCGGTTAAATCTTCGAAATTCTCAAGAAGGTGGGCATTTAATCAGTGCAAATGCCCTTCAGATCTTGTTCAAAACGCTGTTTGTCACGTCAACTAATTGCGTAGTTTTCAACGAACGTCGCAATGTTACACAATCTCACAACATCAGGTGTAGATCCAATGCTGGATCTGCCGTCTGTGATGAGAAGTGCTTTCTTGCTTTCGCTACGGGCATTAGGTACACTTTCCTCGATTTCCTTATCCAGCGCAAAACTTCAGCAGCGGAATAATTTTTTTAGCATCTGTTCAAGTATTGATGCAAGCTCAACCCAGCTGAGTTGACCTTTTCAAAAAGGAGATAGGGAGGGTAAATCCTCGATTCCCGGACCGACATGTTTGACGTGCAAATGGGTCCAGCGTTCTGCATTCATAGGGTCAACCTATAGAAAAAGCGAAAGATAAAAATTCTATATAGCTCCCCCCGGGGGGGACTCCGGTATGTTAGTGATGGGGAGGAGAGAAGCCTTTTTTGGGTTTGAAATTGGCGATCTGGGACTTTGCTGGGTGAGAAATTGTCTGGTGGACCTAGCCGGTTTTGGGTAGGGGCTGATGAATACGAGACTACCTCCGGGTTCTCAAGTTTACGTTAGACAATTGCACAAGTTTCATTTACAAACTCAATTACTATTTTTTATGTGGTTTATATTTTTATGCGGATAAAAAGAAAGTATTTAGATTACGCTCCGGGCTGTTGGTTTTTTTTTTTCAGAAACTAATCAACGCAAAGATAGAATTTCTTGTTATTGAAAGTAATTCTCCCTACTTGGGAGCTGTATATAGGCACAGAGGAGAATATCGTGTTGATATGGCGACATAAAATGTTAATGCATCGGTCAATTCCAGCAGTCCTCGTAAACAGGGCGTTTTTCAACATTGTCCTTCCCAGGGGTGAAGCAGTAGTCTACCCCGGAGCATTTGAGGGTTAGTGAGTTTACCCTGCTTGCAGACTCTCCTGAACTATGTCTAAGGAGTGCAGAAGAGAGACAACTGACATCATTTTTTTGAGCCTTTGCTTGGGCTGAAGTAACATTCGGTGGTATGTGCATAAGCCTAGAAAGAAGGAATGGACTTCCTTAATTTTTAGCTGTACTATGGGGCATTTGACTTGCAGCTCATCTGTCTCCGCCAACGAGTATTTGTCAGTCTGTTTTCAAAAATGCTTATACCAAAGTGTTTGCCCAGAGGGAACGTGCATTGCTGGAAATGAGTGATGCATATCCCAGTTGGCTTGCCATCCTCGAAGGACTTAGGTTTTGTGGGATCCAACTTGGCTGAAAATGAGGCTACAGAGTCAAAACATTTGTCATGTTTGTGTATAAATCATTAGTGTTACCTTAATTGTTATTAAAAGATGTCTCAGTAAAGAAGCCGATTTGTATTTTTTTTTCTGCTTCATAAAACAGAATTTAGCCTCCCACGCAGAAGAACGCGTGACGAAGCCCAAAACATGACTGCGTGAGAAAGTATAAACAGGGCGCCTCCATTTATTATGAAAACGCCTTCATATATAACAAGAAAAGAAGTCATCTTGTTAAGTGAATGTTTAATATTCTACTTTTGTGAAAAGAGGTTTTACAGTTCTACCCAATTAAACAAGTGCAAAACGGAGGACAAAGCACTGAAACCTAGCTAAAATGCCCTATGTAAAGCATAGTTACTCGAGGGACTGGTTATGAAACCTTGCAAGTTTCAAAGGCCAAAGCAAAGGTGCTGCAATTTATGTTGAAAGTTCTACGACCGTGCACAATCTTTTGCTTTACGTTTGTACACTATGGCTGAATAACTTAACAGTGACATTTTTATTGATTCGTTGCTCATGCAAAATTCAAACCTATTGTTGTTTGTGCACGGTCAAGGCTAAAAACGGTAACAAAAACATAAAACAAAAGACTTTGCTGAGCTTCATAACCAGATTCTTTTATTAACTATGATGTAAAGGCACCTAAAAGGCATTGAAACGATCTTTCAGAAAGAAAGAAAACTTCAGAACCGAACTTCCTCGATTCTTAAGGGCTTGTATATTTTTTCATCAATGGATAACGTTTTCTCTCCCTTTTATTTCATTAATTATGGAACATTTCTGATCTTGTGGCCCCAGTGCTGCATAAGGCAGGTCAAGGAGTTATAGCTTCCTTAGTCAAACGGCATTGCGTTACACTTGCAGTCTGGGCACTGCATACTACCCCTAATCTATGGCTAATTTAATACGAGTATTACAGCGGTTTTCAATTGAGTGTCGTAAAGCGAGAACTAAAGTGACCACTTTAACCAATCAGTGGCAACAGACAAATTAGAGCGGTTTTTAAATGAGCGTCGTAAAACCAAAACCAAAGTAATAACTCTATCCAATCATAACAGGAACAAATGCAAAGTGAACCAATCACAAATCGAAGCAAACCCAACTAATTAGCGTCAAGCGCGAGAAAACGCGTGTGAGCAAGTCACGGTTCGTTTTGGTTTTTCATTTGATTGGTTGAGAAACAATGGTGCGAGCTTTTTAACCAATCAGAGAACGTAGTAAAACAAAACCAAAGCAAATACAGCATTACTTTCGACACTCAATTGAAAACTCCTCTATTAACACAAAGAACCAATCACAAGAAGTAAATACATAGGAATGAAGCCAAGCGCGGGAAAACACGCGTGCACAAATTATGATTGTTTTCATTTTTCACTTTTTATTGGTTGAGAAAGTGGCAACCAACACAATTACGAATTACGTTCTACACTCTATTGAAAACTGCTCTGATAAATAAAAGGCTTCATCTGGACCTAACACTTCCTAATCGTAGTGTTGTCTGGTAAGTGCACGCGTTGACTTGCTCCAAGTGGCTCGTATTTTCTTATGAAGGACGAAAACAATGATTACCATGACGAGTTAAGGGATGATACTTGCGTCCGTGCATAGCCCGTGATAATTTTTTTCCACGCGCGCGATGCAAATCAGTAAAGTCTGCGATCGCTAATTCCCCAGAACCAGCCGCTATTTTGGTTCAAGCGCGTGGACAGACTGGACCATCCGCCATCTTGATTCACGCTTTGGACCACGCACGCGCCTTCCATAACCTGAACGAAAGGCTTGGAGCGAGTCTAGTACACACGGTATGCAGTCAGCAAATACCACACCGCACAATGTCTAAGTGCCAGGCAAAGACTCCTAGCTGCGTTTAGACAATTACGATTTTAAGTGGGAAGCCAAATAGTTGACCTTCTAAACGAGGAAGTTCCTTCACTTTTCAGTAAAATGTATACATCTCTTCTAGCAGAAGATGTGTTATAGAATAACAACCTCAAAACCAGGTCACTAGAAACTGTACAACACCCGTTTCATTGAAATTATAGTCAGTTAATTAAACTGATTATTAACTTTTCCCCAATGGAAAACATGCTCTACAAATATACCCTGTATTTTTTGGAATGAGCACTTTTAAATATTTCCACACAAAAAGAAATTAAAAAGATCATGAAACAAATTATAATTGCTCTGACTTATTACTTATTAATGTCCACAGAGCGTGTTGTTAATTTCACAGGCAGTGTTTCTTTCTCTCTTTGTTTCTTTCTCTCTTTGTTTCTTTCTTTTTTTCTTTCCTTTTCACAATGCAACTCTCACAAGGCAAAATCAAAGTAAAAATTGCAGAACTGCCCTTCAAATATTGTAGCAATGTCCATGCCAGTAACAACTGTAAGTCATTCAACCAATTATTGGCAATTTATCTTATGAAGCAAACAATAAAGTTTCGAAACCTGGAAGGCGTCTTAATCTTAAAAGTTGCGCCAAGTCGTAACCTCCCAAACATAGAACACTTAAAACTATTGTATATATTAACTGAAATTCCCAGTGGAAAATATTGGTGATAGCCAAATTAGACTGCAGTGGGTCGAATAAAATAAAAAATTAAAAGTTTTCAATTTCTACTGAAATTTCCTTTGGAAAGAAATGGAGCAAAAGAAAACCGATCGATCTAATAAATGGAAGCTAACGTTTCTTTCCTCTAAACGGCGAAACGTGATAATCAGCAAATGTCACCCTTTTACCGGAAATTCAATAATCTAAGTCTTCCCAAAGGACTTAAAGCTTGAAGTCAAATGTTTCCTTTAAACCAAAAATTTTCAATTCATTGGAGTTGACGAGTCATGTGATCCAAATACGACTGTAAAATGCACCTTGGAGAATTACTTAGCTGAAACTATCATTACTAGTTTAACCATTACTGCGTTATTTATTATTTATTGAGTTTATTCCAAAGGCGTTATCTCGCCCCTTCCCCTTCTTCTCAGAATCCCTATTTTGCACCCACGGGAATGATCGTGGTTGCCCCAAATCAAGATTTTTGAATTTTCTATGGTTTCCTTGCAAAGTTTCAAACGATGATACCCGTCACCTTTATTCTAGAGTTTTCTTGTTTCCCCTCCTGTAAACGGTCGAATCTCGTGGCTAAATAACAGATATGGTGTCTTCCGTTACAATACTACAGGTAGAACCGATAAGGTGTAGAAGGCCTCGGAGAATCCAGTCGGGTCTGCTGATAGCTACTGGTGCTGCCGCTGTACACACGAACTGTACTAGTAGATTGATTGCTGGTAATTCCGGTCACAACTTCGTTATCAGCCTGTAAACAGATGAAATACATTACAAATATCTTTTGAACACTTAATGGGCCATTTATTTAAACAAATTTTTAGGTCTGTTTTTGCATAACGGCGGTCTTAATAACTGGAATATGTGTCCGTTCAGGCATATAGAACAGCCTGCAAGAACATTTATCTCCTTATAGTTAATCACTTGTAAACTCACTTGCAAACTGATCTGGAGGTTCATCAGCTAGATCTCGTGTAAATAATCGGCCTTTTGTTTCCAAAGAGTATATTTACACACACATACGGTAAATCACTAGAGGTTCCCCTTTTTGCACTGTAACAAATTGTACATAATTATTCTGTTGTTTCGCTGACATTTTCACCCACTTAGGTATGTATACACATGTTGACAATATCCTTTTCTATCTGACTGACTTGCCACTTTGCTTTCGTTTCTATATTTCTCCTTCTTTTGTCCAGTTGTATAATAGCCCTTCCTTAGCGATTTGAAGACCCTTAGGGGTAGGCTAGATCATCACCTTCATCAAAGTTGTCATCATCATCATCATCATCATCATCATCATCATCATCATCATCATCATCATCATCATCATCAATATCATCATTGCAATCATCTTATGATAATTACCTCTTGCATTAGATTATTTTTTCTCTTCTCCAAGGAATCCAGCTTTTGTCCCGTTTTCTCCAATTCTTTCCCCAATCGGTCGTTGCTGGATTGGAAACCGATGGATCTTTGCTCGACAAACCGAACTGGCGCATCTTCCTTGGAGTAAAATGTTGACAATATCCTTTTCTATCTGACTGACTTGCCACTTTGCTTTCGTTTCTATATTTCTCCTTCGTTTGTCCAGTTGTATAATAGCCCTTCCTTAGCGATTTGAAGACCCTTAGGGGTAGGCTAGATCATCACCTTCATCAAAGTTGTCATCATCATCATCATCATCATCATCATCATCATCATCATCATCATCATCAATATCATCATTGCAATCATCTTATGATAATTACCTCTTGCATTAGATTTTTTTTTCTCTTCTCCAAGGAATCCAGCTTTTGTCCCGTTTTCTCCAATTCTTTCCCCAATCGGTCGTTGCTGGATTGGAAACCGATGGATCTTTGCTCGACAAACCGAACTGGCGCATCTTCCTTGGAGTAAAATGAACTTGGAAATGAATGCTTTAAAGAAAAGTTACAATGACAAGAAATTTGTAGAATTAACATTTGATAAGGAGCCACATGTAACCTGTCTTGTTTATACTAATAGCTGCTTAGATTATACAATCTAGGCTAAAAAAAAATATCAAACGAGTCTTCTAACCAGCACAGGTGGGGGCAAAAATCCGCAAAGAGCTAATAGACGAGATAACACGCGCCCAGGAGAAGGGTTGGGAGTGTGTGTACAGTAGAACCAAAAATGTCGCAAAAAATGTCTTTACCACTGATGTCGAGTCTAAAAGCACATGGCATACAAAATTCACCTATAGGCGGACTCTTGCACTGCCTACTCCCTTTTACTGGTTTTTCATGGGATGTCATTACAATTCGAAAATGTAACCTAAGCACAAAGAAGGCCACAAAGGTTTTCTTTTAATATATTCTTCATATCAGTGAGAAACATCTTTACGGAAAATTTCATGTTGATATATTGCTTCGCTTTAGAAATAAACTAATTTGTAAATTGATCAATTTCGTGGCAGCCCAATACACAGCAATCTCAAAATGTCATAAACCTAATATGTTCGCGCTACTTTTAAATTTTCAAGTACGATAATTATGTAAAATTGTCGTCTAAATAATTCTGAAGAGAATCTGGGAATATTAATTGGTTTCATTATCTGCTTTATTTGGTGTCCTATGGAGGGACACCAACATGGCTGACGCATACTAAGTCTTATAATCTTCTGCAAGAAACTTTGCTTTAATTTGCCTCTCTCTACCCAGGTGTATAGGTGTATGGTTACCGAAGAGAAAATGTTGTGGTTACCGAAGAGAAAATGTTGTGGACGACGCTGCAATGGACTAGCATACTATCCAGGAAAAGGTATAATACTTCTACATTGCTCATGCAGAAACGGGTTAAGGTGGCTCCCTATAGTTTTATGACCGCGCGCGCGCGGATGATGTGAGTTGTAGTAATCTACGCGCGCTCACATAAAATGGTAGGTTTTTCCTGATATTAATGACGTCAGCATACCCAAAAAAGCAAAGTTAACAGTAAATTTTCTCGCGTTTCCTTCGGTGAATTTTTTTTTCAATTTTGCACATTTTGAGATACTGACGCTACCTTTCACATATTATTTTTGGAGAAATTTTTTCAGAGCAATCCAGTTTAATGGTTAAAAATAAGAAATCCCATGATATCAGTGAATCCGTCTGAACGACCCCATATTTTTCCCCTGAAAAATGTTAGTCAAAATCATTTTCGCAAAATAGGAAAGTTTAAAAAAAATTCACCGAGGGAAAATCAAAATATTTAAGAAAAAAGACGAATTAATGGGAAATATCTGTCATTCTTTAGATGCATTGCTGCCATGACAACGGCCTTACCTAAGAAGCAAAGCCTGAAAAATAAGGGTAATTATGTTGGTAACCTTACTGGTAAAATTCAGGAAAAAGAACTAGAACAGAACTAGGGCTTTTTTTGCAAGTCCTGCCAGTTCGTATAGTCACTTTTGTAGAAACTCTGGGGAGCCACCTTAATCAACGGCCACCTAAACCCAACCCTCGACTTTTTCTAACAACTGGGTTCCGTGTTCAGTTCACTTTTATATTTACCTTGGGGGGACAGTCCCATATGAAAGGGACGGGGATGCTCTTCGGAAAATTAGGACTAAAACCCTGAAAGAGACCAAACTGGGCGTGGCTCAGGCTTTGTTTGACCCCTAAAGGAGACCATTCTAAAACAGACCACCAAAAAGGAGCTACGGTGTTTTCAATTGAGCTAAAGATGTTTACATCGAATACTGTATTCTATTATTAGATTTTAGAAGCATTGTCATAAATCTTTAGTTTTTGTTCATAGTCAAGCCATACCTGTGTGACTAAAAATAGTGGCTTTCTGTCCTAAAACACCCTAAATGAGACCAAAATCAACTTACACCCCTAAGCGAGACGACGAGCATCCCCGTCACTTTCATATGGAAGTCACCCCCCCCCCCCCAGGATATTTACCTGCTCTACCCCAGTGTTGATTGATAAATGGGTTCGTCAATTTGTACAGTAGGGTTTCCTTCGTAGACAATTTGGTCTTTAGCAACAACAAGAAGAGGCTTCAAAGAAAAAAAGTAGTTGGGACTAAAAGTCATTCACTGATGTTCCCTTCAAGAATGAACAAAGAACATTAAAGTTGAAGCTACAGCAGTATCACCACCCCTCATCGCCGTTTACATTTGGATCCCACCCTCCTGCGCCGGTAAGATTACTCGATGCAGCCGGCGCTTGGGCATAGCGAGTTTTCGTTATATTTCTGGACTTCCATCTCGCTTCTCGCCAGCCAGCATGTCCTGCTTCTATGGTATTTTCATTCATATCCCGTCTTTGAAATTCAAAGTATTTCACATCCCACCTCGATTTCAAGCCCCATCCCCTTGCCGTCTGTATCTTTAACTTCTGTATATATTTACCTCTTGTCCATCACTGATATACGTTAATCGTCCATCTTTCAAAGGAGGTTTTCCAATTGAGTCAGCATCTCGTCTAGTGTTCGCTTCCATTCTCTACTTTTCTCCTCAACCATTTGAGACTTCTCATGCAACTCCACTTGCAGCGTTTCAGCTTTCTTCTTTTCATTCCCATAATTCTCCAGCAAGCTCTTCATTTCAAAGTCAAAGCGATCTTCATTCCTCTTCTTTTCTTCTCCAAGAAACTCAATGTTATCTTTTAAACGTCTGACAAGACTTTCTTGTTCACTAATGGTCTTTTGTAGTCGATGTATCTCTTCTTTCAACTTATCCTTTTCACTAAAATATTTTGCCCTTTCCACTTCGTGATTCTTCGTGATTCCATGCTTCCTCTGAATCCGAGAGCTTTTTGGTCAGCGTTTCCAACTCTTGCGTAAGTCTGTGTTATTTAGTCGTTCGAGCTCTGACATCTTCAGTTTTAAGTCGCCATTTTCATGCGTAAGTCTGCTTTCCTTTGATGTCAGGCCCTCTAGCTGTGATCGCAAGCGAGAGAGTTCGTTTAGCATCTCACGGTTTGAAACCTCAAGCTCCAAAGAAATCTTTAATTTAGCTTCGTACTCCTTAATTTTCCTATCAATTGCCTCCAAATCAGCTTTATTTTGAGATTCCGTTCCTTTAAGAAGTTGTTCAACTTCTTCGAATTTTAAACGCAGTTGTTCTGATTCATTTGCAAGCCTTCTGTTTTCCTCCTCAAGTTTCTGTATTTTGTTGTTCCCGTCTTGAATTTCTTTCTCCCGTTCAACTTTTTGTTTGATGGCTTCCTCTTTCAGGCTTTTAATAGCTGAAGTAAGCTCACTGACGGTTGCAACAAGCCCCTGTTTTTCTTTCTCGAGGTTTCAATGGTATCCTTTTTTTCTTCTAACTGCTTACTTAAACGGGCTATTGCATCTTCGTACTCTTGTCTCTGCTCGTTCATTTCCTTTTCATGATTGTTCCTTAAATCTGTCATGTTATTTGAATATTCCTCTTCCAGATTTCTGAACTTTGTTTTCCAGCCGGTTAATTCATTCGAAAGCTCTAGAGTTTGAGTGCTCAGCTTCCCTTTTTCTCCCACTTCTTTGTTCAAAGTCTCTTAAAGTTTTGATACCTGTGTCGTGCATTTCACCTCAATCTCCTTTCGTTCCTTAATAATTCTTTCCTCGTAACTGTTTACGATCTCTTTCTTTGTAATTTCAAGGGTTTGAATGCGTTCGAAAAGACCTTTTCTTTCTTTTTCCATTTCTGCGATCTTCTTCTTCAGTGCCGCTATCTGTGATTCAAACTCTTCTTGGGCATCTTTCAGGTTTAATTTTGTGCGATCAAGATCCCTTTCTTTGGATGCTACTTGCGCTGTTTTCTCTTCAAGATCCTCTTTCATCTTCGCAATTGTCTGCTTGAGTTTGCCTAATTCTTGTTCGTATTTATTCTTGTTTTCTTCTATCCACTTCTGTCGTTTCTTTATTTCATCTTTAAGCTCGGCTATTTCTGTTTTATGATTTGCTGAATCATCTGTGTTTTTTCTTTCCAGAGTCTGGCATCTCTCTACCAGTCTCTCGTTTTCTCTTGTTAACTCTGTAATCTTCAAATTGTTTATTTGGTGTATCTCTTTGTTTTTTGCCTCGAGATCATTGATGTTCTGCTCAAGTTTAGAGATGATATTCTCCTTTTCATTTTTCATTTGTAGTAGTTTCTTGTTGTGTTGCGTCTTCAAGTTGGCTTCCATGGCTGCTTCTAAATCTGCCAGTTTCTTCTCGTACTATCCCTCTCTTTGATGCCATCTATTTGCTCTTCATAGGCTTTCACTGTGTTTGCGCTGGAAACGTTTAACTCTTCTATCTGCTTCAGATAGCTTGCTTCCAATTCTGTTTTCTCTTTGTCAAACTTCTCTGTCATTTCCTCTCTTAGTTCCTTAGTGCTCGATTTATGCTGCTTCTCTAACTCAGTCATTTCTTGCCTTAACGCCTCCATAGCTTTCTGGTGTGACTCCTTTAAGCTTTTCACTTCACTTTCCATCTTTTCTTCCTGTGCATCCATCTCTTCTTGAAGAGCAGTCATCTTTTCTTCGTACTCTTGTACTACAGTCGCGTTAGATTCGATCAAAGTAGTCTTCTCTTTTGTAAACCTCTCTTCGATTTCACTTTTTTCCTTATTACATTTCTCTGTCATCTCCGTTTTGACATCTTTAAGTTGCTTCTCGTGGTTTTGTTTCAGCACCACAAGTTCAAGTTTTTCAATATTTGATTTGTTGGTTTCTTCAAGCCTTTCCACTTCCTTCTCGAACTGGGCAATCTTTACCTCGTGTTCTTGCTGAATGCTGGTAATCTTAGTTTCGTACCCTTGAATTGCAGTCTAAAGCCCCTTTCCCACACGCACGAATTTTCGTGCGGTCGATCACGATTTTGGAATTTTTAAAAATCGCGGTCTACCGTGGCAATTTGCGCGCGAAATTTCAAGGTCACTCGAGTGCCACGTCTTGTGAAGAAGGTAATAAGACGCTAGCAAGACGACGTCATGATGTGGTACGGTAATTATACGGCATTACCACGGCATTGCCACGGCATTACGGCGAATGACTTGGGTACAGTTACGATATCATTATGATTGGTCAAGGCGTACAACGAATAAGGAAGAGGGTGCTACGACTACAATACGGCTTCACTACGATGTGCCAAGACGCCAGTACGAAGTTTTTGTGATTTATGTCACTTTTCCCATGATCCATGTAGTCACGTGGTACAAACAGGAAGTGAACAGGGTTTTTGAACGGGAAGTGAATTTGGTTCTTGTTCACGTTTGCCAGTATCTTGCTAGATCGAGCTAGGTCGTCGAGCCATCGTAGTGGCATCGTCCTGGCATCGTGGCGTAGTCTTGGCTTGCCGTCGGTGAGGTGTCCAATGTGATCGATCACGAATCACCAAGATGTTGTTGCGGTCGACCACGGCAACGCTACGGTGGTACTACGATGCTACTACGAAGGTGTTACGTTTGTATAAGAATTTGTTCGTGCTACGATGCACCACGATTTTTTTGGACATGTCGAAAAACGTGGTGGTCCTTTCAGGTGTCGTCGCGGTCCATTAAGGCGCACCACGAATTGCTACGGTCGACCACGAATTTCGTCCCGACGCCACCGCGATTTTTAAAAATTCCAAACTCGTAATCGACCGTATGAAAATTCGTGTATGTGGGAAAGGGGCTTTATGACTGAGTTCTTCCTTTTCTTTTAAAAAGTTTTCTTCGAATTCTTCTTTCTCCTTTTCGTATTTTTCAATCAGCTCTTTCTCCAAGAGTTTTATGTCTTCTTTGTATACTTGTGTTCGAGATTTGCGAGCTTTTCCTTCCAAGACTTGATTTCTGCAGAGTATTTCTCTATTAGCTGCGTTTTCTCAGTTTCCAGCTTCATAATAACCAATTTGTTTTCCTTTTGTATTTCTGGATTCGTACTTCTCTCTGCTGAATGATTTTCTGATATTTTATTATTATTTCTTGTTTCTCCGCATCAAACTCGTTTTCTATAGCATTCTCTCTCTGGATGTACTCAGTCTTCAGCTTCTCTTGCAGCTCCTCCATCTGCAAGTTATAATTTTCTTTTACCTCTTTGCATTTCCTCTTTAACTCTGCTATTTCCACCAGAGAACTATTATAGCTCTCCTCAAACTTGTCCTTCTGTGTTTTGAGCACTGTCAGTTTTTCTTTCTACTGTTGAGTGACCGAACTAATTTTCAGTTCGTATTCCTCAAGAGCCTTTTGATGTGCGTCAATCACTGATTCTTTCTCTTTCGAGAACATAGCTTCCATCTTACCCTTTTCCGTTTGTAACTTCTCCGTTAATTCAATTCTAAGGCTGGCCAGCATTTCCCCGTACTGCTTTTCAAGGGCAGAACATTTCTCGCGCCATGTTGTAATTAGTGCACTGAGGGTAGCATTTTTCTTTTCTAACTTTTCTTTGTCGATTTTAAGTTGAGCTAGTTTTGCTTCATAATCTTGCTTAATCTGCACAATCTTGATTTCATAATCTTTTATGCCCTTCTGATACGTCTGCAAGAGCCCCTCGTTCTTCGCCTTAAGCATTTATATTTGCTCTTCGTAATTATCTTGCATTTCATCTTTTTCAGTCGAAAATCTCGTCTCCATTTCTGCTTTCTCCATTTTTCACTTGTTCGTGAGCTCCCGCTTCACGTCTTCAATCACTCTAAGATTTTCTATCCCCAACGTGTAAATCTTCTGCTTGAGTCTCTGCACTTCTCTTTGTGACTCGCTGTACTTCTTCTGCCAGTTGTCTCTTTCAAGTTTCAGTTGCCCCGATCTTAATTTCGTATTCTTGATTGATCTTTGTTTTAGACACTTCGTACTCCGTGACGGATTTTACGTACATGTCATTGATGCTTTTCTTCTCCTCTTCCAGTGTCTGAATTCTAATTCTTTGCTTGAGTGACTCTATCTCTGCACTGTTGTCGATTGGAATTGTTCCCACGACTTCCATATTCCAGTTCTGCCCTTGGTCAATTATTGGTATCTCACTAGTTGACATCGAGGTAGAGATGGGCTGAACGTAATTCGGGCTTCCCCAGCCGTCATCCATTGGGACTGCTTGCATTTCTGTCCCTGAAATCTTTTTTTAATCCTTTTCGCTAAAGTTTCAAAATTGTAAAATACGTTAAAGCAGCGAATAGTGCTTCTTTTCTGTGTCTACTGGAGCAACAAAATACAAAAGATTAATATTTTAAAGACCACAAGAACACTTTGGGGATCAAAATCCGAACAAAACCCCTTAAACTCCCATTAGGTCATAGCCAGTGCTTTATTAAAGTGATACTTCTTTCTCCCAATCACAACTCTCTTAGAAACTTTGGTAATTGGCCAAGTTCTTTTTATTTCTGACACAGATTAATCAAAACATATATATGCGCTTGGAAAGCCAATTATATTAAATGGAAACTCATTTCCGTTTCTCTAAATTTTTTAACGTGTCTAGTATTTCTTTAGTTTTCTGTTTATAAATTGAATTTTTGTGGTTGAAGAACACCACTGAGGATTTTTTGGTCTCAGCCAAAACTAATTTAATTTAATTTTTCTGATGAGCAAACGTTTGATTTTTGTCCAATCGCACTAGGAGGTTGGTCTCTTTTCCATCTGCGTTTTTTAACTGATGTCTGTTACTTTGACGAGTTTGTATGTTTTACACTGTATTTCCTTCACATCGCATAAATTGTATTTAAAATTTCACGTTTAGAGACATTTTTTCGAAATTATCGGGCACTAAGTCTGCAGTTTTGAGTAACACCACTTCAATTAACTGACTTAAAAAGTGGATACTTTCTTGGCTAAGCTTTTAGCCGTTTTCCTTGGATACTATATTCCCGATCAGCAATGATGGAACTCTCAATAAAACGTCACTTAAGACATTCCCCTCGACCCTCCTTTTCATGTTTAGATAAAGCATTCTAAATTGTTTATCATTGTTAGGGAGAGGAGGAGGGGCTTAGTGTCGCCAATATTATAACAGCAACAAAAATTAATTTATTACTGAGGGCAAGTGTATGTAACTGCGCCATAAATTCGCTGTTCTTCTATATTCAACGCGGCTACCAAAGACGTCTGGCTATCTAGAACAAATAGTAAAAGAATCACACATCTGCTGGATTCCTTGGACACTTTTTGTTGTAGTCGCTTGTTATTTAGAAGTGTTATTGGATCGTCTCTAATAACACCGAGACACGGAATTACTAGTTGACAACTTCCTGAGAAATCTCTTAACATTTGAAAATACCCCGGGTGAATTTATTGCGATTGAGCCTGAAGAAAAAATTGAAAGGCTTTGAACGGGATTTGATTTGATTTTTTTTTTTATCACACATTTTGGGATTTCACTTCCACAGTTTATACACTCTTTTTTTATATATAAGAACGTCTACTTTTGCGGCTGAGGCTGAACCGAAACTGAATGTTCTTATTATATTCACGTTTTGAGTTACGTGGTATAGAATTTCAGAAAACTGATATACCGTATTTTCTCGATTAAACGCCGGGGGCGTTTATTTAAAACTCGGCCTCGTAGACCAGGCGTTTATTCGAATCCGGGGCTTATTCGGGGCCCGGCGTTTATTTATTGAGTGCATTTTTCGACCTTTTTTAGCCAGTCATTTTTTTACCAGCAGCACTGAAGGTTTGTTGAATTAAGAACCAAATTTCAACAAAAACGTCAAAAATATAAAACAATGTCACCAACACTGACAGGAACGGTGATTAAGGCTCTTCTCAACGTGAATTTTTCTCCGTGAAACACGGAAAAAATGTATCCGCAACTGTTCTACAGCAAACGTACTTTGCAAGCAATTGACAACAAGGTGGTGTAGAAGTTCCTGCTCCATGAGTTCTGAACGGCAAAATTATGGAGCGATTCGAGAAACTGCTGGAAAAACGCTGGAGAAACGCTCGAGATGATCCTGGCTTGATGACAAGCCCGCAGAAAAGTTACCATGATTAAGAGAAATTGAAACGATACCTGATGCGTCGTTTGTTTCTCCGAAGAACAATTGTAAAGTTTAGGTTTGATTATCAGTGGCTAAAATTCAAATAAAATGGTCGAAAGGGAACTAGTATGCGGTTACGATACATCCTCCTGATTTAATATACTCGTCTCGAATAAACGCCGGGACCTCAAATAAACGCCGGGACCCCGAATAAACGCCGGGGGCGTTTATTTTAAACTCACCCCTGTAGACCCGGTGTTTATTTGAACCCGGCGTTTATTCGGGGTCCGGCGTTTAATCGAGAAAATACGGTAAACGTGACCAGGAAACCTTAAAACGCCCATTCTATCGTGTCAAATTTCTTTGACATACAAGCTGTTTTTATTTTTTCTTCTCAGCAAAATTCACTTTATTACTCTTCCACAGTTGAGAATAACAAGAAAATATAGTCTGAGCTCTATATTAAAAAAAAAGAAAATGTGACTCGATAGAAGTCATGTTGTTACTACGTGTTTTTAGCTCGATGCAAAAACGGACGCAGAACTGAATAAAATTACTGCTTTGTCTCTTAGTCTCAGCTTGGGTAGGTTCTTAGTACGTTCTTAAAATCTGGGTCAATTTCAGCCTCAACATTCTTATAAAAAAAGGTTCTTTTAAAAAAAAGAGTTTAATTGTCATCTCTTTTATGAACTCTACGATGTATTTGAACTCACAGTTGACCGCTCCCAACATATGAGGCCTTGGTAGCTCAGTTGGTTAGAGCATCACACTAGCAGTGTAAAAGTCACGAGTTCAAATCCCGTCCAAAGCCTGGAAAATATTTCAGGTTTAATCGCAATTTCCTTAAATGTGTACGTAACTACAAGGATCATTCTTCATCTCATTTCACTTCCTCAGTTCATATACGGATTTACCACGTATTCACTGTCATCTCAATCCCTAATCTGTCCTAATTGTCCTTTTGTGGCCAAATTTCTTCTTCTCAGGCTTCTTCTGATCAATTTTTCGGCGGAAGAAATTTGGCTAAGAAAGGACAATTAGAACAGATTAGGGATTGAGATGACGTGAATACGTGATAAATCAAATATCAACTACAGAAGTGAAATCAGATGAGGAATAATCCTCGTAGTTATGTACGCAAGTAAATAAACTGTGATTAAGGCTGAAAATATTTCGAGGCTTTGAACGGGATTTGAACTCGTGAGTTTTACGCTGCTAGTGTGATGCTTTAACCAACTGAGCTACCCAGGCCTTATATGTTGGGAGCGGTCAATTGTGAGTTCAAATTAACACCGTAGAGTTCATAAATGAGATGACAATAAATGTGTGATAAATAATGTATATTACGGTGGAAGTGAAATCCCAACATATGAAATGAAATGAACTCAAATCAAATCCCGTCCAAAGCCTCGCCGAAATTTTTCCTTCAGGCTCAATCGCAATTAATTCACCCGGGTTAATTTCAAGTGTTCAGGAGATTTCGCAGGAAGTTGTCAACTAGTAATTGCGTGTCACGGTGTTATTATAGACGATCCAATAACATTCCAACACACGCAGACCCTCAAAATCACCCCATATGGCGTTATGATACGTTTTGGTATTTCTTGGTAAAAGAACGACAAGCAGTAAACGTGTGCGTACTTGTTTGTTCTGCGTCTTGCCCCAGTGCATGTCCCCCTTCCCCTCGTTACACATTAGATGGCCTTATAATGTACTGGGCAGCTAACAGTAGAGTTAACTGTTTTCACCTCATGTACAAGGTGGCAAATTTCCCACAACTTAATCACCATCCTGTTTGCGCCATTTGCTCTCTGCCAAGACTGTGCCAAACTAAGCATTTTGTTTCCTTAGCGGAAATTTTAATCTTGTCAGGCTTTCAACTGAAAAAGCTAGCTATATCTAAGGTAAACGGTAGTGACATTTTGCTATCTGAATCCGGCTACTAGCTCTTACAAACTTCTCAGATTAGTTCTCATTTTATTTCACTTGCGTACTTGAATTGTGACCACGGATTTTATTACGTAGCCAGATTTGTTCTCATACTTTGCAGGTAGGTAAAAACTAAAAACGGCTCAACAGTCCCCAGGTCTGTCTCTTTCCAGAGATTAGAGACCACATACTCTGTTGAAAGGGTGAAATAATTTAATTTAATTTAATTTAATTTAATTTAATTTAGTTTAAAAGTAGCACCGAAGAAAGGAGTCAAAAGCCGTTTGTTCACAGAATCGTAGTTTAGCGCGACTGAAAAAGGGTACAGTTCAAATGTTAACCCTAGTGCGAGACAAATGTGAACTGAGCAGCTTGTTGGTTTTGACATAAGCTGAATAAAATTTATGCACTCCAGCAGAAGCAGATCGGAACGAACTGGTTTAAACATTTCGGTACTGTTCAAAAGCAAAACAAACAAATTTTGACATATAAGCCGAGACCCTAAACTTGAATAACATCCGGTTTTATCTGGTGCGTTTTTCACTAATCAAGTTTTCAAATATCCGCTTACTGAAAACTCCACGTTCCTTTGAGTTCTGCTACATTCATGGCGTTGAAGTCGCTGTTATTCTTCTGCTTTGACATCTTGAACCTGGAACTATACGAGTTTCAAAGGCCTTAAGTAATGGAAAAATTATATAGTTATGGGAACTTGAAATAGCGACTAGTAGTTCGTAGGCGTGTAGTGGTTGTTTGAGAACCGGATTTTAGAACTTTCGCGGTTTGCTTACATCAAACGTCACGTGACACTACACACCAAATCTAACGTACTCAAATTCCGTCAGTATACTATAGAAACAGTTACATTCGAGCGGTAAGAAGGTCATTCCTGCGTGCTAGAAGAATAACCATTTTTACGGTTCCAACTGCAGTCACACGGTAACTCGGCAGATTAACATTACTACAACCTGACCTCCCTTTGGATTTTACAGTCAACTGCAGCCATGAGGCTATTTGTGATTTCTGTGTTCTGTGTATATGCAAGCATAAGCATCCTAGGCAGAAAGCATCTTCATGTCAAGTGTTCCTCTCTGCCCACGAAGCAGCTCAATACCCCAGGTAGGTTGAACGTCGTTTTATTCACTAATGTTGATATACATAAGTGATGCCATTTTTCAAAGTGTGCATGCGGGTAGACTTTCATTTGTCTACAACAACTTTAGAATTATCTTGAATTCATACAATTATCGCGCATTCAATCACAGGGTAGGATTACTATTCACGGAGTCCATTAAAAATTGTATAAAAGCTTAAAATTCAGTTGTATCCCAGGTAAATTCACAACTGTCATTTTATAAACCAGTCAAACTTTTGCAACACTCTCCAGAATCTCAGTTTTTAGGGGTTAATAGTATAAACAGGAAGGACTTCTTCTGCAACCGGAGTACATGTATGCAAAGCCAAAGTATAAGCCGGAATTGCTTTCACTATTGCGCTAAGAAATTCATGCGTCATACTAGATTCTTCGCCATAATAGGAAATGTGTATATTATTTCTTTCATATTTAGAGTGAGAAAGTTGTTTAGGGGAAAGACTGTCAATTATCAAAGAACTAAAATGAGCTCTAAAGCTTAAAATATTTTTCGGAGGAATTTTCAACCCCAGTGGAGAGGAATATAGCGCGCTGACATCTTTGGATTGTCAAACTAGGATTATTGTTTTTATTGCAATGCTTGGGTTTTTGATACAACAGTCTACATAAATCAATGAGAAAAAAAGTCACTACAATAACACAAAAGAGACACACACACTCACCCATGGAGACACTATTTTACACGTTATTTTGAACAATATTTTTAAGGTAGTATGACGAGCCCACGAGAGCAGAAGATACATTATTAAAGATATTAACTATCGCCTTTAACAGTTATTTACGTATTTGTCCCATTTCAATTTGTTGTTAGATTTCCGGAAATTTCGGTTTCTATTTGATAAGTCAATTTAACTCTCCAAATAAACGGTTTAAGACAGGGGGTGGCTGTATTGCTATCACAATCTTTACGATGAGGAGGATATGGTTAAGAAAGAGAAAATTGTGTTATGGTTCCACATACTGAACAATATATCGATGTCCCAGATAGAGATAACAAGTTGACGTTTAGATTCATGTCTGACCAGTACTTAAAGACGTAGGGGCTAGAGATTTAAAGAGATGCTCGAGGGATCCTTTAGCGTCTTTGCACAGCGAACAGGCTGAGAAAGGTTTAACACCAACCTCATTGAGAAGAGCATTTTGACTAAATGCCTATTTAAAATTTTAAATTGGAAACTCTTGTGTTTTTGTGGCTTTAGTAAGACACCGAATGTCAGCCTATGCATTTCTTTCCAATTAAAGTTGATAACTCTATACAGAGCAGATTATTTTGAATGAGCTGTTGATGAGACTGATTTTACTTCGCAGCTCTTAGAAAATAATGATAGATTTTTCTTTACTAATTATGATGTTATCCGCGTTTAAACATAGAGGAACTTCACTTTTCAAACGAGGATAGCGACCAATGCAAAAAGATAACAGTCACAACAGTTAGACGAAGAACCATGTTCTCGCGATATCCACAAAATTCACGTTTTTGTCCAAAATTCACGTTTTTGCAAATGACGCAAACACGATGGTGAATAAGTTGTGGAAAATTTGTTTCACCTTATGCACGACGTCAAAACAGCTAACTCTACCGTTAACTGTCCATTGCATTATAAGGCCATCTACAGTGGAACCTCGAGTTAACGAAGTGCCAAGGGACTGGGGAAATTGGTTCGTAAAAACGAGGGTTCGTTATATCGGGGTACTTATCCATACATGCCACTATTACTGGGCTGAAAAATATTGTTCGTTAAACCGAGGACTTCGTTACATGGAGGTTCGTTAAATCGAGGTTCCACTGTAGTATACAACGGGGAGGAGGGGGCATGCACTACCAGGCAAATTCCCAGACGATTAAGTTTACATGGTGGCGCAGAACACACAATTGTGCGCACAGATTACTGCTTGTCGTTCATTTACCAAGAAATATTGGGAGTTTTAACCGAAAACTTACCTTAACGCCATATGGGTCGATTTTGAGGGTTTGCGTTTGGTGGAAATGTTATCTGTTGGATCGTCTATAATAGCACCGGGACGCGGAAGTACTAGTTGACAACTTCCTGAGAAATCTCCTTAACACTCGAAAACAACCCAGGTGAATTAGCTCAGCCTTAAATAACCAAAACTGTAAGTCACCATGTTTACTTTGTAGGGCCCACTTCATTGAATAAACGGTATCGGCTGAAAGTACTGAGGGACGCCCCAATTCAATATAGCTGCAACGGCAGCCTATGGCAAACCTTTGTACACATTTCATCTCTCTAGCTATGCAGCTATACACAACTGAATGCAGGTCGGATTTTTTTTTTTACTGGGGCGATCAGGCTATAAAGTGGGTAACATTTCTGCTTTAGTATTCCACATTTGGATAAGTTTGAGTTTCAGCTTCATCTTCGGTAGACAAAAGGTCTCATTATAATTATGCATTAATCCCCGCTCTCAAATAATGAATGATTCTCGCAGTGATGCATGCAATTAAAGAAATTGCGATTGAACATGAAGACAAAATTTCGAGGCTTTGGACGGGATTCGATTTAATTTGATTTGATTTGATTTGATTTGATTTGGCTTCATATGTTGGGATTTCACTTCCACAGTTTATATATGATTTATCATATATTCATTGTCATCTCATTTATGAACTCTATGGTGTATTGACCGCTCCTAACATATGAGGCCTTGGTAGCTCAATTGGTTAGAGCATCACACTAGCAGCGTAAAAGTCACGAGTTCAAATCCCGTCCAAAGCCTCGAAATGTTTTTCAGGCTTAATCGCAATTTCTTTAATTCCGAACATCACTGGGAGGATCATTCTTCATTTGATTTCATTTCCGCAGCTTATATATGATTTCTCACATATTCACTGTCATCTCAATCCCTAATCTGTTCTAATTGTTCTTCTGTGGCCAAATTTCTTCTTTTTTTCTCGGAGACCATGCCAAACTAAGCATTTTGTTTCCTCAGCAGAAATTTTTGCAATCTTGTCTGGCTTTCAACTGAAAAAGCTAGGTATATCTGCGGTAAAAAGTAGTGACTTCTTCCTATCTGAAACCGGCTATCAGCTTCTACAAACTTCTTAGATTAGTTGTGATTTTATTTCACTTGTGTACTTGAATTGCGACGACGGATCTTATTACATGAGCCAGATTTGGTCTTATACTTTGCGGGTAGGTAAAATTTTAAAACGGCTCAAGAGTGCCCAGGTTTGTCTCTTTCCAGAGATTAGAGACCACAGTACTCTGTTGACAGGAATGAAATAAATGCGTGATAAAGCAATAAACATTACGCAGTTCTGGTATCGCAGTATTTCTGCCATCAAACTGATCTGAAAAGGCAAGCTCAAAGGACAGTGCTGTCGCGTACATACGCAGTGAAAAGATTCCTTGAGTCAATCACATTTTGGGCGACCCCAGAGGCTCCAGAGCCTCACTGATATACACACGCACATTCTAAAATGCAACTACAACGCGATGAAAAACTTAGTGAGAAATGACCCATTTTCTATAGAGAGCTGCTAGACTATTTCGCTGATCTGCGAAATAATTTCGAGGATATGCATCAAAAAACTTTTATTCTGTGGAATAATAAGGACATAACCACTGAAGGAAAATCTATCTTTTGGAAAGCTTGGTTTGATAAAGGTATTCACTTTGTCCAAGATCTTCTAAACAAGAACGGCATTTTCCTCTCACTATCTGAACTCAATGACAACTGAAATCCAGTTTTCTGCGATATCAGCAAATCAACTCCGCAATACCAGTATGTCTACGAAATGAGGCTTCGCAGGATGATAATTTGTTTCAGCTTTTAAAAGAAAAAGTGTTAATCCTTCCCAAAACGATGCAAGGACTACTACCAATTATTCCTTGAAAAAAAAAAAGACAAGTTACCAACCGCAGAAAAACATGGTCAGAAAAAAATGAAGTGATTGTAGAGAATTGGGAAAAAAGTATAAAAAATATATACAAAACAACTGAAGATAACAAGCTGAAACAATTCTCCTTCAAACTTTTGCACCGTATTCTCATCACCAACAAAGAACTTAAACGCTATGGAATTGCCAACAACAGTGAATACGTGGAATGTCACGAACCAGACTCCCTTGAGCACACCATCATGAAATGCACATCCTCTCTTAAACTATATGAAGACATTTTAAATTGGTTTAATGCATAGCACCACACGAACATCAACCCTACTGTCGCTCAGATATTATTGAACTTCTGTCAGTTATCACCTGTGTCAAATATACTTCTGTTCAGAAAAATCTCGTTGCTCTTACAGCATGTGAAGCAATATATTTATGCAAACAAATCATTGAAAAATAATTTAGACACGGCAGAATGCATCTCAAAACTGGAAAGAACGTGGAAAATCAACAAGATAGTCTAAAACGATTTGATTGTGCTTTCCCCAGCCTTTGCTCCAATATTATTTACTTAATTATTTAGTTACATATCCTTATTGCTTTATCCTAATTAGTTATGGCACTTTGTAAAACTACTACTAATACTTTAACTCCACTGTATTGTATTGTGTATATTTTGTTTCCAATGAAGTCTATTATTTAAAAAAAAATACAAAAGCATCTTAGTTACTGTTTTCCAACCTTTTCTTTATTTCCGTAGTTCCAGTACGTGGGGTTACTCCCAAACAAAACTGCAAACTATCTTCCTGGTCATCGTGGAGTGGGTGCCTGGGCACGTGTGGTCAAGGCGGCCGATTTCGATTGCGTACAATTCTGCAAAAAGAGGGGCCTGGTGGAAAGCCCTGCCCAGCGTTTTACTCGCTTATAAAATGGAGGAGGTGTAAGCTTCCCAAGTGTCCTGTAAAGAATAGCAACGGTATGACTACACTGTTATCTATGGTAACTGTTAACCATCGCTGATGACTCAATACCGCTTTATCCTTAAGGATGATAAAGGTTAAGAGGCAGCTTTAATCATATAATCCGTGACCGTTTACGTCTGTCTATCCGTTGAATGGATGATGAAGGTACTTATATCTTATGCATGTCACATGTCTCATGACAAATAACAGGCAATCATAAGACTAAACGCCGATCTACACGGTACGAGTTTTGCTTACGACTGTCGTATGTGACTTTTATTGCGCGCGCTGCTTTTGTCAGACAAAGATCGGTTTAATTTACATCATGACGCGATTCGTGTTGTAGGCATGACGTAAGGATATCGCTTGCAACAAAATCGTACCGTATACATCGGTCTTTAGTGACACACGCAACTCGGAAAAAAATCGGAGTTCTCCCAACAGGAGTCTAACCTATGAACTTCTGGTTACTAGTCCAGATTCTCTACCACTGAGCTACAGGAGACTCGTGGGAGCCAAGGCCATTAAACTAGGTTCCTGTGACAAAGGTCCTGCATACTGCTAGGACTGAAATGTCGATAGGTGGCATATTCGCAATGACGTAAACCTGATGGTGAATTTTAAGCCTGGTGCTGATACAAGAGAAAGATGAGAAAGATATTGAGAAAGATGTCGCTACCTTTCTGTTTTTTTTCCCTGATTTCTCCTTAAGTTATTTTCTTACTCCTTTTCTTTTACTCTATTTTAGATTGCATTGTAACAGGGTGGTCTCCCTGGACCCCATGTTCAAAACATCGTGGCAGAGGTAAAACGTTTCGGATAAGGAAGATCATAAAAAGCGAGATGAATGGTGGAGTGCCTTGTCCGACAAGGCTGAGAGACAGAAGAAAATGCGTCGCCGCAAAATGTCCAAGTAAGAATTTTAGCTGCAGTGAACACAGTATGATACCTTGCATGCAGAGGTTTCTTGGTCACCCTGTGTTCCGACGGGCGAATAAGTAACCTCTGCTCCAAACCGTCGTGCATGCGCAATATTCGTCATACACGTCGCCAATTACATTTTGCACGCATGCTCATACGTCAGATAAACGAAACTTGTGAACTCCATGAAACGTTACTTGCACCCGCTTTATTTGAACGTTACTGTCAACTCCGGATAAATATGAGTAAAATAAGGCTTCAAAAATTGCTGCCTTATTTTTCTGCGTATCTTCTGAGCTAGCGTACGACATGCTTGCAAGCGTATTACAGCGCGCACACTTTTTGACAGCATTCGCGGCATGCGTCAGCTTCAAAACCTGAGTTGATGCGGTAGATTGGCCACCGTAAAGAGATTGAAAGCTGACGTTTCCAGCTTCAAAACCTCTTGAGAGCCAGTTAGAAACAAGCAGAGACGGCGGCAGATCAAAAAAGCAGAAGTTTTTGCTCAGAGGTTACTTATTCGCTCGCTGGAACATATGGCGACCAACAAATAAGCTCTGCTTGCAGGGTAACAATGTGCTCATCATGGTGTTAGACAGTAAAGGCTTGGCCTAACTGAGTGCAAATTCAACACAAGTCAAGAGTTGACTTGCAAACCCTTTTGCGGACGTTACTGGGTGCCTAACCTTCGAAATCAAAGTGAGGCTATCTTGCAGCAGTTAAAATCCTGACTGCTGTATCGCCTGGACATGCCGCAGGTTTCTTGATATTAGCTGTTTCTGATCTCGTTTCTTGACAAGCAGCATGTCCCACTTCAATGGTATTTTCATCCCATATCTCGTCATTAAAATTCATAGCCTTGTGACCTTCCGGCGTCTGCTTTAAAAACCATTATTCTGGCAGACTAGGACCTTTTATGTCGATTGATAACAGATAAAAACTTTTATGCCTAAAACACGTATTGTCTTCCGTGCTTGAAGTTGTTTCCAAAGAATTTGTCGCTACAAGAATTTAGGCGTAATCTTCCGGGCCTAGGCGCTTTAAAGGCGTTTATTGCTGACTAAGGTTTAAAAGTTTACAAAGGCCTCTGTTAGTTAAGAAAAGCAACTAATAATTTGAAGTTGCAGTTGGAAAGCCTCCAAAGCGAAAACATAGGACAAAAACGATCCCTTGGAATTCACGTGACTATGCCAACTTCCTGACTTTAAAATTGACCCTATACTCCTGAGTACAACTTGTAGCTTAAAAGCAAACAGGCCTTGGCGACAGAAAGATTGGCTAAACCTTCCTCGATTTTGATATTTTCCATGGTACTTCGCCCCTGCCCGAACTTCACAGGAATTCACACCAAGTTCACTATCAAGGGCTCTGCGATCGCCATTCATTCGTGCCTACTTCTTTAATAATCCTCAGACAGTCCTCCAGTGCGTGCTCCGAGGCCATATTAGCGGAGCCTGCGCGCCTAGAGCACCAGCGGAGCACCATTGCTAAGCAAATTTGGTAACCTATCAAGCCAAGAAATTTGATAATGACGTAATAGTCGTGTGACCGTCCGTTCGCACCACAAGGTCACCAATATGAGATGGTTGTATCCCGCGGTTTGGGCACGAGATCGCATGGTTACCCGATGGCTACCCGCGTTTTAGCAAAGACAACAAAAGTCAAAACAATTTTAATAGAAAGAAAAATTTCAAAAGAATACTCAGTTGTC
Organism: Siderastrea siderea; assembly: GCA_964030785.1. Lineage (NCBI taxonomy): Eukaryota > Metazoa > Cnidaria > Anthozoa > Scleractinia > Rhizangiidae > Siderastrea > Siderastrea siderea. Next base: position 68,272,144 of record OZ034966.1, on the reverse strand, counting down.
TTTTTGGTGGAAGGCGAAAAGTTCAGGTTACGAATTTGCAATCGAGGACTTCATCTTTGTTGTCGGTTCTGCTGCGAACACGAACGGGACAACGCTTCAGTTCGCAGCATCTCGCAGCGGCCCATCCCAAATATAGCAGGGCTAATGCCTTCAGTTTTTTTTGTCCACAACCATGGTTTTTGCGGCGGTCCGAACACATTTACCCAGGAGAAACACCAGCATTTTTATGTGGATAGGCATTTTGTCACGGGAAAGGAAATAAGTAGTAAAATTAACCTCTACAAGTGACGTTAGTGTTCGTGGCCTCACGGAAGGATGACGGCCTGCGACACTGGTTATGGATACCCAGCGGATGCGTGAAAAAAAATTTCATATCTATTTAACGACTTCGATGAGAGTATTTTTTTAGAAATTAACACGGTACCTGCAGTGCGTGCAGAGCCAATGATGTTTTGTTCCGCAGTATGGTGAAATTTATGACGACAACCTATGGATTTCACACCGCTGCTACTACCAATACTACTGTAATGCGGACTGTGCGCCCCCCCCCCCTTCCCCCCACTCCCCGAAAACATCCGGAATCAACATATTCAGTTATCATAAAACAGTGTAACGAGCAGCGTGACTACGTGACAGTTAATTATAGCGTGTCATTAAAATTGTGTGTGGCGTGAATAAAAATTTCGTTTCCCTTTTCTTCAAAGAAAACATATCCTAACACATCTGTTTCTTGCATTTTTGATATGTTCAAGACACGTCCTGACAGGCGTGATAAAAACTTGCAAAATTCAATAGATCTCTATTGGAATGCTTTTCACATAATAGTATCTGTTGTTGCTAATCTTGCGTTCGGTTCGAGATGCTTTGAGCGTTGCGTTACATTCCGAAGGTTCAAATTACAAACAGCTGTCAACTACGAAAATTTGTGCAACTACGCTTTGAACTATGAATAACCCTATTACCCCCGAAGTAATAGGAGATTTTACTCTAATTCCTTGATCACCACTGTAACTTGGATTTTTAATATGAGTTTCATTCAAGTTTTTCAGTTTTAGGAATATAGCTACAGTGTAGGAACAATCCTCCAGCAATTCCGATTTTACTTTAAAATGGTTTCTTGTTTTCGCAGGCAAAAATGGCACTGCAAATTTTAAATTCGCTGTTAGCTAGAGACAAACACGAAGTATGGTGTTTTACTCCAGTCTTTTCACTACCGTTAAAAACTTGGGCTTTAAATATATCCTTTCCACTGTTTTTGGTTTTAGAGAGTAACGTTCATTCCATTAAATATCTTGAAATATTTTCGATCGATACTTGCGATAGTGAAAAGGTTTTCATGCGGGTAATCGGCTGGAAATTACGGTACTTCCGATTTTTCTTTTGTTACTTCACATTAAAAGTTATTTACAAAGTGTTTTTACTTCGCAGCAAAACACACTAAGTCGAGTTGGTTCGTTGCGGCCACGACGCTCATACAGACGAATCCGCCTTGTGTATAATTTCTGATGTGTTTGCTGCCGTGGAAATTTGCACCACGGCTCAGTAAACGCTGGACTACAAAGCGAATAAAATCCTGCCAGACCTGACGTACACAAACAGCGTATTCGAAGTAACATTAGAGAGTTCCTGTTGACCGAGACTCGCGAATGTAAAACACTTCAAAGCCCGGGGGGTGGTACTCCCATAGTACAAGCTGTATGGGCCTGTGCCGCTGTTAAGAAGGGCTTCAGTGTCCCGGTGGCACACCCCCACCCAACATCTCACAGAATACTCCCGCGGCCCCACAGATGAAGACAGATACCGACAGTGCCGTTCTTTTAGGCTCTGATGACAGTAGCCACCGACGTCACTTTCGTGACGTCACTGGCTAAAAATACGAAGCTCAGCTTCTAGGCTTTGCTAAACCTATATATTACAACCGTCTGCTAACAGGGATGCCGCTTGGAATAAATACCTTTCACCTGCAGATCGCTGGAATCTTGGTTTACCTCTGAGAAACGCTCGCTCCGGATTTCGGAATTTGGCAGGATTAACTGCTTGAAATAAAAAGTTTGGAACGAAAAGGAGAATCATAACTTTCTGCTGAATAAATAGACAGTTAATCTTCACGTGGGGCACCATACCTAAAAAAATAAAGTTTGCCGACTCGGTGGTAATATTGCACAGATTGAGCCGTATCTTTCGCGTTACGAAAGATTAGAATGCCACAAGTTTAAAAAGTGTCCAGGGTATTTCGTTTGATATATGATAAGAATGGCCGTTCGCACTTGAGTTTAGCTCTTTTAAAGTTTCGCAAATATATCGCTGCTTAAGCTGGAAGCGTTTTTTTTTTTAAAGTTGTTCAGTTGGATGGCAGGGGATGAGAAACGTATCGAGCATCCTTCGCGAACAACTGTCTGGTCTCACCTTGCAACGTGCGAGCGTAATGTAACGTAATAATGTAATGTAATATTTTATTTAACATGGCTCCACTTAGCTAAAAGCTACTTTACAGGAAGACCACAACTGAAAAAAAAAGAGTTGTGCTGACATGTTAAGCAAAATGTGTCGCTTTGCCTGAAAGTACACTCTGCAAGCTACTTCTTACCACCTGAGGTGATTTAGCTGTCAAACAGCTAATCGAGTCTTGAATCGGTGCTCTGCAGCTATTTCCAACTATTCAAAACCAACTGCAAATCAGAGTGACAAACTCATGGAGTGAATGCAAACACTAATCTAAATGTACGCTCTCCCATCCCTCCCTTATTGTCTGACATTTGCCGCCTCAGCTATCTGCTTCCTTTTACAAAACTCCAGGTATATTAAGTAAGCTAAGTTAATAAAAAAGTATGTACATGAATTAAGAGATATTTACAAACGATTATTGACAAAAAAAATAGATATTAAGATATAAAATTGTAATATAAATAAATTCTAAAATCTAATTATTTATATATTTATGTCATTATAACTTAAGCTTAAAATTGTACGCGACTAATCTTACTTAAGAATTCCCTTGTGTCGGCTATTGCATTTATTGCATCTGGCAGCGTATTTCATGTCTTTTCGGCAAAGTAACGAAAAGACCTAACACCATGCTAATACTGCTTGCTTTAGGTAAAGAGAGCATATTTGTGCCGCTTAATTTATAATGGTCTTCTTTACTTTAATAAATCAGCAATAGTCAGCAATAGCAATAGAACGCATTGTTTTAAAGTTATTTTCACCTGGATTTTGACGGCTTTTCGGTTCAACACTGCGTACTTGTTTTTCTCTTGCAGCCTCCACGTGTACTGACGGTTACTGCAAAAATGGCGGAACTTGTTCAACTATTCTGGGAAAGGCCACTTGCAGGTAAGTACTCTTTGATCGTTCAACAAGGCAGGCCATAAGCCATCGCTTTCGTTTTTGGTAGAATTCCAGATGATGCGTTGGGCAAGTGAATTCATGCCTGGCTAGTTGACAGGAAGGTGGGCACAGAATTCCCCTAAATTGATCAAATCCCCACTTTCAAACCAAAATAGCAAAACATCAGTGTCATATGGTCCGAAGGCCAAACATACATATATACAGCTGTATACGCTTCTGAATAAACCTAGTGTCAGACCACAATATCTTAAAAGCTGTAGTCTTTCGCACCGCATATTGCTGTAGACGTGTACTTGAAGCTTACATGGTTTGTATATACCAGTTAAATACAATGCTAGTTGAGGTGTTAGAACGTGAATTATTATTCAACTGCATTCAGTAGAGTACAAATAACACCCAAAGCGAGTACAAATATCCCACGGTATTTGTACTCCAGAAGACCGGTTTGACAGGTTTTCTACAAATGCCACGTCAGGCATCAGGCTTAAAGGTGGACGATGAAAAAATGGCCGAAACGCTCGTTTTTCCCGAAGAAAACAATAAATGCTTACCAAATTTTGAGGTTTTTAAAGAAAACGAGATCCTAGAGACATGACCTAGACGACAGTGACTTTTCTTTATTTATTGAAGAAAATCGAAACGTATTAAAATACAACAGAAAAGACAAAAACTGACCTCAACTGCGTTAAAGAAACAAGGGCCATTGAAGAAATTCCCGCCGAGGAACTTAACAATCTTTTATGTCATTTGTTTGTCAAAGTCAGGAAACGGAACCCATCTTTTCTCAGGAGCTGTCTTCAACGAATGTACAATTGTTGTCGGTCAGAAATCTCCACCGCTATCTCTTCCAAAACGACGCGTGGTTAGTGATTCGGACGAAGATGACTGAGCTTGAAGTGCTGTTTAACTTTGTTTGACTAGACTTTTGAGTTCTGTTTGTTCTGTCTAGTTCTTTCTTTTCGTAGTTTTACTCGGTGACCAAGAACATTGTTGTTCATCTAACTGTAAACCCGAAAATAATTCAGTTTTGCCTTGTTCCATCTTTGTTTTCCACGCAGATTTGAAATAAAATCACGACGCTTCGCTCGATTGACAGGTTTGACAAGTTTTCGTTTTTGACCAATGAACAACAACCTCACATCAAGCGCGCGAAACCTGACCCCGCTGGCGCTCTCACTCGCTGCTCAGAAGTCACGTTAGTTTGTCACGCAACTCAGGCAGTTTATAAACCACTTTTCCATTTTGTAGCTAACTTGAATAATAAATCCCTTATTAGACGGTTTAGTGTGTAGTATCGTGGGATATTTTTACTCGTGTCTTGTATTTTGACTCGCCCTACGGGCTCGCCAAAATACGGCGCGACTCGTAAAAATATCCCACGATACTACACACTAAACCGTCTATTATTTATATATTTCACGACTGACTTGATTTGTCAGTATCCACTCCAGCTTTCAGGCAAGTCAGTATTCAAAGAAAATGAGTGGGATGTTCACGATGTACCTGTCGGAAAAATATTTTATACCTACCTCTGTGATGTTGTACAAGCCTAGCAAACCTGAAAATTGTCAGAAATGTTCGAATATACCTGCATTAAATTTCAAACTCGATCCACTATTTCTGTTGCCCTTAGCTTGCTGTGCAACCCCGTGATGAACGCCGGGAAGCTATCTTGAATACGACCGATCTGATGGATACCAAAGATTATGTCAATCAATCAGTCAATCAATAAACTTTTATTAAGACACGTGACATTAAATACAAAAATGTACGTATATCTAGAACAATTATAAATTAAGAAAATGGAATAAGAGCAAGAATCAGAAATGGATAAGGGGGCTAGGATAAAATATGAAATGATGAGAAGAAAGCTATGGATAAACTATCTCTAATTACAACAAAAATGTGTGCAGCTTTCCAGCTTTCTCGTTGACTGTATTCCTCGTAGCATAGGAATGAGTTAAACAACTTCAAGGCTAAACTGCACTGATAATTTTGTCTTGTTGATTATTTGCAGCTGCCCTGCAAATTTTACTGGAGCCACTTGTGATGTGGATGTTGATGAGTGTCAGGTGTTGGCCAATCCATGCCAAAATGGAGCAACTTGTACAAACTTTTATGGTGGCTACACTTGTCGCTGCCCTTATGGCTGGGAAGGAGTTGACTGTTACATCAACGCAGATGACTGTGTTTCATTAGATGGGAGTCCAAACTGCCTCAGTGGTGGAGTGTGTATTGACCGAGTGGGAAAATTTGATTGCAGTTGTCCACCAAACAAAACAGGTAAACCCGAGAGGTGAACTATGGCTAAACACATAATCCCCAAGGCTTCCAATAACTTAGGATGGTATCACAGCTAACGAAATTTGGGGAAAAACTGAAATATCATTGCAGTGTGCTTGGGCAGGTATTTCCATGGATGGATTTCCTATGGATGAATTTTCTTCGTCACTGATGGGCCACAATTACATCATTTTTGAAAAACGTGGGTCCGTACTTAACAGTAGTCTCAGATGTGAGCGAAAATTAAGACAAAATAACTAAAAAGCGCTACTTCAAATTGGTAGCTTGAGGGTAATAAGGTAAAATGTGTGAGTCCCAAGTTTAGCCAATCTTTCTGTCGCCAAGGCCTGTTTGCTTTTAGGCTGCAAATTGTAACCGGGATTATAGGGTCTGTTTTAAAGACAGGAGGTTGGCTTATTAACGTGAATTCCAAAGGATTGTTTTTGCCCTATGTTTTGGCTTTGGGGGCTTTCAAACTGCAGCTTCAAATTAGTAGTTGATTTTTTTAACAAACAGAAGCCTTTGTTAACTTTTAAACCTGGGTTAGCAATAAACGTTTTTAAAACACCTATGCCCAGAAGTTTACATCTAATTTCTTGCAGGGACAAATTCTTTGGAAACAACATCAAGCACTGAAGAGAATACGTGTTTTAGGGATAAAAGTTTTTATCTGTTATATATCAATCGATAAAAAAGGTCCAATAGTCTGCCAGAATAATTGTTTTAAAAGAAGACGCTGGAAACTCCTAGGTGTAATGCAAGGTCACAAGTCTAATTTTTGAAAACTTTTTTCTGTTTTATGTGACAGGTCCAATTTGCGAGTTTGATGATGAATGCGTGACACTGAAACCGTGTTATGGGGATGCAAAATGTACAACGAATGCCTTTGGACATTACAGTTGTCTCTGTCCAAGGGGATGGACTGGAAAGAATTGTAACACCGATATTGATGAGTGTGCTAGCAGTGATAATTCACCTTGTTATCATGGTGGCACATGTGTAAATACTGCTGGGTCATGGTATTGTCAATGTGTTCCAGGATACACAGGTAATTTTTATTAGCAATTTAGGAACACTCTTGTGAACGGTTTTACACGATGTCGAGGAATACGGATATGCATTGAATGATCGGTCCCAGAGTTTTATTTTGTGTAAGTGAATTTTTCCCACATGTCACTCCAGGTTTTGTTTGTTTGTTTGTTTGTTTGCTTTTTTGAAATGGGCGCAGTGTTATACCCAGTCCTCGAAGAAATTCAAGGAAGATGGGCTGTACAGGACGTTTTTCAAACTTTCTTGGATGCCCATTTTTCAACAATATTTCTGGCCAAAAGTGCCAAAACCATTGTGCCCATTCCTGGACAATAAGCATGCAGTTACATGTTTTGTTGATAAATTTATGTACATGTATCAGTATGTATCAGTGTGTATGGCCAGCCACTTCAGAGTTTGCGTGACGTAAATGTGAATCCTTACAGTTTATGTAACTATATATTTTTTATGTACTTGCTTGTAGATGATCGATGCCATGTATTAGTGAACGAGTGCAAGTCTAATCCCTGCAAGAATGGAGCTTTATGCCTTGATCTCATCAATAAGTTTGAATGCCATTGCCTTCCTGGGTGGACAGGCGTGTACTGTAATAGGGAGACTGACGAATGTCTAAGCTCACCTTGCTTAAACGGTGGACAGTGTCATGATTACCTCAACGGGTACAGTTGCACCTGCAGGTTTGGCTATGGTGGTACAAATTGTCAGGTCAACATTGATGACTGTGACCCCAACCCTTGTCAGAATGGTGCTACGTGTACTGACGGTATTGCGGATTACACATGCTTCTGCCCAACAGGTTTCAGTGGTAAACATTGCCAAATGAACATGAACGACTAGCTGTCAGCCATTGCCTTGTAAAACCTAATGTCAGTTTTTGTAAACTATTTTTCTTGTATGTACTTGCTTGTTAGTACAAATCTTATCTGCAAGAGTGGAGCTCTAGGCCTTGATCTTTTCAGATTTATGAATGCCGTTGTCTCTCTGGATGGACGGGAGTGTGTTGTGATAACAAGGTTTTGTGATGTTGTGAGAGTGAGAGTTTGTATTAACGCAGGCTGTAATAACGTAAGAACACAAAAAACCTTTTATCCATCTGATAAGAATTGTAGAAATCACCATTTTATAAATTAAAACATTTTCAACACACAGACTCTCTGTGTGTCCAGGCTATCCCAGACCTACAATGGATTACACTGAGAAGTGAAGAGCAACGGCCGCCATAGTACGGTGAAGGACGTTTTTGTTTTGTGTTTTTAATGTTATATTTAAAACAAATAAAAGACCATAAAATCCAAATGAAAAAAGGCAAGTTTATCTCTGCAAGAAAACAGAAACAAGGGGAATAACAAGGATATCGTAAACACCAAATAGTCTTACCATTTCCTTTCGCAATTATGAGCTCTTTTAGCTTGGTCAAATCTTCGAAATTCTCAAGAAGGTGGGAATACGTCTTAAGGTAGCTCCGGACGTTCAAGGATTGATTTCGACGAAATTTTGTTTTGTATACCAAACAAAAGTCATGGAACTGGTCTTTCTATTATCCGGCCCAAGACTTCTGCAGCTGAATAAATTTTTTAGCAACTGTTCAAGTATTGATGCAACCTCAATTCAGCTGAGTTGGCCTTTTTAAAAACAAGATAAAGAGGGTATATCCTTGGCAATTCTTATAGGATTTGCCGGACCAACATGTTTGCAGTGCAAATGCGTCCAGCGTCCTACATTCATAAGGTCAACCTATAGCAGCGTGTGGCGTACAAGCTAAATATAATTTAAATTCCGTATAGCTACCCAGGGGTGGGGGACTCCGGTTTATTAAGGACGAGGAGGAGAGAAGCCCTTTCTGGGTTTGAAATTGCCGATCTGGGATCTTGCTGGGTGAGAAAGTGTCTGGTAGACCTAGCCTATTTTGGGTAGAAAGATTTTGGCGTAACATTTTTTAGGGCTGATGAATACGAGTTTAACTCCAGAATCTCAAGTTTACGTTAAATAATTTCACAAGTTTCATTTACAAACAATTACTATGTTTTATGCGGTTTATATTTTTATGCAGATAAAAAGAACGTATTTAGATTACGCTCAGGGCTGTTGGTTTTTGGGGTTCAGAAACTGATCAAGGCAAATATAGAATTCCTTGTTAGTGAAAATAATTCTCCCTACTTGGGAGTTGTATATAGACACAGGGGAGAATATCGTGTTGATATGGCGGCATAAAAGGTTAATGCACCGTTCAATTCCAGCAGTCCTCGCAAACAGGGCGTTTTTCAACATTTTCCTTCCCGGGGTGAGGCAGTAATCAACCCCGGAGCATTTGAGGGTTAGTGACTTTACCCTGCTTTCAGACTCTCCTGAGCTATGTCTAAGTAGTGCATAAGAGAGATGGAACATCAACAGAACGAGCTGTCACTGGGACAACTGACATCATTTCTTTCAACCTTTGTTTGGGCTGAAGTAACATTTGGTGGTATGAGCATAAGCCTAGACGAAGGAATTGACTTCCTTTTCAGCTGTACTATGGGGCATTTGACTTGCAGCTCATCTGTCTCCGGCAACGAGTACTTTTCAGTCTGTTTTCAAAAATGCTTATGCCAAGGTGTTTACCCGGAGGGAATGTACATTGCTGGAAATGACTGATGCATATCCCAGTTGACTTGCCATCCTCGAAGGATGTGGGATCCAACTTTGCTGAAAACGAGGTTACAGAGTCAAAAATTTTATCATGTTTGTATATAAATCTTTAGTGTTACCTTGGCTGTTATTAAAAGATGTTTCAGTAAAGAAGCCGATTTGTATTTTTTTTTTCTGCTTCATAAACAGAGTTAAGCCTCCCACGCAGAGGAACGCGGACGAAGCCCAAAAAATGTCTGCGTGAGAGGCTATAAACGGAGCGCCTCCATTTATTATGAAAACGCCTTGATACATAACAAGGAAAGAAGTCATCTTTTTAACTGAATGTTTAATATTCTACTTTTGTGAAAAGAGGTTTTACAGTTGCACCCAACTAAAAAAGTGCAAAACGGAGGTCAAAGCACTGAAATCTAGCCAAAATTCCCTATGTAAAGGCATCAAAAAGGTATGAAACGATCTTTCAGAAAGAAAGAAAACTTCCGAACCGAACTTCCTCGATTCTTAAGCATTTGTATAATTTCCATTAACAGATAACGTTTTCTCACTCTTTTATTTCATTAGTTATGGAACGTTTCTGATCTTGTGGCCCCAGTGCTGCATAATGCAGGTCAGGGAGTTATACCTTCCTCAGTCAAACGGCATTGTGTTACACTTGCAGACTGGACACTGCATACTACCCCATTACAGCAGTTTTCAGCTGAGTGTCGTAAAGCGAGAACCAAAGTGACCACTTTAACCAATGGCAACAGACAAATTAGAACGGTTTTTAAATGAGTGTCGTAAAACCAAAACCAAAGTAATTACTCCATCCAATCATAACGGGAACAAACACAAAGTAAACCAATCAGCGCGCGAGAAAACGCGTGCGAGCAAGTCACGATTGGTTTTACGTCTGATTTATAGGGAAAGTGGCGGGAACTTTTTAACCAACCAGAGAGCGTAGTAAAGCAAAACCAAAGCAAGTACAAGGTTACTTTCGACACTCAATTGAAAACTGCTCTACCAACATAAAGAACCAATCACAAGAAGTAAATACATAGGAATGAAGCCAAGCGTGGGAAAACACGCGTACGCAATTTCACTTTTTATTGGTTGAGAAAGTGGCAACCAACACAATTACGAATTACGTTCTACGCTCTATTGAAAACTGCTCTGATAAATAAAAGGCTTCATCTGGACCTAACACTTCCTAATCGTAGTGTTGTCTGGTAAGTGCACACGTAGACTTGCTCCAAGTGGCTCGTATTTTCTTATGAAGGACGGAAACAATGATTACCATGGCGAGTTAAGGGATGATACTTGCGTCCGTGCATAGCCCGTGATAATTTTTTTCCACGCCCGCAATGCAAATCAGTGAAGTCTGCGATCGCTACTTCCCCAGAATCAGCCGCTATTTTGGTTCACGGGCGTGGACCGACTGGACCATCCGCCATTTTGATTCACGCTTTGGACCACGCACGCGCCTTCCATAACCTGAACGAAAGGCTTGGAGCGAGTCTAGTACACACGGTATGTAGTCAGCAAATACCACACCGCACAACGTTTAAGTGCCAGGCAAAGACTCTTAGCTGCGTTTAGACAATTACGATTTTAAGTGGGAAGCCAAATAGTTGACCTTCTAAACGAGGAAGTACGGTGCATACGCAGTAATTTTAAAAACCTTCACTTTTCAGTAAAATGCATACATCTCTTCTAGCAGAAGATGTGTTATAGAACAACAACCTCAAAACCAGGTCACTAGAAACTGTACAACACCCGTTTCATTGAAATTATAGTCAATTAATTAAACTGATTATTAACTTTTCCCCGGAAGAAAAGAAGCTCTACAAATATACCCTGCATTTTTTGTAATGAACACTTTTAAATATTTCCACACAAAAAGAAATTAAAAAGATCATGAAACAAATTATAATTGCTCTGACTTAACACTGCGTGATAAATGATCATGACTAACTGTCCACAGAGCGTGTTGTTAACTTCACAGACAGTGTTTCTTTCTCCCTTTGTTTGTTTCTTTCTTTCCTTCCTTTTTTTCTTTTTTTTTTTTTTCATTTTAAAACTCTCACAATGCAAAATCAAAGTAAAAATTGCAGAACTGCCCTACAAATATTGTAGCAATGTCTATGCCAATAATAATTGTAAGTCATTAAACCAATTATTGGCAGTTTATCTTATGAAGCAAACAATAAAGATACGAAACCTGGAAGGCGTCTTAATCTCAAAAGTTGCGCCAAGTCGTAACCTCCCAAACATAGAACACTTAAAACTATTGTATATCCAATAATATTAACTTAAATTTCCAGTGGAAAATATTGGTGATAGCCAAATTAGACTGCGATAGGTCGAATAAAATAAAAAAGTTAAATGTTTTCAATTTCTACTGAAATTCTTAAAGGACTTTAAGTCTTCCTAAAGGACTTTAAGCTTGAAGTCAAATGTTTCCTTCAAACCAAAAATTTTCAATTCATTGGAGTTGACGAGTCATGTGATCCAAATACGACTGTAAAATGCACCTTGGAGAATTACTTAGCTGAAATTATGACTACTAGTTTAATCATTACTGCGTTATTTACTATTTATTGAGTTTATTCCAAAGGCGTTATCTCGCCCCTTCCCCTTCTTCTAGGAATCCCTATTTTGCACTCACGGGAATGATCGTGGTTGCCATAAATCAAGATTTTTGAATTTTCTATGGTTTCCTTGCAAAGTTTAAAACGATGATACCCGTCACCTTTATTCTAGAGTTTCTTTGTTTCCCCTCCTGTAAACGGTCGAATCTCGTGGCTAAATAACAGATATCGTGTCTTCTGTTACAACACTACAGGTAGAACTGATTAGGTGTAGAAGGCCTCGGAGAATCCAGTCGGGTCTCCTGATAGCTACTGGTGCTGCCGCTGTACACACGAACTGTACTAGTAGATTGATTGCTGGTAATTCCGGTCACAACTTCGTTATCAGCCTGTAAACAGATGGAATACATTACAAATATCTTTTGAACACTACGGACCAGTTATTTTTGAGGTCTGTTTTTGCATAACTGTGGTCTTAACTGGAACATGTGTCCGTTCTTTACCACAATTAGCGTCAAGCAGGCGTATAGAACAGCCTGCAAGAACATTTATCTCCTTTAATAACTCACTTGTAAACGGATCTTGAAATTCATTAGTTACATTAAGCCACGGTAGTAGCTAGATCTCGTGTAAATAATCGGTCTTTTGTTTCCAAAGAGTATATTTCAACACACATACGGTAAATGTTTTAGAGGTTCCCCTTTTTTGCAATGTAGCCAATTTTACGCAATTATTCTGTTGTTTCACTGACATTTTCACCTTCTTAGGTATGTATACACATGATGACAATATGCTTTTCTATCTGACTGACTTGCCATTTTGCTTTCTTTTCTATTTCTCTTCTAGTTTTGTCTAGTTGTATAACAGCCCTCTTTAGTGATTTGAAGACCCTTAGGGGCGGCGTATCACCAGCTTCATAAAAATAGTCATCATCATCATCATCACATCATCATCATCTTCATCATCATCATCATTGCAATCATCTTATGATAATTACCTCTTGCATTAGAACATTTTTTCTATTCTCCAAGGAATCCAGCTTTTGCCCCATTTTCTCCAATTCTTTCTCCAATCGGTCGTTGCTGGATTGGAAAGCGATGGTTCTTTGCTCGACAAACCGAACTGGTGCGTCTTCGTTGGAGTAAAATGAACTTGGAACTGAATACTTCAAAAAAAGGTACAATGACAAGAAATTTGTTGAATTAACATTTGATAAGGAGCCACATGTAACCTGTCTTGTTTATACTAATAGCTGCTTAGATTATACAATCTAGGCTACAAAATATAAAACAAATATTCTAACCAGCAAAGACAGGGACAAAAATCCTCAAAAAGCTAATAGACGAGATAACACGCGCCCAGGAAAAGGGTTGGGAGTGTGTGTATAGTGGAAGCACAAATGATGAGACGCCAAAAATGCCTTTACCACTGATGTCGACTCTAAAGGTTCATGGCTCAGAGAATTTACCTAGGTGGATTCTCACACTGCCTACTCCCTATTGTCGCATGTCATTACAATTCGAAAACGTAACCTAACTACAAAGAAGACCACAAAGGTCTTCTTTTAATATATTTTTCATATCAATGAGAAAACTCTTTATGGAAAATTTCATGTTGATATGTTGCTTCGCTTTAGAAATAAACTAATTTGTAAATTGATCAATTTCGTGGCAGCCCAATACACAGGAATTCTCAAAATGTCATAAACCTTAATATGTTCGGGCTACTTTTAAATTTTCAAGTAAGATAATTATGTAAAAGTGTCATCTAAATAATTCTGAAGAGAATCTAGGGATATTAATTGATTTCATTATCTTCTTTATTTGGTGTCCTATGGAGGGACACCAACATGGCTGACGCATTCTAAGTCTTATAATTTTCTGCAAGAAACTTTGCTTTAATTTGCAGCTCTCTACCCAGGTGTATAGCTGAATGGCTACCGAAGAGAACCTGTTGTGGAAGACGCTGCAATGGACTAGCATACTATCCAGGAAAAGGTATAATACTTGTACAAGGCTCATGCAGAAACGAGTTAATCAACGGCCACCTAAACCCAACCTTCGACTTTTTCTAATGAAAAGGACGGGAATGCTGGTCGGAAAGTTGGGACTAAAACCCTAAAAGAGACCAATCTGGGCGTGGCTCAGGCTTTGTTTGACCCCTTAAGGAGACCATGCTAAAACAGACAACCAAAAAGGAGCTTAGGTGATTTAAATTGCGCTGAAGATGTTTACATCGAATACTGTATTCTATTATTAGATTTTAGAAGCGTTGTCATAAATCTTTAGTTGCGTTCATAGCCTACCCCACCCATACCTGTATGAGTAAAAATATTTGCTCTCTGTCCTGAACACCCCAAGTCAGACCAAAATCTCCAATTTACACCCCTAAGCGAGACGACGAGCATCCCCGACACTTTACATATGGGAGTCATCCCCCCCCCCCCGGGATATTTACCTGCTGTTCCCCAGTGTTGCTTGATTGTGAAGCCATGTAAATGGGTTCGTCAATTTGTACAGTAGGGTCTCCTTCGTGGACAATTTGGTCTTCAGCCACAACAAGAAGAGGCTTTAAAGAAAAAAGTAGTTGGGAGTAAAAGTCAGTCACTGATGTTCTCTTCAAGAATGAACAAAGAGCATTAAAGTTGAAGCTATAACTGTATTACCGCCCCTCATCGCCGTTTACATTTCTATCCCACCCTCCTGCGCCGGTAAGATTACTCGTCCCGATCCAACCGGCGCTTGGGCATGGCGCAAGTTTTCGTTATATTTCTTGTTTTCAATCTCCCTTCTCGACAGCCAGCATGTCCTGCTTCTATGGTATTTTCATTCATATCCCATCTTTGAAATTCAAAGTATTTCACATCCCACCTCGATTTCAAGCCCCATCCCCATCGCGTCTTTATCTTTTATTTCTGTATTTATTTACCTTTTGTCCATCACTGATATACGTTAATCGTCCATCTTTCAAAGAAGGTTTTCCAATTGAGTCCATAGACTTTAGTTCCTGGGCAGTTCTCAAGACTGGGCAATTCTTTCCTTTATCCCAGTTAAACAACTCGCTGTTGAAAAACTGGGCCTCCTTTGTCGCCAATTTCAGCTTTTCGTTTTTGTGTCTTAATTCCTGAAGCTCGCGTTCCAAGAGACTTTGTTCCGTTTTCCTGGGGATGGACACTTGCGCCTCACTTTTCAACAAGTTGATGTCTCTTCCAAGGTTGTAGGCAATCATTTGCTGTTCTGACAAGGCATTTTCAAGCCGAATTTTGCTCTCCCGAAGGTCGCTGATTTCTCTTCGTAAACTTGACATGGCGTTCTCGTGAACCTTTCTTTCGTCTTGGGTTCTCCTGTAGTAGTCTTGTTCCAGGATGACCTTCAGCTCTTGACTTATCTTTTGGGTTCTTTGTTCTAGTTCCATTTTATCGTGCTCAAATTGATGTTCCATCTTGTTTTTCTCTTTCTTAAAGTGTTCTTCCATTTCGTTGATCTTCCTTTCTGCTTTGATAAGTTTTTCTTTAAGAGCGGCGATTGTCGTGTCTGTCGATCTCTGAATGGCTTGGGCAGCTTGTTTGTGTTCTTCACGAAGTCGTGTCATAAGTTCCTGCTTGTTTCTTTCGAGCCTTTTCCTCAACTCTGTCATTTCGGCCTCGTGCTTTCTTTCTAGCTCTTTTCTCTCCTTAGAGAAGGTATCAGAGAGAAAATTCTTTTCCTCTCTCATCTTAGATAGTTCTCGGCTCATGGCTTCTAGCGTGACATTCAGCAATTCTTTTTCGTGTTCCATTTTCTTTGACAGTTCTTCTCTGTCCCTTTGGCTTTGTTGAAGGAAAGTTTCTTTCTCCCTTAACAACAACTCGTTCTGTATCTTTAATGTCCTTTCTGTCTCCAGCAACTGGTCTTTTTCCATGCGGAATTCTTTTTCTAGTTTGTAAAACGAATCTTGCAGCTGCTTCTCGCGAGAAGATACTTCTGCTGTTATGGTAGCTTTGTACTCAAGACGAATTCTCTCTTCCAATTCCTCTTTCTCGAATTTAAATTTTTCTTCCATGTTCAGCTTGTCTGTCTCGGAACGTCCGATGAGCTCTAGCCTGTGCTTTTCTTTCACTTCTCTCAATTGCATTTCAAATTCGTACTCTATTTTACGACGCTCTTCAGTGAAGCGGTATGTAAGTTGCTCCTTGGTTCTCTCAATTTTCCGCTCTAAGTCGTAGATTTTATTCTGCATCTCTGACTTGGTCCTAATTAGGGAAGCCATCTCAGCCTTGTACTTCTCTTCATTTTCAGTGAACTTGCGGTTGTCCTCTTGGATTCTCTTATTGTAATCCTCAATGAGTTGCTTCTTTTCCGCCAGAAGTTTCTGTTGCAAGTCATTTTTCTCATTTTCAATTTCTTTTCTCGTCTTTTCTATCTCCTTGCTGATCACCTCTCTGAAGTATTGCTCGCGTTCATAGCGAACTGTATTAATCTCCTGTTTGTACGTTAGCTCAAGTTGACTCAGCTTTCTTTCACAAATCTCCCTTTCATTTGCTGCCTCCTCCTTAAGCTCCTTCAATTGCTTCTCATAATCCTCCTCCATATTTTTATTTTCCCTTTTAAGGTTATGTTCTTCCTCTCGCTGCTTATAGACCATCTCGTCTAGTGTTCGCTTCCATTCTCTACTTTTCTCCTCAAACATTTGAGACTTCTGATGCAACTCCACTTGCAACGTTTCAGCCTTCTTCTTTTCAGTACCATACTTCTCCAGCAAGCTTTTTATTTCAAAGTCAAAGCGATCTTCATTCCTCTTCTTTTCTTCTCCAAGAAACTCAATGTTATCTTTTAAACGTCTGACAACGCTTTCCTGTTCACTAATGGTCTTTTCTAGTTGATGTATCTCTTCTTTCAACTTATCCTTTTCACTAATATATTTTGCCCTTTCCACTTCGTGATCCTCTTTAAGTTCCTCTATCTCCCGCTTACATGCTTCCTCTGAATCCGAGAGCTTTTTGGTCAGCGTTTCCAACTCTTGCGTAAGTCTCTTAGTTAGTTGTTCGAGCTCTGATATCTTCAGTTTTAAGTCGCCATTTTCTTGTGTAAGTCTGCTTTCCTTTGCCGTCAGACCCTCTAGTTGTAATCGCAAGCGAGAGAGTTCGTTTAGCATCTCACGGTTTGAAACCTCAAGCTCCAAAGAAATCTTTAGTTTGGCTTCGTACTCCTTAATTTTCCTATCAATTGCCTCCAAATCAGCTTTATTTTGAGATTCCGTTTCTTTAAGAAGTTGTTCAACTTCTTCGAGTTTTGAACGCAGTTGTTCTGATTCATTTACAAGCCTTCTGTTTTCCTCCTCAAGTTTCTGTATTTTATTGTTCCCATCTTGAATTTCTTTCTCCCGTTCAACTTTTCGTTTGATGTCTTCCTCTTCGAGGCTTTTAATAGCTGAAGTAAGCTCACCAACGGTTGCAACAAGCCCCTGTTTTTCTTTCTCGAGGTTCTCAATGGTTTCCTTTTGTTCTTCTAACTGCTTATTTAAACGGGCTATTGCATCTTCGTACTCTCGTTTCTGCTCGTTCATTTCCTTTTCATGATTGTTCCTTAAATCTGTCATGTTATTTGAATATTCCTCTTCCAGATTTCTGAACTTTGTTTTCCAGCTGGTTAATTCATTCGAAAGCTCTAGAATTTGAGTGCTCAGCTTCCCTTTTTCTCCCACTTCTTTGTTCAAGTTCTCTTGAAGTCTTGATACCTGTGTCATGCATTTCACTTCAACCTCCTTTCGCTCCTTGATAATTCTTTCCTCGTAACTGTTTACGATCTCCTTCTTCGTAATTTCGAGGGTTTGTATGCGTTCAAAAAGACCTTTCCTTTCCTTTTCCATTTCTGCGATCTTCTTCTTCAGTGCCGCTATCTGTGATTCAAACTCTTCTTGGGCATCTTTCAGGTTTGATTGTGTGCGATCAAGATCCCTTTCTTTGGATGCTACTCGCGCGGTTTTCTCTTCAAGATCCTCTTTCATCTTCGCAATTGTCTGCTTGAGCTTGCCTAATTCTTGTTCGTATTTATTCTTGTTTTCTTCTATCCACTTCTCTCGTTTCTTTATTTCTTCTTTAAGCTCAGCTCTTTCTGTTTTATGATTTGTTGAATCATCTGTGTTTTTTCTTTCCAGCGTCTGGCATCTCTCTACCAGTCTCTCGTTTTCCCTTGTTAACTCTGTTATCTTCAAATCGTTTTGTTGTTGTATCTCTTTGATTTTTGCCTCAAGATCATTGATGTTCTGCTCAAGTTTAGAGATGATATTCTCCTTTTCAGTTTTCAATTGTAGTAGTTTCTTGTTGTGTTGCGTCTTCAAGTTCTCCGTTTCCTTTCTGAATTGTTTTTCCATCTCAGCATTCTCCTTCTTAAACTTTTCGTTCATTTCCTCTTTGGTTTTTCGGATGGTTGTCTCGTATTGCTCCCTTAACTTCAAAGTCTCTTTTCGTAGTTTATCAATTTCTGCTTGTAATTTCTTCTTCTGTGACTCGAGTTTATCTTTCTCTGCACCAAAATGCGTACTCCTCTTTTCGAAATCTTGTAACAGTTCTGTAATTTTCATCTCGTACTTCTTCACAATCTCGCTCTGTCTTTCAAGTAGCTGCTCTTTCTCCTGGTCGAAATTAGTCTCAAGCTCGCTCTTCTCCTTGTCAAATTTCTCTTTTAATAACGTTTTAATTTCTGTGTTTTTTGTTTTGCAGGTTTCCTCTATAGACTTGCATTGTTGCGTCAATTCTTCTTCTTTCTTGGAATGTACCTCTCTCAAGGATTCTCTCTCCTCTTTCATTTTCTCTAGCTTTGCCTTAATTTCTTCTTGCAAATTAGCAATCTTCTTTTCGTACTCAATAACAGTTTGTTCGTGAGTCTCGGTTAGTTTGCTTTTCTCTTCAGAAAATTCACTTTCCATTTCCTCCTTTTCCTTCTCATATTTTTGTCGAATTTCTTTCTTCGTGTCTTTTATGAGCTGTTCGTACTTGTCGATGGCGCTTGACAACTCCTCTCTCAGACCTTGGATCTTTTCTTTGTACTTCTCCTCGTTGGCTTCCATGGCTGCTTCTAAATCTGCCAGTCTCTTCTCGTACCTCTCTTTGATGCCATCTATTTGCTCTTCATAGGCTTTCACCGTGTTTGCGCTGGAAACTTTTAACTCTTCTATCTGCTTCAGACAGCTTGCTTCCAATTCTGTTTTCTCTTTGTTAAACTTCTCTGTCATTTCTTCTCTTAGTTCCTTAGTGCTCGATTTATGCTGCTTCTCTAACTCAGTCATTTCTTGTCTTAGCACCTCCATAGCTTTCTGGTGTGACTCCTTTAAGCTTTTCACTTCACTTTCCATCTTTTCTTCCTGTGCATCCATCTCTTCTTGAAGAGCAGTCATCTTTTCTTCGTACTCTTGTACTACAGTCGCGTGAGATTCGATCAAAGTAGTCTTCTCTTTTGTAAACCTCTCTTCAATTTCACTTTTTTCCTTATTGCATTTCTCTGTCATCTCCTCTTTGACATCTTTAAGTTGCTTCTCGTGGTTTTGTTTCAGCACCACAATCTCCTGTTCAAGTTTTTCAGTATTTGATTTGTTGGTTTCTTCAAGCCTTTCCACTTCCTTCTCGAACTGGGCTATCTTTACCTCGTGTTCTTGCTGAATGCTGGTAATCTTAGTTTCGTACCCTTGAATCGTAGTCTTATGACTTTCGATGAGTTCTTCCTTTTCTTTCAAAAAGCTTGCTTCGAATTCTTCTTTCTCCTTTTCGTTTTTCTCAATCAGCTCTTTCTCCAAGAGCTTTATGTCTTCTTTGTACTTGTGTTCAAGATTTGCGAGCTTTTCCTTCCAAGACTCGATTTCTGCGGAGTGTTTCTCTATTAGCTGCGTTTTCTCAGTTTCCAACTTCATAATAACCAATTTGTTTTCCTTTTGTATTTCTTGGATTCGTACTTCACTCTGCTGGATGATTTTCTTATATTTTATTATTATTTCTTGTTTCTCCGCATCGAACTCGTTTTCTATAGCATTCTCTTTCTGGATGTATTCAGTCTTCAGCTTCTCTTGCAGCTCCTTTATCTGCAAGTTGTAATTTTCTTCCAGCTCTTTGCATTTCCTCTTTAACTCTGCTATTTCCCCCAGAGAACTATTATAGCTCTCCTCAAACTTGTCCTTCTGTGTTTTGAGCACTGTCAGTTTTTCTTCGTATTGTTGAGTGACCGAACTAATTTTCAGTTCGTATTCTTCAAGAGCCTTTTGATGTGCGTCAATCATTGATTCTTTCTCTTTCGAGTACATAGCTTCCATCTCACCCTTTTCCGTTTGGAACTTCTCTGTTAATTCAATTCTAAGGCTGGCCAGCATTTCCTCATACTGCTTTTCAAGGGCAGAACATTTCTCGCGCCATGTTGTTATTTGTGTACTGAGGGTAGCATTTTTCTTTTCTAACTTTTCTTTGTCGATTTTAAGTTGACCTAGCTTGACTTCATAATCTTGCTGAATCTGCATAATCTTGATTTCATAGTCCTTTGTACTTTTCTGATACGTCTGCAAAAGCCCCTCGTTTTCCGCCTTAAGCATTTGTATTTGCTCTTCGTAATTATCTTGCATTTCATCTTTTTCAGTCGAAAATCTCGTCTCCATTTCTGCCTTCTCCATTTTGCACTTGTTCGTGAGCTCCCGCTTCACGTCTTCAATCATTCTAAGATTTTCTATCTCCATCGTGGAAATCTTCTGCTTGAGTCTCTGAACTTCTCTTTGTGACTCGCTGTACTTCTTCTGCCAGTTATCTCTTTCAATTTTCAGTTGCCCAATCTTAATTTCGTATTCTTGAATGATCTTTGTTTTAGACACTTCGTACTCCGTGACGGATTTTACGTACATGTCATTGATGCTTTTCTTCTCCTCTTCCAGTGTCTGAATTCTTTGCTTGAGAGACTCTATCTCTGCACTGTTGTCGACTGGAATTGTTCCCACCACTTCCATATTCCAGTTCTGCCCTTGGTCGTTTATTGGTATCTCACTAGTTGCCATCGAGGTAGATATGGGCTGAACGTAATACGGGCTTCCCCAGCCGTTATCCATTGGGACTGCTTGCATTTCTGTCTCTGACATCTCTTTTAATCCTTTACGCTAAAATTTCACAAATTTTAAAATTAAATTAAGTTAAAGCAGCGAATTGTCCTTTTCGTCTGTGTTTACTGAAGCACAGAAGAACACAAGAACACTTTGCAGATCAGGATCCAAACAAAACGCCTTAAACTCCTATTTAGTCAGAGCCAGTGCTACGTTAAAAGGAAGCGTTCACGGTTTAGCGCATGCTCATGAATCTAAATACTGTTTTTTCGCCTGTGCACGTTGTAGCGAGTACGCAAGCAATATTATCTCATAACATTGTTAAAGAACCAATCAGAAGCGAGTAGATTGCTCGTGTGTGAAATTTTCTTGCCAAAGTTTCGCATTTAATGATTTCTCAGCTATCTGCACGCGCCCCTGGCAGCCATTTGACCAAAGCGCGTGCAAATATAATAGCGGCAAATTCATCAACCATGGAATAAAACCTTCGGGTCAACAATAAATTCAACGTTGGCAGTGTTGGTGCAATCCACTAATATTTCCTGCGAATTTAGTCCTCCGCCGTTCTACTTGGGATTACTATAATATGTGATCGCTGAGATACATGTGAGTGGGATTTTAACCGATAGAATTACTAATAAATTGAGAAAAAATAGTTTGATTAATGCACATGCGCCGAGCCGTGAACTTGCCCCTTTAAAGTGATATATACCTCTGTGAAATTCAGACATAGATTAACCCCTTTACTCCCAAGAGTGCCTAAAATAAAAAATCTGGATTTGTCCCAAATTTGGTTTTGTAAAATACCTAAATATAGATACTACCAAGTGAAAAAAAAAAGCAGCTGAAGAGGTTTCATTTACTGAAATGGTCACACCATGCACGCAATGTCATCCACAGACTTAGAGTTAGAACCACCTTGAATGCCTCCATATCTGACTCTGATAGTGAAAAGGGTTACCAAGAACATATATATGCGCGTGGAAAGCGTGTTATAGTAAATGGAAACTCATTTCGGTTTCTCGACATTTTTCAACGTGTCTAAATATCTCTTTAGTTTTCTGTTTGAAAATTGTGAATTTTTGTGTTTGAAGGATACCGCTGAGGATTTTGTATTCTCAGCCAAAACCAATTACATTTTTTTTCTGATGAACAAATGTTTGGTTTTTGTCCAATTACACAAGAAGGTTGGTCTCTTTTCCATCTGCTTTTTTTTAAACTGATGTCTGTTACGTTGACGAGTGGTGTATTTTACTCTGTATTTCCTTCACACCGCATAAATTGTATATTAACATTTCACGTTTAGAGACATTTTTTCGAAATTATCGGGCACTCAGTCTGCAGTTTTGATTGGCACCACTTCAATCAATTGCCAGTTTATAAGTGGCTTTTAGCCCTTTTCCTTGGATGGTATATTCCCAATCAGGAATGTTGAAACTCTCGATAAAAGGTCATTTAAAACATTCCCCTCGACCCTCCTTTTCATGTTTAGATAAAGCATTCTTAATCGTTTATCATTGTTAGGGAGAGGAGGAGGGGCAAGGTGTGGCTAGTATTATAACGGCAACAAAAATTAATTTATAACTGAGTGCAAGTGTATGTAACTGCACTATGAATTTGCTGTCTTCTATTCAACTTGGCTACCGAAGACATCTGGCTATCTAGAAAAAATGATGAGTAAAAGAATCACACACCTTGCTGGATTCCTTAGAAAGGAAAACCTGGTATCCAAAATTACTTATCGATACTTATTTGTTTTAGTTGCTCGTTATTTAGAATAAATAAAAAAAACTTGAGTGTGAAAGAGGCTGTTTAGTCGAAATTCGGAAGTCCTATGATGGCTTGTACTTATAATGACTTACCTATAGTAACTTTTTTTTGTACAGAGCAAGCGACAGTTGTGTATTTGTATACAATTAGAACTGTTTCTTTCAGTAGTTGCACCCATACCAACCTTGAAACGGTTCGCGTTAAATGTCGCCCGAGTAACATAACAAGCCTAAATGTTTTATCTTAAAATAAAACCTACCTGTATTCAAGGTTCGTGTGCTTCTAGTGAATTTGATGGTCACTAGTTCTTTATCTGGTTTTCCAGACAAGGACTACATTGCTACAGAGCTGTTCTATGAGCCGCGTTAGAGATTTCTGGGGGCTAAAGAAACAGCTTCAAAAAAACTACCGTCTCTGCTCTGGCAGTTCAAATATCTTTCTTGGATGGTAAACAACTTGGTTAACTTTTTGATGATGCTATTTGAAGCAGTGCCAGGTTAAGGCGAGATATTATCCAATCAGATTTTCCATTTTTGTCACGTTGTCTAGCTTTGCATTTCGGGGTTAGCAGGTCACGCGGTGCTTTTGTCTTGCTATACATGTAATTTCATGACATGGTAATATGCAATCAAAATAACCAAACTAGAGCAGCTTTCTCTATAGTGTATAAAAACAGATGTCAAATTAAATTTTCGAATCAGTTATGTACCTGCAACCCTTAAAATTGCAACATGTAGAAAAACGAATTACCATTTTATTTCTATGCAACTTGTTTGTAAATCCCTAGGAGATAATAAATACAGTAAGCCACAAAGCTTTGGGGATTTTTGGAAATAATAACTTACCTTTGTTTAAGGACTTTAAACTCAGCTCAGGCTACTCCGTACATTTATGATATAATTCCGTCTTCACCAATTGCTGCTGCGACACTATTCTTGTTTCATATAGGTCATTTACCTCCAATGTTCCAACCTAAGAAGGTGTTGTTTAAGTTACGCTGTAACGTGACCGCACTCTGTTTCTGGGTTTGGTAACAGGTGGGTTGGTGAATGTTTCATGAACACAGGCCAAATTTAGACCGTCTGCTGGTTTAGTTTTATTACATGTGGCATCCGTCACAATGGGAGGTGAACTGTGGATATGTGTTGATTATTACTGGCACCCAAACCCAAAAGTTCCAAAACCACAAACCGCGAACTCCACAGATTGAACCATGAACTAATCTAAATTCCGAGCAGAAACTTTGCTTGGCCGAAACATTTTTATTGTCATTGATTAGACAACATTTTGATCGGAAAAAAAACTATAAAACCTTCCAAGAGACAATTAAAGGATAACCTTGTAGCCCTTGCAATGTCACCAACATCTTATTTGAGGCTTGGCACACGATGCGAAAACAGAGTTACATCTACTTTGTGACTGAACGACTCAAACAACAGGATAAACAAGGAGATAAACAAATGTCGATCTAGGGCTGTGAAAGTAAGACACTAAGTTGTAGGCAAGAGAACTGGTAACTTTTTTTCAGTGTCATATGGGTCGAGTTTGTTTTGTTCGCTCTTTGTTTCCATAGTATCTTTTCCATTGCTTGCATTCCAGTTTTATCTGTATATCGAGGTACTTCATACGAAGAACTCCTGCGACTGATGTGGCTTTCAACTCTAAATATTGCTGGTTATTAAATTCTCAATTCCGGTCATTCAATTTGTTGCTTTCTTATTGGTTTACCGCACATATGTTATATATCAACGAATAACCCTGCTTTTCTCCTTATAAGGAAATTGGTTGTCATGTTAAGTGCCGCGGTGTTCCAAACTTTTCACTTCGAAGCGAACTTTTTGACCAGAAATGGACCAAAAAAAGCAGTGATTACTAGAGTTCATGGACGGGGTGCAGGGTTGGTGCAGTGGTGCAGTGGTGCAGTGGTGAGAGCACTCACCTCCGACCAAAGTGACCTGGGTTCGATTCTAGGACTCTGCGTCATATGTGGGTTGAGTTTGTTGTTGGTTCTCGTCCTTGCTTCGAGAGGTTTTTCTCTGGGTATTCCGGTTCCCCTCTCCTCAAAAACCAACATCTCCAAATTCCAATTCGAACTATGTGGTGTCCCCAATTAGCATTCTCTGCCAAATACCGTTGACACCTAAATAAAGTGATTTATTTTTTGGTAATTTCTGAATAATAGTTTTTCCACTGGCCCTTCCTTTATACAAGGTGGTTATAACCACCAAGCGTTCTGCACGTCTTGTTGGTTATTTTTCACCTCTTATCCAGCGAATACAATAATTTCACATCCATTTAGTGAGATGAAAATGCAAAGTGGATGTAAAATGCAATTAAGTTTATTCAAGAACGTGAGCCAGACTCAATGGGCGAAAACCTAACGAATCACTGAGAAATTGCATTTACGAAACGTTCCAAGATGACATAAGACGTCAACTGATTGCAGCAGTTTTTACACCCGATAATTGTGTATTTTGTATATATAAATGTTATTTTTGAACTGTCTCCATTTTTTCTTAATTTTATGATATAAGAGATATTAACCTTAATTTATGCTCGACCCTTTAAAGTCTAAAGAAAAGTGTCCATCTGAAAGGAAGGCAAAAATTGATGCCAAAGGGAGGAGCAAACCAACAGGCATGAAGTAGCATTATCTTACTGTCTTATTCAGGGAGCCGGAACTCGGATTTATCACCTTCCTACGGATTGTGGTAGTCTAGGCTACAATTATGAGACATACATCCTCCGTGCTGCTAGCACAACGGCTAGTTCGTTTCCCACTTAAAATGAAAATTGCTGAGCCTAGACGATTGGCAATTTCGAGAGCTATGCTATAGATAACATTCACACACAAAGCAGTGATCATAAGAACCCTTTATTAAATTATCCCCACTTTCAAGGTTAAAAATATTCAAGTAATAACTTTAAATTACATGTAATTGACCTGCGATTTGGAATTTCTTATGACAATACCAATGTATTGTCAAACATGGAAAAGGTAACATCGTGAAAATAATCAACCGCATAGCGTCATCAGTACCCATAACGTTCTTAAGATTTTAACATAAAACAACCTGATGACAGGATAATCCATATTTCTAGTTTAGGCATAAACGAGTTTTTAAAACTTCAATATTGTTTCCTAGAGGTCCTTAAACAAAATGTTCCTAGCAAGTATTTCTTTAATAATTATTATAGACGAGACTATATATAACATTAAGGAAGGGGCTTTTCTCAAGATTCGCAATTTTGTTTATATGAACTAGAGCATCTAAACTTCCCAGCAAATATTACTCAAACAAGTTTATAATTGAAAATATTACATACAACATATATAACATATATTTAGGCACTTCGTTCACTGAAAGTCTTATCAAACATGACTAAGAACCAAAAACGACACACTCCCAACATATACTTCTTTAGGTTTTTATAATTAAACTTTAAGTAAAACTTAAGTAACTTTACGTTTAGTGAAATATGCCCTCAAGGCCTTTCAGTTATTTTCGCCTGAGGCTAGTTTTCCTTATTTTGGCGCATCTTCCAAGGTTCTCGAGAGGTAAGCCTAAGAAAAGTAATCCATGCGCCATACCACAAATAAAGGATGAAAGCGGTAGTGGAGATACCAAATAAATACTTGCTTTTTCTTTACTGTTTAAACCATTTCGTAAATCTTAAGTCGGACTGAGAGATTCACAGTAGTTTTGACGGTTTTTTTTTTACGTAACTCATCAGTGAGATATGTGGAAACTGTTCTAACGAACAATCGCACGCTCTTCACGATTTTAGCCCCGCAAAAAAATAAAGGTATTGGGGTAATGTGTTTTTCCAAAAAGGGGATTGACTGGTAGACCTGATCTGGGGGCTTGTATGCGAAATTTGAATATGTAACAGCCTAGATAAGCATACACTTTCAGGGACACCAGTTCGTGTTATTCGCGCTCTCTTACTGCTTATAACGTTTGCTGGACTAAACAATTGCAGCCTTCTCTGGAAGAATTTATCATACTGAGTTACGTCACCAAGTGGAACTAAAACACATTCAAAGGTAAACAAGCGTTTGACGTTTTTCACAAAGACTTTTAGCGAAAAAAGAAAGACTTGTCATCAGAAAACTTAATCAAAATGAATTTAATCAAAAGATTTTGTCAAGTCCCACAATTGTTAATTTCAAGTCATTAGCCGGAACCCTGCTACAAGCACATTTAACCGATGGAGTTTGGCCCTGAAATGAATTTCATGCAAGGCGTTGATTGGGAATCTTCAAGAAGCGTAAGGAAGAGACGCCTTATTCAAACAGGTAGGCAGGCATCCATTACCATATGGACTTTCTTTCCATATAACGTACCCGTTACGGTGATACAAACACCCTGTCGTGCCCCTCTTCAATCCCCTTTAACTATTTCTTTAGCTAATATAAAACAGCATTCTTAGAATTTTTCTGTTTTCAAGTTGGACAAAGATAAGGACAGTTTTTAATCTGTAAAATATGTTTCAATGGGACTCCCATTATCAACAGTTGCAACGAAATTTGAAAACTGTTTCAATATATAGCAGCCTAGATAAGCATACACTTTCAGGGACACCAGTTCGTGTTGTTCGCGCTCTCTTACTGCTTATAACGTTTGCTGGACTAAACAATTGCAGCCTTCTCTGGAAGAATTTATCATACTGAGTTACGTCACCAAGTGGAACTAAAACACATTCAAAGGTAAACAAACGTTTGACGTTTTTCACAAAGACTTTTAGAGAAAAAAGAAAGATTTATCATCAGAAAACTTAATCAATTTAATCAAAAGATTTTGTCAAGTCCCACAATTGTTAATTTCAAGTCATTAGCCGTCACCTTGATTTTCAGTCAGCTTGAGATTATCCGGGGTGGTTTTGGTACAGGTGGTATATTTTTAATAGAATAATTTACTGTAATTTCTACAACCCTCATGATGGAAGTTTATCGATTTACCTCCCTCCCTCCCCTCTCCGCATACAAGCCCCCAGATCAGGTCTACCAGTCAGAGCAAAAACTAAACTTACACAGTCATAAGCACTCCCGGATGGAAGCCCCAATCCCCACCCTAACTCTCTTCGACTTCATTTCTTCAGCGAAGTCAAACTAAATTCATTTAGAACAACGGTACGCTATCACAATACTTGTGCTTGCAGCTTGCCGGACTTGAAAGGCCTCTCTCTTTATAGAAAGCTAACAGACTCTACGATAAGGATTCCGCAACGGAGTGGAAAGCTTGTGGCTTACATAAATTTTGGATCCTGTGAAAGAAACCTGATTTGTTTATATTCTATGTCCATTTTGGAACTTTTAAAATTCTAGGATATATGCTCCCCTCCATAGTCATGAGCCTCCTCATGCTTCGTCCGAAGTGTTAGCAACTGAGATATCACGGTATTTTGGGAGCCGGCTGGTGACTTCCTTCTCCATCATGCAAGGTGCTTCTAACTACCCCGGCTGTAGCGTTTTCATTTGCATTACCAGCCACAAACTGCGCGTTACCAGGAAAGACACTGCCTACAATATTTCCGCTGCCTAGTGAATTCACCACGGCCTGGTTGAACGAGCCACTGCTCAAAGCCTCACTTTGTCCTATCCCAACACTAGAGGCGGCAATGAATGCTGCATTGGATAACCCGCCAGTTCCAGCCATGGGTCCCCCCAGGGCATCTGAAATACTCCCGGTTGCCTGCATGGTGTATCGTACCTTCTGTAGAATATCGCCGTATGATTGCCCTGAGTTTATTAAGGATTGACCGTTTGTGTTGTTCAGTGTTGGAGAATAGCTGGGTTGGAACACTCTCGCCTCAGATCTCAGGCCAGCTAAGTTTGAGCCCAACGAAAGGTCATTACCTCCTCTGAACTCCGATTCCCCAAGGGATCCAAGATTTAGACGCAGTGTGTCGTTTCTATTTATACTCTGTGAAATGAAATTAAATTTCAGGGATCATTCACACATGATTGGTACAACTTTCTTTCCTGGGAGAGTTGTTAAGTTTCATTATGGAAAGGAGTGGTTAAAAGTAAAATTAATATGAAACGCGCGGCCATGCTGCATATACGAGATACCAAATAACTACTGGGGTGGAATCGTACAGTATGACTCGTACTGATCTAATATTTTGGGCCTGGAGACATAAGAACGCGTGCAGAACCACAAGAAGGAGCTGAAATGAATTCGAACCAGTGTCAAGTGATTATAGCCTTTTAGACAGATCACTTTCTGTCGTTAACTGCCTTTAGCTTGTCAAAGGTAAAGTTTACAATTATAATATCGACTGCCCTATGCAGAAATCATCGCACATATTTCTTCCCAGCTAGAAGACAAGACTAGAAAATTCCCAACGCCCGGCAGGGGGCACTTGAACCATGTTTGGGTATGGGGGTGTCGTAGAGGGTCTGAATCCCTGTCCCTGTTTAGGACCTAAAAATGCTTAAAGTACCAACCCTGGGTTGGACATCACCCTCCATTTAAGGTCCCCGATTAGGAAAAATGACAAAATACACACTCTCATATTTTACACAATTTTTAAGTGTTTCAAAGACCATGCCAACAAACGTCTCCAATCTAGGATTGCTAGATACTGTATAGTCCATATTTAACAACGACAATCGTACTGACCAGACCCTGTTTAGGACAGAGAGGCCAAAAACCCTACCATGTTCAGCGGCACGTCCCCGTACAGGCCATTTAAGGGAGTACCCGCGGGTCCCAACGTTAAACATCATTTCATGAGAATCAAGTACAGTTTTTGAAGTAAAGTCTCTTCATTTAGTACCAGCTACAAGCTTCTTACCCACTCCTCCCTGTTGGCAGTTTCCAAGTCTTTGTTCCGTGTTTCTAGGGTCCTCAGTCGGTCGCCCATAACTCTGAGTTCCCTCTCAAGCCTTTCTGTTTTGGCCTGGAGTGTCATGTTTCTTTGCTCCATCAAGTTGATTTGGTCCTTATATTGCCTCAAGTCGCATTGTGTTGAATGATGGGACGACACGCTGGAACAACCCTAGTGGGAAACGAAAACCAACTCTCATAATTGACAGAGGCAGAGAGTGAAGTGATATCCCAGCAAAAGAACGCATCACCGTGCCATGGCTATGCAGCTCAAGTTGACATTCTTTTCCGGAATAATGTTTTCAGCTATATAAATATATATTTATATGACTGTATTTTACATAGGTGACGGCCAAAAAAGGTTTTTAATGTCTTCAAATTATGTTAACATTTTAGCAATGAAAGCGTTTACAAAATTTTATGTGCTTTCTTCCTTATTTCCTCATTTTTGGTACTACATTTCTGTTGCACAAACTTCCGTTCTTAGTGACATTTTCTTCCCTTGAAAGGTCGACCTCTACATAGTTAAAAACCAATGAATGATAAGTTTTAGGCTTTGTTTCCATATCATCACTTTGTTTTTTTCTTTGTTTAGTGGTTCACTTTTCATTTTATCGCACTCAGTGTCAATTTTACCTAGTCTTTTAGGAATAAGCCTTAATAACATGGCCGTTCTAGACAAATGCCTTTTCACTAAGTAGATAACCTTGTCGAAATAACATAACATAAATTAAAGGCGGTCAAGAGGTCATAGACACTTTAGCCCAAACACGGTTATGTTTTTCCTTACCCATTAAAAAAAATTAAATGCTTGAGCAACCAGCACTTTTGGGCAGCCCAAGTAGGGATAGAAGGGGAAAGGAATAATTTTTAAACTTTTCTTTGTGCTGTTTTCAAACACTTAAAAACACGACTAGAAGCAACAAAAGGCACACATTGAAGATCAACTACAATAACTGTTGAGTAAAGGGTACCCACCAGAATATTTTTTACTTTGTCTTCCAACATGATTTTGCCAATAACATCCGTTTTTCTTTCCATTTCATGCCTTGCTTTGCTGAGCTTTCGTCTCAAGTCCTCTCTCATTTTTTCCAACTCTTCCTCCAGTTCCTGCTTTTCGTTTTCGAGTGTCGTCTTGAGCTCGGTTTTTTCTCGTTTAAGTTTACTTATTTTCTGCTGAAGGTCGTTAATTTTGACCTCAAACTTTCTTCTCTCGCCCTCCGACCTCTCCAGAAACTCCCTCTCCATCTGAATTGCCAGACTGCTCCTCGTTAACTGCTCCGTATTTATCCTGGAATTTCCAGAAAGCTCGTTGCTTAAGAGCTTCGCTTGAATTGCTTTTCTTTGATCTTGCAGGAAAGAGATTTGCTTTGTTAAGGCATTGATTGTTTGCTCAAATTTCAGTTTTTGATCTTTCAACATTTTTTGATACTCTCTTTCCATTGTCATCTTCAGCTCTTCTCGGCTTTGGATAAGACTCTTTTCCGCAGTGGTCTTCTCCTCCTGGTATCTCATCCTTTCGTTCTTCTTTTGCATTTCCATATCTTTTACCTTTCGTTCTGTTAATGACATCTCACGTCTTAAGTCATCGATAATCGCCTGTAACTTTTTCCCTTGCGAAGACAACTTTTCTTCGTAATCGTCCTTGATTCGCGACAATTCCTCATCTTTATCTCTTGAAGCTCTTTGTAGAATGGTCATCTTTTCAACATCGTGGATTCTTGCAAGCTTTTCTTTTTCTTGTTTGTAGCAATCCTTAGATTCTCGTTTCTCGCATTTAAGGGCATTCACCTCTTTTGTGAGGGCATGTATCGTTTCCATTAGCTTTTTCTTTTCACTTTGCAACTGGCTTTTATCTTTGTCAAACTTTGACGTCAACGCCGACTTTTGTCTTTCCAGCTCATCATTTAACCTTTGCTGTTCTCCACCCATCGTGTTGTCATCATCCGAGCTAAATCGTTTACGTTGTGTCGAAATTCCATTCTTTGGTGGATAACCATTTCTATTAATGCGGATTCTCTCTTCAACCTCAGCTCTCTCTTTCACCAGCTTGTCGTTCAAGTAATCGAGCTCCTTTCTATGCTTTCGCTTCAAGTCATCCATCTCATCTTCAAGTAAACGACGGTAACTGGTCAGCTTCTCTTTGGCCTCTCTTACTTCTTCTTCTAACTTTGTCTTTTCCTTTGAGGCTCGGTTCAAAATTTCTTCCTTTTCTTCATTAAATCGTCTTTGCAAATCTTTGACTTTCTTCTCTAAAACCCCGTTTTCTGCCGGATTCAGTACATAACGAGCTGTCCCTTTCACAGTAGATTTAAGATCCATTTGCATATCATCTTCTTTTCCTGTGGCTACTGGTGATGGCCTACCGGGGTTGCTGGGAAATGCTTCGTTAACCTGTTCCACAGCTCCTGTGTAGCTTGTTCCTCCTCCTCGAATACTGGATTCGACATGACGAAGTCGCTTTTGTAGACTTTCTTTTTCTTTCTCAAAGTAGCGTTCCAATGATTCTTTTTCCCTCTGAAATTCCTCGGACATCCTTTGTTTTTGAATTTCAAGGTTTCTGATGTCGTCTGCGTGCTTCTTATTGACATCTTTCAACAAAGCCTCCAGACTTTGTACTTCTTTCTTTAATTTGTCATCCTGGCCAAACGTCGCCTGGTTTCTGGAATCTCCTGAAACCTTATATGGATCAGTGGTATTCACGGACGAAACCCCATTCGTGCGCCCACTCTGCGTTTGGTCATTTGTCAACATTTGCTGTTGTAAATGTAAAATTTTCTCTTCAAGAGCTATGGTGGTGTCTGTTTGAGTCTGAAGTCTTTTCTCACAAGCCTCTTTCAGTTTTTTTACTTCTTCTACAGCTTTGGCTTTCTCGTTCTCGTAAGTTCGTGCCAAAGTAATCTTTTCTTGTCTAAAGGAGTCTTCAATGTCTTGCATTTTTCGCGTAAGGCGTTCAGTTTCATCTGAAAACTTTCTATTACGCCTCTCTACTTCTTCCAATGTACGTGACAAATGATCAACCTCTCGAGTTAAGTTCCTTTGAGCAGCCAGAAGCTCATCTCGTTTTCGAGTCAGGTGAGTGAGCTCTTCTTCAAGCTCTTCGTTTTTCCTTTTCAGGTCTTTATTCCTTTTAGCTTCTTTCTTTAGATCTTCTAGCTTCTCCTGAAGATCTTCTATCTCACTCTGTAATTCACGTTGATTTACTTCGCGTTCTTTGTTATCCCTTGTCACCTTTGTGTCATTTTGAGTCAAAGTAGGTGTCTTGTTCTTAAAGTTGTCTAATGCCTCTTCGTTGTGACTGTTTCCTCCAGACAGAAAGTCGTTTATTTTGTATAAAAGTTTCTTGTTTTCTATCTCTAGAGTTTCTCGCTGTCGAATCTCATTGTTCAGCTGCTGTTGTAATTCACTGTTACCCCAATTAGTTCTTGCATTCATTTCTCGTTGACCGCTAATGAGGCTGCTGCTATTATCCTGATTGGTAACAAGTCCATATCTGCCAGCTTCTGCGTCCTGTCTTCGCTTGGTTTCTTCTATCAGTGACCTTTGCACTTTGTTTATTTGCGTGAGATATTCCTGGGTAATCTCATTAGCTTGTTTTTCGATCATTGCTTTAATTTCGATCCGTTCACGAGCAAAATCCTCTTGCAGTCTTTGGTTTCTTTCTTTGAGATCCATGATATCACTTAGTAAGTATTTCATATCACTGGCGAGTCTCATCTTACTCCGTCGCTCATCTTCGAACCTTTGTCGAAGCACCTCAAAATCTTGGTTTTCCGCATTCATCTCTGCATATCGATCTCTTCCACTGACAGATGAGGTCCTCAGCTCCTCCCTGAGTCTGCCCCTCTCTTCCTCCAGGCGTTGTATTTTTGCATTTAAGTCTTTGATTTGATTATTTGCACGAATTGCACTAGAAAGTTCAGTTTGAAGTCGCATTTCCATGCCTTGAATTTCCTCTGAATGTCGTTTCTTCAAATTGCAAATTTCCTCTTCCTTTTCCTCTATGGCTCTCTCAGTGTCTTTCAGAGATCTCTCTAATTTCCGGTGTTTCTCCTTCAAGCGAGATATCTCCGTTGTTGACTCCCTTCTTATCTCTTCTATCCTCTGTTGTTGATAATTGTTTGTTCGATTCATCTCTTTAATGCAGCTCTCTAACCTTGCTCTTTCTCTTTTTAGCTCAATAAACTCATTTTCTCTCGTTAAGCCGAGTTCGATATTCTTTAAACTTTCTTGGCTCTCGTTTTTCTTGCTCAGGACATCAAGAATTGTCCTAAATTCTCTGTTCTCTTTCTCTAATGCTTGTATGCTTCTCTTGTATTCTGTTACAGCTGTTCCGTTCTCACCTTGCTCTAATAACGTGCTGTTCATCTCTAGAGTCTGTGTTACTATTCTTGACTTTGCCAAGTCATTGAGACTACTTTGCAACAGTTCATTGTCTCGTCTAAGGGAACGGATGGTTTCATCAAATCGGCTGATGGTGTCGAGCATTTCTTGATACCTCTCCTCCAGGTAAGCCTTTTCGTCATTTTCATTCTGATATTCTCTCTCAAACTCCTCCCTCTGCCTCTTCTCAGTTTCGTAGGCCCTCTGTAAACGTTCCTTTTCGTGTTTCATTTGATCACATTTTGACTTATAGTACTCATAATCTGCTGATACTTGGGTTGAAGTATCGCGATTTTCCTTCGCCCCACGAATATAGCAAGTGTGATTATGAACGCATTCATGTACATCACTGTGATTTTCACGTGGACTTGTCATGTACTCTATTAAAGTGCTGTAGTCTTTTTCGATATCACAGCAGTGGTGATGGTCATCTCGGGTTGTAACTTGATCTTCACGTGCCATGAATGATGTATCTTTTTCATGTTGTAGCTCGTCATAACGACCTTGTAGGTATTCCTTCTCTTTTTCAAGTCGGGTGATCCTCTCGAAAAATTGATCTATCAATATGGTATGGTCGCAGCTTACTTTTTCGGTAACAACTGCACTAGCGTCCTGTGCGATGGCTTCAACATTCGATACCATCGTTTGCTCTTTGTTGTTTTCCACTTGAGAAGACTGCTCTTGGCCGTTTCTTGTATCTAATGGGATTTCTTGTAACTCGGAAATCTCTTCTAAGGGCAACTGCACGTGAGACTCGACTTCCTGTGAGTATCTTATCTCCTCACTTTGTATCTCTGAAAGAGTTTCTGCACTTGAAATCTGCACGACTTCATTTTCCACAGCTGATTCTATTTCTTGTCCCGCGACCTCTTCCCAGGGTAGCTGAATTTCCTGAATATCTTCCTCCTTTGTTGAGCTTATCTCGTAACTCTTAGTTTCCTGAATGTCCGTTTCCTGAGTCATTATTTCCTGAGAAGCCATGTCTAGCGGAATTTCTTGTGCGGTCATCTCAGCTGTAGAAACCCAAATTTCTTCACCTTGTAATTCTAATGGCATTTCCTCTATCGAAATCTGCTGCTGATTCATGTCTAATGGTTTGTCTTGCCTT
This sequence comes from Siderastrea siderea, assembly GCA_964030785.1. Classification (NCBI taxonomy): domain Eukaryota; kingdom Metazoa; phylum Cnidaria; class Anthozoa; order Scleractinia; family Rhizangiidae; genus Siderastrea; species Siderastrea siderea. The sequence continues at coordinate 68,237,123 of OZ034966.1, read as the reverse complement.
GTCATTTCACTCATTGAAAATTGTTGGGTTACGATCTCACTTTCCTCAATAGGCCCGATTTCTTGATTTTCGATCTGCAATGGCATTTCTTGTTGCTCTTCATCTTGACTCCCTTCATCTAAACCAGTTTCTTCATGTTGGATCTCCAGAGGCATTTCTTCGACAGTAATTCCAGTCAGCTGAGACTCTTCTTGCTGAAGCTCGCCTCCCTCCACAGGGCCAGCCTCTTGTGTTTCTAATGGCATTTCTTGAATTGACATTTCACTCAGCTGAGTCTCTTCTTGCTGTATCTCGCTTACCTCCATGACGCCAATCTCTTGCATTTTCAATGGCATTTCCTGCAAGGACATTTCTTGTGCGATCATTTGTTGCAGAGGCATTTCTTGTTTACAAAACTCTTCTATAGGCATCTCCTGTATAGGTATTTCCTGCACTGACATCTCTTCCGTTGACACCTCTTGCATGGACATTTCTTGGATAGGCATTTCTTGAACTGTCATGTCTTGGATATGCATTTCTTGAACTGAAATCGCTTGCGTTGACATTTCTTGCACAGAGATCTCTTGCATAGGCATCTCTTCCGTTGATATCACTTGTATCGACATATCTTGCATCGACATTTCTGTCATGGACATTTTTTGCATAGATATTTCTTGGCTATTCATATCAAGTGGCATTTCTTGTATTGCCAATTCACTCATTTGGAACTGCTCGGATTGTAATGCACCAGATTCTACACTTTCAGTCTCCTGACTTTGCATTTCCAGCGGCATTTGCTGCACAGACATTTCCTGCATCTGCATTCCTAGCTCATTCATTTCAAACGGCATTTCTGACATTGATGTTTCGCTCATCTGAAACTGTTGTTGCTGAATTTCGCCTCCTTTCACATATCCCACTTCCTGAATTGACATTCCACTCATCTGAATTTCTTCTCCTTCAACAAATCCAACTTCCTGTATTGTCATCTCACTCGTTTGAAGTTCTCCTCCTTCCACAAAGCCTGTCTCTTGACTTTGCATGTCCAACGGCATTTGCTGCATAGATATTTCTTGCATCTGCATTTCTTGTCCATTCATATCAAGTGGCATTTCTTGTATTGTCATTTCACTCATTTGGAACTGCTCTGATTGTAATGCACCACATTCTACAATGCCAGACTCCTGACTTTGCATTTCCAGCGGCATTTGCTGCACAGACATTTCCTGCATCTGCATTTCTTGCCCATTCATTTCAAGAGGCATTGACATTTCACTCATCTGAAACTGTTGTTGCTGAATTTCGCCTCCTTTCACATATCCCACTTCCTGAATTGACATTCCACTCATCTGAATTTCTTCTCCTTCAACAAATCCAACTTCCTGTATTGTCATCTCCCTCGTTTGAAGTTTTCCTCCTTCCACAAAGCCTGCCTCTTGACTTTGCACGTCCAGCGGCATTTGCTGCATAGATATTTCTTGCATCTGCATTTCTTGTCCATTCATATCAAGTGGCATTTCTTGTATTGTCATTTCACTCATTTGGAACTGCTCTGATTGTAATGCACCACATTCTACAATGCCAGACTCCTGACTTTGCATTTCCAGCGGCATTTGCTGCACAGACATTTCCTGCATCTGCATTTCTTGCCCATTCATTTCAAGAGGCATTGACATTTCACTCATCTGAAACTGTTGTTGCTGAATTTGGTCTTCATTCACATATCCCACTTCCTGCATTGACATTCCGCTCATCTGAATTTCCCCTCCTTCAACAAATCCGACTTCCTCTATTGCCATCTCACTCATCTGCGGTTCCCCTCCTACAACAAAGCCTATCTCTTGACTTTGCATGTCCAACGGAATTTGCTGCATAGATATTTCTTGCATCTGCATTTCTTGTCCATTCATTTCAAGTGACATCCCTCCCATTGCCATTTCACTTATCTGCAACTGTTCCCCTTGAATTTCGCCTCCCTCCAAATAGATAACACCTTCGACACCTTCGTTTTGCACGTTTTGCATTGACATTTCTTGAAACTGCATTTCACTTTCCGTCATTGATATCCCTTGCATCTGCATTGTCTCGCTGTTCATTCCTAGTTGCATTTCTTGTGTCATTATTCCTTGTGATCGTACCCCTGTGTCATTCATTCCTTGCACCGTCATTTCAAGTATTATTGTTTCTCCATATCCTACCTCTGTTCCTTGAATGACCCCTCCTTCAGACTGAATCACCTGCCCGCCATATTGCCCTGACCCTACTATAGACATATCTGTTATTCCCATATTCTGCATTTGCATTTCTTGGGCCAGAATTTGACCAGAATTATCTCCGCCTATGAACTTCTGTCCTTGAGCCATTTGCCCGTCAGTCAGAACTCCTTGTGAGAAGCCTTGGGATTGCATCTGAAGCGTCTCTCCACTAGCTTGCTGCGAGTCCATACTGAGTTCCTGAGATGCCATTTGCGTATAGGTTCCTTCTTGAGTGCAAAATTGTTGTTCGCCATTTACCTGTGACTGCATCATCATAATTCCTTCTCCATTCATTTGAACTGAGCTGATTTGTTGTTCGCCTATCATCTGCACTTGCATCTGAGAACCTAAATTGTCGGACATGCTTTCAGACGTCATTTGAATATATCCCCCATGTTGAATTTCAGCCTGGCCCTCCTGCATGTGACCTTCCACTTGAAGCGGCAACTCCTGAGTAGTCATTTCACCATATTTTCCTCTCGGCAAACCTCCATCGGTGTGTACTTTTCCATTAAAGTTCCCCACATGAGAAGAGTTCTCCGTTTGAATAACCTGCAAGTTTTTGTACATATCGTTATGTCTACTGTTTAAAAACAGTTTCACCACACACAAAGAATTCTCCGCGGGTGATAAAGTCCTAAAGGGATTTGATATGACAAACCTTGATTCAGAAATGTTTAAAGCCGTCCTAACTCACCGTTTCCTCTTGCTCAACACCGTACATTTTATCTCAAATCGAGATATGTTCTCAAACGTTCATCTTCTCGTCTCGTCTCGTACGCCTCTTCTGCATAAAACTGGTTTACTTCTATTGCGGTCGGCTCCTCTGGCACCAACAGAATATTAATACGTTGCTACATCAGCGAATGAATCACAACAAACATAGACCTGTTATCGGTGTATGTTATTATTTCACTGGTCTTAGGACAACCTAATTATACAAAGGATAAAAGTCCTAAGGTGTATTTTTTTTTATTATTTTTAAGCCCACTTTGCAGGTTGTGGATTAATGGAGATCAATGTGGGAAATCAAACTTAAGAATGCACCACAAGACCTGGGATTTCTTTGCCTCGACTAACATGCTTTGTCGGGCGAGCTTAAAACTATACTACTTTCATAACAAAACAAAGTATCTTTGACGAAAAGGAGTGACAACAGTGATTAAACAGGTCGGTTTTCTGCAGCAAGCAAATACTTTTAAATTCATTTTGTACTCAGATTTAGCAAGAAATATAATTTCCATCGTTTCTGTGGCTAGTTACTAAATTATGCAAAAGCGTCACTTATTCAGAACTGCTTTAACTTAATAAACGAAAGCAGGTAAAGAAAAACCACAAGGCTTCAAGAATCTTCCGATATTTTAAGGAACCCATGGCAACATCGGTTTTGATTGTGTGATCCTTATTTGATTGAACTTGGCTAGAGCTCTCTTACAGAATTATGTCACAGTTTCACTGACAAGCAGTGTTTACATGAATTTTTACTTTTATTAGCCATAAGAGCCTTTAACTGTGGTCTATGATTCCGAACGTAATCAAGTGTTTCTTGTTTTTTGCTATGTAATTGCGTTCGACGACAGGAGAACGCAACCCTAATCCCGGCCGGAGTAAAATCGAGATTTTCTCTGTAGTGGATGGATGGTGGATGAACTGACACCAATTTTGCCCCCCCCGAAGATTTTTGCAGGGGCATAACCTCGGCCGGGAACTGGTGTATACTTTGACTCGCTTTCATGGAACCAAATGACCTCGCTTATCCAAAGGCGTTTTCGTTGCGAAGAAGCTTGTTTCGAACGAGGGAAGTTCCAGGCTCGAAAAAGCAACCTTTCGCCCAAGGAGTTATTGTAAATCCTTGATCGAAGTCTTAGAGAAGTATGCACGACTCCTTGGTACATATGTCAACCTGTAGTTCGCCGTTCAGTTGGCATTCTAACCTTCTCGCCTTCGATGAAGAACCACTCGGCATACAACATTCAAATTTATATGTCCGTGAAAGAAACACGCTATTTGAATTTACTTGATACTTAAATCATTTCTCTCTCGAAAAATGCCTTGGCGAGTCACTCTCGAAGTTTTGTGTATAAATGTCCATGCTGCCACTTTTAAATTTAGAAATCGCGTTGTCTGCTTATTTCGGAAATCGACGTTTATTAACGAAGCCGCGAACTAAAAGAGGTTGAGAGGACCATTGCGCGAATATTTTGGAGGTTATCAAAGGTAAAGAGTTCAACGGTAGTTATTATTATTATTATTATTTCTATAGCGCAAAAATCCATGCATATATGATCTAATGCGCTTTACATAAATAGTTATCATAGTATTACAACAATAATGTACTTATAAAAATTATTCATATATATATATACCTATAAAAAATCGATGTCATTGAAATCGCTTAAAAAACTTAAATAAAAAAAAATTAATAAATAAATAAAAAAAGATTAAAAGCCCCCAATACACATTTCGCCCCTATCTCTCTTATATAAAAATCTATGTTAAAAACACTACGAACACAAATTATATGCTAATTTAAAAAAATGAGTTCATAACTGTGACTGAAAACTTTTTAAATTGTCCAAAGTTCTCAAATCATCTGGGAGGGCGTTCCACAAAGTTGGTGCAGCGGCAAGGAACGCCCTGTCTCCTGTTGTCTTCTTCGTTTTGCGTGGCTGATCGAGCAGAAAGTGCTTTGTATTTGAACGAAGCATATAAGTTGACTTTGTCTTGAGTCTTATTAACTGACTAATATATGTGGGGGCACTACCATGTATAGCCTTGAATGTGAATACAACTATTTTAAACATTATACGGTACTTAACAGGTAGCCAACGCAGGTCTTTCATAACCGGAGAAATGTGACCAAAACGCGGGGTATTCGAGATTAGTCTTGCGGCAGCGTTTTGTACCCGTTGCAACATGTTAATGTAACTGGCTGGTAAACCGTACAGCAGACTGTTATAGTAATCTAGACGTCCAATTACTAATGCAAGGACTAATGTTTGTGCACTCTTGAACGTTAGGTATTTTCTGATGCGTCTAATTTTGTATAGTGTTCCAAAGGATAGACTACATGTTTTTCTAATATGGGCGTTGAAATTCAGCTGTGAGTCAAACCAAACACCAAGATTTCGCGCCTCATTTGCAGTAGAAACACAAGTATCACCTACAGTTAGAGTATCTAGGTTGACCTTGTTAAGTTGTTGGCGGGTTCCAATTAGCATGATCTCAGTTTTGTCATCATTAAGTTTCAGTTTGTCAGTGTTCATCCACGCCCTTATGGCGCGAATACACTGTTCCACAGCATATATTGCCTCTGCTTCACTATGGGAGTTATCTGGCTTGAAGGATAAATAGAGCTGAGTATCGTCAGCAAATGCGTGTACGCTAGGCAGGTACAGCTTGATGACATCGAACAACTTGCTGGCATAGGTACTGAAGAGCAGGGGCCCGAGACATGAACCCTGAGGCACACCATAAGGTAAAGGGTAACTATCTGATCTTTCTCCATCTACTGACACGCGCTGGCTACGTCCAGACAAATACGATGAGAACCATGCGAGAGCGGCGTCAGTGATACCAAATGAGGTCTCGAGTCGACGTAACAATATGGCATGGTCGACGGTGTCAAATGCCGCACTAAGATCAAGAAGTACCAGAATCGACACGTGCTGTTTATTCATGCTAGACAAGATATCATTTACAACTCTCAGTAGGGCGGTTCCGTACTGTGCCCTTTCCTGTAAGCAGACTGCAGCATAGGAAAGAGTTCGTTGTCGGTGATGTGACTGTACACTTGGTCAAAGACGGCCCTCTCAGTAATTTTTGAGACAAATTGAAGGTTGCAAACAGGTCGTCGGTTCTTGTTGGTCACTTCCTTGGCACTTTTTTTCAGCAGCGGGTTGACAATCGCTTCTTTCCACTCAGTTGGAAAATGGGCAGTTGTAAGTGAGGCATTGACTAGCTTAGTGATGACCGGAAGCAGAACTTCAAGCGAGTCACATACCAAAGTGGTTGGAAGAGGATCTAGCGCGCATGACTTTTTGGCCGACTTCTGAATCAGATCGTAGATTTCTTGTTCACTCAGTTTCCGGAAAGAGCGCAGTTTTGCGTTTTTGTTCACCACAGGTTTGTCGGGAGGTACGAGATCGCGTTCAGACTGACTGATAGGTTTCGCTTCAATTTCACTACGGATGCTCTCAACTTTTCTAACAAAATATCTGCCGATATCATTAGCTACTACGGTTTTATCTAGGTGTTCAGCAAACAGTTCATCCTTTTTCATACCCAGAAGCTTATTCGCAGCGCTAAACAATTTTCTTTGATCAGCACCGTTTTCATCCATAAACTCAGAGTAGAAGTCCCGTCTAGCCTTATTCATCAGGTAGGTCGCATGGTTTCTCTTTGACTTGAAGTCAAGCAGATCATCTGTGGCCTTGGTCTTTCTCCATTTGCGCTCTGCTTTCTTACGCTCTCGTTTGGCACTGTCGATAGTTTCATTGTACCAGGGTACGACAGGTCTTGTTACTCTTTTGCGTGTTTTAAGAGGCGCGTGTCGATCAAGTAGTGCTGATAAGGTGGTAATGTATTCACGCGCGTACGCGTCCAAGTCTTCAGCAGTATGAAGCTGATTGTTATCGCACAGTGAGCTGGCTTGAATATCACTGTGGAAGCTGTCTAGGTCTAATGATTTGATTTTCCTGTAGGTGGTAGTTTTTACAGAGAGACCTGGTCGAGACAGTTTTAATCTAGTGAATACGGCTGCATGATCAGATATAAATAGGTCGACCGATGGCTCATCGTCAACAAGTGCTTCCGACTTCCGTGTAATAGATAGATCAAGTGTGTGGCCGTCACGGTGTGTTGGTTGCATAACATGTTGTTGGAGACCAAAAGAGTTTAAGAGGTCAAGGAATTTCCGAGTGTCTGGATTGCTACAATCGTCCACGTGGATATTAAAATCACCGGTGATTAGTAATCGTTCCTTGCAAAGCAGCAATGATTCAAGATAATCTGGGAATTCAGCGAGGAATTCATTTGTGGTAACAGGATGGCGCTCAGAGTAGGGTGGTCTGTAGATAATTACAATACGAATGCTATACTTGCCAGATTTAGCTAACCATTCAGAGAATTCGTACGACGATCGCGCACTAACACCAGCGTCAATCTTTTTTACATCTAACGACTCATGATAGATGATACCAGTCCCCCCTCCGCGGCGATCAGATCTCGTGTGATCTAGGAATTTATAACCATTTGGACAGAGCTCAGCTCTTACGGAAGAGTCTAGATCGCTTAGCCAGTGTTCTGTAAGAGTAGTTAGGTCCGGTGTTGTAACATTTCAGTTGGTTTAATTCTGTATTTACATGTGAAACTTTCGATGAGTACATACAAGCGGACATGTGACTAAATATGTCCGCCTGAAAAATAACATATGTCACGCAACTTTGTTATTTTAAGATTTACATGTATTTCGTATCTGACAATGTTCGATTTTCTATTGAAAATATATCAACTGATAACAACCGAGGGTCGAGAAAGATCAGAAAGCTGAGCAGACTCTTTCTTTCCCCAATTTCGGTGTCGACAAGGGTTGCAGTCGAACGCACTCCACTAATCTGCGATTACTACTAGTTTTACACTACGAGTCGTTCTCTAATAACTGTTAGAGTATCTGCCGTTTTGACAATAAAAAAGACTGAAACAGGTTTCTAGCGGTACCATAGGAGTTTCCATTTTTGGGTTATCAGGTTTGTCGATGCATTGTCAAAAATCCCTTCCAGTAATAAGGACAAAGGAACAAATACCAGGAGTTGAAATAATGCGCATTATTATATAGACAAGAGTGTTTTAGCGGAAAATAGACCACTCTTAAAGTTCATACGAAACCACAACGGAACTCGAGGAGCTTATTTTCCATATCATCACCAGTGAGGATATCGATAGCGTCATTTCCCCCTTTTACACTGTAGTAAAAACATTTTACTCACTCGCTGCGCTCTTTCGAAAAATATTGGGCCGGTTATTTAAACCAAGTTTAGACAGCTTTTATGAAAGTCGTCGTCTAACCCACGTTAAACCATGAAATCCAATTATTTAAAAGTTGTTTTTCCGTAACCTTGTTTAGACGGCGTCTAAACACCGACTAAGGAACAATAGGAAGTTAGACCTGCTCACAGGTAGGTTTAAACGCTGTTTAACAGCAAATTCATGGGCACCCATTTTGAAATGGACAGACTTCTGCGCTACAGGCAGTTAAGAGAGTACGCCAATCGACGTAATATACATGTAAGGCAAATTCGGCGCCTTAGGGACAGATTTAACCCTTTAGAGGAATACGATGGCGAAGATTTTCGATTGCGTTTTCGTTTCAGAAAGGACTCGGTTATTGACCTCGTCAAAATATTGGATAAAGATCTTCAACATCAGACAAGAAGAAGTCTGCCGCTGACACCAATGCAGCAAGTTCTAATTGCTTTGAGATTTTATGCAACTGGAACTTTCGAGCGGGTTGTTGGCGATTTATTTGGTGTCTCTGTATTTGCTGCATGTACGGTCATTTACAAGGTTTCAAGGGCAATTGCGAAACAAAAAGGACATTTCCTGTCATTCCCTGATAACTTGAATGACACTAAGCGAAAGTTTTATGATGTTGCGCACTTTCCAGGTGTGATCGGGGCCATCGATTGTACCCACATTAGGATCCTATGTCCAAACAAACAAAACACTATGGCATTTGTTAACAGAAAGCAGTTTTACTCCGTCAACGTCCAAGCAGTTTGTGATAGCGATGCCTTTATTACTAACATCGTGGCACGCTGGCCTGGATCGACTCACGATTCACGCATTTTTGAGAACAGCATGATCGCAGACAAATTAAGGGAAGGGACTATTGATGGCATTCTGGTGGATGACAGTGGATACGCTTGCAGATCATATTTAAAGACACCAATCCTCAAGCGAAAGAATGCAGGAGAAGTGCGCTACAATACTGCACATAGGTGTACTAGGTGTGTTATTGAGAGGTGCTTTGGCTTACTAAGGCGAAGATTTCCATGTCTGCACTTAGGATAGACTTGCACCAAGTCGACCTCTCATAAGTCCCTCGATCATCGATCGCTCGTCGAACGAGCGACGAAGTCACGAGAGGTCGACTTGTTTCGCCTGAGTGGATTTGAATCATATTATAAATTCACGGGCGAAAAAATGATTGACATATGCTGCCTTGGGAGTGGTGTCAAATATCAGACACGTTACGTCATGCAAAACTGTCACTCTCCTATTGGTCAATTGTCATGATGTCACCGGTGGAATTTCCGACCGGTGAATTTGGCGCCAAACAGGTATGAAAAGTCCTTTAAAATGGCCAACCAACCAGAAAAAAAAAATTTAAAGGACTTTGAGAAAGTCTACACTTAGGACTGCTCACCGCCCTGGCGAATACTCTCGTCATTATTGTAACCACGGCAGTATTGCACAATTTCGCCCTTCTGCGTCAAGAACAAGACTTTGATGAAGACATCAAAGATGAAGATGTTCCATTTGACATTGCTGCTGCTGTAGACGCAAGTGGAAATGCCAAACGCCAGCTTATTATTTCACGATACTTTGCTTAATAAAATTAATCAATTAATTGAATTGCCTGTAGGGTACCTTATCAACAGAATAGGAAACAAAGACAACAGTCACTACAATTAATAAATCTTCATGTTGTTTTGTAATTTATCAGTGTTACATATCATGACATATGAACTATAAGTTCAAACTACAAGATGGTGTAAGTTTTTTCTTCGTCAGTGCCGTATGCAGGTGGCAATCCAATTCCCAAGTTAGTGCATTGGTGCACCAGTTTCCATTCCTTTAGCTTTAGGACTTTCATTTTTAATTTGTGCTCTTCCCTTGCAAGGGACAAGAATGGGTCCGTCTCAGGAGATTCTGGTCTTCTGCGTTTGCACCTGTCAATATAATGTTAATATATTGACGATAAATAAGCGTGAATAGTATAATGAATTATCATGCAATAAATAAAGCATAATTTTTCAGTTGAAAAATTAGTTACTTCTGACTGTCCTCCTTTTTCTTGAGTTTTGCTCATTTCCAGGTAATAACTTCAACATCAGCAACTCCACTTGGCCCCGCTTCTCATGTGATAGTGCCCTTCTCGTCTTTGTCCCGTCTTAAAGTAGGTTCCTCTTCTGCGTTATCATCAAACTCCTGCTCTAGCGGATTAATCGAGGCTGGTATGACGTCCACAACTAGTTTACACACCTGACTTGGGGAGGCAGGAGCTTTTCCTCCACCAGTTTTTCTTGATTCACGACGTTGCAAATCGTGTTCTTTCTTAGACTGCAATTTCAGCCGTCTCCAGCATCCTTGGATCTGATTCATGTCCCGTTTGGTTCCGTTTGGATTTTGGGAGTTGAATTTTTTCAGAATTTCTTAAGGGTTGTCCAATACACCCAAACTGACTCGATTCGTCTAAGGTGGTGACGACTCGTCTCGATTCGACTCGAATCGTCCCAGGTGTAGTCGATTCGACTAACTGGAAAGTCGATTTGCGAGACACTTAGAGAAAATCACACAAGAAGGCGAACAGGGAGGATAGAAAAAGTGGTCAAATCGACTCGACTTGAGTCGATTCGACTCGAATCGTCCGTTGTGTAGTCGATTCGACTAACTGTAAAGTCGATTTGCGAGACACCTAGAAAAAATCACACAAGAAGGCGAACAGGGCGGGCTGAAAAAGTGGTCGAATCGAATCGAATCGTCGGTTGTGTAGTCGATTCGACTAACTGGAAAGTCGATTTGCGAGACACTTAGAAAAAATCACACAAGAAGGCGAACAGGGAGGGTAGAAAAAGTGGTTGAATCGACTCGATTCGAGTCGATTCGACTCGAATCGTCCGTTGTGTAGTCGATTCGACTAACTGTAAAGTCGATTTGCGAGACACTTAGAAAAAATCACAAAAAAAGGCGAACAAGGAGGGTAGGAAAAGTGGTCAAATCCCTGTTAGTCGATTCGACTAACAGGGAGGGTAGAAAAAGTGGTTGAATCGACTCGATTCGAGTCGATTCGACTCGAATCGTCCGTTGTGTAGTCGATTCGACTAACTGGGTAGTCGATTTGCAAGACACTTAGAAAAAATCACAAAAAAAGGCGAACAAGGAGGGTAGGAAAAGTGGTCAAATCGACTCGATTTGAGTCGATTCGACTCGAATCGTCCGTTGTGTAGTCGATTCGACTAACTGTAAAGTCGATTTGCGAGACACTAAGAAAAAATCACACAAGAAGGCGAACAGGGAGGGTAGAAAAAGTGGTCGAATCGACTCTATTCGAGTCGATTCGACTCGAATCGTCCGTTGTGTAGTGTAATCACACAAGAAGGCAAACAGGGAGGGTAGGAAAAGTAGGCGAATCGACTCGATTCGACTCGAATCGTCCGTTGTGTAGTCGATTCGACTAACTGGAAAGTCGATTTGCAAGACACTTAGAAAAAATCACAAAAAAAGGCGAACAAGGAGGGTAGGAAAAGTGGTCAAATCGACTCGATTTGAGTCGATTCGACTCGAATCGCCCGTTGTGTAGTCGATTCGACTAACTGTAAAGTCGATTTGCGAGACACCTAGAAAAAATCACACAAGAAGGCGAACAGGGCGGGCTGAAAAAGTGGTCGAATCGAATCGAATCGTCGGTTGTGTAGTCGATTCGACTAACTGGAAAGTCGATTTGCGAGACACTTAGAAAAAATCACACAAGAAGGCGAACAGGGAGGGTAGAAAAAGTGGTCGAATCGACTCTATTCGAGTCGATTCGACTCGAATCGTCCGTTGTGTAGTCGATTCGACTAACTGGATAGTCGATTTGCAAGACACTTAGAAAAAATCACAAAAAAAGGCGAACAAGGAGGGTAGGAAAAGTGGTCAAATCGACTCGATTTGAGTCGATTCGACTCCAATCGTCCGTTGTGTAGTCGATTCGACTAACTGGAAAGTCGATTTGCGAGACACTTAGAAAAAATCACACAAAAAGGCGAACAGGGAGGGTAGGAAAAGTGGTCGAATCGACTCGATTCGAGTCGATAACTTGATAGATTCGGCTAACTGGATAGTCGAATCGACTCGATTCGAGTCGATTCGACTCAAATCGTCCGTTGTGCAGTCGATTCGACTAACTGGAAAGTCGATTTGCGAGACACTTAGAGAAAATCACACAAGAAGGCGAACAGGGAGGATAGAAAAAGTGGTCGAATCCGCTCGAATCATCCGTTGTGTAGTCGGTTCGACTAACTGGATAGTCGATTTGCGAGACACTTAGAAAAAAAATCACACAAGAAGGCGAGCAGGGAGGGTAGGAAAAGTGGTCGAATCGACTCGCTTTAAGAACGAGGAAGGTTCATGTTATCTTCTTGTCGTTCCGTGTGCAAATCCTTTAGACCGACAACACAAGCGAGGGAGAAGGTTCATTCCAATTTTCCTGTTTAGTGTCGCATCACGTTTTAAGAATGAGGAAGGATCATGTTATCTTCTTGTCGTTCCGTGTGCAAATCCTTCAGATCGACAACACAAGCGAGGAAGAAGGTTCATTACAATGTTCCTGTTTAGTGTTGCATCAGTGCCGCTTTAAGAACGAGAAAGGTCCATGTTATGCGTTCCTTGTTATGTCTTATTGTGTCATGCGCACATACTTGAAGGACTTTACGACCTGATTTCCGTTGAGTCGAATCGACTTTTAGGAATACGAATCGACTCGAATCGAGTCGATTCGAGTCGATTCGTCAAAATTTTTCACCTCCCTCCGCATTTATTCGCGACCTGACTTCCGGTAAGTAGAGTTCCGCTAAGCGGACTTCCGGTGAGTCGGAAGTCTTTGATCCTCGAGCTGACTCGAATCGTCTTTGCTTTAAGACGATTCGACTCAGTTTGGGTGTATTGGACATGAGTGATTTCTTGTCAAGCCTTTGCCTTCGTCGTCAACGTTTTACTGTCGTATCCTTTATTTTCCACTTCTGGAATTCTCTTCCCAATTCCGCAAACAAAAGTTTTTCTTCTTCACTAAAATTGGTTGTTCGACCGGATTTAGAAGCCATATTGAGTCAAAACTGTGCCTCGAATATCAAAATGTGCATACAAATAATTCAACAGACAAGGCATTCCCTCGTGAGACAATGTCTAGCCATTGTCTGGAAAAAACACGTTTCAGTCGCGTTTTAATAATGTATTTTAAACATCGTTTTTTAACCGTTGTCTATCGAGACAACGTCTAAACCGCGAATTAGCCGTAAACAAGGGCTAACTTAGACTTCGTTTAAATAACGGCCCATTGTTTTTACCACGAGAAAATAAAATTCATATCTTCAAGCCCCCGTGTAATAACCTCTATGTATTTTATGGCCTTGAAGCTTAAAAGAATATCGAATCAAAACCACCTTATGGGACAAAAGACATAAGACAGACAAAGCAGAAAAGTGGCAAATTAACTTTACAATTTAAAAATTTCCAAAACTTTATTGTCTGCGGTTTCGTCCTGGTTCCTATATGTACTACATGTCGGTATGTAGACGCGTAGGCTACCACTAAAGTTTAAGTAGTCGTTATTCCACCAGCAAGTCAGCGAACTACAAGCAATTTCATTGCAACGATATTCAGGTTGTCGGGCCAAAAAGATTAAGAGGAAACATGTTAGGCAGGTGGCATCCTGAGACGTTATATAAGTTCCACATATGATTCGCTTCAAGTGTGGACTTGACGCGAAAAATTATTGCCCTTTGTAGCGAAAGTGTAATATGCTTGTTTTGTATGTCCAAACGACATGTTACTATTAGCAGCTCCGACAACAGATGGTAAGGCAAAGATTTTTGGTCACACTGCTTGTCGACCACTCTCCAAAGTCACTTGAGGGTTAGGGAAAGCAAGAAGGTGGAATAAACTAGCGCCCCCGAACCCGTTCTATTTACTGGCTTTTTCGCTCTGCTATATAAAGCCTTACTGCGCCTTTCAATAACATGCGGACTCCAAAATTTAAAGCTCAACCGACAAATGCGTTTTTCACTGCCGTCAATCAAATTTTTTGCGGCTCCTCCCAGCTTCCGACTACTGCCGAGCGCTGTTCGTATCATGAAGCCTTTCATGAGACTTTTTACTGTAGTCAGCCAGTTCAAGCGTACTCCCATAGAATAAAAATTTGAAGTTGATTACTGCAACATTGATTTATTTATTCGATTCAGCAATCCACTTTTTAAATGAAGAATGAAATTTTCAAAAATAAAACTCAACCGGTCAGCCGAATTGTGTGACATCATGCCTCAGGCACGTGGAATTTGACAGGTTTCCCCGAACTGTATTCCAACGGTCACCTGATTTTAAATTTTTTTCTCTCCTTTTCTCTCCACTACTAAGCTTTTTGAAGCAAATCAGACCGCGCAAAAAACCTTGAGCATTTTGATGGGATTGAAAGGAGGCAATTCAGTTAGGAAAGCAAGTAAAAACAAAGCAATGTGAGAATCCATTGGAAGCGGTTTATGCAAATCCGGAAACCTGCTAAATTCCAACGTGCCTGTTGCATGAATTAATCGATACAAAAATCGAGTATGGGTTCGAGTTTCAGTTTGAATATTTCATTCTTCATTTGAAAAGCGGATTACTGAAACAAACAATGAAACCACTATTGCAATAATCAACTTCAACTTTTTATTCTATGGGGGTACGCTTGACCTGGCTGACGACTATAAAAAGTCTCATGATACGAACAGCTCTCGGCAGTTGTCGGAAGCTGGGAGGAGCAGCCGAACATTTGATTGACGGCAACGAAAGACTCATTTGTCGTTTGAGCTTTGAATTTTGGAGTCCGCATGTTATTGAAAGGCGCAGTAAGATCCTTTGAGTTTTTTGCTCAAAAGGTTGTATAACAAATTATAAAAAATGAAAAGTATTCATAGGGTAAGCTTTGCTAATGCTGTTTGTGGTTTCGACTACACACGACTTTCATTTATATCGTTATTATTTGCATTTCTACAATGTGGATAATGTATTGGTTCCTTTGTTATTTAAATAATTTTTCTACCTAAAAGGGAAACCTGTATCCCTATTGAAAAATTACAGTATTTTTCCTCGTACGCAAAAAAGCCATTTTGCTTTGTTTCGTTTTTTTTTTCCTTTTTTTTCCTTTACAAACGTGCTACGCACTTATGTACCTTAAAGCGGTTTACATTTTATATATTTCCCTGACATTCTATTTGTCCTTTACTGCTGAAACTTTTCCGGAAACTACAACAACTGTATTGTGAAAAATACACTTATCAAGCATGTTTACCATCACATTCCGAAAGTTCGAGCAAAACCGTTACGGAAATTTACTTCTTTGCGCCAAAATTTATTGTTGAATGCGTTGTTGTTGCTCTTTAGATTTTCCAATAAATAGAAACGTACTATATTGTAACATGTAAGGCCCTGTTTACGTTAAAAAGGAAAGGCTACTGTTTTATTTCAAAATC
This sequence comes from Siderastrea siderea, assembly GCA_964030785.1. Taxonomy (NCBI): domain Eukaryota; kingdom Metazoa; phylum Cnidaria; class Anthozoa; order Scleractinia; family Rhizangiidae; genus Siderastrea; species Siderastrea siderea. Next base: position 68,221,402 of record OZ034966.1, on the reverse strand, counting down.
ATAAAAATCTATCGTAAATCGTGGCTTAATGGTAATAATTTGCCATAAAATGAAATTTTAACGCGACTACTTTTAGCTACAATTCTTTTGCATAAATAATTTAGACACTCACAGTTGAATATTCAAATGTTGACTAAACTTAGCATTGTCCCCACCCTTTATACTCCCCTAGGTTCTCTCTATCTTTTCTCTAAAAGAAAGAAAAGGCGTATGTTTCAAGCTATTTGTTGTTTGTTTCTTTGTTTGTTTTTCAATTTAAAAAGGGCGCTTTTTACAGCCAAACGCCTATTGTGTACGAATATCGATAATTTTGGACTTGTTGAGAAAGAACGCGTTCTCCAACATAAGCATGTTTAAACAATACGTTTTTTACGTTAAATAACAAGGTTTTGATCAAGCTCAAACAGCCCAGCTTCTTCGCAGAGTTCAGACAGCACCTCTTCGTAAAAGTGTTTTGCCTTCAAGAGTTGTCTGACTTGATTGTCTCTTTCTTGTAATTCGTGCAGTAATTCCTCACTTTGGTCTCCTGCTGCGTAATCCATGGTCCTTGTCTCAACTTCGTTCGAGAAAGTAACCTGCAAGAAGCATAATGTCTTAAAATCGGTCCTAATCTTGTCGCTCAGAGAGGTTTCCAAAACATTTAGCGAGTAGGAAAATTTACAACCTCTTCAAGATGGGATACTCAGTTAAATAGAAGGACTATCCCGCATTAGAAAAATAACAGATGGAATTGTTTGATTTTCGAAAATCTCCATTTTTGGGTGGTGGGTGTAGATAAAGACAATATAGGCTGTGACCAAGGCTGTGAAGGCTTGAAGGCTGCAACCAAGACGCAAACCTTCCACCCTTTGGTCCAAAATGCGATGCGCTAACCACCACACTAACCGCATCCTGGACAATGTGCCTTTATTCTATTACAGTGAACCGTTAATTCACTGAATAGGAATCCATACAAAACCTTTGTTTTTAGCAAGAAATCTTTGTTCTCTTTAACTAGCTGTTGTTGATCCGATACGGCTTACTATTATTTACAGTACCTTCTTGGGCATTTTGGCTTGAATTCTTTTCATTCTTTCAGCCTGTGAAGGAAACAGGTTAACGTGGTAAGTGCGATTGCCATCCAAACAAAGCGTTCATGTATAGCTGAAAATTGCCCTATTCAGTTTGGGATGAAAGCTTTACATATTGCAAATGAATAAATATTGCCATGATGATGATGATGATAATGATGATGATGATAAAAATCAGTCCTTAATAAGAACAAGCCCACGAGTAGCTAAACTTCCACTAAACTATTGTATTGTGCAAAATGTTATTTTACGATTGTTTGTTTGTTTTTTCTTTTGTTTATTTGTTTGTTTGGTGGTTGTTTGGTTGTTTGGTTGTTTGGTTGGTTGGTTGGTTGGTTGGTTGGTTGGTTGGTTGGTTGGTTGGTTGGTTGGTTGGTTGGTTGGTTGGTTGGTTGACTTTCATGCTTACTCATTATCCACTGTTGAAAAGAATTTTTAAGTTGAGAAAAACAGAACGATGGAAAGATGGAATTATGGTACTAAATGTGGCAGTTGTCTTTGCCTAATTAAACTTTAGGAACCAATTATGTACCGTTGCCACTTGCACAGTTTTATTAGTTCCTGACAACTTTTTGACAGCGTTTTCGTGGCTTCCACGTCAACTGGCCAACTAAAATGAAAGAATTGTGAGACATCTCCTCTCGTAGCTGTTGGATTTGTTTGGTCAGTTGTTTCGAAAACCTTCAAAGAGATGTCAAAAAGATGCCAAAAGTTGTCAAAAACCAATGAAATCTCTGTGCGAGTGCAAAGTATGGCTCGCAGCATTGGAACACCACGTTCAAGAAGACCCTGGCTTGAACCAATTTCAAGCAGGTTCAACGAGATTAGGGGTACGACCACGTCTAAACGTGATATTTGCAGTCTACGGCCCTTCCAAGCTCCAAAAGTGTGTGGTACATGGACTCCTATAATAACCTCAAGTAGCTTTAAACCAGGTCTAAGACGTCTTTTGAATCATCGACCTCTAATTTTGTAAAGAAAAACAAGTTACTAAAAGTCAAAAAACAGAATTAAATTATATTTTTAAAAAAACCTTCGCAATATGCTACCTTTTTGTCAAAAAGGAATGAAATATTTAAGAGGTCCTATTTTTGCAAACCTTGATCTTCTCAGAAGACATGATTTCCTGTAAGCTTGACTCTAAGGACTCAAGTTTGGATGTTAATTGTTTAACTTCTAACTCCAAGCGATGATTGTCGTCTCTCAGGGTTGTGTTCTCAGACCTCAGCCTCCTTGGAGAGTCTTGTGGACTGTATGGTGACTCCTAAGTCGAAAGGGGTTAGTTGCTTAGTTTTTCATGGTTTTAAAAACGGATTCAAACCCTGCAGGATTTATGTAGTGCGGTTCCGCCTTTTAAAAATTAAATCCTAAAGTGCGACCATTTATAGGAAAGATCTGAGTTTTACTTTGTGTTGGTTTGTATACAATGTGTACAATGTTTGCTTGCTGTTTGATTGGGTAAGATATTTCGAAAAATGAAATTTTGGAGTTTTAACTTGCATGGAATTTTAAATTTTAATTATCAACGTTCGTGCACTTTACTGGTGTCACATTTAATACTGGTGTTAAGACGTTTCTACTGTTGCATACTGTTCCTTCACCCAAGCCAAAGCCAGCACCGTCGACATCAGTATTGCTCGAGTTAAAAAGCAATCAATTACACTACACGACATTAAGTTACGTAACGTTAACCTACATTACATTCCCTTAAGTTACGTTGCGTTAAGTTACGTTACGTTAACATTAAATAACGTTACATTGAGACCTTTCACTCGTCAGTTACGTTTTGCCCAGAACATGGCGTGGTTCAGGAGCGGCCGTTGATAATTTAACCTTGTCATGAAGTAGAGAACTAATCCTTTGAACCATAATAAAATCAGAATGCAATTCCTAAGTGTTCGTTTGGCATAACGCCTTTAACATACGCTTTTCGAAGCAATATTTGTGATATATTGAGATATACTCACCGTAGACATTGGGCTGATGGCTCTACTGACTTTGTTTTCCATTGACCTTCTGGACATTTCCCTTTGAATTCTGGACTCAAGCTTGCTTTTCAGCTCCTCTTTTTCCTTTATGAACTGTTTCGCCATATTTTCTTTTTCCTGTTCAAACTCTTCCTCCAGCTTGGACCGTTCTCGCCTCAGCTGGTTCCGTAATTCCCAGCGTTGTCGTTTCAGACCATCAATTTCCTTCTGCAGTTCATTTAATGACTCTTCTAGCGGCTTTTTCTCCCGAGCTACCTTTTGCGCAACTTCCTCTTCCATTTTAGAGAGCATCTCCATTTTGTAATTCGCAAGGCTTTTTTCCATTAGATGCCTGTCCACCGCTGAAGGGTCTTGATTGTAAAGCTTATCCTGGATAAGTCTTCTCTTTTCTTGCAAGCTTCCAATCTCACGCCTTAAGCCTTGTAGCGTTTCCTCGAACTTACGTTTCTCTTCCTTGAGCTTTTTCTCGTATTCTTCTTCTAAGGTTTTCTTTACGGACCTTAATTCTTTTAAATATTCTTCTTTTTCTCTGTCGGTCGTAGCACTAATGGTACCTTCGTCGAAACTTTGTTGTTGACTTTCAGGAGTAATACCTCTCAAACGGTCTTCAAGTTCTCTTCTCCTCTCTTCCGATTTTTCTAGATCTCGTTTCACATCTTCTAATCTTGTTTCAAGTTTTGTGGTCTCGTTTACTAATTTGTTGTCAAATTCCTCTTGAAGTTTGCTTAATAAATCTCTCTTGTACTCCTCCCAGTCTTCTTTAAGCTTCAAGCGATCCCGCTCGTAAACCTCTTCCATGCTCTCTTTCTCTTTTTTGTGAATGAGCCTAATTTCTTTTCTTTGGTTCTTCAGTTTCACGACCTCTTTCAGAAGGTTTTGAACAGTAGATTCGAGGGCCTTCTTTTCTTCTTCGTGGGCCTTCTTCAAAGCTTCTTTCTCTTTATCGCTCTGTTCGATGAGCTTGTTTTTGTCCTCATTGAACCTTTCCTCTGCTTTCCGTATGTCATTCTCCACACCCTCGATTTCCTTTGAATGCTCTTGTAAAATTTTGGAAAGGACCTCTTGGAAGTCAGTTTCCACCGCAATATTCTTATCAATAAGTTGTTCATAAATCATTTTTTCAACGGTTGCTGTAATATCCTTTTTCTCCTTAGCAAACTCGCGACTCAGTTGCTCACTTCTTTGTCGTTCTTCGTTGTCTTTTTCAGCTATTTTTCTTTTTAATTCCTCATCAAACGCTTTCTGTAGTTTATCTTTTTCGATTCGAAATATTTCTTGCATTTCTTCCCTTTCTTTATGCCACTGTTCCTCTTGCTCTTGTAATTCTTGGGAACGTTTTTTTCCTTGTCTGGTAAGCTCATCTTGTCTGTCCTCAAAATCATCTTTTAACCTTTTCCTCTCCCGTTCCAACTCAGTGTTCATGTCTTCTTTTAAACGTTCTTTTTCTCTTTGAATAGCGTTTTCGAAGTCCTTTCTCTGTTGCTCAGCTGATGTCATCCCTAATTCAAGTTTTGCTTTCTCAGTCTCTAAGGATTTAATCTCTTTCTGATACTTCATCAACGTCTGCCTTAGGGCATTCTCTGTCTCATCTAGTTGTTCTTTCAAATTCTCGTTATTCTCTCTCTCGTACATGATGTTTCTTTCGTTCTCTTGTCCATCTTGCAGCAAAAGAGTACTGAAGTCTTCACTGTTATCTTTATCGCCATCCTTTTCGATTTCAGTCTCTCCTTCTGTAACTAACCTTTCATTTGATTCTTTTAGCTCCTCTAAGAGGTTTTTTATGGTTCCTTTAAGATCGTCATTCATTGTCAGTAATTCTTGTAACTGGGTTTCAAGCTCCTGTTTTGACGTCACCAGTTCGTCCATCATCTCTACCTTTTCTTTCTTGCAATTTGTCAGTAACCGACTTTTCTCCTCATTATGACAAGCTTCCAGTTCTTTCATTGAGTCTTTTAGTTCTCTAACTTCCATACTTAAGTTTTTGTTTTTGGAATCTAGCTCACCAATTTTCTTCCTTAAACTGATCATGTCTTCCAGTAGTTTTTCTCGATCATTCGTCTCATTCTGTTGTTTAAGAAGCACGCCCTTTTCTCTCATCAAGGATTCTACCTCTTCTAACAAATCTCGTTTGCTTTCTTCAGTGGAGAGTCTTCTCTTCCTCTCTTTAGCTAAGTCCTCTTGAAGCCGCTTGTTATCCTGCTTTAGGTCGACCTCCTCTTGTACCCTCCTCCGTGTATCTTCCGGACTTTCTTCGTCATCTTCCGCTTGCTTCATCTTAAGATCAACAATGTCTTTTAACAGATCCTGGACATCTTTTTCATATTTATCTTTCAAACGCTTCTCTCCTTCAAGTTCGTTCTCTAAATCTTTGATCTTTTTCTCAAGAATCTTTATTTTGCCGCATTCCATGGTGTCTGTTTTAGCCTCTGTCATCTGTGGATCTGGTATCTCACTCAGTTTTTCTCTTTCTGTTTCTGGGATGTCACTGTTGAAAAGGTTTTCCACAAACTCGGAATTAAAGCTCTCTTCATGTTTCGGTAACTCTATTTTTATGACTTCCTCTTCAATTATTTGTCTATCTTCACAAAGAGACAGCGATTCCTCGGGACTTGCCATGATTTGGGGCCTTTCTAGAATAAGGCCCCTTAAAGACATAAGATCCAGATCACACAATTCTTCCTCCTGTTCCTTTAAATCCAAACCACTGTCGGGAACCTTGTAATGGCTAACAATTTCTGTCTCTCCAATTCCACAGACGTCCTTCGCGCATTCATTAGTACGCCTCAACTGCTCGCGTCTCACTTCCTCCTCAGTGTGGTCTTTGTAAAGTGAATCAGTGTCATTTTGCAATGTTCCTTTTAACCTTTTCTCGTAGCTTTCCAACACCTGAGCTAACGTTGTTCGCTCAGAAACTACGTCCTCAAAAGCGTCAAGGTCTTGCACGGACGCAAAGCTCACTGCTGCTGTGTCTTCGTTGACTTCATCTTCTGGTGATCTCATCAGTTCCTCTGACAACCCTTTACCCACTTTCCTAGACAACTGCTCAAGTTTCTTGCGTAGTGTTGTGTTCGCGTCGGCTAGTTTTTTAATTTGATCATCGCCGTTCAATGGAGTTGTTTGTTCAAGGATTTTGAAGTCTAGAGAGCTAGGCTCCGGTACCATAACCTTTTTGGATTTAGCGTGTTGCAGGTATCTCGATATAGCAGCTGGCTCCTCCTTTGAAATGGAAATTTCAGGTTCTCTTTCATCGACAAGAACTAACTGAGCAAGTTTTATTTCTTCTTTCTTTACCTCTCCTGAAACCAAAGGACCAAGAACAGCTTCTTCCCCCTCTCTCAATTTCGCCTCGTAGTCTCTCAGTACATCATTTAAAGTGACTTGACTTTCTTGTAACATATTCAATGCGTTTAACTCCTTAACATTGTCTGATAAACTACTCTTGTACACTTCATCCGGGAGCTTAAGCAGCTCCACTGTCAATTCAACTCCTACCTTTTCACTCACTTTTTGCATCCTTTTATTTAATTCTCTATTCTCAGTCTCTAGTTTCTCAATTTTTCCCTCGTAATCAGATAAAAGGTCAATGACTGATGTATCTGCGGATGATTCCTTCTCTGTCAATAGGTGAAGAGCCCCATTTTCCCTTTTCAGTTTGGCTAGTTCGTTCTCATAGCTTAAGATAACGTCACCCAACGTTTTACCTTCAGAAGACATCACCTCCGAGGCTTCAAAAAGTGGCCTAACCTCCGTTTCGGTGCTTTTAGACGCATCTGTTTTTAAAAGTTCTTTGAAAAGGTCTTTTCCAATTTTCTCGGAAACTGCTGTTAGTAGTTTCTCTTTCTTACCCAGCTCTTCGTTTTTACACTGAACGTCCTTTAGTTCCTTTACATACTCCTCTATAATACTCTCGAGTGGCCTTCCTTCGTTTTCAGTCTTTTGGACTACTTCTCTGTAGAATTTCCCTGCTTCTGTCTTTGGCTGTTCAGATGACCTCTTCAATAGTTCATTTGAAAGTTCTTTGCCGACCTTATCGAATAGTACATCCAGTTCATTAGCAAGGATCGCTTTTACTTTCTTAAGCTCATATATTTCGCTTTCTTGGGAAGCTGCTATCTCAAGCATGTCATCAGATATTAACTCCTTTAATGTCAGTATCTCGTGATTTTTCTTTTCCAACTCTTCCTCGTAATCTTTTAAGACGGTTGCAAGTGTCGCATCTTCGTTTTTCCCCACCACCCCAACAGCCTTGAGAGTAACATCTTCCTGGCCTTTTCCAACAACACTTTGGTCTAACATAACAAGCTGCTTTGACAAGTCCAAACCGACTTTCTTTTCCAATAGGCTCTGTTCTTTTATTTTGCTGTTTAAGTTGGAAATCTCGTCTTCATACTTAGAGACCCTTTCCATGAAGGAGGACATTTCCGGGTCTTCAGAAACAAGGGATTTTAGGGTACTCATCTCTCGTTTCGCTTTGGCAATATCATTTTCATAGTCCTCTATAACATCAGCGAGAGTTTTGTTTTCCTTCTCCATGATGTTAAGTGCATCTAGTGGACACGCCTGTACTTCCACACTACGATTTAACATCGCGTGGGTCAAAGATCCTCCTATCATCTCTTTCAAGACAATAATGCTGGACTCAGTCTTCTTTTTGTCTTCAAGCAGTTCTTGGATTTTCATTTCGTAATCCGAAAGAACACTTGTTAATGAGTCCCCGTCCACTTTTTCTTCGCCTGCAACAACTTTAAGCGCCTCGTTTTCCCTTGTCAGCTTGCTGAGGTCTTTTTCATATTGTTCTAAGACGGCAGCTAGTTTCTTTTCCTGCATCGCCATTATTTCGAGTGCCTGTAAAGAGCAGCTAGGACTCGTTCCCTTATCAGGAGTCAGGATGAGAATGTCATTTGCAAGGTTATCACCGACTCTTGAAAATAGGATGGATAATTTATCGTTAAGTTCCTTAGTCATATCCTTAAGGTGTTCAATTTCATCCTCGTACTGTGAAATGATGTCAAGAGCTGACTGACCATCCACATCGTTGCCATTAACTAGAACCTCCAAAGCATTCTTTTCCCTTTTTAATCTCTCTAAATCGCCCTCGTAGATTTCTAAAATATCTGCCAAGGTCTTTTCTTCTTTCTCAATCTTTTCAACTGCTTCCCACCTTTGTTTCCTTCCGGAGTCGTTCTTCTTGAGTCGTACTAATTCGTATGCAAGATCAAATCCAACTTTTTCTTTTAATAACTCCATCTCTTTGATGTCGACTTTGTCTTCTTCCTTCGAAATGCCTATAGCTGACTCTTCATGAGCATAAATATCGTCAGCATTCAATTTCAACGAACTAATGGCAATCGTCGGTAATGCCGATTCGTATGACACCAGTACATTTTCCAACGTTACGTTCCTTTCTTCCATAACTTTTGGAGCTTTCAACCTTGTTTGTCCCTTCGAAATGTGGTCCTTATCGGCAGGTGTTGATTGCTCCCCCTTCTCATTACTTTTTATAGACATAATTTCTTCGAGGAGGTTGGGGCCAATTCGTTGTTTTAGGCAGCCTAGTTCTTCTTTCAAACTTTGATTTTCAGACTTAAGTTCCCTGAGTTTATCTTCGTATTCATTCACAATATCTGTTATTGTGTACTGGTTTTCTTCTTGTCCCTGTTCTCGGACAGTCTTTCTAAAAGCTTCAATTTCCTTTTCATAATTTCTCATGATGTTCTCCAAAGTCTTGCCTTCCTTAAGCATGGTAACGGGATCCTTTAACCCATCTGCATCTCTATTCAGTTGCAATTCCTTATTTTCCAGGTCTTTCACCAGGCCTTTGCCGATTTTGTCCTTTAGTGTTTCTAATCTTTTATCAAAGCCACTATTCTCCATTTCCAAACTTTCAATCTTGTCTTCATAATGCTTTACAAGGTCGGAAATTGAAAATTCTGGATCTGCTTCCTGTGGAATTAATTTAGAGAGAGCTTCAATTTCCTTTTCGTAGTTCTTTAAAATATTTTCAATTGTCCTTCCCTCGTCTCTTATTAATGCAGCCGCTTTCAAGTCATCTGATTTAGGAATTGTGTCAGTTTCCATAATACCGTTCTCCGGTGTCGTATCGGTATCGTTTTCCGATATCGGTGTAGTTTCTACGGCGTAAGTATCGTTCTCAGGTGATTTCTTTAGATTGATACCTCCCGTCAGTGACGTTTTCCTTTCTTGAGCTCCTTCTTGTAAATCATTTTCCTGTGTCCCGTCCTTGCTCTTCGTGGGAATATCATGGTCATAATCTTCCTTACATTTACCGACCACTGAGGCTCCAAATATACTTTGAGTCAGTTTTTCTCCTAGGGCGGACTTTAAGATATTGTTTTCTTTTTGAAACTCCCTTATTGTTTTTAACTGGTCACCAAAAACATCTATCTTGCCGGCATCTTCACTAGGGAGATTGGTGTTGCCGACATTAAACCCGAGTGCGTCTTCGTACTTTTCAAGAACATCCTCCAGAGTCGCGCTTTCGTCAAGCATGATTTTGGGAGCCTTGAGCTCTTTCAAGTCTTTCTCGTTAACATCGGAAGACTCGTCTCTTTCAACGGTTTCATCATCGAGCTTTTTAATATCTTCCAGAAGATTGCTCCCAAGTCTGTCTGTCAGTTTATCCAAGCACTTTTTCAGTGAGTTTCGTTCGTTGTTGAGGTCATCTAGTTTATCTTCGTATTCTTTGATAATTTCTGAAATGGAGACTTGATGGCCATTCCCTTCTTGTTTTGGCGCTAGTTTACGAAGCGCATCGAGTTCTTTCTCGTAGCAGCTGATGACTGACTCCAGTGCTCTGTTCTCTGCTTCCATGATAACTGGAGCGTTTAGCTCGCGCCCTTTAGCGCTTCTCAAGGATTCCTTCTCATCGGGTTTATTTTCTAAGTTTTTCATGAGATCTGGACCGATTTTTTTCTCAAGAAGATCAACGCGGTTTGCAAAGTTTCTGTTCTCCTTCTTCAGTTCGTCTTTCTCGTCTTCGTATTTTCTGACCAGGTTTGAAAATGTGTCAGCTGGTTGTCCAGAACCGTTAAGGACTAATGATTTAAGAGTCTGAAGTTCTTTTTCATAATTCCTTAAGATGTTTTCTATAGTTCTTCCTTCTTCTTTTACGAGAGCTTCAGCCGTAAGTTCTTCTGGTAAGAATCGATTGTCACTTAACACGTCCTTGCCGTCTTCACTGAGGTGTTCTAAGGCGCTCGTTGATCTTTTGATGCTGGCATACTCACCACCGGCATCTGTTTGTTGCTCTGCTACATCTCCATTATCATCAGCTGAATTGAAATCTTCTTCGCCTTTTTCGTCCTTTGCGATATCTATTAATTTCTGAGACAGGGCAGCACCAACGCTACTTTTGAGGATATCATTCTCCTGCTTTAATTCCTTTATAAGGTCGCTTTGATCATCAGTAAGATTCCTCGAGTTTAATTCATGCATGGATGTCGATGTGTCACTTAAGAGTGTTCCGAGAGCATTTTCGTACGTTTCCAACACATCTTCTAAGGTTGACTGTTTTACATCCATGATTTTAGTGACCTTTAAGTCTCTCACTGGCTTGTTAGTGTCCACTTCCGCGCCCTCGGATGCATTTGTTGCGATTTCGTCCAATTTCTTGATATCGTTAACAAGCTCATGACCAATTCTGCTCTGCAGTCGTTCTGATTCGCTCTTCAAACCCTCGTTTTCTGTTTGAAGCTGGTCCAGTTTGACCTCGTACATTTTCACCACATCGGCCATAGTCCTTCCTTCTTCTCCTTTGCTGGGAATCAGATTTCTTAAAGCATCAAGCTCTTTCTCGTATGTTTTTATTACATTCTCCAACGTTCGTTCCTCTTCCTTCATAATTTGTGGAGCCTTTAACCTTTCGACGTAGACATGGTCAGTTTTTTCCTCGAAAGTTGTGGCGCCCTCCGACTCTCTGTTTTCCACTTCGTTCAAGAGCATGTGCCCAATCTTCTGCTGTATATTGTCGAGCCTTTTGGCCAGGGTATCATTTTCCTTTTTGAAGTCTTCGATTGTCTCTTCGTACCTTGCAACAAGATCTGAAACCGAAACTCCTTCGTCGCTGGGAACCAGTTGCGCAAGGGCTTCAATTTGATTTTCGTAATGTCTTAAGATGTTCTCTATAGTTCTGCCTTGATCTGTAATCAATGATTCGGCCTTTAAGCTACCAGGAACAACGTCTTTACTAGCTGGTTTGTCAGCATTGTTGCTTTTGTCAAGCGGCTCGCTGCTTATTGCATTTCCGTCTCCTAACCTCCCAATTTCAGTCTCTCGTCTCCTGTCTCCTTTTACACCTTTTCTGCCCTTCCTCGGTGGCGGTAACGGTGACGTTCCAACTGCATTGTTGTGATCATCTGTTAGTGCCACTCCTTCAATCTCGCCGACCTTATTAAGCAAGGTGTTTGCTAGTCTTTCACCAAGACCGTCCTTTAACAGTTTAATTTCTTTCTTCAAGTCATCGAGATCATTTTCATAAGAAGCAATTATGGTCTCCAAAGTCAGCTCATTTTCGTTCATTACATCTGGGGCCAACAACTTTTTAGAAATCTCAGACTCCTTTCTATTTCCCTGGTGTGTGCTAACATCGAATGGACCCGTATCTTTGTCATCTTTTTCTCCACCTGCTCTCTTGAGATCGTCAAACAGATTACATCCGATTTTGTCTTCTAATGCGTTTAGCTCATTTTTCAGACTGTTGTTTTGTCTTTGCAGTTCTTCTACCTTGTCTTCATACTCTTTAACAACGTCTGAAATTGAGCAGCTCTCATCGTTTTCTCCAGGTACCATTTTTCGCAAGGCCCATAACTCTTTCTCGTAATTTTTAACGACATTTTCCATTGTTCTGTTCTCGTTTCTCATCACGTCCACCGCGTTCAAATCAATCTCCTTCTCAATGGACGATTCATCTCTGTCCTGTTGTTTTACCTCGGATTGTAAATTCTCTAACACACCAAATAAGTCTTTCCCAACACTTTTTTCGAGATTGTTTAACCTTCCCTCTAAGGTCACGTTCTTGCTTTCCATATCCTTGATTTTATTTTCATAATCTTTGATCAGGTCTGAAACAGACAATCCCGATTCTTTGTTTCCGGGTGCTAGTTTTCTGAGTGCTTCCAACTCTTTTTCGTAACTTTCCAATATTCCTGCTAGATCGTTACCGTCTTCTCTTAGAATGTTCGTAGCTTTCAGCTCATACAAACCTGTATTTGGATCATCTTTTTCTGCTGTCATGAGCTCTTTCGGGGGCTCGTTTCCAATCTCCAGTTGTGAACCACAATGGAGTGAAACTTCGTCGTTGCCATCTTTCTCTCTGCACGCTCTCTTGAGATCATTTAGTAGATTACTTCCGAGTTTGTTTTCTAATGAATCAATGTCATTTTTAAGATCCTTGTTTTGTTTTTGTAGTTCTTCAACTTTGTCTTCATACTCTTTAATAACATCTGAGAAGGAGCTGTTTTCATCATCTTGTCCAGGTACCAGTTTTCGCAAGGCACAAAGCTCCTTCTCATAATTTTTGATGACATTTCCCAAGGTTCTATCTTCATCTCTCATCACGTCAACGGCGTTCAAATCAGTCTCTTGATCACTAGAGAAATGCTCTCTGTCTTCTTCTTTTTCTTTAGATTCTTTAGATTCAGATTGTAGATTCTCTAACGCACCAAATAAGTCTTGTCCAACACTTTTCTCGAGATTGTTTAACTTTTGGTTCAAGGTTACGTTCTTCCTTTCCAAATCCTTGATTTTACTTTCGTAATCTTTGATCAGGTCTGAAACAGAGATGCCCGCTCCTTTTTCTCCGGATGCTAATTTTCTAAGTGTTTCTAGCTCTTTTTCGTAGCTTTCTAATATCCCTGCCAGGTCGTTACCCTCATCTCGTAAAAGATTCATAGCTTTCAGCTCATAAGGACCTGCATCTGGATCATCTTTGGCTGAAATCATAGGAGCTTTCTGTGTGTCATTTACATTCTTTGGTTGTAAACCAGAATCGAAAGAATCTCTCCTCTCGTTACTTTTCTTCCTGCACGCTTTATTGAGATCGTCAAACAGATAAATTCCGATTTTTTCTGCTAATGCGTCTAGGTCGCTTTTCAGATCCTTATTTTGTCTTTTCATTTCATCAATCTTGTCTTCATACTCTTTTATGACATCAGATAATAAGCTGCTTTCATCGTCTTTTCTAGGTACCAGTTTTCGCAAGGTGTTAAGCTCTTTCTCGTAATTTTTCAAAACGTTCTCCAAAGTTCTATCTTCATGTCTCACCACGTCAACGGCGTTCAAATCATTCTTCTTTTCACCGGAGGAATCTTCTCCGCCTTGTTGTTTTTCTTCAGATCGTAAATTCCCTAACGCTTCACATAATTCCTGACCAATGCTCTTTTCGAGATTGTTTAACTTTTCTGACAAAGACAAGTTCTTGCTTTCTAAACCCTTGATTTTATTTTCGTAATCTTTGATGACATCTGAAACAGGGATTCCCTCTTCCGTTTCTCCAGGTGCTAGTTTTCTTAGTGCCTCTAGCTCTTTTTCGTAGCTTTCCAGTATTCCTTCTAGATCTTTACCCTCATCTCTTAGAATATCCGTGGCTCTTAGCTCTTTTGCTGCACTCCTAGGAACTTTCGGGGACACCTGCCTCAATTTCTGACGATTTTCTTTTACAGCTGGGATAGAGCTTCTACTCTTTTCTTCACCTTTCTCTTCATCTCCTTCGCACAACTTAGAAGTAGACTCTGAAACTTCAGCAGTTGGAAACTCGCTTTTGCTGTCCTGGATTTCCAGTTCTTCAAGAAAACTCCCTTTCGCCTCTGCCATTTGCATCAGCACTTCGGCCAGACCTTTGCCAAGCCCTTCATGATATATTGTGTTTTCTCTCTTTAGATTGTAAATTTCGTGTTCGTATGTCGCCAGAATGTCTTCCAGGGACAATTTATTTTTTTTCATTATGTCAGGAGCTTCAAGCGCGTTTTTCTCTTTCATGGCGTTTCGGTCAGCTCTATTCTCACCCTCACCAACACTTTTGCTTAATTCCAGTTCATTTAGCTGATCGACAAGGCCATGGCCAATTTTCTCGTGAAGGCTAAGTAACTCCTTCTTGATGTCTTTGTTTCCGTCAGCGAGTTCCCTCAGTTTTTCTTCATAATCTCTTATGATATCGGAAATGGAGCTTGTTTGATCATCCTGGTGTGGTACCAATTTTCGAAGAGCAGCTAGTTCATTTTCATAAGTTCTAACGACACCTTCTAATGTTCTTTTTTCATTTTGCATTAAATTAGGAGCCTTCAGATCTGAAGTTATAGTGCTAACAAAATGTTTCCCGCCACATTCCTTGTTGTCTCTGTTCAGTGTTTGTAAGTCTTCCATCAAACTGTGTCCAATATTTTTTGCAAGGTTACTTAAAGTGTCCGAAAGAGCCTCATTTTCATTTTCCAATTTCTCTATCTTATCTTCGTAGTCTTTCACCAGGTCGGAAACTGAGACGCCTTCACTTGTTTCACTGGGGACTAACATACGCAGCGCCTCCAGCTCCTTCTGGTAGTTTTTCAGCATGTTTTCAATTGTTCTTCCTTCATCTGTTGCTAACTCTAAGGTGTTAAGCTCGTTATTTTCACCTTTGCAAACCATTGTACCATCTTCCATTTGTTCTTGATGGGACTGTTTCTCACTTTCTGGACGATCTTTCGCTTCCGATGTTAACTTTATTTCTCCCGTTTCACTTGCCTGTGATGCCTCTAGAACGTGGTATATTCGTGGTACGATTTCGCCTTTTCTTGCTATGAGCGTTGAAGCTAAGCCATCTCCCAAAGCGTCCTTTAAAATTTGATTCTCTCTCTTTAGATCTTCGAACGTGTGCATTTTGTTATCAATACAACCGTAGTCTTCAGTAACTGGTGGGCAAGGTAGAAGTCCAAGTGCCTTCTCATATATTTCCACAACGCCTTCCAGGGTTGTGTCTTCTTTCCTCATGAACACAGGGGCATTTAGTCGAGTACGATCTTTAGGTTCCTTTACTTCTGGTTTCATCAATAAATCACAATCGGCTTTTTGAAGATTATCGTCGTCGACCGACGTCAGTGTCAAGATGTCATCCGCAAGCTCACGGCCAATTCTGCTGACAAGTCTGTCATGTTCGTCTTGAAAACACTTGCTTCTGTTCTTCAAATCGTCGATTTTGTCTTCGTAGTCTTTAACGATATCTTCAACAGAAGGCTTTAGGCTACCATGGCTTGGAATCATTTTTCTCAAGGCACCTAGCTCTTTTTCGTAGTTTCTAACAACCTTCTCCAGCGTTTTGTCCTCTTTTTTCATCGTCAGAGGCGCTTGTGTAACATCTGCATCGGCGAAATCACCAGTAACTTCGGTTTCGGTGCTCTCTTTAGGACATTCTTCCAAATTTTCCACCCTTTGCATAAGCTCTGTGCCTATGCACTTAGCAAGATTTGCTAAGCGATCTACAAGTGACTTGTTTGTGGACTCCAAGTCTGCTATCCTGTCTTCATAATTCGATATTAGGTCTAAAACCGAGGCACTGCCGCCTTCTTCATTGGGAATTAATTTAGACAGCTCCTCAAGCTGCTTTTCATAACTTCTTAGGATATTTTCCACCGTTTCACCTTTGTCTCGTAGTAACGATTTTGCCCTTAAATCGTTTGGCAGTACATCACCTTCCTCTGAAACATATTTCGAATAGGTTTCTTCAGTGTCTGTTTGGTCATTTGAGTCCTCTGTTTCAGTTGTACGTTCACCGGCCTGCCGAAGCACGCCTTCTTTACTACTCGGAGTTAAAAGTGTATGAAACAAATTGGTACCAAGTTTTTCCTTTAAAAGAGTGACTTCCTTCTCCAGTTGGTTGATTTCGTCACTAATTCTCTCTTCATAATCCTCTATAACTTCCTCAAGAGTCTTTCCACTTGTTGCCATGATATCTGGAGCTCTTAATTCTTTTACAGTTGAGCCTGCTGCCTGAGCTCGGGCAATTTCTGCACTTTTGCCTGAGACTGTTATAGGGTCAATGTTTTTCGCTTCTTCCTCACCCCTAAATAATCTCTCATTGCTTTCATATATGCTGCCTTCGTCTGAAGTTTCTCCTCTTATTTCCTTTCCTTCACGGTCGTCGCATTTGTCTTCGATATCAGAAACAGTTACATCTTCCATTGCAAGCAAGGTCCTAGTCAAGGATGGCCCAAGCTTAGACTGCAAGGAATCGAGGCCTTCCTCGTAAGATGCTATGACTTCAGCTAGAGTTTTCTTATTTTCAAGAGCAATGTTAGGTGCCTTCAGCTTTCGGGAATTTGCCTTGTCTTCTTCCAGTGGATGTCTCTGCACCGAGGCTCCTTCTTCGTCGTCGACTACGTTGTGTGGCATTTTACTTCCCACAAGAGCATCAATGGCATCTGGTGTCATTTCTGTTACTTCAGTTGCAATTTCTTCAAATGGTTTATTTTCTGGGAATTTAGTTGTTGCTTTCTCCAACTGCTTTCCGCTATTGTCTTGAGTATCTTCACGGGTAATGACGCTATCACCCAACAAGTCAGATGAGTAGTCGTCCTGTCTCCCATTTATCAAAGCGTCTACAAGATCTTCTCCAAGTCTCTCTTTCAGCACACGCAGCATGTCTATGTTTCTATCTTGGGCTTCAAAAATACTTTCCATTGTTTTGTCTAATTCAGAAACACCATCAGGTCTTGCACTGTGAGATCGATGGAGTCTGGTATCGCCATCAGTTTCTTCCTGTTGTGTTGGAGAGTACATCCTTTCATCCGTGTCCTGACTTATCGTAACACCAGGTGATTGCTGAAGAACGCGCTCATACTGAGCTATAATCTCCTCGAGTGTTTTGCCATTGTCCCGCATTATCTTTGGTGCATTTAACGATGTTTTAATATTCGTTTCTGCATCGTCGTCCAAAGACGATGAGCTCTTCTCTTCTGGAGAACCAAAGTATGACGAGCAAATGTTAAAAAGCCTAGGTGCAAAGCCCAATTTACCTTCTTTTGGAAGAGTATCTTTGTCTTCCATGGGATCCTCATGTCGTTCTTCACTGGGATAAGCCCCTCGTTGTCCCTCTGCTTGACCGAGTCTAGACAAATTTTCGTCCTTTGACGCTACTAGTTCTCTCCTTCTATCTTTTTCCTGGACGGCGTCTTCAGTAATAGCAGCATTGTCTTCTTTGCCTTTTTTACAAGCAAGAGCAGGCTCTTGTTTTTCTTTGAATTCTTCCGAAATGGAAGGTTTATTATCCCCAAACCGTGTTTCATCTTCAGCTTTTCTATCCTGTATTGTAGGTGCAGTACCTACTTCTATCCTCTCTATCTTTCTTGGCTTCTCAGGCATTTTGCCCATTTCTAGAATTTCCTGGGCCAGATCCTTGCCGAGCATGTTCTTCAGCACGTCGTTTTCACGAGACAGACCATCGAGCTCTTTTTCGTAAATAGCTATCACATTTTCGAGTTCTTCATCAAAAGTCCTCATTATAATAGGAGCCACAAGTCTTGGTTCGGTATGAGCGTCAATCTCCGTGTCAGGCTCGTTCTCCTTCTTTAAAATAGAATGGAAAAGTCCCTTTCCAAGCGTCTCCTCTAATGCGTCTATTTTATCTCTTTGTTCATATAGTATGCTTTGTAGCGTCTTTTCGTCTTCCCTAACGGAACTAATAGGGTCTACAAATTCAAGCTCTTTAACTGGTACAGTGTTGCTCAACAGCTCGCCTACTAAGTCCTCTCCAATTTTCTCCTTAAGCAATCCCAGTTCCGAAGTGAGGTCATCATTGATTTTTCTAAGTTGCTCATTTTCTCCGCCAAGGTCCTCCAGTATATCGCTGATAGTAGCTTCATTGTCTTCAACCTCATCTAATAAAGATTGGTATTGATTTTCTTTGCATGTTTGATTTTCTTTAGGAGATGATACCAGAGCGTTCACGAGATCGTCTCCAACTTTAGACTTCACCATGGCAATCGTTTCCTCCAAATTATCTCTTTGCTTTTGTACCGCGTGTTTCAAATCCTCCTGTTCTTTTATTAGCTCAGTTAATGTCTTTTCATCTCTTGCCATCTTATCTAAGATTCCCTGGTTATAATTACGTGGCATTTTAAAGTTACGTTTCTTTCTTTTTTCTGCCAGCTTGCCTAACACGCCAGAGTTACGTATTTTTTCAGAGATGTCTCTTTCTCTTTCTTCGAGTTCCTTTTTCAGTTGTGCTAAGTCTTTCATCGCTTCTTCCATTTCTTCATCTTCAAATTCAACATCGAGCTTTGCTTTATTATTTCTTATCTCTTCCAGCGTGGTCTCTAAATCTCTCCTTTGTTCTAGTAATTCTTCGACTTTGGTGGGGTTTTCTTGCTCAGCGTCATCTGTTTCAGTTTTGTCAAGTGTGGCATCAATTTCAGCTAAGTAGTCTCTTAGACTCTCTTTTTGAATTAACAACTTCTCGAGATCTAACACGTCCCCATTCGCTTCACGGGATTCTTTTTTAAGACGATGCAATTCCTTTTCCAATTCCTGTTCCTCTTTGCAACAGCGTTCAATATCATCGTGAAGTAACTCCAGTTCTTGTTGAAGCGCCTGCCGCTCTTCGTTGCAAAGCTTGTCGTTTTCATTAATAGTTCTCTGCAATTCCTCTATGTCAGCCTCGACGTCCTCTGTTGCCTTATTGATTTTCTCTATCAGAGGTCCCAGTCTTTCATCAAGCTTTTTTTTCTCCTCACTTAGCCGGTTGAATGATTTTTCTCTGGCGTCTTTTACCGTCTGTATTCTCTGTATTTTATTTTCTCTGCGCTCGATTAATACATTCAATATTTTCAGTTCTCTTTCGAGCAGTGCCGTTTTATCGCTGCAATAATCTTCTCCTGAGTCGTTATCATAAAGATCTTTCTGTAAAGTTTGCTTCTTACACAACAGGCCTTCCAGCAATTGAAGTTGTTCAACTTCCTCTTTCAACTTAATTTTTTCAACGACAAGATATTTTAAGTTCTCTAGTTCGTTGTTTTCGGGGACATCAGATAACCCTGCATTTTGCAGTAAATTGTTCAGACGATCCTCATTTACACAAAGGTTTTCTCTTAGTTCTCTTCGTCTATCATCCAAGTTCGCGTCTAAACCTCTGGTGTCTAGCCATTGTTCATTGTTGTCTTTTTCATGGGTCGTAATTGAAGGAGATTTCCTTTCACCATCTTCATCTTTAAGAACCCTTCTCCATTGTTCTTCTTCAGATGTGCTTTTTTCGATGTCTTCCTTGAATGGTTTTTCCTCTTCTTGTTTATATGGCCCTGTTTTATCAACCTCTGGTGGTCTTTCTGTTTTACTTATAGAGAACGTATAGTCCCTATCACCTTTGCCACCCCTGAGAGTCACCAGAATTTTCTTATCTACAGATATCTTATCTTTGATGACATTTTCCAGGGCTTGTTCTTCGTCACTAGGATCTTGTCCTCGCCTTCTGGCTTCTGTTAGTACTTTCGCCTTTTCTTTGATAAATTTTTCCATGTCGCACTGTTTTTGAAGTAAGAAATCTCTCTCCGAAGCAGTGACTGGTTCTTGCTCTGGGATTTGAAGAACTTTGCTAATTATGGCATCATTTTCTCCGGGGATGTTGTTGTTATGTTCAGCATCAGTAAAAACGTTTTCTTGCGTCTTTTTTACTTCATCTATTGCTTCTCCTGTAACTTTTCTTAGTTGCTCTTCGACTGTATATTTTCTTTCAAGAAGTTCGGTCAACATCTCAGCAGCTCTTGTTGTTTCATCGTCTATTTCATCCTGCAGTTTGTCTATTTCCTCTTCAAGCTTCACCTTTCTTTCGACACACTCCTCTATAAATCCTGCATGAGGTCCTGTTAACCCATCTGTGCTTAGGCTTTGCAGTATCGTCTCGTTGGTATCTTTAAGATGCTTCACTAAGTTGGCCTTGGTGTCTGACAGCTCCTTGGTTTTTGACACGGCCTTTGTGTCAACTTTTCCTGTTCTTTTGAACTGCTTTGCATCAAGAAAATTCACCTCCTCGTGAAAGATATCATTATCTAGCAGGTGAAGTTTGTCTTCAAGGCTTTCCTTCAACAGCAATAGACCCTCTAATCTTTTTACTATGGGATTTTCTTCTTCAGTGGTGGAACCAGTGATACTGAGCTTAGAACTGTCCAACTTGGCTATCTCTTTCTTTAATTTTTCATTTTCTTCCAAATGTTGAGTGAGTTGAACAGGGTCATCGAAACCGGAACTTCTCAACTTGTTTTGCGGATCAAGAATTTTTGGTTCCAGGTGTTTTAAGTCTTCCTCTTTACGTAGCTTTAACCCACGGACGATTTCCAGTTTTTCACCTGTGGGAACGTCGTAGGTCAATTCCTGATCAAGTTCACACGGCAAATCAATGTTGCTGATCGCAGCGTTTAAATTTGCAATGTCTTCTTCGATTTCATCCTGCCTTTTATTTAAAGTTTCCTCTTCATCTGGAAACTCATTCTTATTTGCAGCTAGAAGTGCCACACTTCCAGTTTTTCGATGATCATAGTCCTCCACATCGCGTGCCTCCTTTTCTTCTTCAGTTTGTCTCGGTGTCAGTTCACCAACGTCGTTTTTTACTGGACTTAGCATCTGCAATGTCTCCTCGAGTCTTTTCCCTTTCCTCTGAAAGGGCTTTAGCCTGTTTCTCTGTTCTTCTAGCATCCTCTGGTACCTTCTAATGTCACTTTCAGTTTTCTTTGACTTCTTTTCTAGATCTGCCCTTTCACGGTCCGTTTTTGCTTTGCTTGTTAACAAAGACGTGATTTCAGGTGGTATTCCTTTATTGGTTTGCTTCGGTTTGTAACGATACTTGCCGTTGTCATTATCCAGGGACTCCTTTAATGCTGCAAGCTGAGCGTTCAGACTTTTCAGAGAGTTTTCCAGTTTTTCTTTCTCTTTCTCTGATGCTTGGGTTGTTACCTCTAACATCTTGCTTTTATAATTGAGTTCTCGTGCCTTTTCAGTTGCATCGTCCTTCAATACATCCCTTCTGCACATGAGACCAGGGACTGTCTTGATATCATTACTTACCATCTCCATCGCCCCTTTCTTCTCGCTTAGCAGATTATTAATTTCATCGAGCTTAGTACACACGTCCTCTTTTTCTCTAAGGAGATGTTCAGTCAAGTTCTTTTCCTTGTTCTTTTCCAGCTGTTTGTCAATCTCCTGTAAGGAGTACAAGATTTCCGATTCCTCGTCCTCCAGCTGCTTGTTATGATCTCTGAGTTTGTCGTCGTCACTCTCGGTAAGCTCTCTCAGTTGCGAGTCTATCTGTTTTATTTCACTTCCAAGTTGTTCCTTTTCAGAAAATAAACTACTTAGACTCTCTAGTTCCACCCCTGAATCTTCACTTTTCTGGTCACTGCTTAGTTCTGGTATTTCATCCACTAATCTGTTACCAACTAGCTCGCGCAAAAGATTAAACTTGTCTTGCAGTACTTTGTTGTTTTTCTTGAGCTGTTTTATTAGGTCTTGGTCGGAAATAGGGGATGTAACTCGTGGAAACTTAAGTTCGTGTTCCTCAACATTTCCTTTCAGGGACTGAGAATCTGACTTCTCAGAATTATTATCATTTTCGACCATGTGTTTTGTGTCCTCTGGCTCAGACATGTTGTTGTAGGGGCTTTTCTCAAAATTTTCTTGTTCGCCTTCTCCTTCCAAGTCCTCATCTATCATTGGTGCGTCCACAGGGGTGTTATGTTTTATGTCTGAGTCAATTGTATCAGCCGGTGTAGAGTGAAATAGTGGGTCTAGTTCGAATTCAGCATGGTTTTCTCTTCCGTCTAAATTCTGATGAGGCTTCTTACTTGTTTCCTCCTCGAATGACTTTGGAGTATGAACTCCTTTATGAACAAAACATTTTCCTTTTTTAGGCTGTGGCCCGAAACCGATGTCGTCTTCTTGTAGTTGTTTCTCTTTCTCTGTGGCTTTTGTTTCTATTCGGTCGTCCTCATTTTTGTCCTCAAAGGTTATCTTGTCGCCTGCTTTTGCTTCCTCGATGTCGCCTGAATCCTCAGTGTCCTCCAAAATTTCCTCTGAAGTATCTTTGCCTACGCCCTTAGCAGTTATTTCATCCTTTTCTATTTTTTTCTCGTCTTTATTTGGTCTTTCCTCATATTTTTCCCAAGGGGAAATCTTGTCGCCAGCGCTAGCTTTTGGTACGTCTTTGTCGTCTACATCCTCAATGACACCGGGGGTGTTTCTTTTAGTGTCTTTATTTGAATTATAATTGCTTATGCGATCCATTTGGTACTCTTCCTCTTCTTTATTTGGCTCTTTCTGACCAGAACGTCTGCTTTCCACCTCTGATGCCCCTTTGTCGTCTGCATCTTCAGTTTCCTCCTCCGCGTTTGCATATTTGTCTAAATTGTCATCATTTCTGTTCTCCTTTTCGTCTTCTTGATCGCCTTTACTTCCTTGGGGGACTTCTTTATTTTCTTCCAGTGGCCCATGAACGTCCTGTCCAACTGGCTTCTCAACCGGTGAATTGTCTTCTTTCATCTCCACTTCACAATCAGTTTCATTCTTCGCAGAACCTTTTGTTTCTTCACTTTTAATTTCTTGGAAAGGAAAACAAACGTGTTCGCCTTCGCCACTGCCTTCGCCACTGTCCTCAAGATTGCTAGATCCTTTTTCGTCTTCCTCTTCTTTTCCTTCTTCTTCGTGTTCTTCAATCTTACTAAGGCCTTGTTCTTGAGTGCAGCTTATCATCTCTTTGCCTGTCTTGGGTTTGGATTTGTTTTCACTGGCAACAGGGGCGTTTTCACTTTCAAGTTCAGTATGAGGATCATCTCGATGGCTTTCTCTTTCAAAGATAGTATTCTCTCGAGGCTCACTTTTCTCAATTGACTCATCTCTTCGCGTATGTTCTCCGATTAATGATTCGGCTAATTCAGCAGGTGTTTCTTGCAAGCGTCTTTCTTTGTCTTGGAGACTTTCTTTCTTCTTTTCGCCGTGTTCACTTGCTAAGTCCTCTTGGGAATCAATTAGTCCACTATCAACTTCACTCAGTGACTCCATGCTATCCCTTGCGTCCCTCATTTTCGTGAGCTGCTCGCTATTGATGGAATCCTCCGTCTCTGATTTTTCCTCGCCTGTTTGTGTGTCTACATCTCGTTTGGGTGCTTGCATAAATTCCTTACCAAAGTTAGTTCTGTCGACGATAGACTTGATCCCGCTAAGCATGTCATTTTCCAGATCTTTTCTCTTGGTACGAAGGTTTTCTTTGGCCTTAGCTAATTTCTTCATAGCAGTTTTCAAGCTGTCTCTGTATTCTCCATAATAAACTCTTCCAAGGTTGAACCTCTCGAGGTTAAAAGCAAAATCAAGTTGCGCTTTCTTAATACTAATCAGATCGCCATCCGTCGATTCAGGCCCGGAAAAAGCCCCTTCATCACTTTCGCCGTTCACAGTCGTGGGGCTTGAGTCATCCGACTCCAGATCAGAACTCGCAGCGGAAGTTGTCTCTGAATTATAAACGGATTCTTCATCGTCGTTCAGTATTAGTTCTACGAGGTTTTCCAAGGCATCGTTCAACTCGTCCCTGTTATGAATCTCTTCTTCAGAAACCAACAGTCCTTTACGAGGTTTGAGGCCATCTTCACTTGACTTTTTAATGGGTGTGGCTGCTGCGAAACGCAAGGGATCTTCGCTTCGAAAGCTCAAGCCATTGAATTGCCGATCTTCTCCAGGTGCGATCAGTGGACTACTGGACATGATGTCCTTTATCAGATCGACGGCCTCTTTGAGACTAGTGACGGCAGATTCGTGTTCTTGGTGACGTTTCTTCTGCAAGTCAGCAATTTCTTTTTTGAGCAGGATAGTAACTTCTAAGGTTTCCTTCTCTCGTTCAAGTTGCTGTTTGTCTTTCTTTCTTTCTCGTTTACCCTTCTCAGGTGTACCACTCCTTTGTGTGGCTAATAGCCTTTTCGTTGCATCATTTCTGTCTTGCAGCAGCTTAAGTTCCATCTCATCTTTCTCTGAAAGCAATTTGTGCAAATCGGCGATATCTCTTTCATATTTTAAAATGATGTTCATCTTGTCACGATCGAATTCTCGTTTCATTTTCTGTTTTTTCCGGCTAAGAGTATCTTCTAGCTCCTCCTTCATCTCCAGGTAATAAAGCCTGCTTAAGTAGAATCGTTCGAGATTGAAAGCCTCTTCGAGAGTTGACTTCTGCTTTAGGAGGTTTTCAATAATCTCGCTATCAGTACTCATCACGAACTCCTTGTGTTGAGTTTGGAGTTTCTCCATTAGTTCTTCCTTTTCCTTAGTAAACGTTTTCTCAAGCTCGTCGATGGAACGTTTCATTTCTTCTTTCTTACGTCTCAGGTCATCCACTACGTCTGAAGGACGCTCCTCTGCGCGCTCCTCTGTTCTGTCCCTTTTAGTACTGAGATTATCTGTACATGTACCCCTTTCTTCCGTGGCTTTGGACTCGGCATACTTTTGCGATCGATCCCCAGTTTTACCTGAGCGTTTCAAATACTTTAGATCCTCCACCGACTCTTTAACGTTCTTTCTTTTTTCATCGGCTAACTCTTTCAGTAGCCTACTCATTTCTTCTTTTTGTTCCTTCTTCAACTTTAACTTTCGAAACTCATGCAATCGGTTAGCTTTCTTTAAAATGTCTTTCATTTTCTCGTTCAACTGGTCTTTGGTAGATTTATCAATGTTTCCGCCGGTACCATCTTCTGTTAAAATGTTTTCAACAGCTTGTAACTGATCTTCTAAAGAAAAGGTTGCTTCGCCTCCCAGTGGCACTTCTTCGTCTTTATCTTTGCTGTCGCAAAGCTTGTCAATTTCCACGATCTCCTGAATGATGGTATCTTTCATTTTCTTGTTTGACATTTGATAATCTTCCAGAGACGTCAGCTCTTCCTCTTTAGGGATGCATTTACTTAGTCTTTCTCTTATTTCATGAAGACAATCATTAATTCGTTTTTTCTCGGTTCTCTTTGTCTCCCTATACGTTTCCGGTTCTCCTTTTCTTTCTTCCAACGCGCTCTTGGCATCTGCGTTGTTGCCAACTGGAGCACTGTCTAGAATGTCCTCACTGTCAGCCTCAATTGCGCTTTCTGAAGCCTTCTGGAACTCGTCCAACCTTGCGTTAAGTGTTTCTATTTCCTTTTGCAAATTCCACTTTTCCTTTTCAAGCTGCTGCAACTTATCTTTTTCCCTGGTGAGCTCATCTGCATTCTTGGCAAGTTCTTTCCGGTGGAAATCTTCAACTTCCTTCATATTTTTCTCGAAGGTCCTAAGATTTTTCTCCAACGTTTGTTCGAGGTTTTGGCATTGATTGCTCTCCTTTTGAAATCTCTCCTCAATCCTGTTCTTTTCGCTGAGAAACTCTTCCGTTTGATCAGCTAAATCAGCAAGTTTTTGTTTTGAGATCTCAAGCTCATCCCTTTGTTTGGCTACTATTGTTTTCAGCTCACCGAGTTCTTCCTCATACAGACGTCGCAAATCCTCTTCCCTCTGTTGAGTTTCTAATTCTCTCTCATTTATAATTTCTTCATATCTTTGTTCCAAGTCATTTCTCTCAAACTCAAAACTCTTCAGCAAATGTAGTTGCTCTTTCCGGAATTCATCCTCCAAACGTTCCTTCTCATTGTGGAAATCTTTTATCAGCTTTTCGATTTCTTTGCGATGCTGGACCTCTAATTCCCGCATTGGCCTTTGGTTTCTCTTAACCACCTCCATCTTCCGTTTATGTTGCTCTTCCATTTCAGTCATTGCA
The DNA here is from genome assembly GCA_964030785.1 of Siderastrea siderea. Classification (NCBI taxonomy): domain Eukaryota; kingdom Metazoa; phylum Cnidaria; class Anthozoa; order Scleractinia; family Rhizangiidae; genus Siderastrea; species Siderastrea siderea. Next base: position 68,195,597 of record OZ034966.1, on the reverse strand, counting down.
TCTTCATATTGCTGTTTGAGTTTGGCAATTTCATCGATGAGGGCAACTTCGACATCTTCCTTGGTTGGTTGATCTGGTTTGGTTAGTAAAGACATTTCACGGTTATAAACTCTGGCTAGACTAAACCTCTCCGTCTGCAATGCATTAAGCAGCTCCTTTTTCTCTATCTCAAGATTGTCAATGGTCTGTTGTTTGTCAAGAACCCTCTCATTATAACTCTTCTCTAAACTGTCCTCTAATTCTCTTATTTCGCGCTCAAACTCTTGAAGCATTCTATTCTTGTCGAGTTCTGATTTTTCGGAAACCAACCTCTCTGTAACTTCTAGTTTAAGATTCAATTCCTTTTCGTGATCTTCTTGCATTCTCTGCTTCACGTTATCAAAGTTTGCATTCATTCGTTCTGTCTGATTTGTAAAAACCTGTACCATTTCCGCTTTTTCTCGATCAAATTTTCTCTCGAGTTCTAACTTTTCAATCTCGAAATTCTCGGAAAAGCGTCTTAACTCTTCTTCGTGTTCGATTCTTTTGATATAAACGTCATTATCTGGAGATTCTCGCGCGATTCGGTTTTCTTGATGCTCTACACGCAACAGTTCCCTTCGCAACATTTTAATTTCTTCATTTTTTTCAGCGATTATCTGTTCATATTCTCTCCTCATTTGCAAACTTTTCTCTTTGTATTTCATTTCGACATTCCTTTCGTTTGCTTCAAAGTTCTTTGTTGATTTCGTTTTCAAATTTTCTCGCTCGCGTTCAAACTCATTTAATTTTTCCACCTGCTGTTTGTTAAATCCTTGCAACAGGTTCTCCTTTTCTAATTCAAATTCTCTTCGCATGCTTTCTTTCTCTCTCTCATACTTGTCAACAAGCTCATTCACTTCTTCTTTACGCATCATTTCAATTATCTCTTTCTCCTTGAGAAATCCGCAGACGATGTCATTTTTCTCCTTGGCGAACTGCTCGGCCAACCTTTTTGCGTCGTTGTTATTTGCGTCGGACACGTCAAGTTCATCCATGTTAATTCAGAAAATAACTGCACCGAGAAATCTCAGTTGTCGTTGTAAAAGAACTGTTTCGAAGCTCACGTTTTCTTTCTTTTAAAGTAACAATTCGAGGGGATTCCAACGAAGTAAGAACTGAATGTTTTTCGGCGAGCAGTAAAAACACAATGGCAGATTAAGCAAAAGTGCGTCCAAATTCATGCGGCGTAGCAACGCGCAAAAAGGCATAGAAGTGTGTTGTAAATGCACCTTAATAATTGATTAATCCACCAGCATAACAGGTGACGGATAAATAAATATTTATCATACAGCTCCGTTTCAAGATATTTCTTTGACACGAATCGATGTCTCTTGACGATTTTCGGATACCGCAATGTCTATCGTAGTTTAAAAACAACTTTTCGTCACCAGAAGATCGAGAATTGTTTTTAATATCTGAAGGCATTACTGCATGGCTTTCCAGGAGCTCACGCTAAAACTTTGACTTCATTTACAGGGAAAAAAACACTCGTATAGTCATCGTTTTCTGGGAGTTAAAAATGTGATACTCTAGACGCCCGCTAAAACGAAAAGTTATTTTCAGGAAGCTCTCGTTTTCCGATCGAACAGTGAGGACAAATTTCGCTCAGACAAAGTTGTACATTAGTGCCTTACTGGTTACTACTGGCTTTCGAAAGTCCTCTTTCTCAAGCTTTTTTTCTTTGGTTACCGTTGAGAGTTTGGAAAAGCAAAAACGCACTGTTTCGTCGATATATTACAAACGACAAAGTGTTTCTTCGCTATGTGGGAAAGATACGTTTTTGGCTTCCTAACCACATGACTTGCACTGTATTTGACACGTACTTAAAAACTGAGATCTTAATTGCTTACGTTAAGTTCCGTTTCAGCAGCTCCATACCTTAAATTTGAAGGCATTTTTGAAAACTTGTATTTCTCACGTATTGCATCCCTTGGCATAGTTACGCTAGCAAAAGCCCTTTGGGTTTTTCGAGCATTTGGAATTACGTGCCTTAAGTACGATATTTGTCTTAGAATAGGCGGGAATATCCGGGACCTTCATGTCGTACCATGTTCTGACGGAATGTATATCATATTTTTCATCCATAAGCAGGTTCCTATTTTAAAGTAAAAGAAAACATTCAATTCATTTTGACAGTTGAACTTTTGCCAAGCCAGTGAACGAAACCATGCAATATCAGCACCCGCATAACTGCCCTTGGAGGTAATTTAATGCTTTCTGTTCAAAGAGTTCTTCTGTCCGTCATAACTCAACTTCCGTTGTACTCGCACAGTCTTACTGTATTGCGCTTTTATTTTCCATAATTTCGGTTTCAACTGTTCTTTGACATATTCATGGATGGTCAGTTTATGGCGTGTGTCACTTCGTTAGCGATTGATGCCTAACCTGATTCGAAACCAAATTTCCATCAACTGAGGAAGCAAATCCAGTAGCTTTGAATATCATTAGGCCACAAAAACATCGAGCTGCATATAACGAGACGTGAGTAGGCTAATAATGAAAAAAAAATATTGCTTCATTGTATAGACAACTGGACCAAGGAAATGCTTGTTAACTAGTGAAATCCTTCCAATACTTTGATCCAATTCTCTACTCGTATGATTCGAATAGACTTGCCACAAGTCGACTGCGAATGAGCGGCAGCGACAAAGTCGCGAAAGCGGGACCAAGACTACCAAAACCGAGGGATTTTGAGAAAAATCCAGATTTGAGTGACGGCCCAGTAGCAGGGATCAATCAATCGTAATGGAGGACTGACTGAGTTGACACTGAATCAGGGCTTAACCGGCCAGCAACGAGACTCCTAAAATAGAATTTCCATGTCATACAAGGATTTGTCAATCTACGCGTTGTAACCTCGATCAGGCGCAACTGACTCATAACATGAGACTTTGTTTTAGCACGATAGGTTTTGACTTCCATTTGCAAGAAAAAAAAACTGGTAATAGCCTTCGATTTCTGGGAGCTAAAGAATAATATACTAGACGCCCGCTAAAACGAACACTTGCTTTCAGGAAGCTCTCGTTTTTTTGAACAGTGAAGACCAACATCCCTCCCACAATGTTATATATACTGCACTGAGAAGTCCCTTGTTGATTTATACTACTGGCTATCACGAAATTCCTCTTTATCAAGCAATTTTGCTGTTACTGTTGAGATTTTGGAAAAGCAAAAACGTACTGTTTCGCTAATATATTTCAAACATCAAACTATTCACCAAGGCCTACAAAGAAATAAAACCCGACGGAGCCTGATCACAGTAATAGTAAGTATCAAGCTCCAACTTTCTCTATTCGCTGTGCTATGTTTTGCAATGTGTCGTATGGGTGGTTGAATGAAACACCAAAATGACGACAGCATCGGCCGATTGCTGCCGGGTCGAGGCAGCAGAGCGCGCCAATGCTGCCTCGACCGAAATACTACCTGTGGCAGCGATCTATTTATTGTTGAAACATCGGGTAGACTGCACATTTGTGGGAGGCTTCCACTGATCAGGGTTGCTTATGTCTGGGGAGGGCATTTTGCGTGCGCATGCGTCGATGTGGGCTAGTGAGCACAAAGGAAACGCCATGGATTGTTTACATAATCGTCCACTATTTGTGGCCGAATTTCTCGCTCAGAGTGAAACGAATTTTAGGTTTTATTCGCGGGATACGATCTTAAGAGTCCTTGCCTATTTTGTGTGACAACAGTAGGCGTATTTTGTTGCGGTGTGCCGTTCATCAGCTTCGATATTTACTGTGGGTAACGTTACACGAGGACAATATGGCGACTGAATGTTGTAAGGAGCCTGAATATCTGCCCGTGGTTTAAACGGCAAGAGGAGCTAAAAGGACAAAGCACTGCAGCTAGTAAGTACCTAGATGTAATACACCATTTTTATTGCTTAATGTTATTATCAAGAATCCTTCTTTTTGGTAAGCGGTGATATTTTGTTTTGGTTTTGTTTTGAAACTGCGATTTCACCGTTCTTCCGATTTGAAAATCTCAAAATCTAGCTATGATCTCCAAAGTGCACGCTTAATAATTGCAGCATGGAGTTCCTTTACAATTGTTGAATGCTGCGAATGTAGTGTTAAAAAATGGCCTATTGTGGTAATTTTTAGGTTTCTTCATCGTACGGTTAGATTTATCGGGGAAACTCTCCTTTGCATTTTTCTTTATAACATTGAGCATTCCTCATAACAAATTAGACTATGATAATGCCACCATTTCTTAATCAAAAGAGAAAGAAATGACTGCGATCAGTCTTAATTCTGAAGTTTTTTTCTTTGTTTGTCCTGGTGCAATACAGTGGATCCTCGATTTAACGAACCTCTATATAACGAAGTCCTCGGTACAACGAACGATATTTTCAGCCCAGTAATAGCGTAATGTATGAAAAAGAACCTCGATATAACGAACCCTCGATATAACGAACCACTTTCCCGGCCCAGTCCCTCGGCACTTCGTTAAATCAAGGTTCCACTGTATTTGTTTACATTTTATTGTGTTAATTAGTACATTATTTGCCTCCCTAATCAAAATCTAGCCTAGATCACCAGTCCAAAAATACCATGAAATGAACAAGCGATAAATACATAATTCAGAAATGTTCTCATAGCTGCTTTAAAAAGCATGCATTCAAACTGTTTCTCTAAGCGCACTAGTTCATTGTTACTTCCAGCTCACATCATCAAATTTGTGGCATCACAAGTGGAACAACTCTATCCACTGGAAAAGTTTTGGCCTCAGTCCTTCAAAAAACCTGGAAATGGAACATTGATCAACTAGGTGACTTCGCCTATTTTACCACCAACTTTGCACCCAAAATTGGACACGTTTTTTCTGGTATAGCTCTGCCAGAATTTGGTCGATATTCAAAATGGACACACATATTGATGGATCTGTCCTTGCTGTATTAGCTGCTTATCAAAACAATTTGGTAACGTCAAAAATGATGACGTCACAAGTGGTTCAATGGTTCCCGACGTTAACGTTGGGAAAATACTAGTCTTGACGGGAAAGAGTTAAGAACTGAAACCTAACCATTTTGTATTTGTTTTTTTTTTTGTTTATTTTCCCTATTTTTTATTTTATGGCAATTTCTTTAAGATTTACAAGTTATATGTCCACTCATAATGACTGTTGTACCGCTTTGTCAGCTAAATGTGTTTCTTAAGAACAGAAATGTTTGTTCCAGGAATTCCTGCATGCCAATCACGAGCAAGCATGTGACCAAGATATCTCACAAATCCACTTACATCATCATACTGTCCAACTGCAATTACATCACCATGTATGTTGTGTTTGTGGCTTTCAAATAAGCCAAGCTTCCTCTGTGTGTAGTCAAAGCAAAAAAAGCATTGACTTGTCGGGGGAACTATTAAAATTACACAGATCTGTGCTGGGATCTGACAAATTTCTTGCAATTTGATTTCTAGACATGCAAGGGAGAACAAGCCAAGATCATCCATGATTGCCAAGGAGAAATGGTCATTCCTTGTGACTAGAGCCTCTTTGATGTCAAGATTAAGTTGGCCTGGTGGTAAGTTGATTTGGCTGTAAAGGGTATTTCCATACTTAATGATATGGTTGTTTATGGCCTTTTACTGGATGACCACACTGCTTGCAGTGGGGTGTTTTAATCACTGTTACGACTTCTGTGGCCATTTGGGTTTGTTGTTGTTGTTGTTGTTGTTACTGTTGCTGCTGCCGTTTCTTTTGAGATGGGGGTGCAATAGGTGCCAAAGAAGATATGTGTCTATTGATGTTGACAATATTAGCTTCCACATTACTTGTTTCACATTCAGGTATATTTGTATTAGAATCTTCCAATGTGCCATTTGAAGCAACTTCACCTTCTGGTACATTTGATTCACTTCTTTATTTTGCTGACTGTGGTGCTGTGATTGCCAGGCTCCGGTAATTTTTGACATAGTGGACAGTATTTCATTTCTCTGAGACAAGTAAGGTAGAATGAGTGAGAGCACCCTTCAAACAAAACCCATTCAGTATCATTGGTAACAATACAATCTGGAATGTCACATACCCTTTCTGGATCTGGCTTTGGTTCACTGCAATATCCCAAAGGAGGTACTTTGGGTTTAACAGGGTTGGGACGAAGATTGTTGGCAAAACCACCCTTAATTAAAGGTTTTTCCCTTGCCTTTAAATTCTGCTTTACCCTGATTCTGGGCTATTTTGATGAATATGTGTGAAAGTGTGTCTGTACACTTGATTTTCAGATAACTCAATTGTTTTTGCCTGAAAGTGAAGCTAGATGGGGGTGTAAAATATGACTTAAAAAATGTACACTGAGCTGCTTTTGCTTGAAATGAAGCTTTTGCGTTTTGCTGTAACTGTTCAACAGTGTCACTGTTATTAGTCTTTGATGTAATGATACTGTGGGCATTTTCAACAGGATATTCACCAAACATTAACAGAAACAAACGGAGCATGAGGTATAAGTCAGGGTTATGAATTCCCCAGTATGTGCACATTGCTATCCACACAAGAGGAGCTTTGTCGTAATGATGTCGCTCAAGAGACATGAGCATGGCCCATATTCGTATCATTGCATTGAAATATTCCAAAAAGTTATTAAGGTGATTCCATTCAACTGCATTGCGCATTATTTTTGCGCATCATTTTTTGCATGATTAGCGCGCGCCCCACGTTCGAAACTTGATAGGTTTTCTATGAAAGCTGAGCTATTCAGAGAAATAAATGGTCATTTTCTCCCAAATGAACTCGGTGACCCCACTTTTTTATTCCACTTATTTAAGGAAAATACGTCTTTAAATAACATATTCAAATTTGAAGAATTTTTCATTATTCAGTTTTGAAATATTCCGGTTGATTCACTATTACAGTCAGATTTTAGGTGTTTCACTGGAACCGTGCAGACGCTAGATTTGCCTATTATATCAAATAAGTTTCATTTTTATGGCAATTTTAAGACGTTTTACTGTAACATTGTTTGTCTATCATCAGAATAATGCTTATATTTCATTGCTAGTAATAACTTTGTTGAAATAATGGGTGTCCCTGGTACAAGGATAGGTTTTTTTAAATTGCTGTCGAAAGATAGCAAAGTACCAGTCCTAATATACTACAGCCCCGTAGCGTGAAATCAGTCGCGGTGACCCCCCCTTTTTATTTTATTTTTTTAATGTACTACCGGTAGGTGTAATTAATAACTGTGCAGAGTTTCAACAAATTCTCATTACAACTTCTTTTTCGATGGAATCACCTTAAGCTTGAAAGTTGTGCTGTAAATTGTTAAAACAAATGGTATGTAATTGTCAAGCAGGTTCAGCAAAGTCGTGTGTTCTGTGTCCTTACATACTTTGAATTTTTGTTTAACAGCATCCCTGATGAACAGCCAGCCGCTATAAACTATCTGAAGAACAAGGCTTATTCTCCAAGGCCTGGGAGATTTTGGTAACTTCGTGGAAAGAGCTTGATGTAGATATTTTCAAGGAAACCCATGAACTCTTTGAATACAGTTTCTCTGCCATTCAAAGAGATGTGTAAAGGCCTATACACATTATAACAGACAAGATGGCCGGCTGATTCACACTGATGTTTACGTTATCTTCTCCAACTTGTGCCTCCCGAGAATGTACTGATATGAAGGGTGTGGCATATTCATGATCAGTCGGAGTAGGTATTACGCACTGAGCAGTATCGGAGGTGTGGCAGTATTTTTGCAGTGTTTCATAGATAATCTGCCGACTCTATAACTGTGCTGGCCAGTCTCCAGGCTGAAATATCAGAAATCGCTTAAGGTACTCGGCCAGATTTGTACTCAAAACAATATCAGATGCAGCAGAAAAGTCATCCTTACTTTTCAGCGTGAGCTCAATAAAATCAACGTAGTATACATCTGTCATCTGCCTCATTGTTCATATTGAGTCACTTTCACAGTATTCATGCACCACAAGTCTGTGTCTTTTGAGTTCGTTGACTACCGTAAAACGTCCCTTTAATCGGGCAAATTTTCCGACAAGCTGTACATGAATAAAAATGAGAATAATAATATGTTATATGTTCTATAAGCTTATATTTTTTCCACCGGCTGTAACATCGATCCCAAAGCAAGCCTCAAAATCTGCCTGAAAGCCGCTAACGGGACGACCACCCTGTCCTTTAACGTCCTTGCTACACACAACACATTTTTCCTTAGTGAAAATTAACTTCTATGTAAAACCTCAAGAGGATAAACAGTACGAAAAATACAATTTGAATCTCCCGCGCCATTCTTATTCCCGCAATCACACTCTTTTTGTACAGTGGTCGCACGCATGCTCAAGCAAAATGCCCTCCTGTTTGTCTAGGGCAGTTGTAGACACTTTAAAAATTAGGCATGCGTAGTAACGGTTAAATCAAGTTATCTCAGCTTCCAAAAGAGAGAGGCGCAGTTTATTCCCCGTAATTTGAATTAGCGTATATTTCAACGTCGATATTTTCTGAGGAATTGATTTTCAGAGTGACATGTTACAATACTTATGTTTACATTAAACAGCAGAAATAGCACTTCGCTCAGCTCTCCCTGGGCCCTACATTTCTAGACATTTTACATAATCTGTTTGAGTTTACTTCATTTTGCAGTGAAATTCTTTCCTGCTCACATCCCTTCCATGAGATCAACTGCATCTTAATACCTCCAAAAGTGCTTTGAGAATTATTAAAATCTAAGATGTAATTTGCATGGCTAATTAATTCCTATTTTGCTTTTTTAATTACATTACTTGGACGTTAAAAATTCAGACGTTTAATTTTCGGACACTTTTTCTTTCATTTCGGACAAAAATTTTGGACAGTTTGCTGAGACATGCCTAAAGTAAAGTCACGCCTACAAAACATGAATTAGACTGAAGTAAATTCTGTGAAAATGATAGTTTTACTGCACCCTCAAGGTTTTACAGATACACCGAGGGGAAAAACAAAAATTCAATCAAGCTTATGTCACTCTCAAGCAGTGTCTCAACTAGAGTTCGGTGATGAAAAGCATATACCTTCTCCAGTTGCAATGGAAGGGTATCAGATAGTCCTCTGAGCCACGTTTAAAATTGATGACAGCAAGCCGTTTCTTCTTCATCTCAAAGAGCTTATTCAAAAGAACTATGAGCTTCTTGATCAATCACCTCAGTCACCGACAGCTTCAAATGAAGAATAACCACACGCTAGTGACAATGAAAAGGATCTTTCAATTGTTTTGATCGATGATGAGGCAGAATAGGACTAGCACCACTGGCACTGGCAATGCAATTATTATAAAACTGGGCTTGGATCGAAGATTGAATTAGCAACTGCAAAATGGAATTTATCTATGTTTTTGTCTTTCATAAAATCACAACATCTGAGTAAAGCCTAATCCGAATTTTAGCTACACCCTGTATATTGGCTTTGAATATGAGATGGCGTTGCCAAGATAGTACTTTAAAGTTTTGCACCGTACTGTAAAAATTTCGGACGCTTAAAAATTTCGGACACTATTTTTGTTCGAAATTAAGATCGTCCGAAATTTTTTACAAGCAATGTATTCTTTTTTTTTTCAGTCTTTCTATGACTACGTCATTGCAGTTATATGTATGCATACATAGGAATTTGTATGAACTGGTCGTCCATATCGTTAGGGACGGACCATTACTTTTTTTTGGAGGGGGGGATGAAAAATCCTGAAAAAAATTGCTTGCAAAATCAAAAAAAGCCCAAATAAATTGTTTGCAGACATGAACAGGAGAAAATAAAAAGTTTGCATACTAGCTGATACATAGTTTGATTTATATATTAAGTAAATTTAGTCCTATTTGTTAAAATGCAAGATAACAATGCAACAAAATGATTTGCATGGATTCATTAACTGGTTTGACATGATAAATTAGCCACCACATACTAATTCAAAAGTTGACATTTTGAGTGTTAGCTATTCATTAGAACAAGTGAGCTATTTAACACTCAAACATCAGTTTCGTCATTTCTTTCCGGTGGCTAATTTACCAAATCGACTTGGTTGATAAACCCCAATTTCTGTTTTTTACTTTTTCACCAACAAATTACCACAGTTTCTTAAAATCAGTAACTAACCCCTTTATTAATAATAATCTCTTCTGAGGACCTGAAAGCATTAAATGTTAAAGTTAGGTTATTGTATTAAACGTTTCTATAACATGAACTCTTTGTAACTGGATAGCTGTTATCGGACAATTACGTTGCGCACGCGTCAATCAGGTGCACTGAAATGGGTTCTTTTTATAGCTGCTTGGGTTCCTTTCTCCACTGCTTGCAAAACTGATAATTAAAAATATATCCTTGAAGGGCACATAGATTTTCTTATCTCGCATTTTGTTATAGATAGGATTAACTGGACTTCGTATCGTACAATTCAGGGGTAATCGTGTTCGTAATTTCAAATCCTCCTCGCGCTACGCGCTCGGCTGATTTAAAGTAACTCGCCCAATTACTCCCTGAATTGTGCTCCACTGAGTCCAATTACCATTACTAATCAAGAACTCTTCGAAGTGCAATGAAACTCTAACTAAGAAAAAAGATTAACTTAAATTCCTGGGTTGCATGTATTCACTAATAGTCACACTGGCTTTTCAACAGGATCCTAGGCTGGTTTGATCACAGGCAGCCCAAATTGGCTGTACTCGAAGATTTCATTGACAGCCTAAATATAATAAACGAACAAGTTGAAATGAAAACACAAATACGAAAACGTCTAAATATAACATTGCTTACGTTTTATTTGTGGTTGCTTGATGTGTCTTGACTGTCCTGGGAGTTATTTACACAAGTTTTAAATTTCGCTGATTAGTACTGTATGTTCTGTCCTGCAAGGCTGGCGGGTGAGAAACGAAGAGACTTTTCAACGGAGCTCGGCAAAAGCACTCAAAATACTCCCACCTCCACAAAATCCGAACCAGTACAGTCCCGCTTGCATTATCTTCCTAAAGTTATCTCTTCGGAGTCAAAAGTTCACAATAAGTGGGCAAAAATCTCGCCGTTTTCGCCACAAAAGCGGCCTATTGTCTTTCGTCTTATCCGCTCGCCGATCGCTGCCGACACGGGTATGCGCCATCGTAACAAAAATGCTCCCGACCCCGGGTATGCTTCGTGCATTTGACCCAGCGAAAACTGCTCCCGTGTGGGGGCCTAGAGAGTTTAGAATTTAACCCCGCGCACGGACGAAGAACGTGAAATAGGTCAAGGTTACAGAGTTGGCGCGAACTCGGTGCGGAAACAATTTTTGCCGGCTCGTGCGGAGCAGTTTTCGCTGGGTCAAATTGGATCCAGTCTTGTATAAACTACAAAATAAAGCGCAAGTGTAAGCAAGCGCTGTTTCATTTGGCTCCTCAATCCTCTCTAGGATCAGGGGAGAAAAGGCCGCTGGTGCAGTTCTATATTATTACTTGCAATTACGTTCACATTTTAATGTTTCAGTATACTTTGATGTGAGATTTTCAATTTTTTTAGGAAACAAAACAAGCCATGGTGCAGTTATACTTTTATAAGTTAGAGACATAGGAACACGGCATTCATGGAAAGCAGTTTTAAGCAGTATTTTTACTACATAAGATGACCTCATGAATTTTAACCGTAAATAAATAAATGTAATAATAATAATAATTGTTAATAATAATAATAACAACAAACACACAAAAAAAATGTTTGCAGGAAGATGCAGTCGGAAAAAAATTGTTTGCACAGACAACAACACAGAAAAGAATTGGTTGTCTTGAAAAAATTTTCATCCCCCCCCCCCCCCCCCCCACGGCCTCCAAAAAAATAATGGTCCGTCCCTTAGTTAAGATCAAGAATGACAGTTTATTCCATTTTCTGTTTATATAAATGTACTTCATGCCTCCGTGCACTTGAAAGACTTAAAATAATCAAATGTTGAGAAATTTGAACGCGACCTTGACTAGGCTTGACCTTGACTGCCCCAGTTACTAAATTACTAACAAGTAACAGACGTTTGGCCAAGTTTGTTTTATAGCTTTGTAGTTTTAATTTTCACATTGAAGTGTTTGGTCAGAATAAGCATATTCTTTTGCGAGGAAAGATTCATGCCATCCTAATCACACCAAGCGAACTATCCCTTTCAGCCTGGCCTTGCGATTACGTCGCATATGCTCCACAGACGCTTTCTTTGATCAACGCTGTAAAGAACTCATTGCTTATCTCGTTAAACGTGGCTACAATCAATCTTTCCTCGCAAAAGAAATTAATTGCGTCCGCTGCATCCACGTCACTAAACCTTGAAACCACGACAACAAAATAACTACGGAAACCGAGTACTGTTCGTTATTACCTTCAATACCGCTCTTCCTAACCCTGCTTCTACTGTACGGAAACATCTGGGCATTCTCCAATCTTCAAACCACTGCAAACAAACATTCTCCTACCCACCAGTCCTCGCTTACAAAAGAAGTGCCAGTCTGCGTGATCTATTGGTTCGCACCAGATTGCGTGACCCCAAAAATAAAGATCAAAGATCAACCGCTGGCATTTACAGATGTAAGCATCCACGTTGCCTCACGTGTCCTTTCTTACAAGAAGGGCAAGACAAATATATCTTTTTCTCTACTAAAGAAGAACGACGTAGGGACACTCTAACTTGTAAATCTAAAAACCTTATTTATTTAATTGAATGTAAAAAATGCGCTACACGTACGTAACTTGCCTTGCCAATACATTGGAGAGACGAAACGACATCTTCACGAACGCTTTGGCGAGCATCGTCGTTCCGTCCAAAATCATCAACAGCTTGCTAACCCTACCCCTCTTTCGGAACATTTCAACTTACCCGACTTACCCCGGCACTCCGTCAACGACATCCGTCTCATTCCCTTGGAACTATTAAATACATACTAACCGCGACTCCGTAAGAAAAGCACGTTAAGGGACACTTAATTGCCAAGGCTAAGACACTGGAGCCGCAAGGATTAAACAGACATGATGAGCTGCATTAATGACACTCCTTGTTCAGCTACCAACAAGGCCCTGTTAGGGGGGTCTGAATAATCCATAATCCTGGGTAAAATTTGGAAATAATCCGTATCCCAATTTTCTAAACAAGTATATCCCTAAAGTAAAATTCTAAAACAATCTACATATAGTAACCCCCTAATTACCATTTTGTGTCAAATGAATAATAAATAAATTGAATGATAAAAACAAGTAACAGCCTCGCCATTTTTAAATGGCAACTGAAAACATTTCTCAAGGGTACACCCCGATGACACGTGGGGGGTGGTTACTGAGGTTGTGTTGTTAAAAAGAGTGACGGGCCTGGGCGACTCCCACGCACATGTTTTAGTTTTAAAATGGCTTTAAAATTTAAGCGATTTGTGTCATTAAACCTTGATCCTCTTCGTAGTGTTTAAAAGAGTTATGGGCCTGCGCGACTCCTACGCGTGTGTTTTAGCCTTTCTAGAGTTTTGCTCAACTTATGAGTATAAGGGAACCCCCCCCCCCCCCCCTTTTGTACGATGTTAGGGGCTGTTCCTTGAAAATGTTGTTAAGCAATGGTTTTTTGTTTTATAAAATGCCAGCTGTTCATGAGTATTGGTTTTACGTTCGGCACTGCTGGGTGATATTGCATTACAAATGGCAAGATTTCGTGTTTTGTTTTTGTTTTTGTCAGAGGGCTTGATTTCTGTCCTTAAAAGTAACTTCTGAGAGGGTCATTTGATTTAAGTTGTCTCGCTATCCTCTATCAAGAAGATGTGTTTTGAAGTTCGTGATGCTCTTTTCAAATAATGTTTAGTTTTAGAGCCTCTCCTCTGATGAAGCCTTTCTTTTTCACTCCGGATGGAAGGCAGGATGAAAAATGAGAGTACTCAAATGTTTCAGTGGGTGCGCACCGACTCCGTTTTAATCTTTCAACTTTGTAAATAGTAGTGTCCAAAGCATTTGTTTTTGTTTCGGATACTTCAGCCGTCAACTTGATAGTTTGATGGTGTTTGTTAAACTGAACTGTGTAATCTCTTCTCTGGTTGTGTCCCGCAGGTAGAAGATGTCATTGAATCGTTTCCAGACGAGCGGTTTTAAAGTGCTTTGATTTAAGATCTCTGTTTCTACCTTAGCCATGAAAATATTACCGATAGAAACTGCCATTTTGGTGTCCATGGCAGTTGCGTGTATTTGTAGGTAGTTTTCTCCATTGAATTGGAAGGAGTTCTCCGCTATATAGGATAAGTTTGAGCGCTCTTTGCAGTAGTCGAGTAAGGATAGGAGGTTCCATTTTGTGCAAGGCTTTTTATGCGTTGCACACTATGTTTATTCCCTCCTCTTGTAGTATATTTGTACATAAGCTCGTAACGCCCATGGAAACAGGGATTGTGATTTCTGGAACCTTCGTTTTTCTAAGAAATTGATGAAGTACGTTGTATCTTTCACATGTGACTTCTGTTGTTGTGCTATAGGCTGAAGGAGTTTATAAACGAATGATGATAGTTTCTTTGTTGCAACTGGGCCTTCACTCCCTAATACAATAGGTCTCCCGACTGGGGTCGGTTTATGTATCATTGTTAGGGTGTAGAATATTGGAATACGGGACGGGTCTGGTGTTTGACAAGGCCATGTTTTGGTCATTTCATCTATGTGGTTTCCCAGATATAGTACGCTAATAAGCTGTTGAACTCTTTCACTTTGGATTGTTTCCTCTACCATAGGATTCACAAGAGGTCTGTTGTGTTCTCTGTTATCTAGCTGAGCTTGACCTTCTTTAATTTACCCTAAATGTTTTAAAATTCAGTTGTAGTTCCTTTTGTCAGCCTTTGTAAGGTTAACGTTGGTGTCACGGTTTAGGGCTTTAAGTGCTTCGCGTTCAACGGGATTAAGATTAGCCTTTGGCCTGGAATTTTGACCATAAGACCTCAGTGGAGATAAATGTGTGTCCTTCCTTTTATAACTTTTATGACCTTTTAATACTCTTTTATGTAAAAGTAATCAATGTAAAAATGACTGACAATAATCCGTAATTTTAAAATGCAACACAAATAATCCATAATCTTTATATTTAGTGGCCAACAATCCCTATCCCTTCTCTAAAACCCCCTAATAATCCATACCATAATCCTAAAACCCTAACAGGGCCTCACCAACCTATTATATTCATTTATTTTAAATTTTTAAACTTTTATGTTAACGGTCCTGTAACGTATTTACTCATTCTACTCTTGTAGCCCCTGAAGAAGGGTTGTTTGGCAAACCGAAATATCGGGCAATTTTATGTTTCATACATTTTTTTTACTTTACGTATTTCGTCTTCTGTATCTTTAACTGCCGTGAGGATCAGTCGTTCCGTATATTTTTTACTTCAAAAGTTTTGTAGTTTACTTCCGAAGGGTTTTTTTTTGTTAGTTTGTTTGTTTTGTTTTTCAGCAACACTAATCTTTGAAATCAATCCCGTTAACCGTCCATCTTAGCAGTCCGTAAAGCAAAACGCGGGCCGCTCAGGAACCAATAAGAATAATCCATTTCATCGTGGGCCAGTTCAGCTATATCATATATATCACCTGTTTCTCTAGGCCAGCTGTAGGCCTAAAATTATATAAGCCCGGTGGTATTAATTTTCTCAACTCCCTCTCCCCTGTTCCTCTGGTTAAATATAAATAGAAGAAGCACAACAGTTTCGAGTTAAAAAAAAATTTGTTTCGACAGAAACTTGTCATCTTCAGTCATCGAGAGCAGTTTGGGTCAAAAGATGTTTTCTTTGAACTCAAAACTGACGTGCTTTTTTCTTAAAATCATTGTCAATTTGCTGTTGTTACGACGCTTTATAAATAATACAGGTTTTCGTTCATCATATCAGGACTCTCCTCTGCTGAATGTAAAGGAAAAGGTGGACAAGAAATTAATGTTCTACTGCGCATGCGTCCGTGAAACTCTCTCTCGAGATCCAAATGTCATATGAACAGCAGTGAAATGAATAAACAAATAAATAAATAAATAAATAAAGATGTGAACACCCTATAAAGTGACGTGTTTGTATCACTGACATGCTTATTTACACAGCACATACTTGGACCTCTTGAACCCTCCCACAAATGAGCAGTCCACGCTTGAATTACTAATAAATAGACTTTTGCTTCATGCAATATACTAGCCGGGTCAGTATTGCTGCAGCGCTGGCTCGGCTCGGCAAAACCCGCAGGCGGTTCGATATTCGGGATGTCGATTACTGACGGCAGGCGGGTGTTGTCGTTATCTTGCTTTTGTTTTGCTTTGATTGTTATTCACTTACGGAGTTGAGTTGCCGATTTACGGCTTTCTGTAGCATACATCGTAGTCAAAACTCTTGCCTCCGACAACCTTGTTCCCGGTTTATAGGCTTCACTTGGAGTTCACGTTAAAGACTGAATGGAAAGCAGGGACAGAAAACCTGCGACGGGGCTGTTTTTGTTTGTGATTTGCATAGTTTACTGCTGAAATTTCGTTTATTAAAAAGTTACCGGGGGTCTCCTTGACGTAGATTCTGTTGGTGCGTCGGTATTACTTGGCTGATAGGGTCTTTTGCAGGCCGTGTTGGTTTGAAAGTGGTTACATATTTGTTCCATTCTTGGCTTAAAAAGAGAAGTTAGATTCCATGGTTTAGCTCTGAAATCACCGCAATAAGTAGATGGAAACATACGATCCCTTCCCAGTCTATATGGGGCGAATAAGGGGTACTCCCGGAGTTAGTTTTCAGTCTTCTTACCGCTAGACTGATCAATTGGCGGCTGTGAGTGTTGGCGGTTTTTATCGCTTTGTTCTTCTTCTGGCCCTTTGTATCAGTCAGACTGAGTCCTAAAGGTACTCTTAATATCCTCACCTAGGTAAAGGCTGTTGTATTCTTTAGCTAAGTGGCTTCAGGGGAGGGTTCAAATTAAAATAGCTGGTAATAAATAAGCTTAAATTAGCTATAGCAAAATGGGCCTAAGTTTCATTTTCCAAAAATAAATTATGTTTAATTTTATAGGAAATCATGATTAATTTTCAAAAGTAGGTTTCATATGTAGTTTACATATCTATTGTAAATATTTCGCTACAAGTATTTCAGAAATCATTAAACCTACAAAGTTCTGTAATCCCATGATGAGTGTATTGAATGTGTACTTTTATCAATTCTTCCTTTTCAATTTATTTGTAAGCGTATTGTAATCCAGTTACAGTTACTGTAACTGTTATAGTTACAGTTTAATATTGTAATCCATCCAGTTATAGTAGAGACGGTCTAACTCTTGTTCCATTCGGGTAACATGATTTGAGGACTGGCATTGGGCATACAGATCGTGCCGGCAGGCACAATTATGGCAGATTTAAATGTATGAACTGTGCAACCACAGTCAAGTCAATCATTTAATCAGTCAAACATCTCCAGATCTTTGTTGGAAATCGTTGGAAGATGGTTAAACTTAAGATGGTGATTGAGTTGTACTGATTTAAAGAATGCCTACAAACCAACAACTACTTAAAAGACTTTGAGTTTGACATCCTTTCCACCTCAACCGTATGTCTCAGATAAAGCGGTTTTGTTTATACTGATGTAACTAATAAAAATAATACCGTTTTCTTGTTCCTTATTTATATATTTGTATATTTTGCATTTGTATATGTGTAAATTTTAGATATTTTGATGTTTTTTCTTCTCAAATTCACTTTTATACACAACCCCATGTACATGCAGACGTGTTTTATTTGTTACCAGTCTTTTAGACTATTACAAATGACATTTACTTGAAGCAAGTTAATTTTATGTTACTATTTTTTTCTTGTTGAGAAGCCGCCGTGGAGTTCGCCACTCATAGCCCAAAAAGAGAATTGTCGCTCCCTTTATACAAGTTACATAATTGTACTTTGTATTAATGACAGTTCTCTTTTTATCACATTTACTAATTAGGTGTTTACCAGTAGCGATGACAAGGGTGACACATTTATATGAAACTGCACTACTTTCCTAATTGATCGAGTGTCACGAAAAAAGTTATTACTTTTGGCAGTGCAAAAGTCCTCAATAATCCCATTAGTAAAGCATCAGTAGCAGTGGGAAGCCAAAAAAAGTCACTTGTGGGCCCTCATGCACATCACAAAATCATAACACTTACAACAAAATTATCTTGTCTGTTAATCACCTACAGATGGCTACCGCAGGCAACTCACCAGTGGTCACACCATGTGCAACTCACAAGTTGTCCGTAGACACCCTCCCCCTAGGAATTTCTGATGACCTTCCATGGGGTGGGTATGGATTTTTTCTGGAACTGCACATTGAGATTCTACTATACTTATTAAAATTGAGACATATCACCAGTCTGATAATCTATCGTCCAAATTTTTTTTTGTACTCTTAAGGTTTAGTGGTAGAAGATGAATATCTCTTCAAAAGTGGAACCAAAGTTCGCACCCACATGTCATGCAAAGCTGCAATACTGGTACTGTTTGCTTGCACTAGTTCGAGGCAAGGAGAAGAAGTCACAACTGCAAGAGACTTGCGTTGCCAGTTGACAGACATACTTGTGAATTGTGCATCCACCACATCGGAACTTCCTGAACCTGCACATCAACAAGCAACTGAAGTCAGTTTCCCTGACCCCGACCCTGACCCTGACCCACTACCTACATGTACTGGGAATTCAAGCACCACTGTCACATCGACCACCCCACCGTCCAATCAGACCCTGTTGAAATCAGCATTAACAGCCAAGCCCAAAACTATCTCAACTGAAACCCTTCTCCAAATACAGGAAAGCATTCAAAGACAACAACAACCAAAAGGGCGACGATACAAGTCAAGAGCTGTAGATCGAAGATTAAGCCAGCAGAAAGAAGAACTTGCACAATTAGCAAAGACCATACATCATGGGAGCAAGCAAGATTTTCTTTCTTCACTGGCACACTCTGTGAATAGCCCTCCAAAAACACTGGAACAAGATGAAGACTGGGATGGTTCACTTTTGCCGCAGGATATTTTGGCTTTGGCAAAGCAAGCACATGATCCTCAAAAAAGGATGTCTGTATATGATACAATCATTGCAGAATCTGCACCCCACCACTACCACTTGTATGCTTCAGATGTGTTAGACATTCAGGACACTACAAGTGCCACTGAAATTGTTCGTGCCTTAAGAAGAAAGTTGCCAGGTTTTCTGGATTCTGAAAGAAAGGTCAACATTGTCAAAGCCAAGTACAACAAAGAATTTGAAGTTGTTTGGAAACCTAAAAGGACTCATTCTGGTTGGCAGATCAATCCTGAACGACTGCGTGAGACTTTACTATATCTCTACTGGTGGCTACCCGAAAATGAGTGGTGGAAGATTTATGGTGATGGACGAAATTTTGGTGGGAAGGACTCTGTTGCTCTGACATTAAACACTCTAAATGATGAGGCCATGTTCAACGGTGTAGCATACCACAGTCCTGAAGAGTACTGGCCAATAGCCATATTTTATGGAAAAGACACAAGGCTGAATCTTGAACTCAACCTTGGAGATCCTGGAAAAGAAGGAAGCTTGAACAAATGGGTAGAATCAATGCTGGACAAAGGGCACAAGATTTACTTGTCTGCTGATGCCAAATTTTCTGACAATTTATTAGGCGGTGGTTTGGATCCGACAAGTGATGATGCATTCAACATGTATAACTATGAAACCAAACAAACCAGAAGTGAGGTGGGCTGCCAGTCAGGACTACGTTCCGAAATTGGCAGAAAAATTGAAAGAGAGCACCCCGAATCCCTACTGCCATCACTTCCCACCTCACACTACATTCCTGACGGCAATCATTGTTTTTGCCGATTAACTGAGCATATGGTTTTTGACCGCTGCATGTCGTGCCTGAACTTGGAAAGTCAACCAAGCATATTTCTGCAGTATTATTTTTGTAAGGGATTATTGCTTCAATTATTGTGCATTTGGGAGTTCTGGAAAAATCTGAGTCCTGAAAAAGTCATGGAAAAGTCTTGGAAAATTGTTTCTGAAAAAGGGTACAAACCCTGGTTGTTCTCGGAAGACCCAAGTTCGACTCCTCAGTCACACTTGTAAATAGCCAGCTCGTTTGCCTCCCGTCAGTTGGGGTTCTTAAAGCTATTATGTTTATTTGGCTTATTTCTTTCATTGTCCCTGAAAAGCCCCTCATGGCCGGGAGTGGTCAATTATTATTATGATTATTATTATTTAATTGAACAAATCCCTTCTGTTCAGCTTCAAAACACAACATCAATCAAGCATTTTGTTGCAAGAATTACAATGTTTATTTATTTTCAAGCATTCAGATATTTAATATGTACACATCATGCTGATATAACAGTTGAAATAACAGGTAAGATCGTTTAACAGATGAACGTTTCCTTTATTTTGTCACAGCAAGATTGCTTTACAGTCAAAGTTCCCATCTAGCAGACAAACTTGTAACCCTATTTTAACACTCCACGTATTCCAACAAATGACCAGATTTAACTGCAGACACTTTTTCCTGTTTCACAGATGGTGTCGGCTCGGGGAACTTCTACTGTACATGTACTAGCTTGAAAAAATCTATTTTTGAACATACAAACCACACTTCTAAGTGTAAATGTTAAGTTTTGTTGAAATTTCAAGCACAAGCTTGCACAAATTGAAAAAAATAAACAAAAACAAATGAATGGTCATGGAAAACTATAAACAAAGCTAGATATGAATCAATACACAGAAAACTGTGTCAGCCCACTTCATACCCAAAATATGAAACTTATTTAAATCATAAACTGTTAAAAAATCAAATTGAAAAACTCTCCCACTTCTTGCCATCCAAAGCTACTGTTCTAAGTCTACTGGTATCATTCATCAACATGTATACTGCATTTCCTCGAATAATCACCCAGGGCATTTATTAGAAACTGAGCTTCTTTGAGAGGGCATTTATTAAAAAATCAAGGATCAATTTGCAAGAAACACAGACAGAAATCCAGCATACCCTGAGAATAACTGCAAAACCTGAACAAACATTCCCTCCCATTCAAATACATGTAACCCACAGCACCTCAATTATACATTTGACCTTTTGATACGGGTGGTGAATTGTAGATGCACCTTTTAATAGAAGGGGTCAGAAGTTATTCGAGCAAATACAGTGACTAATAAATACATATGCTCCTATAGGTTACTGTAAATGGAACGTTTGACTCGGAATACAAAAAATTAAAACGCAGGCTCAAAGATGACTTGTGCACAAACAGCTTGACCTGACAAACATACTTAAAATGAGACTGAGGATTGGTAGGCTCTAAAATCTTAACATCCCACAGTGCACCAAGCAAGGTGTCTAACCTAGCAATGTCTTTTCCCTTATAAACCAGCTGAAATTGATTCTTACTTGAAAGGCCAAAGATTTGAGTGTCGAGCACAGGGTCAAATATGCCAAGGTTAATGGGCTGTGCAGGACGAGTGGCCGTGCGTGAAATTCCAGACCATACACCTTGACGTATTTGACTTGCTAAACAGCTCTTTCTTAAGTCTAACAAGTAAGAAAGATTCCCAATATTGCTCCTTTGACAACTTAACACCCTTTCCCAGCCCTGATAAATGACCTTATCCACAAGATTTCTAACTTTGGAGTTACAAACAACCTCTGAACACAATAAAATTTGTTGAGGGTCTTCTATGCTGCAAGCAACACCCTGAAGTAAATCATCAACCTTTTCACTGACAACTGAACAAAGCACAAACTTAAAAATAAATTGATTGTTCAGCCTTGAAATACTAGTACAAACAAAAACTGAATTTCCAGAAAAGGCCAGAGTATAAAATGAGCCAACTCTGATTACGGTGCCATTGGGTATGACATGGAAACAAAATTCCAAAAAGCCACTTTCAGTAGCTGCTGGTTGCTGAGGTTCTGGCTGCTGCTGCTGCTGCTGCTGCTGCCGCCGCATTTGGTTGAGGCTGGACACGTCCTTTCTCTTCCTTTTCCTTGGGTTTGCCTGGTGCTCATCCTCTTTCCTTGACGACTCCAGCTCCCACACATTGACAGTCTGGATGGTAGCATCAGTCAGCTTCACAGTAACCTGAGGACCAAAAAAAATTATCAACTTTTTTAATAAAAGCTTGTATGTAGATTTGTAATCTGTCTATCTTTTTATTTACACAAGGGGAGTTACCAGTAACAGAAAAAGCAGTAGAAATATGAGCGGAGTGCACCTCTTTCTCCACAGCTGCTTAAGTTCATCCAAATTTCTTCAACAGTTTTCATACAACCCTGAATGCCATAACATTATTTACTGTATTCCCTCAATTAATTGCAGGGCCCTGAATGTTGGGTTTTCCAGGTCATGGGCATTTATTTCAAACTGTTCTTATGTGAGTGATGAGGGCTACAAAAAATACCTTTGTAAAAAGGTTGAGTTGTAAATAAATGCCCCTGGTAGTAAATTGAGAAAATACGGTATACATCAGAGAAAACAAGAAATAAATCATTTCTAACCACAAACCCAGGAGTCAGATTTAGTTAGTTTCAAAAATAATATTGATTTGTCATAATACATTCGAGATTTGTGGCCCAGATTTGTTTTCAGGTGATTTGAATAAAGCAACCTATAATCTTCACTGCGCTGATATTTCCCAAATTCTCTCTACTAGCATTTGAAGAAATGTATGGATATCTGTGAGGAGAATATACATGTTGACATTAAAAAGCAAACCAGGGTTTTAACCAAACAAAACACGCCAACTTACCAATTTTCGAATGGGATCAGACAAGCACACGGTGACATCTTTTCCGGCTAAATAAACTGTGTCTCCTGCCAGAAGCTTTTTTAAATTTGGACTCTAGGAATAAGAAGAGGTGTTAAAATAGGTCACGCACACAACAACTATGAACAAGTACAGAAAAACGCGATTGGAAAACGATCAAAATTGAAAACCGAGAGTTTAATATGCTTCCATTTACCTTGTTATTGGCAAGATGACGTGGAATCAGCACTTCTTCCATCGTCTTCTTCCTCACCTCGCTGGCATCAGAGATTTCTCGGTCCCACTCGGACTTCCACTGGGGAAACGTGACAACCACGGAATCATCTCGTTTCTCAATGATCCTGGCAGTCGTCCACACGCCAAACTGGTCGACGGCTTCAACGGTTTCGCCTATAGTAAATTCCATATTGCACGCGTACGATCGAAGAAATAGAAAATCGTCCTCAACAGCAAACAACAGTTCGCGATCTGAGAGTGTTTTGCAGTTTTAGCTTGTATCCAGTTTTATAGGCTCATTTTGCATAACAAAAGCTAGGTTTTGTTTTGTTGTTTTCACATTCAAACTTTCAATGGACTCGGGGGAATGGTTGAAAAGGCAAAGGAGTTTTGCACACTTTACCACAGCAATTAAATAACAGACAAATAAATAAGTCGCTTAATGAAAACAAGCGGGTATTATACTACAGCTTAATTTTGACATGGATCACGAGCGCGAAATAAACACGCAAATTCACCTCGTTGTCGGTGAATAAAAATCTGTGTGCGGAGAGAGTAAAATTTTTGTTCTACGGGAGACAAAAGTTTTGATTCATGGAACAACTTAGATCATTCCAACAAGTTGTGAATGAGCTTATTTCTTAACGTAAGCTTATAACATGCGAAGCCTTCTTCTTCATGGAGGCGCCATGGCGGATTGAAACCGAAACTGCCGATCGATCGGTCATTATAATTATACAGTCGCTTTTCCGACTCCCCGAACGCTTTCCTATCAAAGCTTCAAATTGTTCAAGTGGCTGATGCAATCCTTTTAAATACAGTAAGCTTAAACACAACGCGCGCCAGAAAAGATGGCTATACTAGTCTCAGTGGTCAGCTACGCAGTTCGAAACCGTTGCTCGACGAAAAAAGTCGAATCTCGGCCTACAGTGATCAAAATTTCTCGTTCAAGATCTCTTTTTGAAGCTCTCAAAATGCTCCGTTTTGATAAATATGTACCAAAGTTGAAAGTGTTTTGCGAAATACGTAAATCCACAAAGCTCCACGATAATATAGTGTAATAATTCTCTGCAGTTTCATTGACACATTTACAACAAAAGGATACGCTCACACCTTCGCGGCTCAGGGCAGCTTAATTGAGCTATTGTTCCATCCCTTTGTATTAGCTTCTGGGTCTTCCTCTAAAAGATCTCACCTTTTTTCAACCGAGTCAAACCGAAAATTTTCGATCACTCTCGAAGTGAATGCCCCAAGGAATAAACTGAGCCTTCAGGGCACAAAATCCAGCGGTAACGCCCATTTCTAAAATACACACTTAAATCGGCGTGAAGTTGTAATGTAACCTGCGATCAGGCCGAATTTTAGCATTGCTCTCATATTCTCTTATTTTGGTTGTTTCACCCTTCCCACCTGAATGTTTCACTGAGCGAAACGAAAATAGAGCCTGATCGCAGATTATAGACACCCATGTGAGTCGTATAATGTCAGCTATACCTTGTCACAAAGTCAGAACACTTACGACAAAATTATCTTGTCTCTTAAATCACCTACAGATGGCCGACAAGGTACTACCAGAGTAAACTCTCCAATCATTAGTACTGCAGCCGACTCATTACAGCCATCAGTAGACAGCCATGTGAGTCTATCCTTAGTTAAAGAGTTGTTTAATATCGGCTATACACGTACCTTGTCACAAAATCATAACACAACAAAATTATCTGTTAATTATCTAATTATTAGTTAATTGTCTGTTAATTATCTACAGATAGCCAACAACATGGTATGGCATCATGTTTTCAAACCAACAATTTCAATCAAAATCAACAAAATCATAAAAATATTATAAAAAAAACACTTTCCCTTTTTAGTTTATACGCATGGCAATACACATAGCACTCTCATGAACAAATATTTACATATCTCTTTGAATACATATATCTCTAAATTTTATCCTATGCCAAGGTCAAATTCACTTAGCACTCACAACAAGGTTTCCTCTTGTCCAGTTCAATTATTGCTATTATCATTATAATAAATTATTATTATTATTATTATTATTATTAATATTATCATCATTATCATTATCATTACCATAATCATAATATCATCATCACTGTGCTAGCCTGAGAAAAGAGCCTACGTTTCACGAGGTTGCCACTTGAGCCCTCGCAAAACGACATCTGAGTAACGAGTGCAGAAATTCCATACTGATGACGTGCACTACCCAGATTTTGGTAGTGCTTCTGATTGGTTGTGCTGCGAGGGAATTTTCTTTCTTTCGCGACCTTGCAAAATGTCAGCTGTTTTCTCAGGCTATCACTTATGCATGCATTTACATCACATTTGTGTCATACACACCTGAGGTATTAAAATTCCTATTAAAAAAGGAGAAACAACAGCGTGGAATTAAAGTAAAACAAGCCCAAATCAATAAGGCGGAAACGTCTTTTTTATCTTCTAGTGCAACAAAGACGTTCCAAGAGGGCAGTAAGGATCGACACATAAGTCAGGTATGACAATTAATAATCTTTATCTTGTAGGCTTTCTAGAAGAATTTTATCAAATTGTAAGCTTTAACTATGCGAATGTTATCAAAGCTGGCAAATTTATGCCCTAAAGTCCATTTTTGGAACATTGCAACCTTGAAGTACTTCAGTCAAAACTACCTACATATGTAAAAGTTGTTTGAAGCTACAACACTGACTTTTTCTTCACGTGGTAAACAAGTTTGAAATATTCTTCAGACATCCACACAAAACACAAGTTTGAAACTGTTAATCTTTCTCTCCCCACTCATTTTCTTGTTTTACTTTATTTTTGTTCTGTCTCCTTTTCTCATTTGGGCATTTTCTCTTCTTACAGGTTTGTGGACATTACTTAATTTCTGCACCAAAACTTTGAGGGAAGTGTAAATTTTCCTTCACAGACCAAGGTTAGTATTTATCTACAATATATTTTGCAGCAACAAAATCCCTTGGTTTTGAAGCATAACTTGCAGAATTTTCTTTCAATTTTCTTCAATTAAGCATGCATTCAAACTGTTTCTCTAAGCACACTAGTTCATTGTTAAAACCAGCTCACATCATCAAATTTGTGGCATCATAAGTGGAACAACTCAGTTAACTAAAAGTGCATTCCACACTCAACAGCTGAAGGGCAAAAGAATCTTATTACCACAGTACAAGAAACTTCACTTTAAAGTAATATCTTCATCTCTTGTCGCAAATCCACACATCTTTTCAGAAACCACCATCCATTTCAATTCGTCAAGTTGTATAAGTTGACAACCTTGACCTTTACATTAATTCAGAATATTCCCATCGTACACCAAAGGAAAGCAGACATCTTACGTGATTGGTCATTTTTAAACACCATGAACATTCCAGGAACATTTGTAGAGTTAATGGTTTTCTAAGTTTGTGTGTAAGGGAATTTTATAACCTCAATATATATTGACTCTTTCATTAAATAAATACATTGTTGATAATAATTATTTGTTACCCTCAGTAAATAAAATAATGAGACATAGCTGCTTGTATAATTAGCCCCCCGCTTATTCGTAAAGATCAACCCCTTGTAGATTTTATTTATTTCACTCCTTTATTCTTTACAGCTTGCTAGGTCTTGAACCAGCTCAGTGCCAAAATGAAAATACTTTTTATCAAATAAGTGTAAGTATTTGGAGTTTTCATAATTTGATGATAATGTGAGTGACATATTCTTAGCCCACATATTTCCATCACATGTATTCCATAGTATCTTCTTCTTCTTCTTCCTTGAATAACCCAACTCCTTCTTAGTGAAGATTTTCACGAGCATCAGTGCAGGTCTTTGCATTGCAGCATTAATGCAAGTGGTTAATTAAATCAACTCTCAAGTGCACAAAGTAAATCAGTTTCATAATATTATGTGATACACTGTGCCATTTAACAGGTGGAAATTCTACACCTGGGATCTTATAGGATTCTAACTAAGGACTCTGATATGATTGTACTTCTATTCCCATAGGATCTTGCATGGGGTCCTATCAGGATTATAAAGTATCTTACAGGACCCTGCTGAGATCGTATTTTGGATGATATAGGATCTTGTGCAGGATCCTGGAAGATTTTACAGGAACCTGAGAAGGATCCATAAAACATGTGTGATTAGGAAGATTACCATTTAGGATCTTGGTTTAATTAAGGCTCCCATCTAATCTTACAGGATTCTACAAAAAAACCTGAATCCTGTACATGATTTCTATCAGTTTTTACATGAGTGTCACTGATTTGGTCCTGCATCTTCCACATTCATGTATCTCTTATTTGAAGACCACAATACAGCATTTGTTTGGTAAAGGTAAAGGTGAACTTCCATTTCATTCCAGTGATTAACTCCCATAGTATGGAGCAACTGGGTATGACTGTGAATCCATTATAGGGTGTGTTCCCCACTCCCTGTCTGATTTCCCTAATGGTTCATGGTAACCCATTTATACACCCAGGTGGAGAGGGAAAATTTGGAGGAAAGTTTCTTGTCTAAAAAACACAACACAGTGCAGAGACCAAGACGCATGAGCCTTTCAATCAGAGGCCTGAAAGCTAACCACTTCATCTCCACAATGCATTGGATAAACTAATTCTCAAAAATTCTCAAATCTGTTTGGTTTTAATTGTTAGAGTATTTTTTAGTTGAGTGTTGAAAGTAATTTGCTTTTTGCTTTGGTTTCGATCTACTTCGCTCAGTGATTGGTTAAAATTTCTCGCTCCACTTTCTCAACCAATGAGAATACAGACGGATGCAAAACCAAAACCAATCCTAACTTGCACGCAAGTGTTTTCCCGATTGTTTGGTGTTAATTACTTGTTATTTCTTCGATTTCTAATTGGTTCATTTTGTTTTTGTTCCTGCTGTGATTGTTTAGGGTTATTACTTTCAATTTGGTTTCACGACCACTCGACTGCTCTTAATACAATGGCATGTATTTCTAGTCCTAAATAACGCATGTCCCCTAGAGTGAAAATGAAATTATTATTAAGACACACCCACAAGACAATATTCTGGTAACATTTGTTGGTTCCTGTCAATTTTTTCCATGAGAACCCCCATCACTTTTGTTTAACGCAGGGCTGTAGCCATACTTTTCTGATAGCGAGCTTTTATGGGGGTCTGGGGCATATTCCCCGAGAAAATATCGAAATCTAGACCCTTGGAAATGCCATTTTAGCATTTTCCTGGTGGTTTTTCCCCCAAACATTATTAAAATCCAAACTAACTTTAACAGCATTTATGTTTGTTATCAGTTCTTCTCTTAATAAGTTTCACAGTTTCATTCAGAAAATGTAAAAGCTCTGAAATGTTATTTTAGCATTCGTGACGAAAAAAAATATCAATCTCGTTCAAGTGGACCAGTTCAAGTGTATTAGTGTAAAAGAAAACATTCAATTCATTTTGACAGTTGAACTTTTGCCAACACAGTAAACGAAACCATGCAATATCAGTACCCGCTTAACTGCCCTTGGAAGCCGGTAATATAATGCTATCTGTTCAAAGAGTTCTTCCGTCTTTGCCATGTAATCCCTTAACTGAACTTCCGTTGTACTCGCACATTCTTACTATGTTCCGCTTTTTTTCCCATAATCTCGGTTTCAACTACTCTTTGACGTATTCATGGATGGTCAGTTTATGGCGGGTGTCACTTCGTTAGCGACTGATGCCTAACCTGCAGGGGCACCCAACGACAATTTTCGGGAAAATATCTGTTCGGAAGACGATTTGAGATCTAGAATTTTCGGAACATTTGTTGTAAAATTTCTTGCTTGCCTGCCTCTTCTAGGATTTTCGAACATCTAAAATATGGTATTATTGCCCATTTTTTAACGGATTTCTACCCTTAAAAGGTCACCTAGAATTTTCGGGAGCCTTTTTCTGGCTAAAATTTTCGAAAAGGTAAGTTTTGATCCCTATAATTTTCGGATCACTAGACTTTCAGCTAAGAAATCCGAACAGATGAAAAGTTTTTAGGGGATAAAAATACGCCTATATCTACCATTTAAATACTAAAATACGTTCAATAATGCTAAGTTAAGTGGTTTTGAACTATATTCTCGTTGGGTGCCCCTGAACCTGATTAGAAACTCAAATTTACATCAACTGAGGAAGCAAATACAGTAGCTTTGAATATCATTAGGCCCGCACAAAAACATCGAGCTGCATACCACGAGATTGAGTAGACCAATAGTAATAATAAAAAAAACACACAATTATTGTTTCATATGTAAGACAACTGGACCAAGAAAATGTTTGTTAACTGGTGAAATAAAATAGAATTCATTTCCACCGTATGCTTTGATCCAATTCTCTAGTAGTATGATTCGAGTAGACTTGCCACAAGTGAACTGCGAATGAGCGGCAACGACGAAGTCGCGAAAGTGAGACCAAGACTACCAAAACCGCGGGATTTTGAGAAAGTCTCGACTTGAGTGACGGCCCGATAGCAGGGATGTTGTTAAGGAATCAATCAATCAGGGCGCTACACGTAATGGAGGACTGACTCAGTTGACACTGAATCAGGGCTTAACCGGCCGGCAACGAGACCCTAAAATAGAATTTCCATGTCATACAAGGATTTGTCAATCTACGCGTTGTATCCTCGATCAGGCGCAACTGATTCATAGCATAAGACCTTTATTTTAGTATGATAGGGTTTGACTTCTATTTGCAAGGAAAAAACTGGTATAGACTTCGATTTCTAGGAGCTAAAGAATAATATACTAGACGCCCGCTAAAACGAACACTTGTTTTCAGGAAGCTCTCGTTTTTTTGAACAGTGAAGACCAACATCCCTCCCAGAATGTTATACTGTACTTAGAAGTGCCTTGTTGATTACTTCTGGCTATTATGAAATTCCTCTTTATCACGCAATTTTGCTGTTACTGTTGAGATTTTAGAAAAGCAAACAACGTACTGTTTCGCTAATATATTTCAGTCAAATATCAAACTATATCACCAAGGTCAACAAAGAAATAAAAACCCGGGTGGAGCCTTATCACAGTAACAGTAACAAGCTCCAACTTTCTCTATTTAGTCTAAACCGAATTTGTATCCTATGCTTTGCCATGTGTCGTATTAGGTGGTTAAAGGAAACGCCAAAATGACGGCAGCATCGGCCGATTGCTGCCGGGTCGAGGCAGCAGTGCGCACCAATACTGCCGCGACCAATACACCACTGTAGCAGCGATCTATTTAATATTGAAACATCTGGTAGACTTGACATTTGTGGGAGGCTTCAACTGCTCAGGGTTGCCAAAATAGAGGCTTTACTAATTACGCATGTGTAGTAACGGTTGAATCAATTTATCTCGGCTTCGGAAAGAGAGAGGCGCGTTTATTCGCCGTAATTTGAATTAGTGTTAATTCAACATCGATATTTTCTGAGGAATTGATTTTCAGAGTGACATGTTGCGATACTTATGCTTACATTAAACAGCAGAAATGGCACTTCGCCCTGCAGCTCTCCCTGGACCCTGCATTTTAGACATTTTACATAATCTGTTTCAGTTTACCTCATTTCGCAGTGAAAATCTTTCCCACTTACATCCCTTCCACGAGATCAACTGCTTCTTAATACCTCCAAAAGTGCTTTGAGAATTATTAAAATCTAAGAATGTAATTTGAATGGCTAATTAATTCCTATTTGGCATGTTTTATTTTTCTTTTTTCAATTTTCTAGGACAACGTCATTGCATTTATGTATGTATAGTTAGATAGGAACTTGTATGAACAGGTCGTCCATATCGTTAGTTAAGGTCATGTTTGTACAATTTGGATTCTTTATCAAGAGTGACAGTTTATTCCATTTTGTGTTTATAATACTTAATGCCTCCGTGCGCTTGAAAGACTTGAAGGAATCAAATGCTGAGAAATTTGAACGTGACCTTGACTAGGCTTGAGTTTACTGCCCCATTTAATAAATTATTAACAAGTAACAGACGTTTGGCCAAGTTAGTTTTGTAGCTCTGTAGTTTTCACATTGAAGTTATTAAACAGCGTTTGGTCAGAATAAGCATACCGTGCTGTCAGGCGTTCCGCTATTCACGGTCTTTCACTCTTTGCACTTTAGTCTTGAATTGCTGAGAAAATATCGTAACTTGTCAGTGGTGAGCAGCCAAATTATTTACGGGAGCCGTGGGCAGATGCAAATAACTGATACGCGAAAAACTGGTCAATTACAAGGTTTCACGAAAACCGAGCTTAGCAAGGGAGGATCCAAGATTTTAGGAAAGGGGGTTGTCAGTCGGTGTCAGTCCTTATGGGCGGTCAGGGAGTGAGGTACACGAAAAGATTTTGACAATACGGATTGTGAAATAAGGCTTTTAACTTCCCAAAGGGGGAATTGCAACCCCCTCAACCCTCCGCTGGATCCGCCCCTGTTCAGTGGTTGCTTTATCGTTAAACTCCTGAGTTCACGGTAATGGGCTCCTGTCAAAGGCAAGAAAGTTTGTTGGCACTTCAACTCAAACTCTTCATTCATATAACCTATTATAAGTGTTATGTTTTTAGCATTCTTAAAGGTTGGTTTCCGTACGAAGTCGATGATTCCGAAGAAGCTTCTTTCACCCTCCTCCCTCTGTAGTCTGTAGGCCAGCTGTAGGCCTAAAATTATGTAAGCCCGGAAGTGCTTCATTTTCTCAACTTCCCCTCCCCCAGCCTGCTCTTACTGTTAAATATAAATAGAACAACACCACAGTTTTGAGTTCAAAAGAAAACATGTTTCTTCAAAAACTTGTCATCCTTGGGTCAAAAGATGTAACTTTCTTTGAGCTCAAAACTGACGTGCTTTTTCTTAAAATCATTGTAAATTTGCTGTTGTTACGACCCTTTACAAGTAGAACAGGTTGTCATTCATCATGTTTAAACTGTCAGCGGATAAAAAAGGACTCTCTTCTCCTGAATGTGAAGGAAGATGTCCCAAAGTAATTAATGTACTACTGCGCATGCGTCATTGAAACTCTTTTGAAATATCGAGAACCAAATGTCATATGAACAACAGTGAAATAAATAAATAAATAAATAAAAATGTGAACACAGTTACGTGTTTGTATCATTGACAAGCTAATTTACACAGTGCATACTTGGAGCTCTTGAACCCTCCCACAAATGAGCAGTCCTCGCTTGCATTACTAATAAATAGACTTTTGCTCCACATAACGTAACAGTCGGGTCAGTATTGGTGCACCGCTGGCTCGGCTCGGCAGTATCCCGCCGACAGTGGAGATATAGAGGTCATGTCCAAATCGTCTAGCCCAGAGCGGCAATCGGAGCCCAGGTAGCGGCAATCGGAGGCAGTACGGCAGCGTCGGCCGACTGCAATGCAACGGAATGACATAGCGACTCTCCAAGGTGGGTGCTGTCGTTATTTTGCTTTTGTTTTGCTTTGATTGTTATTCACTTACGGAGTTGATCTGCCGGTTTACTGCTTTCTGTAGCATATACCGTAGTCAAAACTCTTGCCTCCGACAAGCTTGTTCCCAGTTTATAGGCTTCACTTGGAGTCCACATTAAAGGCTGAATGGAAAGTAGGGACAGAAAACCTGCGACGGGGCTCATTCGCGTAGTTTACTGCTGAAATAATTTCGTTTATTAAAAAGTTACCGGGGGGACTCCCTGATGTAGATACTGTGGGTGCGTCGGTATCACCTGGCTGATAGGGTCTTATCAGGGCCGTGTTGGTTTGAAACTGGTTACACATTTGTTCTGTTCTTGGCTTAAAAAGAGAAGTTAGATTTCATGGTTAAGCTCTGAAATCACCTAAATAAGTAGATGGGAAAATAAGATCCCTTCCCAGCTGCAGTCCACATGGGGCGGATAAGGGATACCCCCGGAATTAGTTTCCAGTCTTCCTACCGCTAGACTGATCAAAATGGCGGCTTTGAGTGTTGGTCGCTTTTATCGCTTCGCTTCTTTCTTCTTCTGGCCCTTTGTATCAGTCAGACTGAGTCCTAAAGGTACTCTTAATATCCTCACTTAGGTAAGGGCTGTTGTATTCTTTAGCTAAGAGGCTTCAGGGGAGGGTTCAAATCTAGATTTAAATTAGCAAGAGCAAAATGGGCCCAACTTTCATTTTCTAAAAATAAATTCACTTATGTTCAATTTTATAAGAAATCATGATTACTTTCAAAAGTAAGTTTCATTTTAAGTTATTGTAATCCATCCAGTTATGTGGAGACGGTATAACTCTTGTTCCATTTGGGTATTTGAGGACAGGCAGTGGGCATACATCGTGCCGGCACTTACTATCAAAATCACTAGAGTGGTAAAACGGCCGTTGGGAATTTGATTTGGCGGCAGCTAAATTCTTATCACGTGGCTTTAAAAAAATTCGGTCTCATGGTCTAAAAATATTGTCATGTGATTCGTGTTGTGAGACCCGCCAATCGGAAACCTCTTTTGGAAAGTCAGTCATTAACTTTGCTTTTGTAAGAAAACTTCGGTCAAGAAAACGTTTTTGTACCGTCTGAACTCCACCAGCATTGAAATGCACTTTCAGTTGGAAATCCGGTTTTTCAGTTGGAAATTTTTCGTTAGAAACGATGGAAGCGACTCCGAAGGAATGGAAGCAGATGGTGCAGAGCTTTACCTCACGTGGTGCTTCTCATTGCGATCACGAGACATTTTCTTTTAAACCACGTGATAAGAATTTAGCCGCCGACAGTTCAAATTCCCAACGGCGTTTTTACCACTCTAGTGATTTTGATAGTAAATGTGTGTGTCACGCTAGGTGATTTTATGAAAGTCTAACGATTGGCTTCAGGTGGTTATACAGATTATCCATTTAATTTCTGTATGAACTGTGTAACCACAGTCAAGCCAATCATTTAATCAATCAAACATCTCCAGATCTTTCTTGGAAATCTTTGGAAGATGGTTAAACTTAAGATCATCTGTTGATACCGGTAATTATTTTGTACAGAATCTGATTTAAAAGAATGCCTACAAACCATTGACTAATTTAAAAAACTTAAAAGTTTGGCATCCTTTCCACCTCAGCTGTACGTCTCAGATAAAGTGATTTTGTTTATAACTAAAATACATACAATTTTCTTGTTCCTTGTTTATATGTTTGTGTATCTTACGTTTGTATATATGAATATGTGTAAATTTTAAATATTTTGATGTTTTTTCTTTTCAGATTTACTTTTATACACCACCCCACATTAGCTAAAAGCTTTAATAATTATCATGTTTAAATAAAGGTTATCTTGTCCTATCCTAAACTAACTGTTTCTGGGATGCCCTAAAGTTGAGCTTTAGATGATGTAACTAGTGTTCCAATTGGCTAATTTGGCTGGACTTAAGGTGATTCCATCAAAAAAGAAGTTGTAATGAGAATTTGTTGAAACTCTACACAGTTATTAATTACACCTAGTACATTAAAAAAATAAAATATAAAGAGGGGGTCAGCGTGTCTGATTTCACGCTACGGGGCTGTAGTATATAGGTACTTTGCAATTTTAAAAAACCTATCCTTGTACCAGAGACACCCATTATTTCAACAAAGTTATTACTAGCAATGAAATATAAGCATTATTCTGATGATAGACGAACAATGTTACAGTAAAACATCTTAAAATTGCCGTAAAAATGAAACTTATTTGATATAATTGGCAAATCAAGTGTCTGCACGGTTCCAGTGAAACACCTAAAATCTGACTGTAATAGTGAATCAACCGGAATATTCCAAAACTGAATAATGAAAAATTCTTCAAATTGGAATATGTTATTTAAAGACGTGTTTTCATTAAATAAGTGGAATAAAAAAGTGGGGTCACCAAGTTCGTTTGGGAGAAAACGACCATTTATTTCTCTGAATAGCTCAGCTTTCACAGAAAACCTAATCACGCAAAAAATGATGCGCAAAAAGGATGCGCAATGCAATTGAATGGAGTCACCTTAAGGGGAGAGTTTAGGTAATTAATAAGCAATCTAGCAAACTGGGCCCGAATTTCATTCCAATAATAAAATGTGTTTAATTAAATTATAGGAATTCATGATTATTTTTTTAAAGTAGGTTACATTTTAATTAGATTTTGTAGACATATCTATTGTAAATATTTCGTGACAAGTATTTCTGGAATCGTAACCTGCAGCTATAGTCCCATGATGAGTGTATTGAATGTGTTCTTTTATCAATTCTTGCATTTTCAATTTATTTGTAAATGCATCGTAATCTAGTTACAGTTACAGTAACTGTTATAGTTACAGTTATTGTAATCCATCCAGTTATAGTAGAGACAGTCTAACTCTTGTTCCATTTGTCTAATTTGAGGACTGGCATTGGGCATACATTGTGCCGCCATGCACAATGGCAGATTTAAATGTGTGTCACATTATGTGATTTTATGAGTTTCTAATGATTGGCTTCAGGTGGTTATACAGATTATCCATTTAATTTCTGTATGAACTGTGTAACCACAGTCAAGCCAATCGTTTAATGTATCTGTCAAACATCTCCAGATCTTTGCTGGAAATCTTTGGAAGATGGTTAACTTAAGATGGTGATTGAGTTGTACTGATTTAAAGAATGCCTACAAACCAATGACTACTTAAAAGACTTTGAGTTTGACATCCTTTCCACCTCAACCGTATGTCTCAGATAAAGCAGTTTTGTTTATACATGTAACTAATAAAAATAATACCATTTTCTTGTTCCTAATATATATATTTGTATATCTTGCATTTGTATATGTGTAAATTTTAGATATTTTGCTGTTTTTTCTTCTCAATTTTACTTTTATACACAACCCCATGTACATGCAGACTTGTTTTATTTGTTACCATTCTTTTAGACTATTACAAAATAATGATGTTTACTTGAAGCAAGTTAATTTTGTGTTACTATTTCTTTCTTGTTGAGAAGCCGCCGTGGAGTTCGCCGCTCGTAGCCCAAAAAGGGAATCGTCGCTCCCTTTATAAATACAAGTTACATGATTGTACTTTGTATTAATGACAGTTCTCTTCTTATCCCTTTCACTAATTAGGTGTTTACCAGTAGCAATGACAAGGGTGACACATTTATGTCAAACTGCGCTTCTTTCATAATTGATCGAGTGTCACGAAAAAAGCAATTACTTTTGGCAGTGCGAAAGTCCTCAATAATCCCATTAGTAAAGCATCAGTAGCAATGATGGCATCATGGGACGAGCCAAAAAAAGTCACTAGTGGCCCCTCATGCACGTCACAAAATCATAACACTTACAACAAAATTATCTTGTCTGTTAATCACCTACAGATGGCTACCGCAGGCAACTCACCAGTGTTCACACAACATGCAACTCACCAGTTGTCAGTAGACACCCTAACCTGCAATGACATGCTGAATTTTAGCATCGCTCTCATATTTTCTTACATTGGTCGTTTCGCCCTTCCCGCTTGAATGTTTCACCTAGCGAGCCTGATCGCAGGTTATAGACACCCGTGTGAGTCTATCCTCAGTTTGAGTTGTATAATGTCAACTATACCATGTCACAAAATCAGAACACTTACGACAAAATTATCTTGTCTCTTAAATCACCTACATATGGCTGACAAGGTACTACCAGAGTAAACTCTCCAATCATTAGTACTGCAGCCGACTCAACAGCCATCAGTAGACAGCCATGTGAGTCTATCCTTAGTTAAAGAGTTGTATAATATCGGCTATACACATACCTTGTCACAAAATCGTAACACAACAAAATTATCTTTGTCTGTTAATTATCTACAGATAGCCAACAACATGGTATGGTATCATGTTTTCAAACCAACAATTTCAAACAAAATCAACAAAATCATAAAAATATTGTTTAAAAAAACACTTTCCCTTTTTAGTTTATATGCATGGCAATACACGTAGCACTCTCATGAACAAATATTTACATATCTCTATGAATACATGTATCTCTAAATTTTATCCTATGCCAAGGTCAAATTCACTTACATGTAGCACTCACAACAAGGTTTCCTCTTGTCCAGTTCAATTATTGCTATTATCATTGTAATAATAAATTATTATTATTATTATTATTATCATCATTATCATTATCATTACCATAATCATTATCATTATCACTGCTAGCCTGAGAAAACAGCCTACGTTTGACGAGGTTGCCACTTGAGCCCTCGCAAAACGACATCTGAGTAACGACTGCAGAAATTCCATACTGATGATGTGCACTACCCAGATCTTGGTAGTGCTTCTGATTGGTTGTGCTGCGAGGGAATTTTCTTTCTTTTGCAACCTTGCAAAACGTCAGCTCTTTTCTCAGGCTATCACTATGCATTTCCATCACATTTGTGTCTTACACACCTGAGGTATTAAAATTCCTATTAAAAAGGAGAAACAATAGTGTGGAATTAAAGTAAAACAAGCCCAAATCAGTAAGGCGGAAACGTCTTTTTTATCTTCTAGTGCAATAAAGACGTTCCAAGAGGGCAGCAAGGGCACATAAGTCAGATATGTCAATTAATAATCTTTATCTTGTAGGCTTTCTAGAAGAATTTTATCAATTGTACACTTTAACTATGCGAATGTTATTAAAAGCTGGCAAATTTATGCCCTAAAGTCCATTTTTGGAGTATTGCAACCTTGAAGTACTTCAGTCAAAACTACCTACATGTAAAATGTTGTTTGAAGCTACAACACTGACTTTTTCTTCACGTTGCAAACAAGTTTGAAATATTCTTCAGACATCCACACAAAATGCAAGTTTGAAAAGGTTAAACTTTTTCTTCCCACTCATTTTCTTGTTTTACTTTATTTTTGTTCTGTCTCCTTTTCTCGTTTGGGTATTTTGTCTAATTCTAGGTTTGTGGACATTACTTAATTTCTGCACCAAAACTTTGATCGAGTGAAGTGTAAATTTTCCTTCACAGACCAAGATTAGTATTTATCTACAATTTTGCAGCAACAAAATCCTTCGGTTATGAAGCATAACTTGCAGAATTTTCTTTCAATTTTCTTCAATTAAGCATGCATTCAAACTGTTTCTCTAAGCGCACTAGTTCATTGTTAAAACCAGCTCTCATCATCAAATTCGTGGCATCATAAGTGGAACAACTCAGTTAAGTAAAAGTGCATTCCACACTCAACAGCTGAAGGGCAAAAGAATCTTATTACCACGGTCAAGAAACTTCACTTTAAAATAACATCTTCATCTCTTGTCGCAAAATCACACATCCATTCACAAACCACCATCTATTTCAATTCGTCAAGTTGTATGAGTTGACAACCTTGACCTTTACATCAATTCAAAATATTCCCATCATACACAAAAGCAAAGCAGACATCTTAACATTGAGTATGTCTTCACTAGCTCTGCGGTTACAAGATCTCGCACGTGATTGGTCAAAACGCAATGAACATTCCTGGAACATTTGTAGAGTTAATGGTTTTCTAAGTTTGTGTGTAAGGGAATTTTATAACCTCACTATGTATTGACTCTTTTATTAAACAAATACACTGTTGATAATAATTATTTGTTACCCTCAGTAAATAAAATAATGAGACATAGCTGCTTGTATTAAATTAGCCCCCCACTTATTCGTAAAGATCAACCCCTTGTAGATTTTATTTATTTCACTTCTTTATTCTTTGCAGCTTGCTAGGTCTTGAACCAGCTCAGTGCCAAAATGAAAATACTTTTTATCAAATAAGTGTAAGTATTTGGAGTTTTCATAATTTGATGATAATGTGAGTGACATATTCTTAGCCCACATATTTCCGTCGCATGTATTCCATAGTATCTTCTCCTTCTTCTTCCTTGAATAACCCAACTCCTTCTTAGTGATGATTCTTACGAGCATCAGCGCAGGACTTTGCATTGCAGCATTAGTGCAAGTGCTTAATTAAATCAACTCTCAGGTGCACAAAGTAAATCATTTTCGTAACAATTATGTGATACACTGTGCCATTTAACAGGTGAAAATTCTACACCTGGGATCTTATAGGATTCTAACTAAGGATTCTGATATGATTGTACTTCTATTCCCATAGGATCTTGCATGGGGTCCTATCAGGATCACTGATAAATTGAAGTATCCTACAGGACCCTGCTGAGCCGGATCCTATTTTGGATGATATAGGATCTTGTGCAGGATCCTGGAAGATTTTACAGGAACCTGAGAAGGATCCATAAACCATGTGTGATTAGAGATATTACCATTTAGGATCTTGGTTTAATAGGCTTCCATCTAATCTTACAGGATTCTACAAAAAAACCTGTAGAATCCTGTACATGATTTCTATCAGTTTTTACATGAGTGTCACTGATTTGGTCCTGCATCTTCCACAGTCATGTATCTCGTATTTGAAGACCACAATACAGCGTTTGTTTGGTAAAGGTAAAGGTGAACTTCCTTTTCATTCCAGTGATTAACTCCCATAGTATGGAGCAACTGCGTATGACTGTGAATCCATTATAGAGTGTGTTCCCCACTCCCTGTCTGATTTCCCTAATGGTTCATGGTAACCCATTTATACAGCCAGGTGGAGAGGGAAAATTTGGAGGAAAGTTTCTTGTCTAAAAAACACAACATAGTGCAGAGACCAAGACACATGAGCCTTTCAATCAGAGGCCTGAATGCTAACACTTCATCTCCACAATGCATTGGATAAACTAATTCTCAAAAATTCTCAAATCTGTTTGGTTTGAATTGTTAGAGTATTTTTCAGTTGAGTGTTGAAAGTAATTTGCTTTTTGCTTTGGTTTTGCTTAATACTTTGCTCAGTGATTGGTTAAAATTTCTCGCTCCACTTTCTCAACCAATGAGAATACAGACGGATGCAAAACCAAAACCAATCCTAACTTGCACGCAAGTGTTTTCCCGATTGTTTGGTGCTAATTACCTGTAATATTACTTTCAATTTGGTTTCACGACCACTCGACTGCTCTTAATACAATGGCATGTATTTCTTGTCCTAAATAACGCATGTCCCCTAGAGTGAAAATGAAATTATTATTAAGACACACCCACAAAACAATATTCTGGTAACGTTTGTTGGTTCCTGTCAATTTTTTCCATGAGAACCCCCATCACTTTTGTTTAACGCAGGGCTGTAGCCAGACTTTTCTGATAACTGAGGCAATTGCAAAAGTGCACTAGAAGGTGCGAGCTTTTATGGGGGTCGGGGGGCATGTTCCCCTAGAAAATTTCGAAATCTAGACCCTTGGAAATGCCATTTTAGCATTTTCCTGGTGGTATTTTCCCCCAAACATTATTAAAATCCAAACTAACTTTATTAGCATTTATGTTTGTTATCAGTTCTTCTCTTAATAAGTTTCACAGTTTCATTCAGAAATTGTAAGAGCTCTGAAATGTTATTTTAGCATTCGTGACGAAAAAATATCAATCTCGTGCAAGTGCACCAGTTCAAGTGTGTTAGTGCTGAAGTGCCCTCTCTACTTAAGGCCTCGCTTTTATTTAGAGAAAGCAAAAGCAATTCTCCTCTGACCACTGGTGTCCTATTTTTGCAATATTTGCAAAAGCTCTGGAGTGTCATGAACATATGTGCCCATTATTAATTTTGACCACGTCTTAAATAGCTAACAAGGCTGTAGGCTGCGGTATACACTGACCAAATGGAGAAACTGATGGGCTCGCACCTAAGTGAAGTATTGATTGAGGTTTTTACACGTGAGGGTTACCTTTGGCATGGTTTACTGCCAGAAACATGTTCTATTTATAAAGTAATTTTTTTTTTTTTTATTTAAGTTTTTAACAAGAAGGGACTCGTTTTACCGAGGCAACTGCCTCGGTTGCCTCATTACTGGCTACGGGCCTGAACGGTCCCCCTCTTCAAAAGATGCTTAGTTATACACTATAGATTACCCCAGATAGAACTTCTAAGCTCATGGCCTATCAGTACGGAGCCAATCAGAGTGCCTGCTTGGTCATATCGAGGGGTAATAAGTAACTGTTATTCCACTAAATCTCACATGAGAGTCTTACATGAGCTTGTAGCCAACAAGGTGCACGACACAGTGCTGTTTTATTATTAGAAAACACCTTGATCATGAGAAATGTTATCTTATTGAGAGAAGCATCTTTGCCATCTACTTCTCATGATTTCTCTTCTCACAGGAAATGAGTCAGCGGCTACAGTTAAATAGGGAGCCAACCGGATTGTGTTCTTACTCGTATTCCAAATTGCTATCCATATTATACGTGTTATCTGGAGGCGTTTGTTAACGAAGCAATTCGCACATGCAGAATATACCTCAAGTACTTGTAGTTCTGTTCTTGAAGTAGTACAGTAACAATCCTGACATAAGTTGTCTGCTGTTTTTAGATCAAGCTGTGCCCTTTGCAAGGTAGAGTGCTCACCCATGAGGACACCGATCAGTTAGTTTGTTCATCTCTTGTTGGCTTTGAAAGATTAATGCATTGGGGCCCCTTTTGGAGCTGAAGGATTACTTGAGCCATGGAAGAAAGATTAGTGCATACATATCGCATACACCATCACCAATTTAAGCGAATCGCATGAGGTGACATTTGGAGAGCACTGGGCGTAATAAGCAGTGTTCAACCGACGAAAGAGGTTGTCATGGGGACTGTGGGCTGTGGACTTCACATTTTGGACGGGAGCCAAGCTGGTGGCTTCATATTGATGAAACAACGACAGAGGTATTTGTAGTGAAATATCTTCTTGGAAAGTGAAAGAACGTTGTCTAAACACCTTCAGGACCACTACCTGGGTGGTTTCTGGCAGGTTGAAATCACAACCAAAGTATAAGCTCATTCTGAAGCAAGAGTTAAGAACAAATACATCGTGGATGACTTTAAAACAAAAAAAACTTATCAAATCGTGTGATGTGAAGCCAATCTCTCAAGACCGAGCCATTCGAGCTATGGAAGAATGCATTGTCGATGTCCGTGCTTGGATGTGCCACAACATGATGAAACTAAACGACAGCAAGACAGAATTTTTGATCATCGGGTCACGACAGCAGCTCGCCAAAATAAATGTTGACTCTATAAAAGTTGGCGCTTCCGAAATTGTGTCAACCTCGTCTGTTCGCAATCTTGGGGCGTGGTTCGACAAGAATATGTCAATGGATGCTCATGTTGGGAAGGTCTGCAGCAAGGCCTTCTTCGGACTCTACAAGATCAGGCAAATAAGGAAATTCCTGTCGGTAGATGCCACCAATACGCTCGTTCATGCATTTGTCACGTCTCACGTGGACTATTGCAACTCACTGCTTTACGGCGTATCGCAGTACCAACTCAGCCGTTTACAGCGTGTCCTTAATGCCGCAGCTCGCATCACCTGCCTTCTTCCACGGTATTCTCACATCACCCCAACGTTGTTCCATCTCCACTGGCTTCCTATTGCCTCCCGGATCAAATTCAAGATAGCGTTGATAGTTTACAAAGCGCTCAATGGCTACTCCCCGTCTTACATAACTGATTTATTACACATCAAACCTCCAGGTCGCTACGCAATGCGTAGCGACGATCAACACCTCCTCTTGGTCCCACGGACTAAGTGCAAAACATTTGGCGACCGGGCTTTTGCCGTCGCCGGACCTAGGGTCTGGAACAGTCTGCCACTGGCAGTCAGAAATTCAGTAAATGTAGATACATTTAAAACTAACTTGAAAAGTTTTCTTTTTACGCAAGCGTACAAACGTATTATATAGTTATTAAATTTTTAGATGAAATCCATGTAAATTTTTAGTTAATCCTAGTTTTACTTAAATTATGAATATCATGTAAAGCGCATTAGAATATTTTTATAAATTATAGCGCTATATAAGTTTATTAAATTATTATTATTATTAATACATACAAACAGTTGATGATACAATGATGAATGATGTTACAATATAAGTCGCGAAGCCAGTTGCATCTTACACGCACGTTCGAAAAAGAGATTCCTGCAGTCATATCATTTAAGGGGGCAGTGTAGGCAGATGCCATGTTTTATCAACGTTTTAGCCCTTTTTCTAATTATCTCCATGAAATTTCATTCGATCCAAAAACGCTTCAATAGGGTCATAGTGCGAGCTCCCATAAATCGGTGAGAATTTTTTCGCGATTTTTAAGATGAACGTAAAGTAAAAAGGGCTGGGGGAATTGATGGATTTTCAGAAAATTGCAAATTGTTAAGAATTAAAGGTGAGTTAAAATTGTAATTTAAAGTTAATCATTTATAGATGGACACCAAAACAGTCCACAAACAACCCCAAATGCTTTTGCGTGGGGTGGACTGTCTGGGGGTGTGTACGAAAATTTTATCCCTCTTTTGTTTTTTCTTAAATCTTATCCTATTTCCTAACAATTTACCTAGAATGCCCCCTTAAATGTCCCATGGGTAATCGACTTCGCAAGTGTTCAAAGAAGAGATGTCTATTATAAAAATGCCGTGCTTTAATGAAACTTTTTAATGACAACTACAGGTGTATTGCCTATTAAAGTAGAACCTCTCGCAAACGAAAACCGTTTGTTGCAATAGTCTTGATTTAAGAGATATCCACAAGCACAAATGAAATATTTCATTAATTGCCCATACAGACAAAAATGAAGTTGCCGTGAAAGCTTTTAGTATCATCGCTCAGGTGATTATAGAGAAACGTGCGCACTGATTGGTCGAGGATTACGTCATATCTTGCTATAATCAATCCTGTACGAGGTGATTATAATACTGAAGCACTAATTTTCAAAATGGCCACCGCGCTATTTTTGATGTTTCTGGAGAAGTGAAAAGAGAAAATGCATTTTTCTCTGATAATCACCTGAGCAATTATACTAAACCAGTTATTCTCCTCAGGCTCAGCGAATATTGTGGAATAATCCCCTCGACGATTCCCCAATATTCACTTCGCCTTCGGCGTATTAGGACGGGGCCTATCAGATTCGCGAGGAGACCATTTACAGAACTGAGTTCACTTGTGCTTGCGGCATTGTTCGGGGTTGCCACAGGTCAGGAAATTATCAGGGAAAACGAAAACTATTCAGGGTCAGGGATAATTGATATTTTGAAGAAAGGTGAGGGAAACGATGAGATAGCTATTAACCTAGCTTCAGTTAGTGGTCCTTTTCAGTCATGCTTCAGAATGATAGTTGTATTTGAAGGCAAACACCACTTGTTTTCCG
This sequence comes from Siderastrea siderea, assembly GCA_964030785.1. Taxonomy (NCBI): domain Eukaryota; kingdom Metazoa; phylum Cnidaria; class Anthozoa; order Scleractinia; family Rhizangiidae; genus Siderastrea; species Siderastrea siderea. Next base: position 68,151,540 of record OZ034966.1, on the reverse strand, counting down.
TATAGAATTCCCTTTTTCGGGGCAGTCTTTGGATTTGGTTTTGGGTCCATTTTCGTGTTTTGGCCGGAATTTAGTTTGGCAGGACGATGTTGTTGAATTTGTCCAAATTTGTCATCACTTTATGGTGAGCGAACGATTTGTCAATGACATTTTTCGTGTTACTTTCCCCGCCGGATTGTTGTCAGTCGTTTAGAGAAAATCAGTTTTGTGGGGTGTTGTTTGCCTTGAAGTCATCAGGTTACCTTAATCTGGCGCGAAACCTTATGTCTTTCGCGTCACTCCAGTATGAAGACATTTTTGTTTTCAAGATTTAGTGACCTCCACAAGTGTAATTAGTTTTCAGCGTTCGGTGAAACGTAGTTTTAGTGAGCTGGACGAAAATTGATTCTCTAGTTGAACTTTCTCTTGTCATCGTTGTTATTGTTACATTTTCAGGAAATATGGATCGTCTTCATCATAAAGCAAAGTGGATATATATATTTTGCTACGAGTAGAGGGGTAGTGTCGTTGGACTGGACAGTGCTTCGGTGCAATCATTTAGTTGTCCCTGTGGCCGCCACTTCCCAGAGAGCGTGTCTGAATACATTGTAACTACGTTGCTACGGATCGTGCGGAAGCGGAGAAGATGCAATAGCATTCCCGAGCCACGTTTGTTACCTTTAAACTTTTTTTTAGCATATCTTGACTTTAGGAAAAAAAACCCTTTTGTTATAGGGACAAAAAAAACAAACAAAAAAAACAAGAGAGCAAGCCTGATTTTTTCCCGGCAAGCCTGATTTTTCAGGCTTTCTTTTCGCAACTGCATAAGTTCCGTTAATAACTGCGAGGATCTTCTTTACATTTATTTCTTCATTCCGCAGTTCAAATAAATGAATTTCAGATATCCATAATTTCATCTTCATCTTTCCCGGGTATATTACGAACCAATTTAATGACCAGCTCTCAGTTGGCTTGATAGCTCAATTGCTTAGAGCGCTGCACCGGTATCGCTGAGGTCAGGGTTCGAATCCCGGCAAGCCTGATTTTTTCAGGCTTTCTTTTCGCAACTGCATAAGTTGCGTTAATAACTGCGAGGATCTTCTTTACATTTATTTCTTCATTCCGCAGTTCAAATAAATGAATTTCATATATCCATAATTTCAGAAACATCTTTGTACAATGAATTTTTATATCTATTTATATATTCCATATTTTTCATTTGTAGTGGCTTAATTAGCCTTGGAATTAACGTAATGTTTAAAACTTCAAGTTTTGTAAGTTTGGTTAGATTTTAATTGCCATGAAGTTGTTGTTCACTTAAATGTACTCTTGACGGTCACTCGTTGCCTTGTTTTACCTATTTTATCTGTTTTGATATTTTTGTCCGTTTGTTGAGTTGTAGAGCATCGAGGACGATACAGAATTTAACAAGGGCGGTATGTCAGGAAGTTTGAAAGGAATCATTTTTATTATAACGTTTTTACTAGTCTCAATTAAGGGTTTACGCTTAAAAGTATTTCTTGTTTATAGTTTGTTCGCAGTTTAAGGTCATTCAAGGTTTAAGCTATTCCACGGGGGCATTTCCTTAGTTTTCGAGTAGTACTATCTACTGAAAGGATTTGTTGAGTGGTATCTTAAAGTAGGCATGCTTGAGAATTAGAGCTGACCTTGGATTTTACCTACATGAAGCTTTCTGTTTGGGTTATAGTCGAACCTTGTACATGTAGTTTTATCATCGAGCTTTTATTGGTTATCTTCCACTTCTCACTGTCAAACATGTAGGTGTGTTTTACACACTATGTTAAGCAACAGGACGTGAGGCAAAAGTTCCCACGGTCAGCAAACATGTCTACAGTTCTAGCATATAGCAAGGTTTTCGAGAGGTGTTAGCAGTCAGTTGTTCCCAGAAGTTAAACGAGTCGTTAGCCGTTGTAAAAGCAACAAGAAGAAGGAATAAAAACCAGAGTCCTAGTACCTCTTCGTCTAGTCAAGCGAGTCGCTCGTCTACAAATTTTATAATGGGAAAGTCAGAGACTTTTAAATGAATTTTGTTAGTTAGCCTGGCCCGTATCTTCCCAAGCGTTTTGTTTAACAGGCTTTGGCCTCAGATATCGGCAATATTTGAGTTGATCCATTACATCCACTGATTGATCGACCAGTGGAGATGTCTTGGAAATGTGTTTGTTGTGGTAATTAGTAACGCAGCCATCTCTTATCGGTGGTAGAATCATAGACTGTATTGTACGTTTCTCTGGTAACAAACGCCAAAGCTTTTTGGAGAGTTCATCAGGCGAAGATGGTGCACTTCTCGTCGCTCGTAAATCGTCTTCGTCGTCCCGGAAGGGTTCACTTTGCCTCCTTAACCATAACATATCATAATATTCTTGAGAATTCAGAGGAGGTTTTTTGAGAAATTCTTTCACTTTTCGAGTCAGCATTTTATCCTGGTTGTGGTATAACGAAGGCATGTACCGCCGTTTTAAGCGAGGAAGGGCCGAAGAGCTGTGTGCTTGTCGAGTCGTGTGAGAGTTTCTTCCGTCCGTCGAATACGTTGAGAAATTGTCATCTTCGTGGTGGGAACTGTATGCTATTCCTGAATGCCTTCTGTTTTGTAACCCTAGATAGTAATCCATACTGGCTTAGTTCAAACAAAAATACAAGCCTAGTCCTTCATTTTTGTTCCTAGTGGCGGTTCGTTTTTTTGCGCGCGAGCCGATGTCAAAAAGTAAATAAGCCACTTACTTCGCACGAGAACAAGTCAATAGTTGAGGGTATACCCGGTGGTTGTAGAGAATATCAAAGTACACCGTATCGCTTAAACACTTCGATTTCCATATCAACCAACGAAACTTCATGAATAAATAAAGAAAAATATTAAATAACAGCGGTTGATAACGGCTGTAGGGTAACTATATGTGCAATTGGATGACGGCCATCAAGTGCTTTGCAGGAAGCCCTTTGGTTTAATGGTTTATTAAAATAACAACAGACTCGACAATGGAAGTGCAAAACATCCACCTACTCCCTGTGTTGCTTCCCTTACTGTCCCAATTCATAAGTTGAAGTGCTTAGACTGGGCAATTGTTTATATGCTGGTTAATCACAATTCTTAACCAACAAGGGTGAGTGTTTACATTCAACAATTTTAAAACAGTCATTTCACCTGTTTCAATATTCAAACGCGCGTGGCACACTTCGCGTGAGTCACGCGTAGTAGAGAAGATAGGTGGATTTATTTGCAGCATGAGCTTATACTTATCGCATTTGCTCGTAAAAGCGCGTTGTTTTCAAGCTTCGCACAGGAAAATGTGACCTCTATACGAGTATGCTGCTAATAATATCTACCCAAAGCTGAAAACAATACATGCACTAAGGTGCTTCGCTTGGGCCAATGCAACAACTATACACGTGCTGAAATACCTGCACCCGACAAACATTGAGTAAGGATTGTAATTAACGATAAACTGAAAGAATAATGATAAATTGAAAGAAAAGTACCCATTTCATACTTTGTCGTTCCTATGTGCAATTGTAACCTGGGCTTTCAATCGTTATTTGATATTATTTGAAGCCTTTGTGATGCTAACGTAAGTCACCTGAGGGTACTCAGTCTCCCGCTTAACCTTTTCCAATCTATCGGAAAGACCGAAGATACTGACGTATTATTACCTATCGCGTGGGCGTTGTCTTTTCGATGTGCGCACATTTTTTGTTGAACTATACTGTACTGTGCAGCATTCGAAACGAAAGGGAATTCTTGTTTCTTTACAATTTTAAAGAGTAAATACAACTGAAAATTTTTTCGCAGAAAATTAAAAAATGGCATGTCTCAGTCCATTATTTCCACTTTTCGCACAATAGTCAAAATAAGCTCAAATTTACCCACAACATCTTTTCCGTTTGTGAATGCAAAATGTAATTTTTGTTAATTTTCCCGGAAGAACTCGTTACGTTTTACGCTAAAAAGTGCGTAAGCTTTTGCAAAGACGCAAAACTGTTATGATGTGTACACCCTTTCAAATCTTTTTCTAGAACTTCTAAATGACGAAAAAAATCTACAGGAAAGGAAGCAAGCATTGTTACGCCTCAAAGGCCAAATACTATGCTTTTGGTTACCTTAGTATTTTATTAAAAGAAAATGACCTGTTTAGCCGACCATTTTCGAGACCCTCCTTCCGTAGCGTCATTTCAGCATTTCAACTCACCCCAAACGAAAACATGTGCAGTGAACTGTCTTTAAATGTAAAAAAAAATGCTTTTAAATGACGAAGAATCTTATACAAGTGACATTCTTGGTTTAGAAATTTCTAATATTAATTTGCACGGTCATGATCATAAAGAGACCAATATAACGCTCGAGAAAGTTTAATTCTGTACAGATGATGAAGGTATAGTTGGAAAGAAAATCTACATTGTAAAGTAAATAAAAAACAATAAATCATATTAAAGCTTGCACTGTCATCTGATGATGTCGCAATATGCAAAAGAACTTTATCGCAAGAAGAGGAGGAGATATTGTTTCAAGAATACAATAATTTGCCATTATTTTATACCAAAAATAACAAACCTTTTTCAATCAAGAGCTTGTTGTAATAGAATCTATATTTCATGGCTTGTATCAGGAAAAATTTCATTAACTATTTATAACTTTTCCGCGACAACCTGTGTTTTACGTCTATTTTTTAAAATGCAAATTGCGTTATAACGAAACTTTAAACGCTCCTCAAAGGCAGAATAATTCCTCGAAATAAACTTTCACCGAAACAGATTAAAAATTTAACAGGTCGGGATTAAACTGGAAGTTTGCGGTTTCAACTTAATGCTCTAACTACCTACAGAAAAAACCATTACGAATGAATTTAAAAATTTGTTCACATCGGAGCTACTACAGGTAATATTGGCCACTCTCAGCCACTTATTTCTGCGAGATAAGAAATGAAATTTGCTATCATTAGCATAGTGTTCTTTATCTTATTTTTTTGTCTGCAAGTTATTTTGAAAGAATAGAATAATTACGTTTTGTTGGATGTGAAGAAAGTTCTGTTTGCCAGCACGACATATTTGTTTTGACGTACGTATGAGGTGCAACAAGGCGTTATGCCGTCACCCATTTCAATATTCACATTGACAAGTGGGCAAAGAAGCTGTCATTTTTTTCTTTCATAGATAGAAAATTAACAATTCCGCTCCGAGAAGTTAGAGAACCATCAATATTTACCCAGTTTTGGCTGCATAGACATTTTCAGGACGCTGAACGACTAAGCGAATAGCTTGTTATCGCGATGACAACAGAACTGACAATTGAAAAAGAGGCGAATCTGAGAGCGCAAAAGAAAAAGATTCTGCAATTGCAAAAGCTGAAATATCTCTCCGGGAATTTTGAAATAACAAACGGCAGCGTAGCAGCAGCTGGAACAGATAATAGACATTTTTTATTTACCCAAGAAAGGAGAGCAAATTGGACCGGCCATAGCGTCATGAACGAAAAGAGGCCATCAGTCGAGTGCAAAAAAAGACAAAGAATAGGTGAGAGGTCGACAACCAACTTAGGAACCGTTGCTAACTGTGGCAAAGATAGCGATCTTGAGCGAAGGGACACTCCAAGATTTTCGCCGGTAATCGGGACTCACGTTTTACCGGGAAAGGAGCGAAAATCCGCCGAAGAAACAGTCGAGAGTTACCAATTAGGGGGAACAAAAACAGACGGTGTGAAAATTTCCATTGTTGTCGATAATGAGGAACTCGAGCGATACACTCCTTCATTCGCGTCTGGTTCTTCGGAGTACCATCGGAAAACGACCGAAATAAGAAAGAAAGCCGCCGAAAGGAGACGAAATGTAGTTTCGTCCAGCGATCGACATTCCAGTCTGTTCAATTTACCATCAAACAACGATTTCTTGAACGTTGACGATGTTCAGCCCCGGCGAAGCGCCAGCTTAACCGAATTGTGTTGCCAACCGCATGATGGCGCTGACTTAGACGCCAAACGTGCAACGTACACAAGCCACAGAAGAAGAAGCAAGAGTGAAGATATGAAAATAACAGCACCATATGCACTTGCAGAAGTAGCGCCTCTTGTACCTCGAACGTCTAGTTTGTCTTCCATTTATGACTCATTTCTTACAACAGAAAGGCAAGAAATAAACTTCGAGGGTTTTGTGCTAAAACAGCAAAGAATGCTGGAGGATAATTTACGCCGAGTGGAGCGAAACCTTGATAACACTTTCAGTATATTACGACGATATGTAAACACAACAAACGACCTAAGAAGCAATAAGAGTCAAGGACAAAGTTGATCACATCAAGTCTCTTTTCAAATTTACTTTTGACTTATTTCAGACGCATTGGAAAATAAAGATTGGAAATTTAACTTTAGAGTATTCCTTAATTGTAAAATTAATATTTATGTCCTTGCCACTCAAACTAAGAGTAAACATCATTAACTGAGCACTTTGGTGTGTGTAGATTCGGTTTTCGGTTAATGGCGTTGTCAATCGAGACAGATTTTCATGGCAGCTATTTTTTCGAATTTCATGATCTACGATCTATTTGTCTTTACTCAGTTTCCAGGCTGTAACCTGACAAATTGTGTCAATGTAAAAATCTCTGTACCTGAAATGTATTCCTACTAATAGTTATACCACTACTTGTCTTCGTCCCCGCTATCCCAGTTCTGTATAATGATTTCGTGCTCATCCGCCATCCCGCATCCCGCATCCCGCGATCCCGCTTTGGCAGGTGCGAGTTGACTAGGATCATTTATTTTTATTTTGATCCCGTTTCCGGTACAGATTTTGACAGTTTCCCGATCCGCACCTAAAAAAGAAAGCACTATGTATAGTCTCGCCAAGGCATTTTGGTCCCGTAGCGGTTGTCTCGGCTCGTCCCCCCCCCCCCCCCCCCCAACAGATCTTTGTCGAATCCTCGGCGATTAAAAAAAAAACACAAAATGTATCTATGTACCTGATGTTAAATACCAAGACCAAAAAGCCAAAACACAAAAATGGAAGAAACAAATTTCTGAGAATTTCCAAACTAAAGAACGCGAGCAATTTTACCTTTCGCAGGGGCGGGGCCCCTGACCTTTCGTAAGGAATTTCCCCATGCATTGTCCCCTCACTTGTTTACGCTAGATTAGTTTTGTGTTTGTTTGTTTTGTCGTTTTCGGTTTTCTCGTATTCTATCAAGGCTGAAAATTTTAAGGTGCAGAACATTCTAGGGAAAGGAATCTTATTCCTCGAATTCTACAAAGTTTGAAATAATTTATAAGCCCCGTCCTCTCCAACCAATCGTAAGCAGAATTATGATCACGTGATTTCGAATTCGCGCCATTTCTGTGTGCAGCCGCGTCGAGCGTTGACCATCGGCTTGTTCAATGAAAAAAAAAAATTGACGCCAGTCACATCACTTGAGTGTGTCACTAAAATCCAAAAATTATGAAGTACTTTCAGGGTTGTTTTCGTTAAATGTGAAGCTGTGGCAGATAGCTCTCTATGAAGATATAAATTTAGGTAAGTTTTAGTTCGTAGTAAGCTAAATAATGATGAAACGAATGGGTGAAATCGTGATATTGCCAACGAGTCAAACGCTCCCAACTGACCTTTTTGATGACATATTTTTACAAACCCGGCTTTTACATGCTTATATTCGCCTCATATATTTGAGAAACTACACTTTACTTTAGCAAAATGTCGCCTTAAATATTCGATGTCGCTGGAAACTTATACCGTTTGTGTTTGGAGGGATGTGATAAAAATTTCATATTCCTGTCGGTACGGTAAAAGTTCAGCCAGAATTCTCGGAAAGTGAATGTTGCAGAAAGTTCACAAACATTCCTTCAAAAGTCATCACAGCAATAAGGAGAAAGGATCCTGGATAAGGAGAAAAGCGAAATTTAAGATCTTTCGCTTTAAGCTACTCGTTCAATTAAACTGCCCCTGACAAATTGATACTCCAGAAAATTGACACTCGTAAAAATTGTGTAAAAATAGACAGGAATGATGTCATTTTTTAATTAGCTTATATGAATTTTGCCATTTAAAAAGCTGAGATGACTATTCTAGTTTTACTTAGCGTCCATTGTTAATGAGGAAAAATTCATTTAGCGATCGTTAGTTTATTAGTGTAACTACAAACGCACTATTTGTGCAAATCTGTGAACACTTTTCTATTCATTTTTTTTCTTTTGGACATAAGCTTCCACTTCTAACAATAAGGTTACACTTAAATGATCTTTAAAATAACTAGGCTATATTTTAACGTGTCTTAGATACTGTTCGTGTTATTAAATACCAACTGATTTGGACAAATTAATTAGATTTTCAGTAAGGGACGCTCCCAGTAGTGTTAATAACTTCAACTATTGCAAAGAAACAACGGTAAACGCCTGGATTCGAATCTACGCCCTTGCGATCCAGATTCAATGCTTTTACGAACTGACCTACATGGTTTTATTGAAAAACTTGGAGCCCATCCATCTATTATGCTGCGAAGATTGTAGGTCCTCCCAGCGTTGCGTGACGACTCTAAGAACAGCTGCATAGGAGACTATAAAACTGACACAATAACTAACAAGAAGTGTCTTATCGTCAAAGCTAAACAAAAGAAAACAATGGAATTATTGTGTAAAAGTGCGTAACAATTCAATACCTATTTAACGGGTTAAGTAAAATCACTCTAACATCACTTCGAGAATCTTTCAGTTTTTTATTAAACTAGCCCGTAGCAATAAGTTGCATCCTCACTACACTTTCAGGGTTTATTATATTCTGGACCGCAAAGTACAATACGTTGGCGCATAAAATTTGCACAGGTGTCAGATTAACGTGACGCACATAATTTCGCAGTCATTTGGAATCGCTTTGCATACAGTTCACTACAAACCTAAAGTTCCCAGTTACAAATGTGATCTACCTTTAAATTCTTGGCCCAGCCCCTTTCGCTAACACAGACCGTCTAACACGACAAAAATGATCGCCTCACAGTTAGAAGTCTCCCACCACCTCGCCATTGGGCCTACTACAGCTATAAACGTTTTCTCAAAAACGGAACAATATGTATATTTATGAGAAGAGAAAGAAGCTTTTCTCATTTCAACATCTGTATCTTGATTTTCAAATTTGGCCCTTTTTCGATAAATTTCAATAATGGATGACGTTATAGAATCTCAGCAACGCCACACATCCATTATTTATGTTGTTTTGTAAAACACTTCACAGGCTGTCTATCAAAGTAAAATAGTTTCAAAGTATTGTAACACAGCAAAAAGTCAGTGGGGCCCATCTCCCCCCCCGGCGTCCCTTTGTATAGCTCTGTTGAAAGGTTTACTTATCATGCAAATGGTCAGGCGCAGTCCAACAAATACGAGAAGTTCGTCTGACTCCTTCATCATTTTTATCAGTGATACTTATCGAGGAACTCCGTGTCCTCAACTCTGGTAACCGAACAACATCCACTTCGCTATCACCATTATCTTCCAGCTGCGCTTTTGTAGGAGGTCTATGAGCCTTGAACGGTTCAAGGAAGATAGGAGGCGCTAGTCTGTTTGGTTCCAGTGAAGACAGCGGGACCTGAAGATATCTTGACTTCGTGTTTACAGCCTCTATTTTGGGCAGTTTCAAGATGTTTGTATCCCTGGCTTCATCGTCTGCTTTTGATAAAACTACACATGGCACATCAAAGCCATTTCTTTCTTTAAAATCACCGATAGTGTGTCTTCTCCTCACGGCTGAAATTGATGGACTGTTGTCAGCCGGCCTGTCGTGCCTTTCTTCCGCTAAGGGTGGTAAAACCGTTGAGTTTTGAAGAGAAGATTTCCTCTCTTTTTTCCTCTGACTGTTACACTTTCCATGCATTTCAGAATATCGAGCGTTCGCCATTATGTCTGTTGTTTCGCTTCGTCTCAGAGCACCATTCAAACGCCTAGTGGGAAGCGAAAATTTTCCCAAACTTTCAGTCTTGCTGCTTCTCTCTGTGTCGATAATATGTTTAATGACATTATCGTCGCTATTGCTTACAAAAACACTTCCCAAACGTAGTTTTTGTCGCAGCGACAAGTTAGCGTTGCAATGAGTAATCTCACAGTTTTGTTTTCGCAAAGCTGTATTCTTGAAATCAGACAACTCTTGGTAGGGAAACTTCGGATTGGCTTCGAACGTTTTGGAGTTGTTGTCATCGTGTGATCCTGGGAAGCCATTTTCTGGAGACCTTTCGTTACAATTTTCTGCCTTCTCTAGACAATCCTTTGAATTATTTTTTGACGATTTGTCCCTTTTTCTTTCTTGCCCGCAGCGATCCAAAAAATCGTCACTCATTGTTTTAAATTTCCACCCTGTTACAAAACGTAGTTCACTGGCACAACAAAATACCCTACCGGCATAAAAACATTACCTTTAGAAGCTAAGCTTTAGATACTCGCAATCATATGGCCCATTTCTTTAAGGAACTGATTCCCTGCTTTTGAATGTGCTAGTTGACTATTCCATACTATTGTTTAACAGTGAAGCCACAATATAGGTGGATGTCGTTTGAGATGCAACAAGATTTTGAAACATACAAAATAAGAATTCTTCTTGGAGATAAGAGTATCTGAGATGCCCGACGAATCTCGCATTGGTTTATTCTAAAGGCTATCACCCTATCAGACTACAACCCTATCACACATGATGCTGAAAGCATAATATTATCTAAAACGTTTTTATACATCCCTGGAGTCTTGTAATCACTTCACTTGAAAAGAAACTTTCCTTTAATGTCTATTATTGTAACGCGAAACTGTTTCACAGTGGAGTTTATGAACTCGAGGTCAGATACCAAGATATTCATTTTGAACTCTGAATTATTTATTATGTCTGGCTGCAAACATAATCGCGAAATTACATCTTTTCTGATTAGGCGATCTTAACATAATTTTTTCCAACCATGACTATTTGTAGAATAAGCACATTTCAGGGGTATTCAACAAAAATTAACTGCGAAACCTCAAACGTCCTTTTCCTGTTTTCCCAAGCACTTTGTGAGACTTTTCAAAGGATCTGGTATTTGTAAACTAACACAATGTAATCTGCTCGGATCTTTTATAGCTGGAGATTCAAAATCAGCAAAATATTGAATTCTTAGGGAATAGAATCCTTTCCGAAAAATCCTAGCGAACGTTGCCGTTTTTCCTGAGCAAAACGACACTTCTTCAACTTTTCAACGCTAATGAAAAGGCGAAAGCATTTTATCGTCCATAGGTTCCAAAACGTTGAAACCACATAACATGGCTAAATTGTGATAATAGGTTTTTAGCATGCACTGGGGAGATAGGTTTTGGCCGGGGAAAGCACTTGTAAAACCTTGGGAAACTTCAAAATCTGGGGGAACTCGCTGGCTGCGGGGAGGTTCGGGATCTGTTACAGCAAGAATATCGAGAAGACAGTAGATCACCCAGAACTTGCTTGGTTCCGACGTAGTCTTTACTTTCCAGAACGTAACCGACGCCTCAGCCGGGGGCTTAGCCCACGGGCCGTATTCCAACTCACACCTTACATAGCACTTGTATTTAAAGGGGCATAGTCACGCTATTTTTGTTCACTTTAAAAATAAAAAATATGTCCTCACATCAATGAACGCCCACAAATAATGATCAAGTTTTGTTACCAAAGACTATATCACTTCACTGAAACTATTTTCTGTCGTCTGTTGCTACGGATGGCACAGATGGAAATGGATTGCAATTTGAAAAAATTAGGCTAAACTTTTCAAATTCTTTCAGCGCGTTGACGTTAAATCGATATTAAATTGTCATGGTTTATTTCTCTTAATGAAATTAAGTTAATATGTTCCTTTAAATGTTCAAACACAATGTTGGGCATGGATAAAGTTAGCTACCGATAATTTTAGCACAGTTTTGACCAGAAATCTGCGAAATCGTCGTGATTGTGCTCCTTTAAAGCTAAGCCAGTGACGCAGTACTAGTTACGTCATATCCTAGAGAGTTAGATTACAGAACATTACAATAATTTCCGAGACTCTATTGGATGAAACTGAACTATATCCTTAAACATTAATCACTTCCAAAAGTACACAGGTGGATCACAGCTTCTAACAGGTTGAGTTACAGCCTTAACGCTTACTACAGTTATAATCTGACAAAACAGTTTACGCCCAAGTAGTAAATAACAAGAGGTTGTAGTTACGGCTGCTAAAGAACCTGATATCTTCTACGTTGGCTTTTTATATTTTTATTAGCGAAAGCAAAGTAAACTAAATAACAATAAATCCTCTCGTCACAAAATGTATACTATTTCTTTTATTATTTATTAAACAGAAGCTTTTTCTTCTTCCCGCTGCAGTCCTCCCAATGAACATCCAAGTGATCAGAACCATTCGTGGTCTAGTCCATGGGCCAGACCAGATTTCGGTACCAAATCGAGGGACAAAACGTGAGTGCTATCAACTGATAGTCCTCGCTGAGGTGGTTTGAAATTGGTATGATAACCTTTCTAGAAAAGTAGCTTTTATG